>JALXJV020000019.1:662979-1287979 GCA_024633595.2 Lepomis macrochirus
CTCCAGTTTTCTTATCAATTTGCCCTTCAGAGTTAACTTTAAGAAAAGTCGTCATGGGTAATATCCCCAGAAATCCAAATTTTCTTTTTAAACATAATTATATGGATTTGATTGTCAGGAATTGGCCAGTACGCGTACAGTAAAAGCAGTGAGTCGCCTTATGACTGAAATATTTGATAAGCAAAATATATCCACAGCCTGGGTGATTAAAGGTATAAAAGTAAAGTATAGCCTAATGTTAGTATATATATTTACAGGTTACACTTGATTTGGATAATTTGCTTACAAGTAGTTTATTCATTAAGATTCGGCTATTTCACAAATAAAACCTTTCTCTGATATTAGCCTGCAACACGGAGCAGGTGAGCCTCACGTAGAGTCCAGAGAACCTGGTCTGGAAAGGGCATAGAGGGTAGCTGGTGCCCGGAACACCAAAGAGTAATATGTAAAAGTGACAGTACCGGTGAATACTGGCACACTTTAAGCACAAAAGGCTTATATATTGTGAGAAATAACAGGAAGTCATCTCTCCCAGTAGCGCAAGCTCAGCTTCGTAGTGGAGCATTCATGCGCAGTCAAACCAACGCAGCAGCTGGTTTGTTAATCAAGTGCTGCTGCATATGTAAAAAAAAAAAAACAAAGCAGCGCGCTGTGGATGAGAGGAGAGGTGACTGCTGGAAGTCAAGACATCGTATTTAAGTTAATGTTCTGCGTACTCAACAGTTGTTTGATAAATGGCTCTTAAAACACATTCGGAGAATATTTGAAATGTTTTGTTTTTTCAATTCTGATCACTTTGGTGCTGGTGATTTTCATTTGGCGCTTACTAAAAACCTATTTTGGGGGGGTGCCAAAAATTTCTCTAAAACCCTGAGTTGTCTATTATAGACAGCACTGTACAAACTGAAAATGTCATCCCAGAACCTTGCGAGCTTAGGGCAGGACCAGAAAACACGGCCAAGTTCCATCAGCTGGTTTGCTTTCATCACAAGTAGGGGAGACAGCAGGAAAAAGTCTGTTCAATCTAGTCTTGGAATAGTGCAACCTTTGGACTGGGGGGGGGGTGTTCAGACCGATCACAAACTACAAACCCAAAGTCCCCCACTCCATAAATGACACTTGCCTGGCAAATAAGCTAAACTAGTTTTACTGCCCCATTGAGAGTGGTGGTGATAGAGCAGTGGATAAGATGCATGCTTTTGGTGTGAGACCACATGCCTCTGTCACACATAAATTGTAAGTCGCTTTGGATAAAAGCATCAGCTAAATGAATAAATGTAAATGGACACCATCCCTCATGACTCCTCAGCCCAGCTTCAACCCTTTGAGCGCCTTGTGTTATCCCACATAAAATCCATCACTGACCCACTCCTGGACCCCTGCAGTTCTACAGGCCTGTAGATGAAGTAAACAGTAAACATGGCCCTTCACTACATCCTCCAGCACCTGGACTCCCCAGGAACCTACACCAGGATCCTGTTTGTGGATTTCAGCTCTGTTTTCAACACCATCATCCAGGCCCTGCTGCAGGACAAGCTCTCTCAGCTGAACGTGGCAGACTCCACCTGCAGCTGGATCACTAACTTCCTGACGGACAGGAAGCAGCACGTAAAGCTGGGAAAACATGTCTCTGATTCCAGGGCCATCAGCACCGGTTCCCCTCAAGGTGGGTTCTTTTCCCCCTTCTCTTCTCCCTTTATACCAACAGCCGCACCTGCAGTCACCAGTCTGTCAAGCTCCTGAGGTTTGCGGGCGAAACCACCCTTGGGCTCATCTCTCTCTGGGGATGAGTCTGCCTACAGGTGGACCTCCTTCATCACCATCTAGTACGGTGCTGCCACTGCCAGGGACAGTGTATCATTTGCTCTGCAGAGGAGGTGATTGGCTGCAATCTTCCTTCACTTCTGGACCTGTACGCCTCCAAGACTTTGAGGCGAGTAGGAAAGATTGCAATTCGTGTGTATGAATGAATAAAAAAAACTTAAATGAAAAAAAAGAAGTTGAACTACCTGGTGAGTTCAGAAAATATGTCTCGTCAACTTTATTCCAGCTAACGTACTTTACTGTGAACAGGTTAGAATAGCATAGCCCAGCTTGATCCGAACTCCATTAAGAAAACAAACATTTTAAAAGTTTTTATCCCGCTGACTTGCTGACAGACCTGACAAAGCATGAATTGTCTATCATATGTCTATATGTCTAGTGCATCTTGGTGTGAAACAGCCACACTCACACTCACCGTCCATGGTGTTGTGCCCAGTTGTCGGCCCATCGCAGGACTTTCTGATAATTTATCACCACTGATGAACCACACAAAGAATATATTGTTTTTAAATTGTACTTGCAATGGACATGTAAGGGACCGTAACGTGCATGCAATTGTCGGCCGCATGGCAGGCACGCAAATTTTAGACCAGACCGGTGAATAGCAGGCAAGCAGAGAGAAAAGGGTCAACAATAAGCCGGAGTTTCGCTGGAAATGTACAGTACAAGTTAAACTGACTAATAAATCAAGACTGCAGCTCTGCATCTTTTCCCCAATATTAAAGCGGAGCTACCATGTGTATTCTCTATACCAAATGCATAACTGCAATGCATTGTGGGTTAGCTACATCTCTGGAGTGACCACTGTTGTTATCTCACTCCCTCAGCCCCCCCCGAGGGTCAATCTCACCAAGTTCACTTCAATTTTTCACACAAATGAGCACCTATGAAAGCGGTTCCCTCGAGGGCAAGTGCTCCAAGGGGAAGTCACCAAGGCCATGCTGAAACGCAACCATAGTCTTCCAACCACTATTTTACCACTTTTTATGACAGGAATGGAATTTTCACGTTGTTTCTAGCAATGTTTGTAACATTTGTTGTGTTAAAAATTTAATTAAGTTTAATTATTTAATTAAGTTTTTTTAACACTGAAAAGCAGACACATTACTTTACTATGCATTTTTTTAGTGTAGCTGTTGTACTACTGACATGACCACAGCAGCACTTCGCAACAAACTGTTTTAGTCAGAACATTTTAACCAGCTGCTTAGCCTTTCACGGTGCCAATATACAGTATTTCTTTATTTAAAGTTGAGTGTACTCACATTGACCCCAAAGTGTTCTGTGACTCCTCTGCCATGTTCTCCCAAAACACCAAAAGACATGCTCTCTTCCAGAAAGATCCGCACTTTGTACTTGTACTTCAGCTTTACCTGGAAAGTTACACAGACACAATAAATAGGCAACCAAACAGGCACATTTAGACATAAGACAGCCCAGCTGTAATCATGCCATAATACACAGCTCAAAAATAAATCATTAAATAAGGGGACACTTAATCAAAACATAACATGTCACTTCAGGGATATCAGTCTGTCTAGTTAGGAAGCATAACAGATTAATGTCACCTGTTTTGATGCAAATGAAAGTGACAACAGTGCACTGGACAGGCAGCAGAAAGACAACCCCCACAAAGGGAATGGTATAATGTAAAGCTTGTGAGAATTCGTTGAATGCCTTTGCAAGGCATTATTCAGCATGAAACAAGAAGCTGAAGGATATTTGAAAACTCACAAAACTTGGTTCACGTGTAAGAAGGGGCAGGGTGAGAATTAGGGCTGAACAATTATTCATTTTCAAAAGGAAATTGTGATTTGAAAGAACGCAATTAGCTTATTGTGAAGAAGACTATTAACAGTGTAGGTTAATTATACAGCGCATCGGACCCATTTTAAACAGTCATGCTGTTAACAAATTCATTCCATTTCCATCCGTGTGTGACAGACTTGCTCGCCAATCACAAGCGCTCACCTGATGCATGCTGGGCTTAACATAGGGCATGCTGGTTAGAAATTGTGTCCTACTGAGTTGCCGCCACAGCAAAACGTCACCATGCCACATGACATTAAAACGCTGCAGGAGCAAGCTGGCTGCAGTTGCAGAATCCGGTGGCCACAGTTGCCTTTCTCCGGCTGCACGAAGGTGAAACAACCATTTCTTTGCAAATGGCACGAGATCAATCATTGTTCTAAGCTCACGCAGGTAGAATGAGTCTGACTTGACAGCACTGTTTTTTATACCTGGCCACTGCAGTCGCCGGCATCTCACGTTGAACTGTCTTAATATAAGTCGGGGCGATTGTTGTGAGGAATGGCTCTATAGCCCCCTACAAAGTTTCAACAAAGCAGGCTCCGCCGTACATTTTACCTAGCTGAACAAAATTTGGGAGGCATGTGTATTATATCTTTGATTTTTTTTTGTCTTTAAACCACTTTGAATTCAATGTAAGATTCTTCACCATTTACAAACTACATACTTTAACAAACTCCTCCTTAAGGATTATATATATTATTAATGACAATTTTTCTGTTAATGTACATGTCTTCATTTCATACTTGCTTTGGCAACGCAATGTCTGTTTCCAATGCCAATAAAGCCCCCTTGAATTGAACTGAATTAATTAAGGCTTTTCCATGACCGCTCAGTTGCATCAGTTTGGCAGATGATGTCACCAGCCTAACTACTATTTTTAAGATAGAACATCAACATTGCTCAAAACTTTCATCATGAAAACAACTGCAGTTCCTTGCGTTTAGACCACGATCTGTATCTGTTACTGGCAAAGGTTTCTTCAGATCAGCAACATAGTAATTTCAATGTGTTGTTAAATGTACATACACAGCCCTGTTGTCCTCTTTAACGCACATTTCATTTGGAAATAAAGCCATGTTCAGTTTTGTTTTTTATCCTTAAAGCATTAATTGTTATCTTAATTATAGTTTATATTATAGTTTGATTGTTTGCCTTAATGATAGAGTGGGGTTATTGTGTTATTGATGTAAGGTTGAATCAGTCTCAGGTTGAGTGCCGTCTCAGCCAGGTGCTTGCATGTTAGGTTAAGCCCTTTACCTGGTCCATGCTTGTACAATAATCACTACAACAACAACCCCACTATTACCGGATTTTTAAATCAGGTACCGGACTTTTATCACAGTTGGTTTAAGTCACTGCATCTCCCAACAGAACACCACGGTTGAATTTAAACTTAACATAACAAGTTGTCGTCCACTCAAGTAGTTCACAAGTCACCGACTCAGCTCCACTCCATATGTACACACACTGGGCCCCTTTTCAGAAAGCAGGTTCAACAATTCACCATGGCAACGGGTAAATAAAGGCAGAGCCTCCATTTGAAGACTGGAATTTCCTTAATGAATAATAAAGTGCTTGAATTCTCCTACAGCCTGTTATTCGTTTTAAATAGCTACAGGCCTGTTTATTCAGCTGGAACCTGACAGGACTAAATGGAGGTGGCAATAACTGAAGATGAAAATATTAATCGAACAGATTACACAGTTTAGTCTACTCATGGACCTGTAAAGTAACAGCCCGACTCAGTAGGCCTATGCCTATTAATGATTTTTTTTGCAGTGGAAAATGTGTCAAGGTTCAAACTGACTGTGAAGTTTTAGACGTCAATGTTACATTAATACAATCTTGCTCATTTCACATTTTATGAAATGCTGTCAATCAGTTCAATCAGTGTGAACACTGTTCAATCAGTGTGACTACAATATGAAAGACTGTTCATTGATCAGTTTAAACGGCATACGGCAGCACTGTTTTTGTGCAACTGTTGCCAACCTGACAGCTGCCTTAATGTCCACAGAGTCACTGTGTCATAAAGGACAGTGTAGCTTATAGATTTTATGCTGTGCTGAGGATAAATTTATGTCCAAAGATAACTCTCTGTCCATACATTGATGACAGATTGATCATAAAAGCGGTCAAGATGATGTTTGGGTAAAAAAAACAAACAGCCTATTTAACCGTAATTTCGATGTTTCAGTATGTGCTTTGAAATCGACAGTATGAATGAGGAAATGTCGGACAACCGCTTCAGGCTCCGCAGGAGGGGAGGAGTCAGAGAAACTCAGCATTAGTTGAAGTAAACCTCCTCCCGACCAGGTTAGGTTCACACCGTAAGTTACCACGGTTACAGACCTAGAGTTTATCTGATCTTGCTCTCTGAAACCGAAAACCCACAGCTCCCCTCATCTCGGGCTCAGCTTACTCAGAGTTTTTACTAAACCCATTTTCTGAAACAGGCCTCAGCACATACACACACAGATGGAAGCCGGTCAATCTGGGCAAACACTGGGCTGTTTTCATCCTTTTGCGCTCTAAGATGCTATTTTAAGTTAATGCATAATCATTGAAAATATGTAGCATTCAATTTTAACTTCAATAAATGCATGAAGTTTCCTAAGTCAATCAGTAATCATGTTAATAATCATGATTTCAATTATGACCAAAACAATTGTGCTTATGTTTTTTTGCCCTAGATTTTAGATTTTTAGAGCATTATTAGAGCAGCACTATCTTACAGTAATGTGTTCAACAAACATGAAATCTAACACTAAATAGGAAAACTGTAATTACTACCCCTTACATGCTAAACTGACATCCACACTACTACATTTGTTTAAAAAACAGCAGCGTTTTAGCTGCGTATGAGAAGTGATCTCTGTCTATATTAAAACCACTGAAAACGCACATCTAGTGGTCGTTCACGTCCACTGGGCATGCGTGTGCTGCTGAATATTTGGCAAAAGAAGAAAGAACTACTAGAATGGAAGAACCACACCAGCTTTTTTTTTAATGAATGGTACAACGACAAGGAGGACTGTTACTGAAAGTAACACAGACTGAGAGTCAAAGTTAATATGGCAACATGCACTGCACAAGTGTAGAAGTGTTATTTGCACAGTACAAAATATTTTACGTCCTCCATTTTCATCTGCCACACTAATACACTATCCCAGAGTTTTAAAACAAAAAGATAGTAGTGTAGCCTGACTGAAAGACACTTATACAAAGATATTTGAAAACAATAGGAACTGCAGTCTCAGAAATTATTGTGTTGAATCACCCAATGAATGTTTTATTAGTAAAATAATTCACTCAATTACTTAATCACATGCCCACTGACAGCAGTTACTGTGTGATAATAAGCTTGGCCAGCTACTAAGTCAAGGAGATTAGGTTTATTGTGGAGAATAATAACCTTTGAGGTCTATTAGTTCTGTATTTACCAGTTCAGGGAGAGGACAGATGTCTGCAGTGTTGATGTACAGCCCCTCCACTACAATGAACTTCCGGGTCACTCGAGCTTTCCGAGGATTCTGCAACAGAACCACAGTATGTTAGCATATGAAAGTTTGACAAGAAAGACAATAAGACATTAAACATTTATTAAAAAAAACAGAAAGAAAACAGGTTTATAAAAATACAATTTTCAGTTCCAACACTCAAGCACAGAGTGCAATTTGACAGCCTCCCCCAATAATATTGTTTTCTAAAATTAAACAACCCTATACTAACCTTCTGGTCCTCCAGCTCCTGCTCCTTGAGCAGCCTCTCCAGATCTTCCATGTCATTGTGTTTGAAGTATTTGATGAAGCTGCGGGAAGCTTGAAGACCCTTCTGGATGGAGAAACAAGCTGCTTCGTCCCTGAACACACAATCAAGGGCACAACACAAAACTAAATATATGGAACACAAATCAACAAGTGACATAAACATTTAAACATTTCTAGGCTGCAGTTTGCAGATGTACTGGGGGTGCATGTAGAAGCAGCAGCAAGTAGCTCCTTCAAACTTTGCTACACTACACCTGTGACAGAAATACAGTCACTGCAAAAGGAAAACAGGTTTTTGGATTAAAGAGCAGCGGACCAAGATCCACCCGGCCCGATCAACCGGACCAGGCACCACGGCGGGTGCTATGATCAGTCAGAGGAGAGGAAAGAGAGCCAGGAGAGGAGCCATGCTTGCCCAGCTTGTCTTGGGGCTGCTACTAGAGGTCTAGTCTGGACAAAATGGGGAGCCGGTTGATCCAAGCAGAAAATCTGAGACTTGTTCGTACTGCTGGTGGACCATGTTCTGAGCAGACAGAGTGTAAGACTCCAGCAAGATGAGAGGAGCCAGACTCTCTGTTTCTCTAGATGCTTGGTGCTCAATAGGGCTGACCACGAACAGTCAAAGATTCAATGCTTCGATAGGAGGAGCCTGATTCGACTGTCAGTCTCACTGTTGAAGTGTTGTAGCTGTCTTCCGAAACGAGGATCATGCCATTTTGGCTATATGGGGGTTCTCAACATCTTCTCCCAATAAGTTAATATAGAGCTTATTACATGTAGTAAGGAAGTTAACTGTGCATGCAGTTCTCTGTAAGTCAGCACAGACATGCACAACTTGGCACAAGACAGGTGAATGGTAGGCGAGCAGAGCAGAGGGAAAAGGGTCAACAATAAGCCTCAGGTTAGCTGGAAATGTACAGTGTATGTTGCAGTGTCTAATGAATAGAGACTGCCGCTCTGCAGCTTCTCAAGATTAAAGGGGAGCTACCATGTCGGGGGCAGGACAAGTGTTCAAACTGAACACTGTTTCCCCAAACATCAGACTTTTTAATGTAAAGATAAAACCATATTATCATCTTGTTGCTGCAGGTTAAATTCTGCCCAGACGCAAAGTTCAAAAAGTGCACTGCAGAATGTTTTAGGTGTATGTATATATAGACAATACTTACACAAAGATGATGTCCCCCCTCTTGGAGTAGGCAGGTATTGCACTAGCAATGGTTGCAAAGCCATACGAATAGATGATGGCCTCTTCTGTTTTCATGAATTTGGCCAGACGACTCTCCAGCTCCAGGTGCACATCTGGGGGAGGGAAACAAAAAAGAATATGAAACTAATAAGTTCACATTAATAACTGAAACCAGAGTTCACTGTTAATTTGTATTTATTATGACAGACCATATTCAGGTTTGTAGAGAATACAGTGGCTTCTCGCAAGGAAAAAATAACCCAGAGAGATAGAGATACACTTACCGTTTTATTTAAATTTAACATTTTTATTTTTTTAAAACACGCTTTAATTACTTGTTTAATGAAATGTACGGGTTGATTGTTCTGATGTAGCTTGTATGATGCTTTGGCAATATTGTTGCTAACATACATGCTAATTAAGCTAAAGCTAATTTGAATTGAGAGAGATGTACTGGGATTTAGATTGCTTCATGATCTGTATCTACCTTGTTATGATAAGCTTAACATCAAAGTCCAGTTTTCGTGGGGGGTTTTCTGAGCAGGTATCAGCAGAAACATTTTTCTTTTATCAGGAAGCAGCAGAAACAGTCTGTGTTCAGTATCAAGTGTCCCTGTTACAGTGAGGTGAAGTGGTCGAGCACAAGGTGTACTGGGTGTGTTCCTGTGAAACTGTTGCGGTCATGCTCGCCTCACGCACACACCCGCCAGCTGCCAAAGTTGAATTGTCTTGAACTTTTGGTTAGCGACGCGCAGCACAAGTCATTGGAAGAGACTGATCCTCGCTGTTTGGAAGTTTCCAGTATCTAAATAGTTATCAGGACATCAACAGGAGGGAATAGCCGAGCATCCCCGCAACACTAGATGAAGGCCTATCAGGTAAAGTTAGCCTATGTATGATTTTGTGAAGTTAAAAAAGCTGCAGCTGTGTAGCGCACAGAAGACAGTGCTATCCACAGAGCGCCAGGCTTTTACTCGCGGAGCGCAGTCTCCCTTTCTGTTCACCTGAGAGAACCTGCTGAAGCCTCTCTCCGCTGCTTGTTTGGGTGGTGATGGCGCAATGGATAACACATCTGCCTTTGGTGTGAGAGACTCAGGTTCAATCCCCCACTGTGACCCATCCACCACTGTGTCCCTGAGCAAGATACTTAACCTAGTTGCTTCAGAGGTGTGTGAGCCCTCCATGAGCACCAAAGTTTTTGAAATGTTACCGCTAAAGCAAACAGTGATGTCATTATATAGGCTAGTCTTGTTGGCTAAAGTCACCTATTTCCTCACTGCTGAATCTGAGTCTAATCTAATTTTCAAGTCCTTGCATAATACACGGCAGACGATGTTGCAGCCTTACAAAGTGAAGAGATGTGGTTTCTTGAGAAAAGAAAAAAAAATCTTTCATAAATCTACTAAAGTCATCTTGGAAATTCTTTCCCCCTCTCCCCTGGCTCCATTTTTTTATTGCAATGGACATAATGTGCAGTTGTACCTTTAGGCTACATCTTAATGATATTACACATTACTTTACACCACTTTTATGCAAATACGCAAAAACTCCAATTCAGTTAACAGCAGGTTAACACCAAGTCAACTAACCAACATCTTATTCACCTTCATAGTACTGTTTAACTCTAGTGTAGGCAGTCAGAGTTAGTCAACCCTGAGTAGGTTCAACGTAGGTTGAACTCCCTTCATAGTACAGGGCCTCTGGAGGGGAGTAAAAAGTGTTTTGTAGTGAAAAAGTAGCTGCCTGCTCTCATTGGCTGGATGTGGAAGCTGAGTTGGCCAACTTTTCCAGATATTTGGCAAACTAGATATCTGGCTGGCATCGGCAATGTGTCGGCAATGCACCGGGGAGCCATTTTGATGCGTAGTTCATACATAATGACTGGTGACCACCAATTGATTGCCGACTTACCCCTGATCACAGCCTGACGAGCTTGGCGAGTGGCCATTTCAAAACAAGACAAACAGCATTAAACAGGTCTCTCAGTCTATCACAGTCTACTGAATACTTTGGATGTCAAAAACAGAGAAAGAATTTTTCACTAACCAAAAGTTCCATAGAAGCCTCTTGGACCACATGTACCCACACCATATTTCTTCAGTGATGCCAAAGCTTTTAGCTGTAATGGGGAGAAGAAAAAATAATAAATTCAAAAGTTCCAATTAGATTTATAGCAACATGTCAAAATGAAGGACAGAACTACAGGTAGTAATGGCTTAAATAAGAAGTACTGACCTTAACCCGCTCATGGTCGAGGAGACCAAGAAAGTTAAATGACGCAAAGTTAATGCACTCTTTTCCATTGATTGTGATTTTGTGGCTGGGAGGACTGTAATGGAAAACAGTGTGTTTAAATGCTTAGCTTACTGTAACACTGTAACACACAGTGCTTAGCTTATTGTAACACATCTAGTTACTGTATCAAAAAGGACCATGTGATGCATTTTCAGTCCAATACTCATTTCCAGGCAGACACTGGTTCTCCACTGAGGTATTAACATCAACTCGCTGAGAAATGCTTCAACATTTGTTTCTTTTAACAATTGTGACCGAGCTTTTTAGCAAGCAAGACATTTTAAAATGTGAAAATAAAGTGCTCTCTGGTGGTAATAAAACGTTTCAAAATTAATTTACAGTTGTGGTCAAAAGTTTACATACACTTGTACAGATCATGCATGTCATAACAGTTTGAGTTTTCAATTATTACTCTAACTCTCTTTTTCTGTGACGCAATCATTGGGGCACTTTGTCACAAAAAAACATGAGTGTGTCATGAATTTTGGTTCTTTTATGAATTTATTAAGGGTCTTTCGGAAATATGACTAAATCTAGTGGGTCAAAAATAAACATGCGGCTCATCAGTGTGTGAATGAGGTGAATGCGAGTTTGTGCAAATCGCTTTGAGTGGTCAAAAAAGCAGCTATACAAATATAGACCATTTACCATTTAAAAGAAGCTAACACAAGTGAAGCTAACAAAGACACCAAGAAAAATTACCATTTAAATTGAACTGAATTGAGAACAGTTACAGTATGTGAGCTGTCCTTGTAGAGAATATTTAAAAGCAGTAGGTAAAGCAGAGAGGCTTTCTGTCTGTTTTACCCTGTGACAACGCCATAGTTGAGGGAGGGATGGTCTTTGGAAACAGGAGGAACAAGAGGCTCCGGCTGCCATTCTTCGATCAAGTCCTCCTTTTCCTGTATCATTGACAACCACACAGCTGTTTGGTGACACATACAAAAACACTACTGATGTTTGTTAGTCATTGTGCTGAATTTACCTTCTCTGTCAGTTTATATGTCTCATGAAGTTTGTAGGTTTTAGAGAACAGAAGTCTGATGATCCACAGTATGAGGATCCCCTCCAGAATCAGGTGATAAGCAGGGGCCTGAAAAAGACAGGGATAAACAAAACTCACAAGTTAGTTTGGGCTCAGATTGGTGAATGGGTATGGACTCTGTGTTCAAAACTGTTGATTCTATAACCGTACCAAAGTCTAAATCAACATTTGCACATGACATTACAATTTAGCAACATCAAAACGAGACAGGTAATAGTGTTGTTGTGAGTTCTGTTGTGTCGTGTAAGTAGAGGATGTTTACTGTTGCTTTGCCTCCAATGTTTCAAGCCTGTATAGTTCCAAACTACTAGTCTTGTCAAAGTTAGGATAATGTTGAAATGTATAGGCTAAACGTTATATGCTCAACATGACAACCATTCTTGCAACCTTGGTAATGAAGTAATATTTTCCGTGTTGTCCACAACATGGTAAGAACCCACAGGTCAAAGATGTGCGTTTTGTAGTCCATCTTTGGAACATTAGTTGTAGCTTACAACTCCTAATAACGCCTGACTTCAGCGTATGCAGCTCACAACCCACGGGAGGAAAACAATGCAAAATTGAGGAATAAGATTTATACACACATTTTAATTTCCGATTTCCATCTATACATCAAACACAATCGGATAACGAGATTATTTTTTGTTTTTTAATATTGAAACGAAAAACAGGTTGTTTTCCTATTTACTAATGATAATTGGGAAACCGTTTTTTGCTTTTGGTTTTTTCTCTCTCTCTCTCTCTCTCATCTCCAACCGGTCGAGGAAGATGGCCGCCCACCCTGAGCCATGGTTCTGCTCGAGGTTTTTGCCTCTTAAAGGAAGTTTTTCCTTGCCTCTTTCGCCTAGTGCTGCTCTTGGTGGGAACTGTTGGGTGTCTGTAAATATCATCACAGAGTACGGTCTAGACCTGCTCTTTTATGAAAACCTCTCTGAGATAACTGATGTTGTGATTTGCCACTAAATAAAATTGAACTGAATTAATTATTTATAATGCTGACCAAAGTTGTCTTTTAGGACCACTTCATCACACAAAGAAACCATTCCACTTCAATTTCAAGTTAAACCAGACTAAAACTAATGTGTTTTTTTTTCCTTTGCATTCTAGTCACACATGATACGCTAGATTGGAGTTGAAAAGTCAGAGACTTCACTTGGACTAGACAACGTAGGAACAGATTTGCTGTCGCTGTCACAGAATTTTAAGTCAGAGGTTACTTCACTGGTGACACATCTGGCAAATAAAAAAGAATGCATGGTGCATTTACATTCAGCAATAACTCCCCTACAGAATGTGGCTAATATTTGTCACAGTAAAGCTGAATTAGTTATGTCATGAACCTGGCTTATGTTAATGCTGGAGTTAGTCCATAGAACACTTCAGGAACACTAACCCAGCAACTGTAGCAATTAGACAAAAGATATTTTAAAATACAGTTGACGTACACCACAGTTTTGTAAACGGCTCTGGATTAAGTGTCTGCTAAATTCCTTTATTAGAAATGAAGCTGACATGTGCCATAAGTCCATCAGTAGAGGTTGGAGTGTGGAGTGTCTGTAGTAACGTGACATAACTTTGAACTCGCCAGTGTTCACACTGACTGACGTTAGACCATCGTACGATTTGTAACTTTAGACATAAATGATCACATTTCACATTCAGCTTTACTATTAATCTTGGCTCCTGGCGTCTGATGCTATTTTCTACTTTTCTGCTTAGCTACAGACGAGGATAAGGATTTATCACCATTCAACTTGCCCAGCTAACAAACACAGGCGAGTGGCTGCGGGAGTGAAACACCCAGGCCACGGACACTTCCTGATTCTGAAGTTTGCAATCAACAGTGTAGCTCCAAATTCAAACACCGTCATGTAGCTAAACGTACACTGATTCTACTTGGAAACGTCAGAAAATCCTTCTACTTTACACAGTTTAACAGAGAAGAAACTTACTTCATAAAACGCCTGCACCATTTCCACCAATACCCATTGCTGCCCGGACGCCATGTTTATTCTTTTTTCTTCTTCTTTGTGGTTTTACGGGGTTGGCATTCAACTTAAATGTATTACTGCCACCTACTGTACTGGAGTGTGGGCGGGAGTTAAAAACCAAAACCAAAACCGAATCATTTCCTTTCTGCCAACCCCGTGTCCAGAAGCTTAATACAGTGTACTGTCATTTTAAATAAATTCGTAGTGAGTCCCTAAACGAATTCCCTTGAAACCCTAACCTTCTTGACGAAGGTACGTTTTGATAGTCTGCTTTTTAACTCACCTGGCATGAAAATATTATTTTGCAAGTGCATTAGCTTAGATTGTTTTCTGTCAAAGGGTTGGAAGCAATTTAGTAGTTGTTCAGTTAGGACCTTCTTCTTTGGTTGTACAGTATTAAATACACAATGTTCTTGCTATTTCAGGATCCTGATGAAGACAGAGTGTCACAGGACCTTGGAGGAAAAAGGAGGAAAATCAACATCACATACATCATACAAGACTACTACGTCAGAGGGCCATAGTCATTTGATGGGTATGGCGTTGTGTTTTTGACCTAATATGGCTCAGGCAGTAGTGTAGGTTGTGATTGTCGGTTGTGATTCCACTGTGTACACGAGGGATGCAAATTTGACATAGGTGATTGTTCAAGTGAGTCCCATTATAGCGAGCAGTGAAGAAGACAGGCAAATGGAAGTACCTACCAAATCCCAAACTTCATATAATATTTTGATTTTTAGCTATTTGAAAATAAGTATGGCCCTGATGGTTTCAATTAGCACAGCATGTAATAAATAAAATACTAAATTGAAAATCTAAAAAAAAGAATTTTGCAGTCTGAAAACATTGTCTGACTTTAAATGCAACAGGACTAGACCTTGAATCATGTATAAATAATCTGTACCTGGTGATGGGCAAAGGTTATTAGTCATTGTGCAGTTGTGCAAATTTGTACTGGGTCTTTTCATAATTTCAAGTGAACATGACATACTTAGTAGTCATATATAGCTAAATTTGTCAGGTACTAAATCATTGTGTACAATTTAAGCCACTGATGTAGCCCTGATTAAACACCATTAAATGATGAAACCTTTATTAACATGAATCAAAAATGCCAGTTTATTGTATCCCTATTAGACACATAGATTTTGCCATTTTGCACTTAAACTAAACACTAAACAAATTGAAAAATGTTGGATACACATGTTTTGAAAAGGTTGCACAAATAAATGTTTACCTGTTGTTCTTTGCATGCGTGGTGATCTGTTGACCCAAACTGTGGTAGCAAGACTACGTGATATTGAGTAAATTGCACATAGAAAAATTATGGCAACAAAGTGACATCCAATATAATTGAATAGATTTGTGCTACAATGTGCTATAATATGAGTTAATCTCATTTATTTTATTTAGAGAATTCAAAACAATTTCACCCAGATAATTACTAAATAAAAATCAATTTATCCCAGATAATTGGTAAATCTAAATCACTTTCCCCAGATATTTAGTAAATCTAACTCACTATTGCTTGGAAACTTAGTAAATGTAAATCAAATTTTCTTGTAAAATTGATTTGGATTTACTAAATATTTTTTAGCTATATAACTCATTAGTTGGCATGCTATTAATAAATCCAACACATTTTAACTGTTGTTTTTATTAACATCTACTTATTTTTTTGGTTTAAACTTAGTTAAATTATTCAATACTTTTTAATCAAATTTGTAGTACTTAAAATCTATTCAATTATATTAATTGTCACTTTGTTGCCATAATTTTTTTAAGTAACCATTGGTCACATTTTTTACGGTGTGGCCTAGTTAGGCTTAGTTTTATACTCCAGTCTGCTGACATTTGAAAAAATTCCTGAGAAAGAGGATTTGCACCTTTGCAGCCATGGATTATTATTTAGCACAATTCTGTCTGAAGCTTCTATCATCCACAACACTGTACCTGATATGATTTTGAAAAACAGCCTTGATGGTTGATGCAAGCCAATAAGACTAAATAACCAGATCATATTATTATTAATTACTTGCCCAGATTTTATCGAATTTGCAAATAAAACAGCTGCTTTATGGAAACGCAATGAACATAAAGCAACAAAGGTGTTTCTGTATCATATATCAATATCATATTTTATTATTAAGCTTAGTTCTGGTTTAGTAAGAGACCAGTACACTGAAATGTGTCAGTCTGAGATGAAGATAAATGATCTGCGCCTTGATTTAGAACCAGGTCCGATCAAAACCTTCCCAGGAGTGCTGTTATTGAAGCTGCTCCAACACCATCTGTAATATATGATGGGATCAAATATCTCCTCCGCTGTGCCACAGCAGGTGAAGAGGAAGAAGTCACAGTGCCCAGTTTGAACGATCTAAGCGCGTGCCATGTTTTGGGCGCAACATGCAACAAACCAATCAGATTTGCGTGCGCTTGCAATCTTGGCGCATTACCATCATAATAGCGGATGAATGGCACATTATAAAAACATCAACTGACTGATTGAACAGCAGATTCACAGCGATATAAAAACTGTCTCATGAAGCCAAATGTTCATCTGCAGCTCTGTTAACAGACAGGCAGACCGTGACTCTTCTATGAAACATCTGGATCCTCACTACCCTACATTAGTAGAAACTATGATGAACTGGTGGAGTTGGGGTAGGGGTGTCACATCTCTCCCTGCAGTGGTTTAATTTTTTTTGTGTATTATTGCTGAATGGGTGTTTTCTTTAATGATTTACTGTCATGATTAGAGAGGCTGCTGTCAGTCATTTAAAACGTTTCACTGGACTGGGTGAGACTTTTAGGGTGTGGAGAAGAACACAGAACATCAATTAACATTCCTGACCGATCCTGTCACTTGTCGAGAGATTTTAGTATTTAGTTATGTTTCTGTGCCTCGTGCGTAAATCGTGCCTCGTGCGTAAAGTGGAGTAATGCGCCCCAAAAATACCAAAAAACAAACAAACAGTGAAATTCTGTGCCGTTGACTTGAATGCGCCAACAATTTGCCTGACCACATCTTATTTTAAGAACAACACTCCCATGGGCGCACAGCGGGCGCAAGTGCATATTTTGCTGTTTAAACAACGTGCGTGCTTGGCGTGAAAATGGCAACTGCGTCGGTTGGAAGCAATGACACTTGTGCTGCGCTGTGAGCCGCTTCGCGCAGGTGCAAGATAGGGCCAACAGAGAGCTAAACACAGCGAGTTGGGGTGGTGGAGAGCGACGATCGCGCATGCGCTGTGAGAAAGAGTGCGCGTTATTAAGATGGAGAACCCAAAAGTGATTGTCTGCCGAAAAATGATTACCGTCTGCTGGAGCTGTATTGGCCAATCTCTTTAATCACTTTCTGGCAAGTGAAATATCCATTTAAAGGTATTTTAAAAGGTTAAAAAGTACAAGGTGAACTGTAATCTGTCAAATATAACTCTTCTGAATGAAATCAACAAATTTCAGGGCAGAAATAACCTTTCAGTCAATAACAAAAGGCTTCAATCATTTTCTGGCAAGTGAAATACTGCATTTTATGAGTTGTATTGACCATTTAAAGGTATTTTAACAGGTGAAAAGGACTGGATTGGTTGGTAGGCCTACACAGCAAATAAAATAATGCAGAGTCATAATTCTAATTGCAAAATTGTCTTCATTTTATATCTAAGTTTGCAGTAAGTCATGTTAATTTCCAAATTTTCCAAATTTAAACAAGATATTATAGGCCTACCGGTACTCATTTTTCGGTAGACGATCACTTTTCGGGACGACACGTCGTCCCCGGGGTCAGAGCCGGGCCCGGTGCCACGAGGGGGCAGGAGGGGGCTTTGTTCCCTCAGTTGTATTTTCTGTCTGATGGTGGGCAGGTTAGGACAGTGATGTGTCTTGGTTTCATTCTGCATTTGCATTTGCGCATCACTGTGACACTGTGCGCATTTACGCACGAGGCACAGCGGCGTATCTTAATTGATTATTAAAATCTCCTGACACGTTGACAGGATCGGTCAGGATCTAATGTTAATTGATGTTCTTTGTCCTTTTACACATCCTAAAGGTCTCACACACAGTCCAGGTTCATCCAGTGAACCAGAGTAAAGCAGCCGTCCTCCTGATCAGTCCTCCGTCAGAGCGTCTAAATGATTTCTGTTTCCTCTGGATAGTTTCTTCTGTCCTTTCATGTCAAGTTTATAAGCTTTTTTTCTTTTTTGCTGCTCAAACAAATTTATTGACCACACAAGAAAATACGCTTATTAACGTTTGAAAATACTTCATTCGCACTTTATTTTGGTATATGACAATCGGTGATCGCATGAGAACATACGTCGGTTCAATTTGAGAATTTATTTCCACACATTTGCTCAGAAATAAAACGTTCTGCAGCTTATTGGCTGCTTCATGTATGATAGATTGATTGCTGTGTACGCAGGCGCCCGCTGCACGTGCGAGTTTGCGTTCCAGTTCCATGACGCGTGATCGGCGCTGGTTCCAAAAGTGTGTCCGCCTGCGCATGCGCGATTTTGTGTTTAGATTCAAATTCCTTTGATGTGTCACGCTGTGCTTTGATGTGAATGATGTCATACAGTCCTATAAATATCACCAAATTCTACATTCAGTTTTTACTTTTGACAAGTGAGTTCCAGACTACAGTCAGAAACCATAGCAGGGTACCCATCACTGAAAACATTAAGCAAGATACAATTTCCACAACAATCACTCTACACATACTGAACACTTTACAGAAAGTTTCAAAGAAACAGAAGAAAAGCAGAGTTTTGTGAAAAGAACGTACCAAAATGGACCAAACTGGATTCCAGATGGACAACACTATCACACCAGAGGTTTTTCTTCCCATCGTAACCAAACATTTTGAAAAAATCTCTGCAGCACAGTGGAACATGTTAGCTGCAGGAACCTTGGACTCAGACACACAAGCTACACTGGTTGATATGTTTGTTGAAATCATACAGACACTCTCTATACCCATCCTGAGAAATATCATGCCAGTGCTTCAGGAGCACGTGCACAGGAGTGCATCTCAGGCTGCTGTGAGGACAGTCACTCAGCTCAGAGACTCCCTCCCTGGCAGCAGTGCTAATGCTTTTCAAGTCTCAGAGGATAGAGAAGTTTCACAGGTGATAAGCCCTTGGAACTTCAGCAGCAGTGTCACGCAATCACAGCCTGACCCTTCTGTCCCTGGCTTCATCTCCCAAACATCATCTCTTCGTCAGAAGGTGTTACATGCGACCAACTGTCTGAAAAAAATATTTAGGAAAGTTAAACTCCCAGTGCCTGGGAATGTGTTGGCAGGCAAGCGACACAGAGGATGCACCACTCAAAAGCTCTGAGTCTCCAGAACAGGAACCAGAGAGACGTGAACTGCCTCAGAGAGTAAAATCCGAGCTCTCCATCCCCCCAGTGACTGAAGCTGTGACTGACTTTCTTGTCTCACAGGCCGCACCTTCAGAAGATACCGCCAATGCCGACCAAGCAGTTCGCAAACACAGATTCTTCAAGTTTGCTAAAAAACAGTTTGACCAAATGATGACTGAGCTGAAGGCAAACCACAAAGATTTCCATGTGAAACGTAACCCAGATGCTATACCCTATCAACCCTTGGAAGAGGACGACTCGATTGAAGAAGCTATTGATGGCATTTTACCAGGAATTGTTCCTTATTCTCCAAGGCCCAGACGTGCATCTAGTGATCCAACCAGCAACTCGACATCGATCAGCATGAGAGAACAGCAGTTTTCTCAACTAGATTTTGAGACCATCAAAAATGATGTGGACAGCTTGTTTAATAAACTCAACCTGCCAGAGAAAGCTGCAGCACAATCCAACAAAACACTGGAAGACATCGAATCCAGCGGTGTGATCAGGAAGTTTTCAAAGGAGCTGACTGATAAAATATACGGCAATCTGATGGCTGACCAGACATATAAGATTCCCACGGTCTCAAGGGCGAGGAGTGCCTCTGCCTCTGTCAGGATGAAGGCATATTTCATCACAGAGGACGCAGTGGAAAAATTCTTGCAGAAGGTGCTGCTCTGGATGGAGACGGAGCCATCAAACAAAGAAAGTCAGAGCGAGAAGGTGGCAGGTGCATTAACCGACACCGAAGACCTAATCAAAACAGTACTGACCCCACCACCAGAAAATGCCATCAGCAGGCTGGAGTGCCCTGAAGGCAGCAACAGGCAGACTTCAAGAATATCATCTATTAATGATTCTGAAGTATCTGCATCTGTCAGGGTTCATGTTGACAGTCAGCAATCGCTCAAATGCAAGACGACTTCAGGAGATCCGGAAGAAGTAACATCTATTCCCAGAGCAATCCCTTACTCCTCTCCTCCAGTGCCTGACAATAATCTGGTGTCTGCAGACACCTCAGAAGGTGGGTGTCTGTCCACAGTGTCAAATCATTCCTCTTCTTCCACATCAGATTGGATGACCAGCAAACTCATCACTGCCCTGCTCATGAGGCTTGTCACAAAGGCCCCTTTGAAAACCAGAAGGTCCGTACAGACGGCAGACATCGACGCCATCATCACGCGTCTGTCAGACAAAGTAGCGGATGAGATCAAAATCACTGGCCCTGTTGTTGGAAAATCCAAGAACTGCATGACAAAAGTCAACAAAGCTGTGATTAAAGACCTTGACCAGGAGTTTGGCTCTGCAACAAAGATACTGGAGGCTGCAATGGCATCAAACAGTACACCTTTTGATGATGCTGTTGTGAAATATCTGAAAATCCATATAACTGCCCTCCTCAATCCCCCCCCAAAGAAGTCCACAGTTGCCAGGTTCTTTTCAGCAGTGAGAAAAGGTGCAAAGAAAACCATGATGTGCTGCCTCCCATGTTGTACTACAATAAATACTATCTCACCTGTCCCAATCCCAGCTGACCAGCCAAGCCCTTTCTCACAGCAGGCATTTTGACGTACAGTAGCAGTTCTGTCCTTCTGATAGCAGATGGCACCTCAGCCTCTGGCTCAGTGTGTGAATGGGGTAAAAGTGATGTAGTGTAAAAGTGCTTTTAGTGGTCTAAAGACTAGAAAGGCACTATACAAGTACAGAACATTTACCATTTACACGTGAGTCAAAATGTCAGAAGCTGTGAGAAGCGTTTCAGGACGCACGGCAGCTCAGTGTTTAACACTGTGGCCTCACAGCAAAGATCAGGGTTGGATTCCCAGCCTTGATCTTTGCTGTATGGAGTTTGGCGAGGATTTTCTCCAGGTACTCCCACATTTCAAATGTTTTATTGATAAAATCGATGATTGCAAATAAATAAAATGAAAAAATCTAAACTAAAGTTTGATTTTGGTTGTGTTTTCCTCAGCTCTCAGATTGGTTGAATCTGACAGTATTTTTGCATTTGAGTGACATTTTCAGCTCAATACAACAAAATGAGCTTTACAATAAAACAGTTGTTCTCAAACATTTTCATGTCAAAGAACCTAAACTGCCACAAATTAGACCACGGATTCCCATTTGATGAGATTTTTTCCCCCTGCGTTCCTCATCTGAAAGGATTTTCGATTTTCTTCTTTTAGATGTTTTTTACAGAAATTGTATGAATCCCAAATAGTCAAACATTCTGTCAATGTGTTTTTTTAAATAAATTATATAACTTTAACTAACGTCCCCAGTCTCATCTACTCTCACGGCAACAATCAGGCTTGACTGTCTCTTTAGAAAGAAACGTCTTATTTATTCTTCCAGTGCACCAAAACACAGTCTGAAGATGTTCTCACCTACATGTGAAACACACACTGATGTCAGCATACAATATTACTATCCCAAAGTTTTGCAGCATTATTTAACTAATCTCTTCTCCCTTACAGGACGTGGCTACGCAACTCACAGCTGCAGGACGTTATTACATTTGTTCGTTTAGCTGATGCTTTTATCCAAAGCGACTTACAATTGCTAATCATGTCAGAGGTCGCACGCCTCTGGGGCAACTAGGGGTTAAGTGTCTTGCTCAGGGACACAATGGTGGCACAGTCTTAACCAAAGGCACAGTCTTAACCATTGTGCCATCGCCACCCCAGGTTAAAGAATAGGATGAACTACGTCTGCTTCCGGCAGCAGAAGCTTTGCCCAACTTCGCTCTGGAGTCTAACATCTAAAGATCTAACATCTAAATCATCTTTGCCATTTTCATTTGTCAGATTGTAATTCACACTTGTTTTTTAGTTTATAGATTGCTTTCTTATTCTCTTTGTGTGTCTATGAGTGCAGGGACCAGTGTTTTATTCCAGCTATCCTCAATAAAGTCCCAGACACAAGAGGCAGGACAGGTATTGTGAGCCCAAGGACTGTTATTCAGGTAGGAACTACAAACACAAAACAGACGGCTCTATGATAATACATGACATTCTTTTACTGTCTATTCTTTTTTATACATACAACATCCTAAACTCTCTGTTTCACTCTGTCTTTCCTCAGGTACACTCCCCCTGGTCCTAGGAAGCTGCTGGGCCTTTGAAGGTGGGCGTGGACATTTAGACATGGGCCCTGTCCCACCCAGTCGCCAGAAAAAGATGTCTTCAACTTTGTGAGGCTGCATGTCGAGAGCTACTGGGGCAATCCTGACTACTCGTGTCTGTACATCTTCAGGGTCAATGGGAAGCTGGCAGGCTGAAGACTGAAATAAAGGAGACGTTAGAAGAACAACATCTGGGTGCAGAGCAGAGGATAAGTACAGCTGCTGGTCATATAATGTCATCAAAAAGTTGATTTATTTCAGTAATTCCATTCAAAAAGTGAAACTTGTATAATGTAGACATTCATTCCACACAGACTGATATATTTCAAGTGTTCATTCCCTTTTATTTTGATGATTATAACTGACAACTTATGAAAACCCCCAAATCAGTATCTCAGAAAATTAGAATATTGTGAAAAGGTTCAAAACTGAAGACACCTGGTGCCACACTCTAATCAGCTAATTAACTCAAAACACCTGCAAAGGCCTTGGTCTCTCAGTCTAGTTCTGTAGGCTACACCATCATGGGGAAGACTGCTGACTTGACAGCTGTCCTAAACACGACCATTGACACCTTGCACAAGGAGGGCAAGACACAAAGGTCATTGCTAAAGAGGCTGGCTGTTCACAGAGCTCTGTGTCCAAGCACATTAGTAGAGAGGCTAAGGGAAGGAAAAGATGTGGTAGAAAAAAGCGTACAAGCAATAGGGATAACCGCACCCTGGAGAGGAAAACAAAACCCATTCAAAAATGTGGGGGGATTCACAAAGAGTGGACTGCAGTCAGTGCTTCAAGAACCACCACACACAGACGTATGCAAGACCTGGGTTTCAGCTGTCGCATTCCTTGTGTCAAGCCACTTTTGAACCAGACACGGCGTCAGAAGCGTCTCGCCATGGGCTAAAGACAAAAAGGACTGGACTGCTGCTGAGTGGTCTAAAGTTAGGTTCTCTGATCAAAGTAAATTTTGCGTTTCCTTTAGAAATCAAGGTCCCAGAGTCTGGAGGAAGAGAGGAGAGGCAGAGAATCCACGTTGCTTGAAGTCCAGTGTAAAGTTTCCACAGTCAGTGATGGTTTGGGGTGCCATGTCATCTGCTGGTGTTGGTCCACTGTGTTTTCTGAGGTCCAAGGTCAACAGGGCCGTGCAGAGACCTTTGGAAGGGCAGGTGCTCAAAGTATAAAAGGGCACATGGAACAAGGATTTAAACAGGTCAGACACATTGTGTCTGACATTAAAATCTCCTGAAACGCTGGATCGATCAGGAGCTAAAGTTAGCCTAATAATGTTCTGTGTTCTTCTTCACATCCTAAAGCTCTGACACACAGTCCAGGTTCATCCAGAGAAACTGTTTGGAGTAAAGCAGCCGTTCTCCTGATCAGTCCTCCGTCAGAGAGTCTAAATCATTTCAGAAGAATTCAGTTTCCTCTGTCCTGTCATGTCAACTTTACAACTTAAGATTTTTTTCCCTGCTCAAATACCCCGCAATGTTTGTTGCGACTTTATTGCGCACATGATGTTTAAAATGACCGACAGCAGCCTCTCTAAGTAAATCGTTAAACACTCAAATCAATGAAACACAAAATAAAGAAACCAGTGTAGGGGAGAGATGTGACCGTCGGCCAGTTATCATAGTTTATATTAACGCAGTGCAGTGAGAATCCAGACGGTTCATAGAGGAGACAGCGTCTGTCTGTAAAGGACTGGAGTTCCGACACTTCACTGATAAACTGCAGAGCAGCAGAGTAACACAGGCTTCATGATCAGACATGGTTTTTAATATCATCTTCACACTTCTGTCCATCTCCCCTCTCTGCTGTGAGTCTGCACTTCAGTCAGTTAACTGGTGTTTTTCATAATGCGCCATTTATGCGCCATTATTATTATAGCAATGCGTAAAGGTGCAAGCGCACCTGGCTTTAAAGGTGAAATGACACTGATTGGTGTATTGCATGTTATGTCCTACACACCCATGACTAATTCACAGACTAAGTCATTTTTAACCATGTGCCCGGCGTACAGAACATTTTTTCTGCCGTCAAACAAGCAAACTTGGAGTTGGATATGTATAAAGACTTTTTTGTAAATCCTTTTGGTTTGTGATCGATCTTAATAATATTGAGAACACTTTACTGTCCACAGTATTTACTAAAATAAGCCTTAATCTGTGAGGCTAAATAACAGAAACACCTTTGTTTTATTCATCACAAACAAGCTCCAAACTGATCATACAGTTGAATCGCCACCTCTCATGAACTGTTAATCTCTTAATCATGAAGGCGGATTTATTGCGTTATGTAATTAGTTTTCGATAATAAACTGTGTATAAAAAAGTGTATATTTTGTGGAGACTTTGCATCGTCAAAGGCAAAGAGGGAGAACCACAGCAGGAATAGAAATTCTTTGGTAGAACCTTAATTTTGAAGAGCAGCCTGAAGCACAGACACAACTGACTGAGAACACTGTCCAATCAGAAGCAAGGGGTTGATGAAGTCCCACCCACCAATGAAAGGAAATATTGAGTAATAAATTTGTTTTGTCAGTAAGAAAGGAAAACGAGACATTGTGCTGAATGTGGTTTTTTGATTTTGGTTAAAAAACAAAAAAATGAAAAATCAAGCTGAATGTTGTTTTTTTCGTTTCTGGCACAAAATTGAAAAAACGGAAAAACGACCCGTTTCTGTTTTTTTCCTTTGTTAATTATACCAAAAAACCAAACAGTTAAAACGTACCTTGGTCTTATGGCCTTTAATTTCATCCCGTCCCTTTCATATTTCTGACACTCAAAACCCCATAATTACATTGACGGAAAATACTCAAACGCAAGTACCTCAATATTTGACCTAAGTAAAACAGGGGAGAGCGTGGTGATTTGAGCCTATGGAGAAGTTGAGCCACCCCTCATTTCTCTGTGACTATAGACAAAATTGTTCATGTGACCACATATTTTTGAAGAGTCATCCATTTTACTCACCCTGTGATGGAGAGAGGCTCATAGAACAAGTGATAAGCACATTTAAGATCAAAAACATTTTCTTGCCATTCAAAGTGATTTTTGTAGGTTCAGGGAGTCCTTATTCTTCTGTCTGAACAATTACAATTATGAGACAGGTTTGAGAAAATCTTTCACATATCTTAGTGCTTTAGGAAATTACAATACGAGGCGATACTGTTAGCATGACGTTACCCTTGGGGAAGTTGAGTCAGCTATTCTACTGTAATTTTACATTGCATTCTTATGCATCACTGAAAGGATGAGACATTTTGCATTAGGGATGAAATGGTATGAAAATTTAATTTCACTATTATAGTGACTGGTTATCATGGTAATTAAAATGCGTGCAGTAATAATAATTGTCTGGAAATTTACCGTGGTTTATTGTTAAACCAGTAATCGTTTCATGCCTATTATGCATTTTAGACCATTTTGTTTTTTAGTTAGTTACATAACCCCCCCCTTAGGCAATATTATCAGGAAACACTCCATAAACTTTCATTGTTATGCAGATGATACTCAGTTATATCTATCGATCAAGCCAGATGAAACCCATCAGTTAGCTAAGCTTCAAATGTGTCTTCAGGATGTTAAAACCTGGATGACCTGCAATTTTCTAATGTTAAACTCAGATAAAACGGAAGTTGTTGTTCTAGGCCCTAGGCACCTTCGTGACGCATTATCTAAAGATATAGTTTCCCTGGATGGCATCGCCCTGGCCTCCAGCACCACTGTGAGAAATCTTGGAGTTATCTTTGATCAGGACATGTCGTTTAACTCTCACATTAAGCAAATTTCAAGGACCGCTTTTTTCACCTACGTAATATTGCAAAAATCAGGAACATCCTGTCTAAAAATGATGCAGAAAAACTAGTCCATGCATTTGTTACTTCTAGACTGGATTACTGCAATTCCCTATTATCAGGCTCTTCGAAAAGTCCATTAAGACTCTTCAGCTGATCCAGAATGCTGCAGCACGTGTTCTGACAGGAACCAGTAAAGAGATCATATCTCTCCTGTCTTAGCTTCTCTGCATTGGCTTCCTGTAAAATCCAGAATAGATTTTAAAATCCTTCTTCTCACATACAAAGCACTTAATGGTCAGGCACCATCTTATCTTAAAGAGCTCATAGTACCTTACTACCCCACCAGAGCACTGCGGCTCCCAGAATGCAGGGTTACTTGTGGTTCCTAGAGTCTCCAAAAGTAGAATGGGAGCCAGAGCGTTCAGTTATCAGGCTCCTCTCCTGTGGAACCAGGTTCCAGTTTGGGTTCGGGAGGCAGACACCGTCTCTACATTTAAGAGTAGGCTTAAGACTTTCCTTTTGATAAAGCTTATAGTTAGGGCTGGCTCGGGTGAGTCCTGAACCATCCCTTAGTTATGCTGCTATAGGCTAGACTGCCGGGGATTTCCCATGATGCACTGAGCTCCTCTCTCCTCTTCTCTCTTTCTCTCTGAGTGCAACCTCATCCCATTAATGCATGTTACTAACTCGATTTTTTCTCCCTCTCCCGTGGTCGTGTGCTTCCCCCTCCTGTCCTCCCCCCCTTCCCCTCACTTCCTGCGGGTGTTGCTGGCTCTGGAGCTGTGGAGTCTGGATCTGTTGTTGGGAGTCTCCTGCTGCCCCTGTGTTCCTGCTCGACGCCCTCTGCTGCAGTTCCAGCTGCTGTTGCTAGTCCTATTGCTATTATTGCTGTTGTAGTTGGTATCACTAAACATTGCTACAAATATCTGTACCATTTTTCATTCAGTCTATAGCACCATTACCTTTATTGTCTGTACCTCTATGTGTATACTGTGTAGGTTGCCTCCCTCTGCTCTCTCTCTCCTGCTCTCTCTCTCTCTTTCTCTTGCTCTCTCTCTCCCCCCTCACCCCCAACCGGTCGAGGCAGATGGCCGCCCACCCTGAGCCATGGTTCTGCTCGAGGTTTCTGCCTCTTAAAAGGAAGTTTTTCCTTGCCTCTGTCGCCTAGTGCTTGCTCTTGGTGGGAAATTGTTGGGCTTCTGTAAATAACTTCAGAGTACGGTCTAGACCTGCTCTTTATGAAAAGCGCTGTGAGATAACTGTTGTTGTGATTTGGCGCTATATAAATAAAATTGAATTGAATTGAATTGAATAACATTAGCTTGCCTGCTAACAACTAGTTGAAACCATATACTGTATAAAACGATAGATGTAGTGTCCGTAGTTACGCATTGATTTTTGAAGAGCAGTTTCACAACTATTTTTTGACGGAACTGGCCGTCGCCAGAGCCCTGTAGAGACAGACAGTGTGAACAGGCCAGGTCACATGGAATCTGATCTTTTCCAGTTTGAATCTGGGCCACTTTTATACATGGTCAGAATCCAATACAGATCAGATCTTTTTAAATGCGACCTAAGTCTGGACACTAAGGTCGGAATTGATGCAACTTTGAAATCACTAGTCTAGAGCAGCTGTTGACACTGTCCTGCTAGAAGGAGCCGCTATGAATGAAATGAATGAAAAAGCTCCACAGAGAGCCATTATAAACACGTGGCTCTCTTTCTTCTCTACCTCGCTATCATCTGCTCACAAATTCCCTTTCTTACACCTGAAATCCACCGGACCACTAGCTCTCTTCTGAGTTACGTGCATGCTACATGTGTCCGTGCCACCATAGTAGAGAAAGAGAGAGGGGTAGTGAGTTGTGGAGTACTTGAAAAGAACAGAAAGTTGTAAAAACTTGTCATAATTCAGGAGAAATGTGACGCATGAGAGGACAATGAAAATGTAAGTCTCCTGTGAAAATTGGGAGTGTTTGCAAGTAGGAGCTAACTGAAACTAATCTCTGTGGCTGTGTTTCTTCTGTACAACTGCGTGATGTGGTATTCTTATTCGCAAGCGGGTCACTTTCTGGCCGTGGACAGTTCACACTGAAGTCTAATATGGGCCCCATTTAAACAATAATATGAAATGTCAAACTAAAACAACTAGATCATACACATCCATAAAGACTCTCTGCGACCCATGGGGAGTCCTCCTCGAAAGGACGGGGACACTAGCCGAGGAAGAACTAAACAGCTTGTGACATCAGAGCCAGACGGCATTAAGCTGCAGACGGTCCATGTAGTGTGGGGGAAATCAGCAGGATGGCGGCCACTGACTCTGTAGGGGTGGTGGCAGGCAGAGGGGGAGGAAGTGATCTGCTAGTGACATTGGAGCCAGGCTGCATAAACACGACTCTCTCTGTGACTTTCTGGTGTGACTGTTTTTACCCGACATCATCAGAATCTCGTTTGGTTTGACAGGCTTTATCACATAAGCTTTTATTGTTGTTTTTATCCTTACATGGAGTTTATGTCGGAGTCAAAGCTTTATGGCGTTAGTGGACTGCATGTCGTTAGCTGCGATGTTGCTGTAGTCGCACAACGCTGAATCCGACCCGGTGTCCTCAACGTTTGTAGCAGAATAGTGGCTGATGCAAGCAAGAGAAAAACAGGCGTGTGCTTCATTTCTAAGTAAGTTTTGAGCCCATTGACAATAAGCCAATGAAAATTTGATTTATTAAAAAGTAATTTCATTGAAAAACTTACATATAGCCCCTTTAAGCCTTTTTTATGCTAATGTAAAATGTGTTGGAAGTGGAGTCAATTTAAAAATTAAACTGCAAACAATTAAACATTAAAGATTAGCTATGTTTGATCCACCTTTATTAACAGCATATGTCATTATTACATTACTATAGTACTTGAGACAGGTGAGCTTGTTTTCTACTCCAGCCTTTCCCTTAGCTGCAGTGCAGGATGAACTGTATGAATAGTTTTATTAATAGCACATTTTCAGCCCCAGTGCAACTGAGTATCAGATGATTGTGAGAGTGTTTTTTTCATTTATGCTAAAGTTGTTGCCTTTACAACGAAAGGTCTTTGATGGTGAACTGATAAATGGCAACCAATCTGTAGTTTAATAATAATGAAAGTTCATTCATGGTAGACATTGAAAATGAACTTCTGGATGCAGCTGTTCAAAAATACTGTTCAGTATGTAGCCTAGGGAACAATCCTTGTGTTGTAGCTGGCTTAGACCATGGTCACCTTAGCCATCATTGCAACAATTGCCCCCCCTGAGAGATTTGGCAGGGGCTGCCACTGGTTGGAGGAGAAGTGCTATTTTTATCAGAAAGAACTTTATTTCCAAGTAGTTTTTTTACATGTGCGAGGAATTTGATAAGGTTAAAAACATACAGCTGTTACAAACAAACAGTTGACATAAATCTCTCTCTCTCAAAGGCAAGTTCTAAAAGATTGATAAAAGAATAAAAAGACTAAAGAATAATACTAATACAAATATGTACAGAAAAAGACAATGTAGCAGATATTTACATGTCCATTACTGCAGTAAATAAATAAATGTAGAAATATATAAATATGGAATAAACAAAGGCAAGTTATAAAATATGAATTCTAACTACTACTATAATAACTACTACTAATACGTAGCAGATATTTACATGTTCAGTACTCGGGGTTTGCAGTGCTTGACCAGTACAGAATCAGAATGTCTCCAAGACTCTTTGAAAGCTTTTGTTAAAAATGTTCTGAAAAACAGCAACAAGAAATGTTGAAAAACACATGAAACAATGCACAATAAGGAAACACGCAACGTAGCTGAAACAGAAGAAACAAATGTGCAGTGTCCAAAAGCTGATTATTGAATTATATTCCATTATATTTTTTAAGTTAATGTCACCTTAATTTTGTTTCCTTTCATATAAAAAGGCATTTCCTCCATAAATTGGTGCAGAAAATGTGTTCAGAATGCAGGAAATTAAGTGGTTAATGCGCAAAGTCATTAATATAATATTTAATAGTTTCATCTTGTGGTTGAGGATAGTGCGGGCAGGTGGGGGGAGTACTGGCACCTATTTTTTTCCACTTCAAGCACTGGGGGTTTGTACTGTGCAGACGTATTGCAGTGGTAGAGGATATTGTATATAAATATTGTTACGTCCCAGCTCACTAGGGGAAGGGGGACGTATGCATAAACCAGATGGAATTGGTATTGTGGAAAAGGTATTTATTGGAACAAGAGAGTTGACAAAGTTTTGAACAAACTAAGGTTGGGCAAGTGGGTGCTGCGAAAACATAAACTCAAGATAACAAAAGGAGGTCCCTTCAAAACAGGGATTACTAACTCAAAAACCAAATATGAAAACAAAACCTCTCTATTTAAGATATCTCCAAAACAAAACACAGGGAGCGCAGCACCCCTAAACCTAGTGTACTAAACAAACGAAAAACCTACGTGTGGAGTGGGTGTCAGTATTTAACTTAAAGTCTAGCCCAACTCTGCAGACACACGGTTAACACAAAACGCACTCAGGTGTCCTTTAAAAAAAAACAACTACCTGAGTGGTAAACTAAAGGTCACAATAACTTTAGCTAACAGCTAAACCAAAGACAATTCCCAAAAAAACAACCCCTACTGACTCTCAGTAGCAGCAGTTACAACAAGCACAAAATTGGGGCTGCAGCAACCAACAAACAATATACATACGGTCAAGCTCAGAACAGTGGTCGCACAGATACACAAACAGGTAATGACAGGGAGCTCCTGTTGCACGCAGTATGGTGGCTTTTATAGCGGCAGGCCTCAACCACAGCTCGCGGATTGGTGGACGGTTGTGGGTCTGCTCCAATCAGGATGGATCAAGGTGGGAGCAGGCGGATCCTCACTGGCACCAGCCAATCCTCAGCCGGTGATTGCACAGCCTGCTTAGCATACTGGAAAAACAGTGACAGTAACCAAAAACACACGGCTGCTACCAGCGGCCGTAACAATATATAAATTGACAAGATATAAAGATATAGATGAAAAATTATTAACACTTAACTACAAAATGTGCAATAATGGGTCCCAGGATTGGTACCACAGCAACAAAGACAAAATCTGTAAAATACAGATGAAAACAGCGTGTTCAGTTTGTCATTCGGATCGGATCTCTTTAAGGGTGTTTTCACACCTGCCTCATTTAGTTCATTGACTCGCACTAAAGTTCGTTTTGCCCCTTGGTGGGCAGGGGAAGTAATCCTACATTTACTTTACACTGGACCTGTAACAGAGCTGCAGCATTGTCACTGGTACTAGAATAGAAGCAAGTTAACGTTATAAGTAAATGTGAATTATAATGTTTTGGTCTTTGGCTGACTTTAAACACACTGCCCAAAGATTCTCTAATGTTAAAGCTTTTGGGTATGAACAAGTTTGCAGCTTGATGTTAAAGTTAAACTAAAGAAAGTGACCATTTGTTTTTCACAAGTGTACCACAGGTAATTGTGGTGCAACCCATATTAGTAGTTGATTTAGTTACAAACAATCTAGTAGTTACTTAACATCTACTGTGGTCTTTAGAAGATAAAGATTACAGACAGCCGGGGGAACAGGCTGCTGGTGTGGAATACAGGAAATGGTCAAAAACAAACGTGCTGATTCGCTGAAAAGGCGCTCTGTGCATCTGCATCTGTGCACTGTTTTACTGCAAAATCTTGAGTATCAAAAACAGCTTCATCATCACTTAGTCTATTATTGGTTTCACTAGAAGTTGCCGTAGAGTTTCTTTCAAATAAAGAAACAGCTTCAGTGAAATGCAAATTAAATGCTTGCATAATTGCACTTCTATCAGTAACTCCAATATTATCTCTTTTGATAATGGGTTGAAGGAAATGTTTTTTAGAGTTTTAACTGTTTTCCAGAATTTAGCCGGATCCCCATAACATTCCAATAAGGTGTTTACGTAGTATGCTGAGTTTGCTTTTTGTACAAGCATAACGCACAGAATACTCAGTTGCTTAAAAGACTGCCAGTCAGAAATTACTAATGATTTCCTCGTTTTCTTCCATGCCAAATTTCTTTTGTACATAGCCTCAGAGATCTATTGACTAAACCAGGGATTTGATCTTTTGACCCTGACTCTTAAATTAGGGTGACTTGGTTTAACAAGCTGGTTCAGGGCAAGGCAGACAGGAGTACAATTGCACATTTAGGATGGGAATAAATAATCAGTTACAAGGTCATAAAATATCAAAATGTTCTTAAATATTCACCTAAATTCAGCAACAAGGACGATCAAAAGAGCGTAACATCTGAAGGCAGAATTGCCAGTGTTCAAGTCATTTAAAAGCAACAGTGAAACAAAGATACAGCCCCCTGTGGGCTACCTGAGTTTTGTGTGTCCCTTTACATAAATAATTTCCACAATAAATGGATGCAGAAAATGCAGAAACTGGTGCTAAAAAACACCAGAATGCAGGAAACTAAGTGTTTAACATTAAAAATTTTCTGGGGGAGGAACCCCCTGGTTCATACTGTTGCACTTTTGTTGTTAAATCAGGCTATTTGATTTAGACCCAACATTACAATTTAGCAGACATGACAGTTAATAGTGTTGCTTTCTTTTGCCATATAAGTACAGTATGTCTACTATTGCTTTAATGCTTGGTGGAGGGTCAATTATTATGTGAAGATATGAAGTTTTATGGGCTGGGCTAAGCCCCCTTGTTTCAAGATCCTAACAACGCCCCTGGATATCTGCATCAGAAATCCTCGTTGATAACCACGTTTCAGATAAGGTAAGAACATCAGGGTTGGCTTGATCTAGGATTTTTTCCAAAATCCAGCTTGGACAATAAGCTCCTTATATTTAGGTGTAAGAACCTTGCTTAAAACGTGTATTCTCAATAAATGCATTCTCTGATCAGGAAATTGTAAAGGAACCATAGTTAAGTTATTCTTAACAACATCAGCGGGTCCAAAACTACATCTAACTGGCTGATCCAGACACGCGCAAAGGAATACAGCAAGTCTCCAAGTGCATACAGCGTCTCGATCGCAAAATGTACTCACAGAAACTGTAGAGTTGGCCGGGGCAATGTACCACTGAAGGTAAACTGACGAACTGGCAAAGAGTGGAGGCTGAACCAGGGCTTTATCACTGCAGGGTTTGATTGCAGATGAGTCGCAGGTGCGGAGTGCTGCAGGTGGGGAAGACCTTGGGACGTTGGGCCTTACTCTTGTTTTACTTCCTGTGCTCGTCTTTGATTGTCTTAGTGGTCTCACCTGTGTGTAATTAGTTTCTCCCGCCCTGCTCGTTTGTCCCTGGTGTATATATGTCTGGTGTTCTCTTCAGTCTTTGCCTGGTCATTGTTCCTGTTGCTTGTGTTACCCCCCAGTCTGTTGTTCGTGTTACCCCCCAGTCTGTCGGTCCTGTTATCAGCCTTGTTTGTCATGTCACTCTGGATTTTGGATTTCTGTTGGGATTACCTTGTTTTTTGGACTCTGTTCTCCAGCCACTCTGTCAGTAAGTGTGCTCGCCTTTTGTCTGCCTTTTGCCTTAATAAACCCCCCTTATGAACTGCACCTCTCTACGTGTCCTGCGTTTGGGTCCTCCTACCTACCACACCCCTGAAACACAACAAATGCAGACTGTGTTGATGCTAAAGACATTGGTTAGACAAGGGAAAGAGACCCAGATTCAAAAAAAAGTGAGGATGATAAAAGAGACAACATGCACATTGCATTGTGGAAAGGAAGTTGAACATAATACAGAGAATGAAGATGCAAACAATGCTATCATTAGGAAGAGTGAAGATTATAACAGGAATAATGTTGATGATAGTGTATACATGGCTGTTTGTAAAGAAGAGGAGGTAATGAGAAAAGTTGTCTTCGGCCCACAGCATGGGCCTCTCCTACGTCCGCATCTTGTATATATACACAACAGAGAGACCTTTCCAACGGCTCCCTTTTTTCTTCAACACTGAGCTGTCTAAAGAGCGGTCAAAAAAGATGAGCAATGTCTCCTAGCAAGTCGGCCTGAGGGGGGCAGGACGCCGCTACATACCAGGTGGACCTCCATCCGCGATGCTGGGTGCGCCTTGTACTGTAGCACGTCAGCTGAGTGCTCACCCCCGGCTGACGCTGCTCATTCTGTGCCCTTCTCTCCCCCAAAGAGACGCAGCGCCAGGTTGTTCATTTTGCCAGCAAGGATGAGGAGGTGTGGCGGTCCACCCACTCTCTGGACAAAGCCCTCGACCTGTTACCTGAGCGGGAGTCCCCCAAGGGCTCCCTGCTTCCCCTGTTCCAACCTCTGGTGACGCCGGCTGACGTTGCTATATTGTCGCGGCGAGGCAGGCAATCATTAGGCTACCGGATGCTAACGTCAGGCTAACATTGAGCTAACATGTAGCTGAAATTTAGTTAGCCTGCACGGCGCTGAGAAAATTTGTCTACGCCCACGCACAGCGTCGGCCTCTCCTACATCCGCACCTTGAGACCTGGCCATCAGCTCCCATTGCTGACTTTTCTTCAGCACTGAGAACCAAGGTCCAGTGAGGCCTTCAACTCAGAGGGCTACGCCTATACTCATTCAATCTGGAGTTACAGTACGTAACTACCGTTCTATTTCGTATAGGCTTTGCCCTCTAATGCTGTCACTGTTGGGTTAGAGGCATAGCAGGATGAGTCAGTGCCTCACTAGTCCATACAGTACCACCAAGTACAAACCCATCTGCCCAGTACCATAAAATGAGCCACCCAGTCCCCTTGACATGATGTCTGCCCCTCTGTTCAAGACCCCAGGGATGAACTCAACAGAGACAAGTGTGCGCCCTGGTGGTTTATGTAGGCCGCTGCAGCCTCGTTGTCGGTGCGGACCAGCATGTGTTGAAAGAGGCAGGTCCCGCCCCAGCCCTTCAGGACTAAATAAAACTGTAAAATTACATGATCAACAATAAACCTGTAACCTGTGTTTCACAGAGTACAACCATGTAATGTGCAATTTATTTAATGACAGTTTAAACTATTGTAAGTCAGCACATCCACCAGACTCACAAACCAGTGTAACGTTATAACAAAATAAAACTGTAACATTGCATGATTAATAATAAAGCTGTAACCTGTTTGCAGCAAGCGAGATGTAAATGACCAACCACCACATGTTTGGCAAGCAAACGAACGCTCGTTCATCTTTTCATAATGAGGGACAATTGGGAGTTAACCTCCCATAGGTCGAAGCTAAAGAAAGAAGCAAGCTAATGTTAGATGGCCAATGCTGAGATAAACATGTTTGCTAACCTCAGGTTACTAACCTATTTTGTATTCAGCGCTTCTTTTGTTTGGGCCTTGTTGTATAAAGTTTCACAGCCAAAGTTCATGAAGAATGGTGTTTGTTTTTTTTTTTTGTTTTTTTTATATGATTTATTTATTGAATTTTTCACAACACCAAAGACAAACAATCAATATACAAAAAATATAATCTGAGTAATCATTGTTTGTGCGGACACGGGCCAAAGGAGAAGCATAAAGAAGTTTAATCCACGAAATGAATTTACAGCCAAATCCAAACTTTTTTAATGTATGGAACAAATAAGGCCACTCCACGCGATCAAATGCCTTCTCTGCATCCATTGAAATAACCAACTCAGGGGTGGTAGAAGTTGAGGGAGAGTACAATATATCAAATAGACGCCTGACATTGTGAAAAGAGTGCCTTCCCTTGACAAACCCTGTTTGGTCTGTAGAAATGATTGAAGGCAAAACAGCCTCTAGACGCCTTGCCAGCATTTTAGCTAATATTTTAACATCCGCGCATAATAAAGAAATAGGGCGATAGTTACTACAGAGAAGGGGATCCTTGCCTTTCTTCAATAAAAGTGAAATGGTGGCCTGTCTTAAAGTAGGAGGGAGTATGCCGCATTGTAAAGATTCGTTGAACATATTTAGCAGTAGTGGGGAAAGTTTATCTGTAAATGCTTTAAAAAATTCAATAGGAAAACCATCAGGCCCCAGACATTTCCCATTCTGCATGGAGTGTAACGCGTCTTTAATTTCATCTACCGTAAAAAGCTCATCCATCCTAGAAGATGTCTCAGGGTCAATGGAAGGAATGTTTAGGGGCCCAAGGAAACTATCCAACTGAGCCTCATCAGATGTACACTCAGAAGTGTATAACAAAGCATAAAAATTCCTGAATTGGTCATTAATAGTTTGAGGGTTAATAGTTGTGCCATTGACAGTATTAATTTTTAAGATATGTTGAGCCGAGGCAGATTGTCGAATTTGGTGAGCCAATATTTTGCCTGGCTTATCACCAGATTCATTCGGGTTCAGGTGCATCCTCGCATCTGGACTGCAGGTCAGCCAATTCCCTAGAGATAGAGATACTCCTTTCAACAGTGTTTTTTTTCCGAAAGGCAGAGAAAGAAATGATCTCTCCACGCAAATAAGCTTTGCATGCCTCCCAAATTGTTGACGCTGACACGTCTGAATTATCGTTAGTGGAAATGAAAAGATCAATGCGACCATCAATGTTTTTTATGAAATCCGGGTCAGTAAGAAGGAACGAGTTAAAACGCCATGGACACACCAGGAAATGAGATATCAACTATGATAGTAGCGTGATCTGAAATAACTATAGGACCGTAGAAACAATTGTTAACAGAAGAAAGCAGCTTGTTGTCAATGAGAAAGAGGTCAATTCGAGTAAAAGTACCATGTACAGGAGAAAAAAAAGAAAACTGCTTATCACTGGGATTGAAGAAGCGCCATACATCTGAGACAGCATACTGCTCCATAAACAGTTGAACAACTTTAGATGATTTAGATGGAGAGATGGGCTTAGTGGATGAGCGATCGAGTGAGGGGTCCAGACAGCAATTAAAGTCTCCACCGAGAATAAGGTGACTAGACACTATATCAGGAATTGAAAAAAGAAATTTTTTATAGAAATCCTCATTATCCCAGTTTGGGCCGTAAACATTAGCTAGCGTCAGAGAAATGCCAAAGATTTTACCTGTAACAATAATAAAGCGACCATTGGGATCCGATATGATTTTAGAGATGGACAGAGGTACTGACCTAGGCACTAATATTGCAGCCCCACGAGCCTTGCTTGAAAATGAAGAATGGTAGAGTTGGCCTACCCATCCTCTACGAAGTTTAAGATGATCAGATGGTTTAAGGTGGGTTTCCTGCAAAAAAGCAATTTTAGCGTTTAAATGTTTTAAGTGAGCAATCACTTTATTGCGTTTAACAGGTGAATTAAGCCCCCTCACATTCCAGCTGACAAACCTCAACCCACCACTAGAAGCCAACTTGGCATTATAGTTTAACATAGAAAGGATATGTTAGAGGTGGTATAATCCAACAGATCTGCACCCATGACAGATTCACAGCAGCAGAAGAGAGGGAGGAGCAGGCAGCACACAAAATAAAAGAAAAGAAGAAAAAAAAAAAAAAGAGGGAAAACGCGCACACACATACACACACACACACACACACACGCAGCACAAGAAACCAAACCAAACCACACACATACACAAAACATATTAACCCCAACCCGGTTGCTGTAGAGAACGAAACCAGCAGCGAACACACCTCTGATACAACGATCAGCGAATATTACTACTTCCCTAAAACAATCGCACTGCCCCCGCAAACAAGTGCAATTAAACCTGAGAGAACAATTAAACCATAACAAACAACTCGAATAAAACACATTGAAAAAGAAAAAAAAAAACAAGGCCTGGACTTGTAAGACCCGTGAGGTCATATAATCAACAGAAAATACTAAAACAGCATTCACCTTAAAGCCGGTGTACGGTGCAAAGATGCATGTTATAAGAAACCAAATACAGAAGACTTATATATAAAAAAAATAAAATAAAATAAAAAATATATAGATATCCTATATTATATTTAAAAAAAAAGTAACATGCATTTACCGTCCGTAATAAGGCAGGAAAAAGGTCTGCACCGTTTTTAGCAACATCAGCCGCAGACTGAAAGTGCCAGTTTACTAGCTTACGAGTTCTTGTTTAAGTCCTGGTCCTGGATGAATTTAACAGCATCTGAAGCGGACTGGAGCCATGTTTTATCTCGTTGGGTAGAGTGATGCGCAGTCTGGCCGGGTAAAGAAGTGCCGGCTTGAACCCGCGCTTGTATAGCTCCGTCATGGGACCTCTGTACTCGGCGCGCTGCTTCACCACGTCGGGGCTGTAGTCGTCAAACAGGCGAATCGTATGGCCTTTATAAAGCAGGACTCCCCGCTTACGAGCCTCGCGAATTACGACGTCTTTAACTTGGAATCGGTGGAAACACAGGATAACAGGCCGCGGTCTCCCTCCCGGAGCCGGCTTAGGAGCGAGGCTCCGGTGCGCACGATCCAACTCAGGGGGCGAAGCGAGGACCTCCGTACCAAGGACATCAACAAGTAGTTGAGAAAAGAACGTTGATGGACGAGGACCTTCAATCGATTCAGGTAGGCCTATAATCCGAATGTTTCGACGTCTGCTATGTCCCTCCAAATCAGCTACTTTGAGTTTGAGCAACTTCGTCTTTCTGCAAAGCGGAATAGGCGCCCTCGAAATACTGAAGTCGTTGGTCAACTGAAGTGGCGTTAACTTCCAGAGAATCAATGCGTTGCCCGTGATCAGTAATGGTGGAATGAATGCTGTCCAGTGTAGATGCAAGAGACTCGAATGAGGATTTAAAATCAGCCGAAAGGGCCTCTCTGTGTTCATCCAGCGGTAAGCTAATGTCAGCCATGAGACTGGCTAGGCCACTCCAGGACCTTAATGTGCTTCTTGTTGAGCCATTCCTTCGTTGCCTTGGCCATGTGCTTTGGGTCATTGTCATGCTGGAATACCCATCCATGACCCATTCTCAATGTCCTGGCTCAGCGAAGGAGGTTCTCCCAAGATTTGACAGTACATGGCTCCGTCCATCGTCCCTTTGATGCATTGAAGTTGTCCTCTGAAGAAATACACCAAAGCATAATGTTTCCACCTCCATGTTTGACAGCAGGGAGGATGTTTGGGGGGGGGGTCATTCCTCCTTCTTCTAACACGGTGAGTTGAGTTAATGCCAAAGAGCTCAATTCTGGTCTCATCTGACCACAACAATTTCACCCAGTTCCCCTTCGAGGGGAACTCGAACTGCGTCGGTGATGACAGTATGGGAACGCCTCTAGGCGTGGCAGGGCTGAATGCGAATGAAAACTACTCCAATCCTATTGGCTTAGTGAGAACGGTAGCATGTGACGGCGTAACCGTAGGCGTATATAAGCACGCCGGCACATAGGTACATCAGCCTTCTCTATTCAGCAGGCACGTTGGCTGTTTGCTGTTAATGGAAAGCTCCCACAAACCTTGGCTAAGATCTTACCTGGAAGTAGCAGTATGTCTTCAGCATCACAGAGACAGGACCAGTTCCGCAGATGTGCGCCTCCTTGTTCACGTTTTCTCACGGTAGGAGATTCACATGAGCTGTGTGTCGCTTGTCTGGGCCTGCCGCACGCCACGGCAGCTCTCGAGGGAGCTGCTTGTGACCATTGCGAGGCCTTGCCCCTACGAGTACTGAGGTCTCGTAGGGCGCTGTTTTCTGAGGACGGCCAGATACGCTCTCCCCGTGGCTCTGGGCCTGTGGTTGCTGAGGCAGACCGGCAGCGCCGGTCATGGGGGTCGCAGCAGAATCTGCTGGATGACTTCGAGACGGCGGACGTCCTTTCTCTCCGGTCATCTGCTAACTCCGCTTCTCCTCATTCCCGTTCGAAAGCCCGGTTGCCGGCTTCTTCTGATCGGGGACGCACTCCGCCGGGATTTTTGCACTCTGGCTCTGAGGAGCTAGATGTGCTGAGCGTTGCGGAGGAGGAGGAGGACTTCCGGGTGTCGGGCCGGCGTCATCAGAGGAGCGCCGCGCCTGATTATGATGAACTGTTGGAGGTGGTGACGCGGGCTGTGGCTAGGCTCAGCCTGGATTGGCCACAAGCTACGCAGAAGCCTAATACCAGCAGTAGACTGGATGATCGCTTCCTTCGGAGCCACTCTGCACCTCCACGCCCGCTCTTTGCCATTTTTCCCGGACTTACATAACGAGTTGTGTAAGTCTTGGGACAAGCCTTTCTCTGCCAGGCTGTCTACTCCCCAGCTGCTGGAGTACAGCAATGTGACGGGGATTAAGGATCGCGGCTATGGAGCGATGCCACGGATGGAGGAAGCTCTAGCGAGTTACCTTTCCCCTCGTCTGGCATCGTCTCTGAATAAACCAGCGCTACCCACCAGACCTTGCCGGATGACTTCAACGCTGGTGGGGAAGGCGTTTATGGCTGCAGGCCAGGCGGGGGCAAGCCTGCACACCATGGCGGTCTTGCAGGCTTACCAGGCGGATCTGCTGCAGGATATGGCCGACAGAGGGGGCCCCTCTGAGGACGATATGGCGGAGCTGCGTAGAGCCACGGATCTGTCGCTCAGGGTGACCAAAGAGACGGCCCGCTCGGTGGGACGATCCATGTCTGCCCTGGTGGCCACCGAGCGGCACCTCTGGTTGAACCTGTCGGGCATCAAGGAGAAGGACCGTCAGGTCCTGTTGGATGCACCAGTCTCCACAACTGGCCTGTTTGGCGACACGGTGAACTCCGTGGTGGATCGGTTCCGTCATGTGAAGACACAGGGTGAGGCCTTCAGGCAGTATTTCCCCCGCCGAGCTGGGCCCCGCTCCAGTGAGACATCTTCTACACCTCAGCCATCTACCAGCTCTTACCGTCAGGATCGGCAGCAGAGTGTGGCTTCTTGCGGTCCCCCTCGCACGGCTTGGGACGCGAGGCGACGCTCCCGCGCAAACCCTCCTGACAGACAGGATCTGAGGACCGTCTTTCAGTCACGGAGGGGTAAGGCAAAGAGGTCCTGACTTTATGTTTCAACCCCGGAGGTCGACTGAGGTCACCTCCGGAGCAACTGTTAGCGTGTTCCCGCCGCCGAGGCGCTCGGGACGCGCTGATCACCACCGAGCCGTCGTTGCTCTGCCGGCCCCGAGGGGCGGCAGTCTATCGGAGGCTCGGGCCCCAGGTTGCGGATCATCGGCGGGTCTGTCCTGGCGGCACGCTTCAGGAGACCGTCCGAGAACTGCACGAGGCGCCGGCCACCAGCCCCGAGGGGCTGGTCCCGCTGGTGGCTTTCGCAGGGGCTTGGCGGAGCTTGCCGAAAGTGTCTCCGTGGGTCCTGCGCACCGTCATCGAAGGATACAGGCTGCAGTTCCGGGTCAGTCCCCCCAAATTCGCTGGGGTAACCCAGACGGTGGTACGCCCGGAGCAACATCTAGTGCTAGAGCAGGAAGTTCGCTCGCTGCTGGAAGAAGGGGCCGTGGAGATCGTTCCCCCACTGGCCCGCGAGTCCGGTTTCTACAGCCAATACTTCATCGTCCCCAAAAAAGATGGAGGCCTGCGTCCGATCTTGGATTTGCGGGTTCTGAACCGATCTCTGAGGGGATACAGGTTCAAGATGCTCACCATCCCCGCCATCGTGAGTCACATCCGGTCCGAGGACTGGTTTGTCACTATAGATCTAAAGGACGCGTATTTCCACGTCTCCATTCGACCTTCTCACAGGAAGTTCCTGAGATTCGCCTTCGGGGGCGTGGCGTACCAGTATCGGGTTCTGCCCTTCGGCCTTGCACTCTCCCCTCGCACTTTCACCAAATGTATGGATGCGGCACTGGCCCCTCTGCGGCTCCAGGGCATCCGAGTGATGAACTACATCGACGACTGGCTCATCCTGGCGCAGTCTCGAGAGTTGGCAGTTCGACATCGAGATGTCGCTCTCGCCCATCTTCAACGTTTGGGACTGAGGCTCAACGTGAAGAAAAGTGTGTTGGCACCAGCCCAGAGAACTGTGTTCCTAGGGGTAGTGTGGAACTCGCTTACGATGCAGGCACATTTGTCTCCAGCACGTATCGACTCCATGGTGACCACGGTGAAGAGAGTGAGATTGGGCCACGCCATCACAGTAAAAAATTTCCAGAGATTAATGGGGCTCATGGCAGCAGCATCCAGCATGATACCTTTTGGTCTGCTCCACATGAGGGCCCTCCAGTGGTGGCTGAAGACCAAGGGTTTTTCCCTGAGGGGGAATCCGTTCCGTCTGATACGGGTTACGCACACATGTCTTCGTGCCCTATCACAATGGAAGAAACCTTCCTGTCCCAAGGCCCCCAGCTAGGGGCGTCCTGTCGCCGTGTAATCGTTTCGACGGACGCTTCCCTCACTGGGTGGGGCGCGGTCATGGGAGACCGCTCGGCACAGGGGTTTTGGCAGGAGCATCACTCGTCGTGGCACATCAATTGCCTCGAGATGCTGGCCGTGTTCCGGGCTCTGAGGAGCTTCCTGCCCGAACTCCGGGGTCACCACGTTCTGGTCAGGTCCGACAATATGGCAGTGGTGGCCTATCTGAATCACCAGGGGTGTCTGCGCTCGCGCCCTCTTTGCAAACTGGCGCATCAGATCCTCCTGTGGTCCCAGCAGAGACTCCTGTCTCTCAGAGCGATGTTTATCCCTGGGACTCAGAATCGGGGAGCAGACCTGCTGTCGAGGCAGGCGCTGACGCACGGGGAATGGAGACTTCACCCCGAGGTGGTGAAGTCGTTATGCGAAAGGTTCGGGCCCATAGACGTGGATCTGTTTGCGTCTCAAGAGACTACGCACTGTCCTCTATGGTTTTCCCTGACACCCCCAGCCCCACTAGGGCTGGACGCCATGGTACACTCGTGGCCCAGGCTACGTCTGTACGCATTTCCCCCAGTCGCTCTGCTCCCGGGGATCCTGGAGAGGGTCCGTCAGGATGGAATCCGACTACTACTAGTAGCTCCGTTCTGGCCGACCCGAGTGTGGTTCTCAGACTTGAAGGCTCTTCTGGACGGTCCGCCATGGCAGGTCCCTCTGAGGAGAGACCTGCTGTCCCAGGCAGGGGGCCGGGTTCTTCACTCTTGCCCCGCCCTATGGCAGCTGTGGGTCTGGCCCCTGAGGGGGCACAGTACGTAGAGGCGGGCCTCACGGCCGGAACTGTCGAGACACTCCTTAGGTGCAGGGAACGCATGTTGGACCCAGCTACCTGTCCGGTGGTTCAGGTGCTGGAGTTCCTGCAGGGCCGCTTCTCTGCGGGCCTTTCCCCTTCCACCCTCAAGGTATATGTGGCAGCTATCTCAGCTTTCCACGCTCCTTCTAGGGATGGGCCTCTGGGGAGACTTCCCTTGGTCGTAAGATTCCTCCGCGGGACCCGGAGGATGAAGCCTGCAACTCGCCCCAGAGTTCCCACCTGGGATCTGGCAGTGGTTCTTGAAGCGCTGGCTGAGGCCCCCTTCGAACCCATGGACTCGGCTGAGGCCAAGTACCTGACCCTGAAGATGGTTTTTCTCCTCGCTGTCACTTCTCTAAGGAGGGTGGGGGACCTCCAGGCTCTGTCGGTTTCTCCGCGATGCCTGGAGTTTGCCCCAGGAGACATGAGGGCCATCTTGCACCCCTCCCCGGGTTACATTCCCAAGGTGCAATCCAACAGGGTAGGGCCCGTGGTATTGCAGCCGTTTCATCCTCCACCTCATGTGACGGTAGAGGACGGGAGACTTCATTTACTCTGCCCTGTCAGGGCGCTGAGTATTTACACTGTGAGGTCCACCCAGTGGAGGAAGGCAGATCAGTTGCTGGTGTGTTTTGGATCCCCTAAAGCCGGGCTCCCGGCTTCCAAACAGACCATCAGCAACTGGATTGTTCAGACTATCTCCCTGGCCTATCAGGTGCGCAACTTGCCTTCACCTATGGCTGTGAGGGCTCACTCCACGAGAGGCATGGCAGCCTCCACGGCTCTTCTCTCTGGAGCATCTCTTCAGGAGATTTGTGATGCAGCTGGCTGGGCCACTCCTCACACTTTCATCCGGTTTTATAGTCTGGACCTTCCCTCCGCACCCGGCACCCGAGAGCTCTCCCTTTAATCGTGCCCACAGGTTGCCTGCACGCTAGGGCAGGCGGGGTCTCGGCGCGGCATAGTGGGTATCTCGTTCCCATAGTGTCGTCACCGACGCAGTTCGAGTTCCCCTCGAAGGGGAACGTCTCGGGTTACGTAGGTAACCCTTGTTCCCCGAGAAAGGGGAACGAGACACTGCGTCGGTTCACCACGCCTCTCCCCGCCTGGAGTGCCTTGCTTCATAGTTGAGACTGATGTACCTATGTGCCGGCGTGCTTATATACGCCTACGGTTACGCCGTCACATGCTACCGTTCTCACTAAGCCAATAGGATTGGAGTAGTTTTCATTCGCATTCAGCCCTGCCACGCCTAGAGGCGTTCCCATAGTGTCGTCACCGACGCAGTGTCTCGTTCCCCTTTCTCGGGGAACAAGGGTTACCTACGTAACCCGAGACGTTCTCCTCTGACTCATTCAGATGTTACCAGTTAATTTCTTTGTGACTATGTTCCCAGTTGCCTTGAGATCATTGACAAGATCCTCCGGTGTAGTTCTGGGCTGATTCCTCACCGTTCTCATGACCACGAGGTGGTCACGAGGTGAGATCTTGCATGGAGGCCCAGACCGAGGGAGACTGAGGCCCCATCCACACTACTCTGTTTTAGTTTACAAACGGAGAATTAACACGAATACGATCTCCGTCCGCACCAGCGTTTCCGCTGCGTTTTGGAGTTGTTTTCTGCCTACATTAAAACGACTGAAAACACACAGCTAGGACTCGTTCAGGTGCGCTGGGCCTGCGCGTGCCAGTGTAAATAGTAAGCAGATGGTCTATTCCGTAGTTACAGAAGATTTGGCGAAAAAATAAATACAGACTAAGCATCAGATCAGTTTTTTTTTTGTTGATGCATGGATCAACAACGAGCTGGGACTATTACTGAATGTAACACGGTAGAGTGGCGTCAGAAAACAGACTGGGAGTTGTTGCAAAGTAAACGGCGACATGCACAGTACAAGTGTAGGCAGAGGAGTGTTATTTGCACGGTACAGAATATTTTAATAAAAATATGATGTAAAAAAACCCGGTCAGCAGCATTCTGTTTCTGCTTTGCAAGACCCAACGATGATGTGTCATTGTTTCTAAGGTCCTCCATTTTGGACCGTCTTCACTAAAACGCCCTCCGGAGTTTTGAAACCCAAAACGGGGTCGGCAGCATTTCCATACTTCTCCGTTTTAGGTCTTTGTTTTCGTCGTTGTAGTCTGGACGTGAGGTGCAAACGTAGCAAAAGGTCTCCGTTTTAATTCGAAAATGTAGTACTGTGGATGGGGCCTAAAAGTTCTTTTGTGTTTCTTCCATTTGCTGATAATAGCACCAACTGTTGTCACCTTCTCATCAAGCTGCTTGGCAATGGTCTTGTAGCTCATTCCAGCCTTGTGTAGGTCTACAATCTTATCCCTGACATCCTTTAAGAGTGTGCTCCCAATCTTAGCTCGTTACTTGTATAAAAGACACCTGGGGGGCAGAAATCTTTCTGATTGAGAGGGGGTCAAATATTTATTTCACTCATTAAAATGCTAATCAATTTATACAAATTTTGACATGCTTTTTCCTGGATTTCTTTTTTGTTATTCTGTTTCTCACTGATCAAATAAACCATTAAACTTACAGACTGATCACTTCTTCAGTGGGTGTCAGTGGGTGAACGTATAAAATCAGCAGGGGATCAAATAATTTGTTCCCTCACTGTACATAGGTAGGTTATAGGCAAGGCATCGCCAGGTCATTTTTCCCGGGCTTCAGCCCCGGATGTTTTGATTGTAAACAAATTGATAGTTTTGATTGAATGTAACTCAACAACAGCAACAAAATATTTTCCATGTTAGTATGTGATAATCTTCATGACGCAGCCTCTCTAAGATCTTCAAGAGCGGAGGCTACTCGCAATAACTGATACATTTTATTTGAAGTTCACATATGTGACCACCCCACCACTGTTACTTAGACTACCTGCATTTAGAGAGAGCACGAGGGGGAGAGAGAGAGAGCGCATTGCTCACAGCTTCATGACTTTTCCGCGACGTCTTGCAAAATTGTAATCAAGCATAAAAGTTGGTCGTCAGTGTCTAGTCAATGTGTTAACACAGTCAAATATAAGCCTTGGGCTTCAGCCTATTCCTTTTTTCGGTTGCAAATGTTGCGAGTAATTTTGTGTGAATGGATTTGTGTAAGCTCATATAAGATTCTTTGCATAATTTGCATATTCACACAAATTGTTAGTTTTTCTGTATTTTGTAAACCAAAATAAACCATTCATTCAACACATGGTTAACAGTCGCCACACAGTAATGAGAAAGTATAACACCTGACTGCGACACTGACTTGTGTCTCTGAGACACTGTTTTACTGTCTCTAGGATGCTTCATTCCCTCTAAAACGGCTGTGAGCTGCACTTTATCAGAGTTGCTGAAGTGAACAATTGTGTAGAATTGTGGTGATATTTCTGTCAATTGTTTTCAGTTTCGGTTTTCTTCCTCTGATGAAGATTAGTGCATTTGTCTCATTGAGTAGGCTACAGTCCCAGATGGGCTCTGTCAGACGGGGGTAGCCTCAGGGGTGGATTGGTAATCTGGCATATATATATAGGCCTAACTGATTTTTAAAAATGGGCCAATGATCGGGCCACTACCTCCCCCTTTGCTCGAGCTGTTTCTTATGGGCCAAAAAAATCGCCAAATACGAGAAAATAACAATAGAAAATAGACAATATGTTTGGCACTGGAGCTGCAGTAGCTGCATCATCAGCTGCATAGCCTACCCTGCATAGAGCAGGCACTTGAAGGAGTAAAGGAGAGCCGTGGCCACTGAAAAATAGCTTGCACCAAGAAATGTTAAGTAACAAATAAAATGCTATGAGAAAGGTTTATTTGCTAAATAAGAAAATATTTCATCAATATTTCTTTTTAAACTAAATTCAAATTAATAAAGTTAATTTATCATTAAGGTGAAATGGTAACACATGCATAAAGACTTTAGGCTACTTCAAGCATCCATGCATGTATGTAGACTCAGCTGGGATTTAATTAAAAGCCTTACTGCATTATATTACATTAAGATATTTTATTTTGAATTGTCACCTCAGACATTTCCTAAGTGTTTAAAGCTCAATTTTTTCTCTCCCTGGGATCATCTGCTGCGAGCTTGGCAGAGAAAACAATGGGTAATACATTGTGTTATAGTCATGCTTACAGTATGCTTTGCAATGATCACTTCTCTTTGTAGTTGCTGGATTTCCAACTTAAAACTAATTTAATGCCTCTTTTTATCTCCATATCTAGGTCCAAGTCCTGCCAAGGTTTTTATCATACTGATATTTTAATTTGTTAATTTTTTATTTTGTTAAGTAAAAGTGTGTGCAGTTCAGACATCTGACAGTTTGTTAAACATGTATCAAGTAGCACAGCAGAACGTGTTCACCTGTGGGTGTACTACATTGCCAGATTGGGTATCAGAGTGTAGACAACAGCCTCAGGGTCAAGTTACAAATATGATACAGTATTTTACATTAGCACTACATCGCTAACTTATCTAATATCCACATTGACTAAACAAGTATAACATTTCCTTTCAGCCAAGCCTACTATGTATATATACACACTTTTTTAAAGCATTTGTTAAAAATGTTACTTGCAATAAAAAATGGTAAATGAAAATGCTTTAAGAAAGGTTTATTTGCACAATAACATTTATATATGTTATAAAATAACATATGTGCATTATCCAGAAAAAGTAACTTAAGCTAAAAGAACAAGCTGCTGATTACTCTATTATATTTTTATATTTTGAACTGTCACCTGCCAGATTAATTTTGTTTTTCCTTTTTATATAAATAAAGACATTTCCACCATAAATGTCCCCACAACATTTCAAGACAAAGTCATACATATTTATGTAAAATGACTTTTGTTGTGAATTGTTGCTTCATTAATAAAATTGAATATGTTGACTAGTGGTTGTAATTAATACATTTCTTGAGTAACATATCAACGGCCACTGCTCACTTTTAAGGTCTGACATAACGTTACTATTCATGGTAACATTATAATTAGCACAGTTTCAGTCAGGAGCAGTGATATTTTTAGCTACTTAGTTATTAAGTCAGTCCTCTTGTCTGCCACGCTTTTTCTTGCTATTTTAATACTACAGCCGTGTTTCTTTATTTTTTTTAAATATTCTGTTCATTTTTTCATCATAAACCTTCACACACAGTGAGTAATAGCGAATAAAGTATGCTGCACATGTTATATGTATGCTTTTCCATTTCAGCATCAAGAAATCTGTGATCAACCATGTGGTCTCTTGAGGGAAGACGTTAACGTCCATTTATCTGAATTACTCACACCTGGCTTGACAAAGTCGCTCTTCCTGAGCCTGGTTTGGCCTTTGTGAAACTGATAAAGCCAGGATGCACTGATCACACTAGGTCAAGCCTACCTTTAGCTCTTATCCTGGATTTTTAAATTCTGCTATCCTGACTGTTGTTGACAGATTTTCCAAGATGGTACTTTTCATTCCGCTATCCCTTCTCATAAAGAGACGGCAGATATTATGTTATCCCATGTGTTCAGGTTGCATGGAGATGTGGTGTCAGACCTGGGCTGGCAGTTTATCTCCAGGTTCTGTAAGGCCTTTTGTAGGTTGTTGGGTGCAACAGTGAGTCTCAACTTGGGATACCGCCCCCAAGCTTACGGCCAAACTGAGCGGCTCAATGATGAATGGGAGACCTGCGCTGTATGGCTTCTCAGAACCCCTCCAGCTGGAGTAAACATTTACTTTGGGTGGAATACACGCACAACACTGCCCTGTGCCTCCAGGGCAGTGTCAGGTTCTCCTCCACAACCTCACAGTCTACAAGAGGGCTCCTCTGCGCCTCAATAAAGAGAAGGTCAGAAGGTCTGGCTGGCCACCCGGGACCTTCCCCTGTGCGTCGAATCTTGTAAGTTGGCTCCTTGTTTTATTGGTCCATTTCAAAAGTCATTTAACCCTGTGGCTGTGGAATTAAAGTTGCCTAGAACTATGAGGATCCATCCCATTTTTCATTGAGTCGGGTAAAAATCCGTGAAGGAGAGTCCCTTAGTGACCGTGACCCCTCCCTCGCCTCCTCCCCGCATCATCATTGGTGGTCCTTATACATTGTTAAGAGACTGTTGGCTGTGAGAAGACGGAGAAGGGGTCAACAGTACCTGATGGACTGGGAGTCCTACGGCCCTGAAGAAAGGTCCTGGGTGTCAGCCACCAACATATTGGACCCTGAACTTATCCGCGAGTTCCACCAGAGACATCCTGAGGAGCCTGGGCCGTCTGTAGCACAGCAGTATCCAGTTTGTTGCAATGTCTCCTTTTGTTGTGCATTCATAATCTTCAATACCTACAAAAGAGTAAGAGTTGTTTGCTGTATGTGGATGCCACCGGCAGTGTAATTGCCAAACCTTATCCAGCCAGCCATTCAATTCTCTACTATGCACTTTGTACTCCATGTCAGTCTACAACCGAAACTGTGGTACCTGTGCCTGAAATGCTAACATCTGATCAAACCACTGCCACAATCCTGGACTGGATGACACATGTCTGCGTCAAGACTACTACAAGCTGTTTCAGAAACATTTCAAGCCCCGAATAGTCGAAACTGATTTCAGTTGGGCCATGCATCCAGTTGTGCAGGCGTTCAATGTCATCAGTGTTCCAGAATACCTCAAGCTTTGCTTTCAGGTGTGCCAAGAACAACACTCATGTACTGTTTTGCACTCCTTCAAAATGCAACATCATTTGGTCTGATTTTGTCAATTACAAGCTGTGGTGTGTGTGTTGTCATCAAGGACCAACACTAAGGGGTGTAATGTAGACAGACAAGATAAAAATCAAACATACAGATTTTGAAACACGCAAAAATCTTTTTTTGTAAATACAACTGATTGCATACTTTAGTTGACCAAATTGCTTAGCAATACTGTCATTTATTCAAAAAGAAAATCTATTTTTATGTACTTTTTATCATTGTTTACTTGCATCTATTGATGCAATATAGAGACACATTTTTATGTAACATAGGCAAGGCCATTTCTCATATTTATATCTGGCATTCTATGAACTGAAAAAAAACTAATTGGCCTAAACTTATTTTAAATAACAGAGATTAAATGTTTTCTCCTTTCAGTAGCACAGAGCCTTCAGCAGAGGAATGGAGACTGTCGACATCGCAGATGGGCGACTCTCAGCCTGAAGCGCCTCATTCCCTGCCTTCTGCTGCCACCGTAGCTGCTCCAACACCATCCTTAATAGAGAAAAAACTGGAGATAGAGATGGATTTTCTAAAGCAGCAGAAAAAAAGTAGGCTACAAGTACTACAAACTAAAAATTGAGCTACTCAAAAATAAAACTAATAACAAATAATATTTTTTTGTCTTCATAATATCTTTCTAATTAAAATGTGCGCTAAGATGTTTCTGTTTAGTCACAATTTTTATATTACATTCACTGTAACTTACATGAAATCCAAATTAGTAAACTGGGCTCTGTCAGGATTCCCACTTTGGGACAGATCTCCCCCTTGTGGAGGGTATTCTTCATCATCGTCTTCATCAGCCCGATTGTCCGTGGGAGGGTCTCCAATTTGTCTAGCTTTACAGATGTTACGAAGCACTGCACAGGCTGTTATTACTTTGCAGACCTTTCCTGGTGCCAGTTGCACCTCTCCATGCAAAATGTGAAAGCGCCTCTTTAGTTGACCCCGCTCAACTACGGCTTGTGTTTTCTTGTGAGCTCTGTGATTAAATCAAAATTTACAGAATTAAGTTGATATTTTCAGAACATAATGGTTAGTTATTTATGGGAAGTAGAGTAGCCTACAAATACTACTGCAACAAATTTGTTGTTCTCTAAATTTGAAGTCCACACACATTAATTGTATGTTGTCACTGTTACCTGTTGTAATTTAGCTGTGACCCCTGGTCAGGACGGAGGTAAGATGTGAGGAGCCATGGTTTACAAGGATAACCACTGTCCCCTAACAAGTGGCAATTTGCTGGAATATGACGTCCTTCAAACAGATGTCTCAGGCCAGGTCTCAATATCCTGGCATCATGTGTTGTGCCGGGCCATTTTGCAATAATGTTTACAATCCTATAATCTGACTGAAATCAATTTGAACGTTTATGCTGTGGTACCTCTTTCTATTAACATAAACGTCCTCGTCTTCTGACAGTGCAATAATTCGGATGTGGGTTCCATCAATTACTCCGACAACACCAGGGAAGCCTGCTATATTCATAAATGCAATTTTTTGAGCCTGCAAGGTTGGAATGTCCAGTGGAAATTAAATGAACTGTGACACAATAAGAGGTTCTGAAAGTGCTGTAATTGTTTGTGTGATCACTCTGCTTACAGAAGGTTGTGACAGACCCAAATCGTCACTGCTGCACTGTTGCATTTTCCCAGTTGCCAAATATCGTAATGTAGTGATTACTTTCATCCTTGGAACTCCCGCATACGAAAGCGGATATCAAAAACCTTACATCCATGCATTCGGGGGATCGAGCTGAATCTCCTTGTATAGGCCACGCCCATTTCCGCCTAGACTTTTTTTTGCGCCACATCGCAAAAACTGAATAACCTATTTTAATTAACTCCTCCAAAAGCACCGGCACCAAACTTCCCACGGATAATCTCTGGCCCAAGCTGATAAAAGTTTGTAGAGGAAATTTTGATTTGCGAAAAAATGTCCCAAATATATGCTAACAAATGTTTGTGAAAAACGCTAAAAACAGGAAGTGATCTCATATGTTAGGTTTGGAATGGCTGATCAACACCAAACTTGGAGCACTAATGTGACATGGCCCTTTGAGCCTGTGCAAAATTTTGTTGCAACTAGCTCCTAGGTGGCACTATTTAACCCAAAAAAGGTGTTCCTCTGTAAGCAGGAGGTGCATTGAAAGTTGACATGAAAGTTGAGCCGAATTGTTCAAGATGGTCCCCTGACTCCATGGACTAAAGTTTCCCCAGATATGCCCATAGGTGGCGCTGTTATTGCAGATTAAACTCATCAGAAAAAATCCCATTGACTTACATGTATTTTATATCTATATTTGGGTCAATTGTTCCTCATGGGGCCCAGATGACACCTTACAAATTTGGTACAGTTCGCCTAACAGGTGGCACTATAATCAAAGCTCAAATATTATTGGAAAATCCCATTCATTTGAATGGGGATTTGAACCAAGGGACATTTTGCCTCATAACTGCGTGCCATCAAAAACCTTATATCTGTGTCTTTAGGGGATGCTGCAAAATCGTATGGTATAGGGAACGCCTTTGTGCAATGATGTTTTAACTTAGCTAAATCACGAAAACTAAAAAACCTATTTTAATTAACTCCTCCAAAGCGGCAACTCCAATCTGCACCAAACTTAGCACGGACCATATCTGGACCAAGCTGATAAACGTTTGTAGAGGGAATTTTGATCCGACAAAAAATGTTCCAATTATAAGCTAACAAATATTAGCCAAAACGCTGAAAGAAGGATGCAATGTCATATGTTAGGTTTGCAATGGCCGATCTACACCAAACTCGAAGACTTTATCTGGCACAGCCTCTCGAGGACCTGTGTGAAATTTGGTGTCAATCGGCCTCTAGGTGGCACTAATAGTCATATATCAAATAACACTCCCATAGACATACATTAATTTGATTAATTAAATCTCTAAACTCAGGTTGTTTATTTGCAGCATCAATAAAGCGTGAATACAGTAAGAGATCTACAAGTGACAATAAATACTAGCAAGAGCTATTAGCACATACAGCATCAATGGGGTAAATACATAGGGAAGGAAGTAAGAATTAACAAATAGTGCAATCAATACAAGAGAATTGTAAGCAGATAGATGAAAATGAAGAGCACAGGAAGTGCATGTTAGAGGTTAGAAGTGTTATCATTCAATTCAATTTTATTCAATTTTATTTGTATAATGAGTGCTTTACATAAAAGCAGATCTAGACCGTACTCTGTGATTTACAGAAACCAACAATTCTCCACAAGAGCAGCACTAGGCGACAGAGCAGAGGTAGCATGGGTGCATGTTAGTGTTGTGTCGTTCAATGAACGTTTCGTTCATAAGACCTAATCATGTGTATGACTCAGGAGGAATGGGTAGTCTCAGTGAGTAATTTGTTCATTTTCACACATTCATGAAGGATCTTGGACTCTTACGTTCACTCGTCACATGGTAGCTGCATGGGCTCCGTCAACACAGGAAACAGTATGGATTAGTTCGTGACTCTCAACTGTCTGTTTGAGTCGTTCATTTGTCACGTGACAGCTCCTACTGTGGAGCAGGAATGAGCTACTTGTTCACCGTTTACATGTGTCCTCCTCAGTCTTTCATTCATTCGGCAGGCTGAGTGACTGTCGGCGCCAGAGAATGAGAGGCAGGTTGGCTGTCAGGTAACAGTCACTGGACTGACATTATATAGCTATTTTGTTATTGACGTGACATTTAATTAACCATTATATTATTACAACGCAGTGATGTGGCCCAGTCTGAGTCCAGACCTGCCAAACTGCTGCATTTATATAATGTGTTAATATTTCTCTGTTCCTGTCTCTGTGCTGGAGTTCTTTTAAGAACTTGGAGGCTTGATCTATATTATTATTTAATTGGCTGAATTTTAATAAGAGTGTGTTTATTCATATAGTATATCAAGCTTATTACTTCTGTATACGCAGATATTAATATTTTACTCATGGATAGGTACATTAGGCTACTGTATGAATGAGCACGTCAGAGATAAAGATAGTAATTATATACATAAGCCTTTATATGGCTGGTCTGGTTGTGTACTCAGGAAAGATTGTGAAAATGGAAGGATTTAGCCGGAGTAGTGGATTACATATAGACAACATTTTGAATTGAATTTTGGTTTGAATTTGGTTGTGGCCCCAAGGGGGTGCATATAATGATGATAAAGAGTGATCAAGAGGTTAATTTGTGCATTATATTTTGTTAAATAAAGCAAGCCAGTCAGCCTAGCCAAATGAACGAAATGACACAAAAAAAGATTAGTTCATAATAATGAACGAGATTTGGTGACTGGAGACCTTCAAAAGAGTCGAACTTGCCATCACTAGTGCATGGGGACAACCAACCCAGGGCCCCAGCTGGTAGGGGGACCACTGCGTGGACTATGAAGTTTAACTCAGTTGATTGTAGTGGACACACACAAACAAAAATAGTACATGAAAATATGCTGTACTGGGAGAATTCAGCAGCTCCTATCAAATGAAACAGTCTCTTCACTCATGGTTTCAATGGTAAACCACCACATGTATGACAATTATAAACAAACACAGTAGATCCTAAGGAGACACATTTTAATAAACAAAAATCATAAAGTAACATTTGTATTTCAAACAAATAGCAAACTTTTTAACAAAACTCCCTTTACCCTCATGCATCATGGGAATTCTGAGGGAGGGAGTGAACAGCGGTTTATTTACGGCGTCAACTTCCACTGGAAGCCTCTCAAAAGCATTTCAGCAGCGCAGCGTGTAGCCTGCCCCACGTCAATGACTTATTTTTAATTGTCCTTTTTGTGCTTCTACTACACTCTTCAAAGCTCTCTGTGGCTCGCTTTCATTTCTTGTCTTGACAGGTGCATCTAGCAACTACCACAGGAAGCATTTCAGATTAAGCGTTTTACCTGCCGGACTTTGCCGACATGGTTAGATTTTGTTGATTTGGTGAATAGTGCTTGCTTTTTGTGCTTCTACTATGATTAAGTAGCTACGTAGTAAAAATATTTCTGTTTTGTCTCGAGGAGGAACACAGGGACAACAGGTGACTCACAACCACAAATCCATCGGTCAGGACTCACCTGAGCCAGCCCAAACTGTAAGCTTTATCAAAGAGGAAAGTCTTAAGCCTACTCTTAAATGTATAGACGGTGTCTGCCTCCTGAACCCAAACTGGAACCTGGTTCCACAGGAGAGGAGCTTGATAGCTGAACGCTCTGGCTCCCATTAGACTTTTGGAGACTCTAGGAACCACAAGTAACCCTGCATTCTGGGAGCGCAGTGCTCTGGTGGGGTAGTAAGGTACTATGAGCTCTTTAAGATGAGATGGTACATCTGCACTCTGTGTGTTCACTGCAGCTTTCCTTGGCCTGTGCTTGTAAAATATCGTCTGTGTCTGCGACTTGTAACATAATACAAAGGTTTTCATTGAGAGAAGTCTACGTGCCTTTATGAGACGAACCATGACGCTAGGTGGCTGAGTCATAACAGCATTTTGCTTGACATACCAAATATCACTTTGAAAAGATGTTTTTTGCTTAACCTACTACTACCCTCCCAACTTCAGGTGGACAGCACATGACTGTGTTGCAGTGACAACATAAGCTTGCACTGCTAGAGCAGACTTGCAAGAGACACCTTAGGCCAATGCAGATAGGGCATTGTTTGTGAACAGCCCACCCCCAAATACCCACCAATTGTGAAAATTTTATCAGATTTTGCAATCACAATCCTGCAAGAAACAATATTGGTAAGACTCATCCCATCAAACTATTCTACACAAGCAGCAGAATTGGTTGCACTGGCAGAAGCAAGTAAAATAGATAACTGAACATTTTTACAGACAGCAGGTACTCATACGGAGCAGCTCACGATTTTGGACACCTCTGGGCAAATAGAAAGTGGTGGGGCCAGATGGAAAGCCTACCAAAGTATCTGTGTCTACATTATGCTAAACTGACACATGGGAAAAACCATTGTGCCACACACTCAGTCATTTTACGTCTGTTTGTCCAGAGGACAAACCACCAAATAATAATTTTTCTGGCCTTCACCTCAGTGATCAGCACCTCAATCTCACACTCCGCAAAGTTTTTTTTTCATATGTTTTGCAACCATTATTATTTGGTTAGTAGGTGTCAGGATTTATAGTAATTTGCATAGTAATTTATGAGAGGAGCCAAGGCAAGGTAAGTGGCTAGTGCATAATTTTACATTGACTGTACCTCTGTGTGTATATTGTGTAGGCTGCCTACTCCCCCCTCTCTCTCCTTTCATACCCCTCTCATACCCCATACTCTCTCTCTCTCTCTCTCTCTCTCTCTCTCTCTCTCTCTCTCTCACCCACAACCGGTCGAGGCAGATGGCTTCCCACCCTAAGCCGTGGTTCTACTCAAGGTTTCTGACTCTCTTAAAAGTTTTTCCTTGCCTCTGTCACCAAGTGCTGCTCTTGGTGGGAACTGAACTGTTGGTGGGTTTCTGTAATTAACATCACAGAGTACGGTCTAGACCTGCTCTTTTATGAAAAGCGCTCAGAGATAACTGTTGTTGTGATTTGGCGCTATATAAATTGAATTGAATTGAAAATTGGGACATAAGGGAAAGGTGTGTAGGACGTTGCTTTCTTTTCAAATTTTGAGAGTACGCCATCTTTCAGTATGAAAGTTGCACAGTCACAGTTGCATGCTCATCTGTAATTCCTGATACGCAAATTAATTTTTCTTACTGAAATGCAACCTGGGAGTCGTAGTTGACTTCTCCTTCAGTTTATGTCCACAGGTTTGTACCTTTGATCCACTGTTAAAGGAGAACTCCGGGCAATTTTTAAGTTAATCTTGATCGTTCCCATGGGACTTCAGCGCGAGACTACAGCTAGCTGTCTAAAACACTATTTAGGTGAATTTCAACAATGGCTAAGTTGCTAAACGCATCTTGTTGTCATGTAAGGGCCCTGTTCATGTTGGACAGACATTTTAATTGCATTTTGTGTCTGTTAAGAGGCACAAAGACACTCCTTGTGTAAATGCCCCCATAACTGCCGTTTTAGCTACGTGGGAGCTCTGGGCATTAGCTGTAGCAGCTCCATGTTGCAAGCACCAATCCAGCTCGTTTTTTTTTCTATAGACAATACTCACTAAGGTATAACGATCGAGATTAACTTAAAAATTGCCCGGAGTTCTCCTTTAAGAACAATTTATATTCATCATTTGAACAGATGATTCAACCAGGAAAGTTCCACGTCCATCTAAGCCTTAAAGGGCTCCAACTGTCAGTCACCTAAAACTAAATGAGGTGCTACTTAAATCCATGCCAAAGGAATGTATGTCACTGCTGTGTTTCTGTATGCAGTATGACTCTGCTTGGTTTCTGATTGGCCTAGACATATTTACGGCTCCCTCTTTGTTTTTGTTGTTGCACCTGTTAAATAAAATCAGTTCAAGTCATTTCTCTGCATTTCCTGACTGCCAGCTGCTCTCCTCGTTTTTGCCGTTGCGGCACCTCAACACTAAATTTAGAGCTGTAACTCTGGATCTGTTTACGTATGATGTAAAAATAGCAAGAAGGGACGCCACCACAGAGCAGATATACAGCACAGACTGAGTGTAAGCTGGTAAAAGTTAACTACAGAAAATGACTGAGGATAGACAGAAAAAAAGAGATAGACAGACAAGCAGAAAGACAGACAGGTACATCTGTAGCTACTGTAAAGATTATAGACAGGCCCAGAGATAGATTGATACAGACATACAGTAGACAGACAGATATTGTGGTTCACCTTTGGGTATACTGTTATTGGCTACAGCCGAGGATGTTAACAAACAGACAGGCAGACTGTGACAGAGAGACATCAGGTAAGTCAGAACCAGTTTACTGATTTCTCCGAATTTTATATTTTTTTAGGGCCCGAGCACAAACTGTGCACGGTCCCAAACATGAAATTTAATGCCAACCTCACTGCCGTTCTGCCAGCATCTGTATGAATTTTAAGCCCAAGAAAATTATTATTATTTATTATTATTTTTATTAATTTTTAAGTTACCTGGATTAAATCAAACAATTTATTATAATACTCACATATATTATTTTTAATATATTATAATATTTTAACACTATTTCTATTCAAGCCGTCTGTGAATTTTTGCATAGCAGCAACTTATTTGCAGTACAGTGAGGGGTGTGATGGCAGGATGGTGGATAAGACACATGCCTTTGGTGTGAGAGACCCGGGTTCATATTCCCTCTGTGACACATCCATCAATGTCTCCCTGAGCTTAACCCCTTGTTGCTCCAGAGGCGTGTGACCGCTGACGTAAATAGCAATTGTAAGTCACTTTAGATAAAAGCTAAATGAATAAATGCAAATGTAAACAGAGACAGAACTGGTAAAAATGAGATAAGGGACTAGTCTCTGTATTGATCTTGTTAGATCTAAGTTTGGCATTTGATACATTGATCACCAGATTTTAATTGCCAACTGCTTTAAATCTTATCAGATCACACCCAGTTTGTACATGTAAATGATGAGTCCTCTCTGCTGTGCAGAGACATCATGGAGTTCAGTGGAGTTCCACAAGGTTCTCCATGGAGTTCTACAAGGTTCAATCCTTGGACCTATATTATTCACCTTATATATACTTCTGCTAGGTAATATCATTAGAAACCGCAGTATAATATTTCATTGTTATGCTGATGAGATTCTGATGTTATCAGATGTTATCTACTTACATACAAAGCCCTTAAAGGTCAGGCACCATCTTATTTGAAAGAACTCCTTACACCATACTGCCCCACTAGAACACTGCGCTCCCAAAATACAGGGCTAATTGTAGTGCCTAGGTTCTCTAGACGTAGAATGGGAGCCATAGCCTTTAGCCATCAGGCCCTTTGGCTGTGGAATCAGACCCCTGTCTGGGTTCGGGAAACAACCAAAATTTCTATATTTAACAGTAGGCTTAAAACTTTTTGTAAACGTTTAGCAAAGTATTTAGTTATTTTGTGAGAAGGCTTATAGTTAGGGCTATAATATTTATTAATTTATTATAAGTTTTAAAATTGTGTATTTTATTGTTGTTTTTACTGTGTGTAGCTTGTTACGTGTTGTCAACCTTTTTTAAAATCCAATTCTGCAGTCTTTATGTGTCTCTGTTTTGTGATACCATTCTGTGTGACAGGACCACACAGCTGGGGATTTTACACTTTAAATACATTTGACTTGTATTTGACTATTTTGATGAAATATACAATGCTGAAATATATAAATGGGGTCTGGGGGTTCTCCCCTAGGAATTTGTGAGCACTAAACACTTAATTTCCTGCATCCAGGAGACATTTTTTGCACCAATTAATGGTAGAATTGTCTTTATTTATATAAAGTGATACATAAAATTCAGTGACAATTCACACAGAAAATATTGCAGTAATAAACAGCTTGTTTTTTAGCTTAAGTTATTTTTTTGTACAATGCACATTTGTTTCTTCTTTATTTACAGTGTATTGCATGTTTTTTTATTGTGCAAATAGCATTTTCATTTTTTTAAACATATTTAACAAATGCTTTGGTAGCACTTTAGAATTACTTCACACTATAAAGCATTAGTTAAGTATCATTTATCATTATTATTAGTTAAGTATTATTTATCATTATCATTTATCATTATCATTTATAAAGCATAGTCCATACATTAATACACATTAGTAAGTCATTCATAAACACAGTTCTAAAAGTTTTATTCTTTATTATCTACACACTATGAAGCAGAACATTAATGTCATTTATAAACATAGTTATACATGTTGTATACATGTTGTAAGTTTTATTTTAATTACAAACCATTTATATATGAGTTGTTAATGGTTCATAAGTCATTTGGAAAGTTTAAAAAAATTATTACATAGGCTAACTGCCTGTTTTTTGATACTTTCCCGAGAAAGAATATAAACAATCTCAGCATAATGCCTAAATCTACCAGTGGCAAAGCCCAAAGGATGCAACTAAGACTACCCGAAAGATGCCCTAGCTAATTTACTGGTGGCGTGGATAAGCCTCACCATTACAGGCCCGGTACCGTATCTCTGAGACAGATCATCTGTCACCACCAGCTCATCAATGGTGTGCTCAATGATTGTATTTGATAAAAAGTATTATTCCAATGAAAAACCATATATATGCACCTGTGGTTCATGCGATCATGTAGAAAGTTTAAGGAGATAATGTATTTTAGTATTTTCTCTCTAAAGTAAGGACTATCTAGGCCATACAAAGTATTACACATGAGGTTGAAAAAAGTCTCAGTTAGGCTGTCAAAAAGTGATGGGGACATGTCCCCAGTGTAAATGCAGTTTGAGTTGTTACAATTAGTTACACCTTTACTAGATAAAGTAATGTGATGTCATATAATATACCTTTATAAATGCCAATTGCCTCAGTGATTATTCATCCTGTTCTGTTTCTGCATCTAAAGGCTGTTAGAAATATAGCATTGGCTTGAAAGCAGCGGGGATAACGAGTTGGGCTACAATTTGTTATTTCCTCGTCCCGGTGATCAGCCCATCTGGGTGATGTATGAAGTTTAACGTGCGTTAGCATGTTGGATGTTTCCATTCACGTAACGTTATCCGCTTGTTGACCTAACCTCTTAGCCCTTAGCCTCACTGGGGAACTTGTCCATATCTCTGGGTTTCTGAACTTCAGACAATCGCTCATTCTGAGTCGAATCGCTAATAATAGCTTGATAGTGGCATGTCAAAGACGTTTTCTTTCCCAACAAGTGGGTGATTCGCGGCAGAGCTTGGATGCCAAAACTCGTGCACAGCGAACACTCCACAGTCCAGAGCGTAAAGCTAAACACTGACATAAACAGTAACGTTACCTGTACTGCCGTATAACATCCAAGTCGCACCAAACAGAGAATATTGTAAAGTCACACACACAAAAAACATTTATTTATGACGTTACGGCATTTATTTAATCATACGAAAGGACAAGACAAAATGTAAGACCTTTGTAAACGGAATTTAATACTTTAAATTAAATTAAATTAAATTAAATTAAGGGGAAAGAAGTTGCTTGGGGAAGGTGGTAGAAGGTTGACATTTCAGATTCTTGAATCAGCTGTCTGTGTGAGTGTTCTGTGCGAGTTTGAAGCTCAACTCAGATTTCACTCTTTAACGCCTCTAACATGCAGAAACTGTGTGTTTGAGCTCTCACAAGCTGATCTGATGACCTGTTGACCCAGAAGACCAGCCTTTCTACAATGAGGTCTCATTTTGCATTACATCATAGCTGTAGAAGCCATTTCAGACCCTTTTACTGCTTTTTAAGTGAGTGTGCTGTCTCCTGCTGTGGTCTTATGACACAATATCCACCTGATGAGTTCTAAATGGAGTTTCTGTACTAAAATACAACTGTATGATCAGTGTGGGACCCTGAATTGATCTGTTGTGGTTTGGGGCCCCCCAATGAACTCCTTGAATACAGCCACATGCCAATTTTCACTCAAAGTCAGAGCACCACCTGCTGGCAACAGGAAATGACATGTTTTATGCTGTAATGTACTAGCAGGTTGGACATATCAACTTCAAAACTGTCCCAAAAAGCCCATAATGCATTGATGAAGCCATGTTGCAAAACTCACGAGTTTGCAGTTAACGGCGTGGCAGCAAAATTAAACTCTTTTATCATTAACTGTTAACCTTTTTACTCCCCACATGAGTTTGCCTCATTCCCTCTGGTTGGTGTTTACATTCCGTCGCAGGCCAACGTGCACAATGCACGTTAAACGACTGTACTCAGAGAGGCTAAAGGACCAGTTCTCTGCAAACGACGCCACTTCATTTCTGGACAGAGTTCAGACAGATCACTAACTACAAACCCAAAGCCCCCCACTCCATCCACAACTGTCGCCTGGCAAATGAGCTGAACTAGTTCTACTGCCACTTTCAGAATCAATTGAACACCATCCCCCGTGACTCCTCTGCTCAGCTTGCCCCCTCTCCTCAGAGTTGGTGAGCCCCGCCCTCCATCTCAAGCAAGGAAGACTTTCCGCATACGCGAGTATATCAAGAGCGGAAATATTCAGTGAGGGAAGTCAGCAGACTATTCAGAAGACAGAAACCCTGCAGCTGGGCCGGACTGTGTCTCCCTATCCATCCTGAAGCACTGTGCTGATCAACTCTCTCCAGTGTTCACAAAAAAGTAAACCATAACTGTTAGAGGTTACCAAGGAAGGAGGTGGGGAGGCAATAAGTTAGATATGGGAAATGACAGAAGACTGAGAAGGTTAGGGTGTAGGAAACAGGTTATCTGTGCTTGTAGGTGAGAGAAACAAGAAGATTATATGGTAGAAGGGAAGCAACTTTATAGAGTTAGTTTGGGCATAATAAAATTTGAGTTGTTAATGATACTATTAGGATCGCGAGTAGAAACAAGTCAATATGATGGATGATTAGGATAAAAAGAATAAATAAAAAATGGATAAAAAAGGATGAAGTTTTCAAGAAACTGAAAGACATTGATAATAAATAATAATAAATAGAAGTGATAGCAATGGTACAGAGGATTAGTGCTACCAATGAGAGAAAGTAAACAAAAGTACAAAAGTATGTGCATGTAAATAAGTGTTACTTGTTGAAATTTACTGTGGCACTAAGTCAGCGGCAGGTGGAGTTATGTAAGAAGTTTTAAATAATAATAATAATAATAATAATAATAATGCATTACATTTTATATAGCGCTTTATCATAGACACTCAAAGCGCTTTACAGGGAAGTGGGGGGGGGACTCACCTCAACCACCACTAATGTGTAGACAGAACGCTCACCACACATCAGCTTGAGGTGGAGAGGGCGGGAAACATAGAGCCAATTACTATGGGGGATGATTAGATGGCCAGATGGTAAAAGCCAGGTTGGGAATTTTTGCCACCGGGGAACCCCCTACACTTTGCGACAAGTGCCATTGGATCTTTAATGACCACAATGAGTCAGGATCTCGGTTTTTTTATGTCTCATCCGAAGGACGGCAGCTTCTACAGTGCAGCGTCCCAATCACTGCACTGGGGCACTGGGATCTTATTAGTAGGACCAGAGGGAAGACTGCCCCCTACTGGTCCACCAACACCACTTCAAGCAGCAACTTAGTTTTCCCTGGAGGTCTCCCATCCAGGTACTGGCCAAGCCCAAACCTGCTTAGCTTCGGTCAATCAGCAGTAGCAGGGTTTACATTGAAGAGGGCAGATGTCAGCTTCGGTAAGATCCATTATATGCATATTTTGTTGAGAAATGAGTATCCAGTGAATTACTTTATACTGAATGAGTCTTGTTTTGTTTTTTGACATGATATAGATGTTCTTGCATGTTTGGGTCCAGAATTCATTATTAATGTTTAGACAGTGAGATCTTTTTATTATTTATTGGGAGAGATATGGTGGAGTCAGTGGAAGACAGAAGTTTATATATTTATGATAGAGGTTTGTTTGAATTACTAGTTTTATTGATGCCATTTAATAGTGGTGGTGTTTGAAGGCTGTTGTTGAATATGTTCATTTTGGCCTTAATTGCATGCTTTAATTGAGTGTATTCTAAATACTGCCCTTTATCAATACTATATTTTGCATTAATTGTTGAAAAGTAAGTAATGTTTTCAAAGATGTGGAGTAGATGTGTTATTCCCTTTTCCTTCCATTTGGTGCCTGTCATAGGTGATTTGTTTACTAGAAAATGTGGGTTATGCAAAATGGTTGTAAATAGGCTGGTTTGCATTGTGAATTTTGTCATTTTATTGACTTTCCACTAGGCTGATAGAGTTGTAACAATTATTAAAGGTTTTTTTTAAAGCAGTTATGTTTTAACATGTTCCTTAGGAAGGGTAGGTCATTGATATCCATACTGATCCATATTGATAACCATGACTGATGATGGTGAGTGCCGTGAGTCCATTTAGTAATATATTGTACTTGGCTGGCTAGGTAGTAGTGCTGGAAGTTAGGGGCCTCTAGCCCCCCTTGAATTTTTGTTTTTTGTGATGTAGTCAGTTTAATTCTGGGCTTTTTATTTTTCCAATAGAATATTGTTATGAGTGAGTCTACTGTGTATAACCATTTAACATTAACAAGTTCAGTTGGAATAATTCAGACAATCTGGGGATAATTTTATATCTAAATATGTTATGCCTGTGGTGAGGAGGAGGAGAGGTTCTGAAGTGGAGCCTTCCATCCATGCTGATATAATGGTAGATAGGTTGATTTTTTCCAATTTCTTGAATAGTTGGAGAGGTTGGAGTAGATGTTGATGATTTTTCTTAACCTTAACTTGTTTTTTGGGTTTTGCGTTAAGTTAAGATTATTATCTGCATAAAGATTAATTTTGTGTGTTAGCTTATTTGTTGTGACACCGGTTATGCTGTTATTTTGACATATTGTTGCAGCTAATGGTTTGATAAAAAATGCAAATAGTGACGGTGAGAGAGGACATCCTTGTCTGGTCCCTCGGTGGAGTGTGATGCTATGTGAATTCATTCCATTTGTAGTGATTATTGCCATGGGTGTGCTATATAAAATTTTGATCCATTGTATGAATGATTTTCCAAAGCCAAATTTTTCAAGAGTTTTGAAGAGAAATGTCCAGTTTACTCTATTCAATGCTTTTTCTGCATTTATTGTATTGTATTAGTTTTGTTTCTATGGGAAATGTTCATCAGATTGAAGAGGCGGCGTGTGTTATTTGAGGAGTGTCTAACTAAATCCTGTTCGATCTCGGTGGATAATAAATGCAATGATTGATTCAATTCGACGTGTTAATACTTTACTAATGATTTTTATATCTGTGTTGATTAATGACAGAGGTCAATAGCTTGTGCAAAGAGTTGGGTCTTTGTTTGGCTTAAGTAGCACTGAGATGAGTGCTGTATTCATATGTTGTGGAATTGATTGTGATGTTTTTATCTCATCTGCCATATTAATAAACGAAGGTGAAAGCGTTGGCCAAAAGTATTTGTAGAACTCTGTGGGGAAACCATCCAGTCCAGGGGCTTTATTATTTGACATTTCTTTGCCTTCTTCATATTCTATTGCTGTTAGTGGATTGTCTAAGATGTTAACCTGGTGTTTATTTAGTGTAAGCAATGTTATTTTGTCCAAAAAAGTATCTATTTCTGATGTGTTTTTGTCTTTATCATTTATCAATTTATGTCTTGAAGGTATTGTTTATGATTTGGGGTTGTTTGGTGATGTTACCCTCCTGATCCTTAATTGCTGATATGATGGTACTTATTGTGTTTGAGTTGTTTGCTAGGTATCTGCCTTTTCTCTCACTATGTTGAAAGTAGTGGTGGGCCGTTATCGGCGTTAACGTGCTGCGTTAACGTGAGATTCTTATCGGGCAATAAAAAAAATATCGCCGTTAATCTATTCTCAAAGTTGGGTTGGGAGCTGGGTCTATACTACGTAAGCTATGATGACTTTCACCTTGATATTTTAGCGCAGATGTACACCTAGCCGAATTGCACTGTAGGGGGAGAGAACAAGTCTTCGAACCTGTGTGTTTGCCTGCTGTGAAATTACCACATCAAACGTGACGTGCTAACATGGATGCAGCTATTGCTGCGTTCCATTTACCTCGGAGGTCGGAGCTGGGAATGACGTCACACCCGAGTGGACGATGTTAACAGTTACAACCTCGCTCGGCCAGCTGTTTGTTTACAACTAGCCAGGTCAGTTATTGAAAAGCTGGTTGATTAAATAACACATTGTGGGTTATTTACTCACACTAACTGTAGCGACACGTCCACAGACAGCTGTTGGACAGCACTTTGTGTATGAACATTTCTGAAGCCGCCGGGTTTGCTTCTGGGAAAATTTACTTTTAAGAAGCTTCCCAATGGAAAATTCGACAAGAATAAGGTTGTTTGCACCTTGTGCAATGCGGAATTAGTTTACTGTAGGAGTTCTTCCAGTCTCAAGTACCACCTAAACGCAAAGCACATTACACGCTACACACAAGTAGGCTACATCTTATTGAACATGATTTATTTTCATCACCAATTATCATAGTAGAACAGCTTTCTAAAGCAGTTTGTGATGCATTTTGGAAACAGGAGATGAGCCCCTGATCTAATGCGCCACCTGGCTTCAAACCTGGCTTCAAACCCGTTCGCACACATATTCTGAATGCCTTTGGCAGAATTCAAATGAGCCATTTTAATCTAGATTAATCTAGATTAATTTCAAGATTACAGTGAGATTAATCTAGACAAAAAAAATTACTCTATGCCCACCACTAGTTCAAAGTAATTGTAACATAATCTTTGCAACATAAACTGTATTTTTTATTGATGCTGTCTAGGTGAGATTTTGTTTCTCGTATTTCTTTTTGGGTTTGGTCGGTAGGGTTAACTGCGTACAAATTGTGTAGTTTAATTTTTTCCTCTAGTTTATTTTCCCGTTGTTCTTTTTTTCTTATGTGATAAGAGATGATTCTACCTCTGAAAACTGCTTTAAGAAGTGATATGTTGAAGCACCATCTTTGTTGGGTGTGGTGTTAAGTATTTTGTTTAAGATTAGACTAATTGGGGCATGATCTGATGTAGTTATTGGGTGGATTGTGTTGTCAGATATATCAATTATCATCGAATTCCTAGTTAAGAAATAGTCAGTTTATGAGTATGACTGGTGGACAGATAAAAAGTAAGTGTATTCTTTGGCATCTGGGTTTTGTAGCCTCTAACTATCGCCAAGACCTAAGTCTGTCATATATTGTTTGATTATTTCTGTCGAGTGCCAATTTTTGGTATGGACTAATGTGCCGGATCTGTCCAGTTTTCAGTTAGTGACTGGTGTACAGACATTTTTAACACCTCACAGGAGACATGCCATGTGCCAGCCTGCTTCAAAGCCTCCACCATCATCCCAGTCCCCAAAACACCAAGGACCACATGACTTCACGACTTCAGACCTGTCACCCTGACCTCTGTGGTAAAAAAATTCTTTGAGCGCCTTGTGTTTACCCGCTCTAAATCCATCACAGACCCACTCCTGGACTCCCTGCAGTTCGCCTACAGAGCCAACAGGTCTGTAGATGATGCAGTAAACATGGCCATTCACTACATCCTCCAGCACGTGGATTCCCCAGGAACCTACACCAGGATCCTGTTTGTGGATTTCAGCTCTGCTTTCAACACCATCATCCCGGCCCTGCTGCAGGGCACAAGCTCTCTCAGCTGAGCATACCTGACTCCACCTGCAGGTTGATCACTGAATTCCTGACGGACAGAAAGCAGCACGTAAAGCTGAAAAAACGTTTCTCTGATTCCCGGACCACCAGCACCAGTTCCCCACAAGGCTACGTTCTTTCCGCTCTTCTCCCGATACACCAACAGCTGCACCTCGAGTCACCAGTCTGTTAATCTCCTGAAGTTTGCAGATGACACCACCCTCATTGGGCTCATCTCTGGTGGGGGTGAGTCCACCTACAGGTAGGGTAGGTATGTGGGAATTGGATATTGACCATCTAGTCAATATCTGGTGCAGCCAGAAAAGTCTGGATCTTAACACGAAGACAATGGAGATGGTCTTCAACTTCAAAAAGAGCCCAAACCCACCCTCCCCCATCATCTTGTGTGACTCCCCATCCACCACTGTGGACTCCTTCCACTTCCTGGGCACCATCATCTCCCAGGACCTCGAGTGGAAGCTGAACATGACCTCCATCACCAAAAAGGTCCAGCAGAGGATGTTGTTCCTGTGGCAGCTAAAGACGTTAAGCCTGCCAAAGACAATGATGGTGCACTTCTACACCGCCATCATTGAGTCCATCCTCACCTCCTCCATCACCATCTGGTACGGAGCTGCCAGGGTCAAAGGCAGGCTGCAGTGTATCATTCACTCTGCAGAGAAGGTGATTGGCTGCAATCGTCCATCCCTTCAGGACCTATAAGTAGGGCTGGGTATCGAGTTCAATACTTTTGAGGCACCGACCGAATTGCCTCTACACCATTGAGTATCAAAAAATATCTTGTCTTTCGGTACCAAAGTTCGATACCTAAAGGTTCTTGTTAACGCCAATGAGCCAATAAGCATGCAGCATTTTTGATGCCCACATCTAAGAGGGATTATAATTGGCTATGGTGATGTAACACACGGTTAGTCACGGTTACGCACAGAGACGTGTCTCGTGTATGTAAAAGACGTGGAGAAAATCAAAATTTTGGCTTGATGCAACAGCGCGCAATGCAATATTTACGACTTAAGATAAGCGCTACCAAGAGCGGTGACACGACAAACCTGGTGAAACCATGACTATGCATGGAATAAGCTTCAGAGCAGAGAGAGTTGCTACGTTTTTGCTGCAACAAGACAGAGCCAATGCAGTCATCATCTCAGCACCCTACTGCCACCGACCCTGCTTCAACATGCCCACCGTACGAGCACGCAACATTTTCCCAAGGATCACTAAGTGACGCCACCGCCACACACAGATCTGTATGTGCAGCCGGTGGAAGCGCTTTCTTGTGATAGTGACATCACCTACCGATCCTTGGGCTTATGTCTGCGACTTTGCTGCCTGGCCACCTCTTCCTCTAGTGAGGAGGAAACTTTGATATGTAGTGGCAGAAACTTGTTTCCATGAGATGAGATGAGAGATTTCTCTCTCTTTCTCTCAGGCCTATTGAATGTTTAGGTTGGAATGTTGCCAGAGCACAAATTCACACAATAAACAATATGTAATTAATAAGCAATGAAATGACATTATAAAAACTAAAGAAACAACAAAAACACAATATAGGCCTATGTTACATTTGACAAGCAGTAGCATTTTTCAAAGAAACAATTATACAATAAACTATTAATGATAATGTGATAATTAAGTTACTTTATACAAACAACAATGGTTCTCTGTTTCTTGAGATAAAATTGGTATCGAAAAAATGAAATTAAACTTTTCAGTATCATCGATCCTAGCTAACAATCCCACTGAGCTAACAATCCCACCGAGCTCTTGGATGAGGGACGAAACGTCTTCTAGTTTTCTTCTACAAAGTCCAGTTGCCCTTGACTTCAACCTTTGTTGTCTTTGCGGGTACTTTTGTGGGGAGTTGCACTGCTTTTTTCTACAATTTATTACCATAGGAGTAAAATTGAAATTTCTAGCAATGTTTTTGGGCTCTTTAGGTAATGCAGTTTATCTTCCACTTCTGGCAGTTCATTTCACATTTATACATTTTCAGCAATGCTTACAATTTCTTCTATATGCTTTTCACAGCAGATGAACAGAAGATGGGCCAGTGGGTGCTAGGGAAATCAACAAACATAAATAACCAAAATAGATCATCAAAAGGAGGCTTCACCCTGTAACCTTAGGGACCTCTACACCATCAGTGTGATAATTTTCCCCCCAGAAAACTGATGTATACAATCAGATAAATGCAATGCATGGATAATCTACCAGGTGGCCGAATTTGGTTTAACATAGGTCCTTCAACTGAAAACTACGTAAAATATTCAAACTGTTTTGGATACTTCAGTATGAATATTTACTGGATTGAAGCAATGTATAGTTACTTAATATTTCATAACTAATTTTATAGTAAAATCGTGTTGAAAATGTGTGTATCAAATTAGATACATCAGGTAATTAAATGTATACATATGTAAATCATAGTTTATTGCATATCCTTCATAATGCCTTCCATTAAGCTACATACTTTTAATTATTTAAGTAAACTAATAACATGATTTGGTATATTTAGAAATATTGAGAATGGTATATTGAGAAATTTTGTAGCCATATTGTATTTTCCTGCTGTATCGAGATGCTAAATGTTTAATTGGATGTTTCCAAGAATCACTTCATAAAAAGTACAGCATTGAAGATATCCTGATTATGGATGGCAATTCAAGTGACATGGAGCAGTTAGTGGAGGATAATGATACTAATGATGATAAAAGGCTTAAATGTTGCGTTCTGCATGTTTTTTGTCATTTTAAAAATAACATGATGTGGGCAATACATTGTGATAAAGTATGAATATTTCAAATATGATACATAACAAAACTCATACATGCAAAGGGCTATTTAAAAATGGCATTAGTTATAATAACCACTCCATCTTCAAAAAAAATTAATTTGATGGCAAATGTTGATGGTTAAAGTAAAAAGGTAAACCAATACCTCTAAAAAAAATACACAACAAATACCAAAACACAAAGCGCACAGCATCCCTGAACCTAGTGTGGCTAAACAAAACAAAACTAATGAGTGCAGTAAGTGTGAGCTCAATCCCTGGCCCACTTCCCCACCTTTACACTGGTTGTAACAAGGCCACTGGTTACAACAGTGTAAAGGGTGGAAGTGGCATGCCACACCAATCAGAGTTACCACCTCAGGACATTTCTTTACAGCACAGCCAGTTCGCAGCGTGGAATTAACAGCATGAAGAAAAGATTTGTTGCTGTATCTATTGTTTAATGATTGTTGTTGTTGCTGTTTCTATTGTTTGCTGATTGTTGTTGTTGCTGTTTCTATTGTCTACTGATTGTTGTTGTTGCTGTTTCTATTGTTTGCTGATTGTTGTTGTTTCTATTGTCTACTGATTGTTGTTGTTGCTGTTTCTATTGTTTACTGATTGTTGTTGTTGCTGTTTCTATTGTTTACTGAATGTTGTGTGTCTCTTAGGACATAGGATGTTGTCAAAAAAAGAAGAGAAGAGGTCATTCAGCAATGGGCCGCTTAGAGACCAATGGGAGAAGAGAGCTCAGAGCATGGCGGACCAGTGCAAACAGGAGGCTGAATGGAAGGAGAAAAGTTCCCTCAAAATGTGAGAATATTTTTAGTAGATATAGTAGCAACGTATTACTAAACTATGACCATAATCATCTTAAAAACTGGAGTTAAACTGGCTGTACAGTTTGTTTTTTGCTGTACTTGTCAGTCCATTCAGCGATCGGTTATCATGTGATGTGTAACACAAATTCAATTAATTAGTGCCTCACTTGCAATAGCTCACAGTTTTGTTCTAAGAAAACTATAGTTGTGTCAGGTCAAATAAAACCAAACCTTAACAAAACATTTATGGTAGAGTCACTAATACAGTTTGTCAGGTTTATTGCAGGATATTTAGAATAATCAAGGCAGACAGAAAACTAATCTAGACACCAGGCACAGACAATATGAAACTTACAGGAACAAGCTGAGACACAGACCAAAAACACAGATACACAGAACAGACCAAGATCATGACAATAACTCAAACTAACCAACTAATTTATGTAGCTAGTAGAGATGAAGCTTTACCCTGAAAGAATGGTTTTAGGGCAAGGAAATCTACAACAGGGTGTTCAACTTCCTGGTGCGCTTTCACCACAGTTCAGTTATTAACTGCTCAGATTTAGTTCCAGAAACATTTTGTTGTCATCACAATTTAATGGAAATGCTCTTTGGTGTGGGCTTTACTTAAATAAAAATACACATAGGATTTTAAAAAGGCAAATGAGGTGGTGCTACAGAAGCACATTACATTCATCAAAGAGAAAACATCTAGACATGATCACTCTCATTTACTTATTCACTACTATCATCTACACTATCACTACACACTACTATTTAGTACATACAGTAGTTTTCTGATTTCAGCAGTAACTTGAGATTTCAGACACTACAATGATCGTTTTGCACCATCACTGACAAGTGTAGAATCGCACAATGGTAATTTTTGCATTTAAAGAAACTGCACTGCGCTAGTCAAATGTAGTGGTCATGCCATGGCAGAACATAAATATAGTTAGTTTGATTTATTATACTTTAGTAAGAAATGTGTGACTCTGAATACAGAAACCCCTAATACGCCTTTTTTCACAGCAGACATTTGGAGTCATTAAAGTTTTAAAAGGCAGAGGCGGAACTACTACAGTTTATGATGCCTCTGCTCCATTTGGGCATTCCAGTAAGTGTAATGCTCAGTTGACCTTTAAACTGGTTTGACAAATAATTGGGCTAACCATCATTTGAGCCAGTGTGGGCTGGACAGTATTTCTGGACCTGGTAACCTTGCATTCTTCATTTTACAAGTCACATATTTGTGGATTTTGTGTGAAACTGCACATCTAAACATCCATATTAACATCACTATGACAAAGTTATGGATACATATTTACAGAGACTATTGTAATCCCATAGTGTAAGACAGAAAAACTTCAACATTCACGGAGGCTACCTTAATCCGTGGAAGGTGTGACTGCTGAACAAGTCAAACATCTCTGCTTCCACTGTCAGTGTGTGCGTTTAGCTCTTTCTGCAGCTACTGCAGTAATGGAGGTGGCACTTAAATCAGCTGCCATATTCTCTCTAAACTTGACACTACGCTTCTCACAGCTCACTCATTCTGACAATATATGAGTTGATTTTATATATTTCTTTGATTTTGACATCTGCAGATCTTTCTCAAAGTGGAATTATCACTGGTCACTTGTTTCTAAAGGAGACTTCAGCAAGCTCACCAGCGGCACAGATGAAGCAGAAAAAAACAAGTCAAAAATCAAATTCAAAATCATCCCCCCTCCTCCCAAACCCAAACCTGAGCCTCCTCCTCCTCTTCCGCCTCCCAAGAAAACAGCTTCGCCCAAACCTCGCAGGCCAAAACGAAAAGTAGAGGTGGATGTGTTTAGGATTTGCTGGAGAGATTCCTGGATGAGCCTGAAGCCTCCAAAGTATCTTTATCTGAAGACCAAAGAGACGAAAATCAGAATCCCAACATTCACAACCATAAAGCTAACCAACAACAGGAAGTACAAGCCAAAGGAGCACGGATCAGAGGCTAAATGGGCATCTGTTGATAAATGGAGTCACTCCTGGAAACAGGTACAGAGACTTTAAAATACACTAAAAGCCAGACCATTGACCAATGGTTTTCAGAGAGTTCCAGACATGTTTGGATAAAGTGTGCAGATTGTGATGTGTTTTGGCTAGTGCTGGAAAGTTTAAGTGTTGTATTGCCTTAGAACAACCTGGTTCATACCTCTAAATCAGACCATTCTCATCTCAGGGCGTTCAACACCAACGCTTTCAGATAAAGTGACAAAGTAACAAAGTGACAGTAAAGGTACCCTTCAGCAGGCCCGCCGTTAGGAATATTGGACAGGGGGACAACATTTTCCGAACTGGGCCCCTCATCGACACCCAATCCAACACCACCTCGACCAACTTCTTACCAAGAAATTACTGCAAAGCATAAAAACATTCAATTTAATTATGAGTGAACAAATAAACATACTTCATATATCAAATTCAATCTTGAGGATCACATTAATCAACATATTGGTCAAATTATGTACAAAACTGAAATACTGTATGAGTATATGACTGTCAGCTGAAATGATGATAATAATAATATAAACAGAAGTTTACCACATGAATAGCTTATTATATTGTAACCATTTTTGCAGTTATCCTATAACTTGTGATGTGCTGCTGACTGGTGTTTACTGTGGGTCGGTTTACTTGAGGCTGTTACAAGGGAACTTGTGGGTCTTTCTAATCTTTATTCTTATAAAGGGAAACACAAAATTCAGGTGGCAGGTGACGATTCCAAATAAAGAATTCCTTCTTTATTTGGAATCGTCTTCTTCCTGTAGTTTAACTTTTACAAGGTTGTTTGTCATTATACAACAAAATTTTGCTGTATAATGAAACAAAAGTTTGTAGTCCCTTGATGCTGCACACACAGAACTTAACAAATTAATATATTAATATTTGAATACACATTAAATGTGCATTTAAATTTTTTCTCATGTCTTTGAGGAAGTAACTATGGCACCTTTACTCACCTCAAAGATATTAAATAATTTTAATTCAGTTAGAAACTCCTGCAGTTTAGCTTGTGTGTTTCAGACGGTTGAAGGTTCTGCTCATATTCAAAATTTTCTGCACATTCAGAATCTCTCCTACCTAGGCTATCTGTGTCCTCTGACAGGTCCAGAAAAAGATTACTAATATTACAAGAATAATGTCAAAATTTAATGAGAATTGATAATATTTTTTAACAGTCTACCTGCCCTATACTCTGCTGTGCATAAGCCTGCGTTGTTGCTCTGTTGTTTTGGCCCATTCAGACCGTCTGAAGGTCTGAAGACACAGAACTGTTTAGGACTGTCCTCCTGGATAAGAGGTGGTGGATAAACGAAACATACTTGAAACACTTTTGACTAGACAGAAATCTCACCACAAATGTTCACTTCAGCACCTCAGATAAAGTGCAGCTCACTGTCCCAAACAGAGGAAGTCTGAGCCTCAGATTTTAGATGTTATTTTGCAAAACTCTTTCAGTTATTTACCGTGACTCACAGCACAAGATCGCATCGCATCAGCTGGGTGGAGTAACTAGCCCCGACTCGTAATTTCACATTGGTTTTTCACTGCGTGAGAAAATGTATGTGTAACATGACAAGTATGAAAATTGTCAACTTTGTGAGTGCCACACTCAACGCCAGAGACTTAGCAGCTCTGGTGTTACATTATTTAAAAGTTAAGCAAGCTTTGCTAGTCTGCCTGCTACCTCCTCACCCTCGCCTTTCAGACATGCCTGGTCTCGCGGCATTTTTCTTTGCAACTGCCGCGAGATCAGTCATTGATCTCAGCTTACAGTAAACTCACGCAGGTAGAATGTGTCCAACTTTACGACACCGTTTTTATACCCGCCCCTGCAGTCACCTGCAGCTCACGTTAGACTGTGACGTCGGCGAAAGTCAGCCGCCGTCATCTCGAACGCACCTATACCCATTCTGAGCTCTGTCACTAGCCTCGCGATAACTGCCACCTGCAGGTAGACGTTAGACAACAGAACTGTTTACTAAGTAAAGAAGAGTAAAGAAAAGTTAAGTGAAATTAAAAGAAAAACTGTAAAAGAAAAGCACTATGAAATGAAAAGAATGTGTGGAATGAAAATAAAATGTAAATGTAAAGACAAGCAATGTAAAATGAACAGAAAATATGCAAATAAGCATTTAAATAAATGCTCTTCATATATACCCTTTTCTGTTTTCATTTAGGCTATAACACCTGTCTTAAAATGTAAGGGATACTGGAGCTTGGTTGGGGTGGTGGCACTGCTCGCGGTGGGCACCGGAAAATTTCCCTTATTTTCAAATCCGAAACTTCACAGGTATGACTCCATTGGACCAATTTTTCACAGAAATGGAGCGTCTGAATAGTTCCTGGAAGTTGCTGGAAGAAATGCTAGCAGCGCAGTAGAACTGCGATAGAAAATGCTATCTGGGATGTACGTTTGAAAGGTAAGAATTGTTAAAAAAAATTAGATATTTTATTAGCACAACTGTATCAAGTTAACATGTGCATTAAAAAATATTAGTGGATTTCCCCCATTAAATTACAAGTTTTTGGGACATTAATGGTTAACAAATTAACAAACAAATTATGATAATGGCAATGGATAAAGTTAGCAGCACATAATATAAACAGGGGAAGCCTACTAATTTATTTTAAAATATGAATTTTTGGGGGGTGGTATTTCATTTTATTTAAATACATTAGTGGTGCATGTATGAATAAAAGATTTCAATACTTTATTTATTTATTTATTTATTTATTTATTTATTTATTTATTTGTGTGTGTGTGTGGGGGGGTATTCTAATATAACTATGTGCCTATTGTAATATAACATTTAGAAGAAATCATATCTAAAATATAATATAATATAATTTTCTTTCCCTTCTCTCAGTGTCTACATCCCTTCTTAGCTTATAAGATTATTTTCCACACAACAGTTCAGGTTTATTTACTCACATTAATACATTATAGTGGCTGAATGCACCATCTTACTGGATATGTTTACTCTAATTACACAATTACAAATTCATATCATCTCATCATCAAAGTTCCTGTGTGTGAGAACTGTTTGGAAAAAAAACATTAACTAACTAACAAAACCATCTAGTCAGCAGCAAAAGCTGTTATTGAAGTTCCAAAATTTAAACTTTCTCAATCAAACCTGTATCCTTTTACAAGAAAGGTTGAATTGAGGGCAACTGGACTTCTTCATCTACAACCAAGTCCAGTTGCTCCCAATTCAACTTTTCTTGGATGACCATGACCTGGATCAATCTTTACAGATTAGGTTTTTCAAACCCTTTCTCTCGCTTGTTCTTCCTGTCTCAGCACAAGAATCAAAGGGGGTTCAGTGGAGCCTGAAGATTGTCTGCAGTAATGCAGACGTCTCTACATTTAAGAGTAAGCTTAAGCCTTTCATGTTTGATAAAGCTTATAGTTAGGGCTGGCTCAGGTGAGTCCTGAACCATCCCTTAGTTATGCTGCTATAGAGGTCTGTACCTCTATGTGGATACTGTGTAGGCCACTTCTCTCCCCTCTCTCTCTTTCTCTCTGTTGCTCTCTTGCCTTCTCTCTCTCTCTCTCTCTTTCTCTCTCTCTCTCTCTCTCTCACCCCCAACCGGTCAAGGCAGATGGCCGCCCACCCTGAGCCATGGTTCTGCTCGAGGTTTCTGCCTCTTAAAGGAGAACTCCGGGCAATTTTTAAGTTAATCTTGATCGTTATACCTTAGTGAGTACTGTCTATAGAAAAAAAAAACAGCCGGATTGGTGCTTGCAACATGGAGCTGCTACAGCTAATGCACAGAGCTCCCACGTAGCTAAAACGGCAGTTATAGGGGCATATAGATAAAGAGTGTCTTTGTGTCTCTTAACAGACACAAAATGCAAATAAAATCTCTGTCCAACATGAACAGGGCTCTTACATGACAGCAAGATGCGTTTAGCAACTTAGCCATTGTTTAAATTCACCTAAATAGTGTTTTAGACGGCTAGCTGTAGTCTTGCACTGAAGTTCCGTGGGAACTCAGTTGTTGCCAGTACTCACAAAGGTAGTAATCTTGATTGTTATCAAGATTAACTTAAAAATTGTCCGGAGTTCTCCTTTAAAGGAAGATTTTCCTTGCCTCTGTCGCCTAGTGCTGCTCTTGGTGGGAACTGTTGGGCTTCTGTAAATATTATCACAGAGTACGGTCTAGACCTGCTCTTGTGATTTGGCGCTATATAAATAAAATTGAATTGAATTAATGTTTTTAATAAACCAAACATTAAGCCAGTGATGTGTTCTTTCTTTGTGGAAATAGTACTTCACATATTTTTTGTTGTTAGCCTCTTTAGTGATTGTAAGATTGCCCCTGTTGACCTTAGTCAACCAGTTTTTCCTCATCTCCATGTCAGCTTGGAAACCAAACATTCGTACTCCTTTTTTTTAAACCAACCACAGCAGCATCCCCACACAGCACAATAAACCATGCTGTAGACTATTAGACAGCACACAGGCACAAACCACTTAACATGCTGTTTTCTGAGTTTATTGGAGATTTGTTAAATTAATACATGACAATCATTGATAGTCACCTATATGACTTTATATCTGAAGTCATAAACATTACATTAGTCATTAAGATCAATTAACCCTGGTACCATGGGATTACTAAAAGGAATGTTAGAAAGGTAAATCTGATCTGAATTTTAAACATGTTTTCAAGAGGAACACACTTTCCAATGTAAAGGTGGCCAAAACAACAAGGTAGGTGATTGTAGCTGTCATTGTCAAAAATATATGTCCTCCTTTTTAAAAAATATTAATGTAACTACATCAGTGCTGTCAGTGTGCTGTACAAATATTGTAAATCAATGCATTTATTGTATAAATGACAAAAAATCCCTTAAAATCGCCGTTTTGTTGTTTCTCTCACTCATTTTCAATTGCCCGCCAAGGACTTTTTTAGGGCCCGAGCACGAACCGTGCAAGGTCCCTATTACTGTAGGGATTATTTTTTTAGGGCCGAGCAAGAACCGTGCGAGGTCCCTATTACTGTAGGGATTATTTTTTAGGGTCCGAGCACGAACTGTGCGAGGTCTCTATTACTGTAGGGATTATTTTTTTAGGGCCTGAGCACGAATTGTGCAAGGTCCCTATTGAACCTGAAGGAATTATTTTTATTTTTTTTTAGGGCCCAAGCATAAACCGTGTGAGGTCCCTATTGAAAGTGAAGGAATTATTCTTTATTTATTTATTTATATTGCAAAGTAACCTCAATTTTGTGTGCCTAAACATACTCAAAAACTCACCAAACTTTGCACACAATTCAGATGGCTCGCTAACGCCCCCTACAGAGCAGCCTCTGACAATGTTTCACTTACGTGTACGAAATTTCTGTGGTATGTGTATCAGGTCCAGACGCACAAAAAAGCCTCTTTGAAAAGCCAATTTGAATTTTACGGTCATTTTTGGTGAATTAAACACTTTGTACTTCAACAAACTCCTCCTAGGGATTTAGTCCGATCGACTGTGCCTTCTAAAGGCATTGACGATGAAAAGTTTTGCTACCTGTGAGTTTTTGTCAGTGGGCGTCTCCGTGGCATGGCATCAAAAGTCGATGTTTTGACGTGAAACTTGAGTGTGCATGCTCAGATCTGCTACAAACTTTACATGTAGGATGAAAGTCCCGCCATCAACACATCCATATGCCAACAAACACACAATGTCATAGCGCCACCTAGTGGCAATAGGAAGTGACCTTCAAAGAAGCAGCCCACGTGGCATGTTTCACCGACATGTATGAAATTTCTGTGGCACATCTATCATGTCCAGACCTACCTTTTTTAAAATTTTTCTTTAATTTTTTTTTTAAATTTAAAACACAAAATAGTCACTGGCTGTTATATAAGAAAACAACCTTCATAAATAATAACAAAGGAAGGACATAGCACAATAAAAAACAAATAAAAAGCATTGATTGAAAGTAATATATTATCTGTCCAAAAGAAATTTGTCAAACACACAGTTAGTTTTGATTGCCTTCTTGGTTTTAATTGTGGAGCTATATTGATGCAGTTCTTTGAGAAAGTGTCCAAGGTGTGGTTTGGAGTCAGTCCATTTTTTCTTGTGGATATGGAATTTCTCCAATATATTACCAACTGTACAAAAAAAAATATGTCCAGACCAAAAAAGCCTCTTGGAGTGATGCCCTAAACCAAACAGGAAGTCGGCCATTTTGAATTTTACGGTCATTTTTGGATGATTTACACACTTTAACGAACTCCTCCTAGGGATTTGGTCCCATAGACTTCAAATCTCTGCTGTGCCTTCTAAAGGCATTAATGATGAAAAGTTGTGCTAGCTGTGAGTTTTCGTCAATGGGCGTGCCCCCTGGCGTGGCGTCCAAAATTGATGATTCGCTGTGAAACAGGAAGTTGTTATAACTTCAGTGTACATGCTCAGATCTGCATGTACACTACATGTACTATGAGAATCCCTGAACACATCCAAATGCCAATAAACACACAATGTCATAGTGCCACCTGCTTGCAACAGGAAGTGTCAAGTTTTACACTGTTATGTACTACTCCCAACATATTTGCCTCACCTGCTTCAAAACAGAAGAGGCTTCAGATGATGTGATTTCAGATAACGGCGTGTCCTTGGTGTGGCGTCAAATTTTGATTTGATTTGCCATGACACATGAAGTTGTTGTAACTTCACTGTATATGCTCAGTCCGATTCTGGAGCTACCAAATTTCTGTTATTAATTATTATTAATTAATTTGATAAGGGTCACACCCTAAACATATCTACACGTCAAAATTTACTCAACCACATAGCGCCACCTGCTTGAATCAGGAAGTGTTCCTTCAAAGATTCAGCCCCTGCGCACTGAATCACCAAATGCACAAAACCTTTGTGGTACATGTATCATCCCAAAATGCACAAAAAAGCTGCTTGGAGCCATATCCGAAATCAGTCAGGAAGTCAGCCATTTTTATTTAAATGTGCAATTACAGCCCATTTATCGCTTTTTTCAAGGTCCGAACTTTAACAATTCCTCCAAAGGGAATTAATCGGATCGACTTCAGTTTTCTACCGTGCGTTCTAAAGGCATTGATGATGAAAAGTTGAGCGATCTGTAAGTTTTTGTCAATGGGTGTGCCTGTGGCGTGGCATCAAAGATTATCTCTTCACCATGACACAGGAAGTTGTTGTAACTTTAGTGTACATGCTCACATCTGCACAAAACTTTACATGCTTGATAATTGTCCCACTCCAAACAGATCTACACGCCAATATTCATTTATAGTCATATTGCTAAGTGCTCTAGAGCACCATAAAGGGGACACAGGAAGTGACCTTCATGCAGCGTCCGAAGCTTGTAGCAAACTCACAGCTCCACTAGCAGAGTTCCAGAATCTGCAACGTGGCTGCCTCACACCCAAGACATGCTTCAAGTGTGAGGGCCCGGCCAACGCTGCTTGCAGCTTTAATTTTTTTTTAACCTGTGCTGCCCGGCAGCCTGGTATACAGTATGAGGAGCTGGAAACCATGTTTGGCCAGACAGATTTTATTTCACAAGAGTTGTTGTTGTATTCCTTTGTCTGTTTTAGCGGGACAGAAATTGGGATGGGGGTAACATCACACACACAGCCACCAAATAGAAAGGACAACACCTGCAAGAGAACACGGATGGGTGGTGGGGACAACAGGAAACAGCAGAGGGAATAACTGACATAAGAAAACAACTGAGGGAGAATGAAATGGAGCAACAGTCAAGCAAATTAAAGGAAACACAGCCATGAGAACTACTATAATAACATTAAAGCTGCAAGCAGCGTTGGAGGGCCCTTGCATGTGTAGCGCGTCAAGGTTTTGCAGATTCTGGAGCTCTGCCAGTGCAGCCGTAAATTCGCTATGCACTTTAGGCACTGCACAAAGTTGTTAATCATCACTTCCTGTGTCCCCTTTGTGGTGCTCCAGAGTACTTGGCACTACTACTACAGGTGGATATTGGCGTGTAGATATGTTCGGGGCCGGAGAGTTATGAAGCATGCAGCGTTTGGTACAGATTTAAGCATGTACATGTCACAACCCCGCGATCATGACCCTGGCCTTCTTTATAGTATTTGTGTGAATGTAGTTTTCCCTTTTTCTCTTTTGGTATGTCTGCTGTGTGCATGGTGTGTTTTGGTTTTGCGTCTGTCTCTGTGTTCTGCTTTCTCCTGCATGCTCTGAGGCTGCTGGTGGGCGTGGTTCGCCGGTGCTCTTGTCTACTCACCTGGGCTCATCAGTTCAATCAAGCACACAAGTTCCACAGCCTGCAATCTACTCACACATAAAAGCCAGACCAACCTTCATGTCCCTGCTGGATCGTTGTACCACTCAGTATGAGCACATGCCAGCCAACCTGGTCCTGTACTTTACGAAATCTTGTCTGTTTTTGAGATACTGAGAGTTAACTTGTTTTTCCCGTCTTGACCACAGAGTACCAGCCTGGACCCCGGACTCTGATTACTCACCGGCACCACAAGACCAAGCAATGGAACCCGGACCACAACCCTCTGACCAACTAGAAAATTACCTGCCCAGCCTACACCTCTGTTTGTACTGATTTTGAATAAAATCATCTTTATTTGAACTACACACTGGTCTGCGTCTGAGTTCTGGCCCCCAGTCCTGACAGTACATTTAAGTTATGACGACTTCCTAATTTACGGCAAAGCATGGATCAAGCTGAGTACACACCAAAGGATTTTTTTCATCTTATAAGATTTTCCAAAATGTGATAGACCACAAACATGAGAAGAAAAAATCCTGGATTTAACCGTTTCGCTCCTAGTGTGTGGTGTGCCATGATGTGACAAAGACAGCACACCACACACGAACAGATTATCAATCCGAGTCTAGACTGTGAACACAGGAAATCTCGCAAAATCTGCGCCATGACTGCGTTTCTTGTACCGTTACAACTGTACAACTTTTAATCGTCAGTGAGTTTAGACTGCACAGTGAAAATTTGAAGTCGATCTGTCTAATTCCTTAGGAGGAATTTGTAGTGTGTAGGAGGAAGTACAAAGTGTGTAAATCGCCAAAAATGACCATTAAAACCAAAATGGCCGACTTCCTGTTGGGTTTAGGCGATGGCGCCAAGAGGCTTTTTTGTACATCTGGATATGATAACCAACACGTTCTCATCTCAATGCGTCATAACTGACGCTTTCAGCCAGCGTGACGAAGCGTAAGGATTTTACGCTGAGGGTAGCCTTCAGCGTCCGTATGAAACGCCCCCGTTTCCTACGTTGCAGCAACACAAGGGAGGCTACGCAGCTGTAGGGTTAGCCGGTCGACATGCATACATTTAGTGACTTAGATTTAGGCACTAACATTTTGGATGGTTGTGGTAAGGGTAAGGGCTTTGGGGGGCTGTCAAAACCTTTATTACGAATGTAGTTCGTTAGCTAGCTAGCACTTGCGGTCTGAACCGGCCGCCCCGGAGCGTCTCATAGAGACAAGCGTCTCCATGAGACACTAAAGGGTACCTTTTGCGTCAAATACCTATGCTTTGTCACTCTTTCTCAAATCGTTGCTATATGACACCCTGAGATGAGAACAGGCTCAATACACATACCACAGAAATTTCGTACACATAGGTGTAATTTAGTCCAGGGGGTGCTCTGTAGGCTGCGCTAGCAAGCCATTTTGCCACATACATGCATGAAACCCATGCATTTTTGAGTATGTTTAGGTCCCAAAAATTGAGGTTACTTTGCAGAAAAAAGAAAGAAAAATAAGACCTTCAGTTTCAATAGGAACCTTGCATGGTTTGTGCTTGGGCCCTAAATACATTTAAAATAATAAATAACTTAATGAAAAGCAGAAAGAATCGTTCTACCTGTGACAACCATGGTCAACCTAAACTTGTTTGTGTGTTTGTCTGCGAGTAGGCCTGTGACAGAATGTAGTTGTTAGTGAGAGTGGGACGCAACAACAACATACAGGTGAAACTCGAAGAATTACTATATTATATTATATATAACTAATATATTATACAGACTTATTACATGGAAAGTGAGATGTTTCAAGCCTTTTTTTCATATAATTTCAATGATTATGGCTTACAGCTTATGAAAACCCCAAATTCAAAATCTCAGAAAATCAGAATATTGTGAAAAGGTTCAGTATTGAGTATGTTCAAAGTGTCACACTCTACAAGGAGGGAAAGCCTCAAAAGGTAATTGTTGGATGTTGGATGTTCTCAAAGTGCTGTATCAAGGCACATTAATAGAAAGTTAAGTGAAAGGGAAAAGTGTGGAAGAAAAAGGTGCACAAGCAGCAGGGATGACCGTAGCCTGGAGAGGATTGTCAGGAAAAGACCTTTCAAATGTGTGGGGGAGCTTCACAAGGACTGAGGCTGGAGTTACTGCATCAAGAGCCACCACACACAGGCGGGTCCTGGACATGGGCTTCAAATGTCGTATTCCTCTTGTCAAGCCGCTCCTGAACAACAAACAACGTCATTCCTCTTTTCTGATTCTCATTTGGAAACCAAGGTCCCAGAGTCTGGAGGAAGAATGGAGAGGCACACAATCCAAGATGCTTGAAGTCCTGTGTGAAGTTTCCACAGTCTGTGTTGGTTTGGGGAGCCATGTCATCTGCTGGTGTTGGTCCACTGTGCTTTATTAAGTCCAGAGTCAGCGCAGGCATCTATCAGGACATTTTAGAGCACTTTATGCTTCCTTCAGCAGACGAGCGTTATGGAGATGCTGACTTAATTTTCCAGCAGGACTTGGCACCTGCCCACACAGCCAAAGGTACCAGAACCTGGTTGAATGACCATGGGATTACTGTGCCTGATTGGCCAGCAAACTGGCCTGACCTGAACCCCATAGAGAATCTATGGGGCATTGCTAAGAGAAAGATGAAAGACATGAGACCGAACAATCCAGAAGAGCTGAAGGCCACTATTGAAGCATCCCGGTCTTCCGTAACACCTCAGCAGTGCCACAGGCTGATAGCATCCATGCCACACTGCATTGAGGCAGTAATTCATGCAAAAGGTGCCCAAGGGCTGACATTTCTGTATTTAAAATCCTTTTTTTATTGATTTCATGTAATATTCTAGTTTTATGAGATTTTAAATTTGGGGTTTTCATAAGCTGTACGCAATAATCATCGAAATTATATCAAATAAAGGCTTGAAATATCTCACTTTGCATGTAATGAGTCTATATAATATATTAGTTTCACCTTTTAAGTTGAATTACTGAAATAAATAAACTTTTGCACAATATGCTAAATTTTCAAGTATAATTTTATTTAATAATTTAAGACCACAAAATTTTGAAACTATTTCTTTGATAGAAAAGAGATGTGAGTTAGATTTCTCTTAATGAATGAGGTAATGCCATATATGTCAGATTTATTTTCACCATGGCATGAAAATGCATTTTGGTTGATCAAATTGTGATTGGGTAGCACTTGACCACATGAAAGTAGATGTGTACATGCACCCGAGACCCATTGAGGACAGATTGTGATCCGATTAGCAAAACTACCTCTGGAAGTGGTCAGGGATACCATGACCACATGGACGCATTTGCGTTTTCTTTCCACATACTACTTGGGGAGAAAAATGTACCAGTTGAAGTCTTCTGCAAATAATGTAAAAAAAATCAAATAAAACCCAAAAGTCTGACAGCGCAGACAGTGTGTCCATACAGTGCCGATCATTGATCATGTTCATATTTTTGTGAACTGATGGTGTCTATTTGTGAATGTAAAGTTTGTTTGTGAACTCTTGCTAGAGCTGGGCAATAAAACAATGATGACAATTATCGTGATAATTTTTTCTCTAACAATATACCAAATGTTCATTAAATATTTGATTCAATTAATTTTGATCACAAACAAATTAGCACTTTTTTTCTATTAAGATATTTATTCTGTTGAGGAAAATGGACCAAAAAGATTGTACTTCATTTTACTCATGCATATATGTGGGTTTGAATGTTCTAACTTAGATGTGTGAATTGTTTACTTGAGTTTGGCATTGTGTGTTTGGCATCAAGGGTTCTATTTGGCATCAAATGTTTGTCATGTTCTGACCGTTAAAAAGCACAAATAAGAATCTGGGTTCTTCAATTTTCAGGAGCAAAAATCTGCCTTTAAACTTACCATAATAAAAAAAAATTATTAAATAATGATTTAACTTTTATGGTGCTAATTATCGGTATCAAATGAAATGTAACGTGAAAACGATGCCAGACCGAACATAAGTTTCACTTTCACTCTCTGGCTGAGCTAATACAATAGGCACACCACTAAAGAGAGAGCTAAACATGGACAATTCATAGAGGAAAACAAATCACGGTGAAAAGACACACTTTAGAAAGTTATTTTATGTTATAGATCGTTTTTTGGATCCGCGCAAATGAGAGGAGCATGTGATGTTGGGTTGTTTGAGTTAGACAGAGCGATCAGATCTTCTTCCAACCACTTTAATCTTGAACTTGCATCTCCCATTATCTAGCAACCACGACTGACACTAATGAAATATGCCACGCAGACTCATAATCATATAGCAACAATAAACACAATTAAAACAGACAAAAGAGAAACAATTTACCTACGTAGCCTACCAGCCATAGTAGAAGCACAGAAATCAAGGACAAATGGCCTAATCAACAAAATCTAAGCAAGTCAGCAAAATCAGCCGAGCACTACGCTATTCTTCTGAAACGCAGCCTAGCAGGTGATGGGGATGGGTCACGCTTTTTGCAAATATTCATTATTAATCATTCATCATTAACTTTAATAAAATATGCTTTATTAGTTTATGTGACCATAGTCTTTTTACCGGTGTCAGCAAAACATGGGTGTGGCACATTCAGTTTGGCTACAACTCTGGGAGATAGATGTATTGTGTTTGGTGCTGCAGAGGAAATAAGTTTCCTGTATGAACGCCACCACAACATCTTTTCAAAGAATGGTAGAATAGTTCACATTGACTGTACAGATAGTATTTTTGCTTGAAATTCCCATCCCTAATGCATTTGTATAGTCAGGAGTAGGAAGGGTTTGCATTGAGTGAAGTAAAGATTTGTTAAATACCTTATAACTATCATCTGTCTCTGATTCTTCCATGGCCTCACTAGACTACAAGCGAGAGCTAACCGATTAACACTTTGTAAACCATCATTCATTGTTCTTGTTTCCAGGTGAGGATTCCTGCCCTGTTGGAGTGTTCTGGTGAAAAACTATTCACTTGGGAGATTTTGTTTAAAAGAAAACTGGTTTGCATAGCTGAGATAGAAGTATATTCTCTTCCTGTCTGGGCCGGCACTTGGAAGATCATGAACTTTGCCTTCAGACAGCAGAAACAGAACTGGGACCGTGTCTGGCCTGATTACCAACAAAACCTCAGCAACAAGTTTGAGAAAGTACAACAACTAGAGGAGCAGGTGGGGATCAACATCATTACAAGTATTGCTTTCTTGTTAGTTATTGCCATTTCAACTTTGTTGGTCATAGAGAATCAAATTAACACAGGAAATACTTTTTATATACAGTATGTTACGTCAGAGCAGACCAGACTGAGCAACCAGAGGCCTGTACTGTGTAGGGGATTTAACTTACTCAGAGTTAACTATGGTTTATCAAGGAAAGTTAGGGTTGACAAACTCTGACTGTCTTCACTGGTGTTAAATCTTACTATGGCAATGAATAAGATGTTGTTACCTGAGTCGGTGTTAACTAAATTGGAGTTGGGTGCGTTCACATAGGAGGCATTTTGAGCCCTGCTGGCAGAGCTTTTTCACAATGGCACATGCTCCGTGTTTTTCCCAGAAGAATGCACAATGATAAGACCCTAACTGATTTATCGTTTTTCAGACATTATCCGCCAATATAAGCTACATACAGATAAATTAAATAAAAGATTAGCAAAACAACTTCTGGAAGTGGACAGGGAGACCATGACCACATGGATGCAATTGCATTTTCTTGCAGATAAATCTCAAGTGGCGTTTATAACAACTGACATGACTTAAAAAAAAGAAACGGATCCTTCACTTGTGTCATGAGTGTGGCAGAGTTTGCCCTTCAGAGGACAGTCTACAATTTCCCTGTTAACACTGCCTCACCACAACAAACAAAACATTCCTGACCAGAGATGCTAACCCTTTTATTTTAACTGCCCTGTCCCGGCTCACAGCAATATTACGTGAGGCAAGTGGTGGAGGTTACGCTGCTGACAAATGTGATTGAAATGTTCTGAAACAAACGTAGTGAACGGTCCTCTCATTTCTAATTCATTACAGCAGCTAACGCTGTACATTGCTAAAATAGCCACAAAGATAGCTAATACCATGTTTATTAGCATTAACAAGGGTGACCAGATGTCCCCATTTTACAGGGACAGTCTGTTTTTCCCTGCGTTTTAATCAGATATATAGTGGGTTAAACACCTGAAATCAGATTTTTACATGGCCAGAAAGACCGGATAGCAGAGCGTACAGGTGTTGTGCCAAAAAGCGATCGTCCACTGAAAACTGATTCTGCATTGCCCAGTCTATTTACAGCTACTGCTTTTATCCGGATCAGACATAAAATGCAAATAAACTTCATCATCGTACAGTGGTGATCATCACCACAATTGTGGCCAAATAAGTGTTTGCAGTTTAGAGCATAACCAGGTCAGACATTTACGTGATTATAGGCAATAATTGAAGCCTTTTGTTACCGATGGATTATGTGTTTGGTAGGCTAATGTCTAATATCCTTGTTTATATTTGGAAATCAATATTTATGCAGCACGATGGACCAGGGAGCAGGGGAATTGAATCAAAGCCAACTCCGCCACCTAGAGAATTGCACCCTAGGAAATACTATTTAAACCATTGATTTGAGAATAAAGAGATAAGGGACACAGGAACATTACTGATGAGGCATAGACAAGATTCAAAATATACCAAAATATATGTATTTTTAATAAGCAAAGAAAACAATCAGGGACTGGAATGCTGAAAGGGAGAAATGTAAACCAGCAATAAAACTGATAAAACAACTTCTTTATGACGATTAGTTAAAAACAACTTTGATACAAGTTATAAATCCAGCACCCCAAAATAACTTACACCAAATCTAAGCAGAGGTCACTTGTGGAGAGGCAGACTACACTATGAAGTGCTGCACTACAAACCTCAAAGCCTTACACACAGAAAAATGATGGGTTTAAAATAACCCAACTTGGGTTGTTTTATAACCCAACCACTGGATCACTTTTGCACCAGTCCAACAGTAGTTAATTTGACCCAGCAAGATGGGTTGATCATTTTGAACCCAACAGATGAGTTAAATATTCTACCCAAATGCTGGGTCAAATTAATTACAATTCTGGATTGATTCAACTAAAATTAACCCATATGCCAGATTTACACTTTGCAGTACAATTTAAGAGAATAAATTGCAATAGACTACCCATAGCTATAAAACTGTTAAACTACAAACCTAGAACAGAATACATGCTAGATTTATGCATATATTAGGCAATAAACACTTAAACAATACAAAAATAAAACAACATAATGGCATCTTTGAAAAAAATTATTAAATTACATTAATTAATATCAACAATACAGTGGAATGGGTGCAGTTCATATCACTCAGGTAGGAAAACATTCAGAGCAAAACGACAATTACAAATAAACTAGCTGAACATTCAACAGGCCAACAGTCAACAGCTCTATAGTGAACAACAAATGCACAACATTTCCCAGCATCAGGATGTGGGGGTATGGTTTGCATGCCTTGGCCTCCACCATATTTGTTCCAGGCTAAAAAAGAAACAATACAAGAGAGCAAGTGAGAGAGTGCGAGTGAGAAAGGACCAAATGTCTACCGACTACTATAGTAGAATTAAAATATAGACATTGTGAGGACAATTTTCCTGGTTCTCACTAGAGAAATTATTGTTTTATGATACAGTCTAGTTAGCTTTACAATTTGGAAATGATTCAGTGCATCTCTAATTCAAAACGTTGAACCGTAATAGTCTACAGTTCATTGCACATAACAAAATATTCCTCTTTTGATATAGTCTTGATGGTTATGGCATATAGCTCACAAAAACAATTTAAAAGAGGATTCAGACCTCAGTTGACCTAAAAAGCCATAAATCAATTGATGATCTATCATCACAATAAACATGCTAAGAAAATGCGTGCGGCCTACCTATCTAACTAACCTATCTGGCCGATAGGCAGCCGGGTTAGGTGGTCAGATAGGTGGGCTGCAAATGCTTTGTAGATTTAGAAGACTTCTTTAGAGTCGACCTCATAGAGTCATGTCCAAATGGGTAAAAATACAGAAGTGTCCAGCTTCTGATAAATATGTTAATTTCTGCACTCAATACTTTGTTGTTGTCTGTTTTAGAACAAATTACTGCATCGGTGTGGTGTGGTACGGTGGTAATCAGCCTGTGGCACTGCTGAGGTGTGTTAGAAACCCAGGATACTTTAATAGTGACCAACCCTTTGTAAGCTTGTAGAACAGCTATTTTCCAAATACTGTCAGGCTATATCTGATGCCTTTGCTCCAATTACCTTAAATATTATCCAATATCCACTTAACCTTTTTAGACTGTTTAAACCTCATATCAGCTTCAACTAAACTAAGGGAAACATTTTTGCATGAAAGGAGTGTGCATTTGTCCCTATTTTTTTACAATAGGATCAACAGGAATGAGAACAGCCACTAATTACTCTTTTTAATGTTCAAATAACATTTTAGCATTTTAATGAGATAGACTAGAAAGAAAATAAAATCCTATGAATTAGGGTTGGGCCAAGAGATGATGACTGACAGACATCACGACGTTGAGCCAGCATCCAGACTGTAATCTTAGTCTTAATTTTTCACATTATACAGCCCTGTGACAGCAGGTTTTAATCCCCATGAATATTATTATCATTTTTACATATACCTGCTTTGCACCTGACTTCTCTTCTCCCCACACTCACACACCCCTACAACTCCCCCGTCTACTCTGCTTTCTCCATCAGCAGTAAGTTTGATAAAGTTGCCTAAATGACACAGAACTCGTCTTTTTTCTGTATTTTTCCACCCATGACACGTCATCAAGGCAGCAGGTGAGCTGCGTGCTGGCTTGTTAATCACATAGCCTTTCAAACGACCACAACCAACATCGGCACCCTGTATGTTCACTGCTGCTTTACCTGGTCTTGTTTGTAAAATTTCCATGGCGATTTGTAATATAATAGGCTATCAAGTTTTTGACCAAGTGAAGTTTGTCAGTCTGTCAAATGCTGGAAGAGGCATTAAAGTTGGTTTCCCACAGTACATTTCATTGATATTGACATGTGTGAGTAGCATGAGGACTTACATTGCGGGTCTTGAAGAAATCAGTCATCCTCTTGCAAGTCCACTGGGAGGGCACGAAGGGTCAGAATGCGTCTCATGTGTACATCATGTTGTTCCTAGATTGATAAAGAAAATAATCATGATTATACAAATATTTTTTCAGTACATCAAGCCATATAGTGTAACAGTTATTCCAATGTAATTCTAAAATAATAATATTTATTAATAGCAACAACAGCAATAACAATAATAAATCCATCCAGCTGCAACTACCTATAAGACAAGACTTACAACATGACAAAAGATATTTTGAAGCCAGTGCAGTAGGACTGGACCCCAGTATTCCAGTTAATCACTGGGTAGGTTTTCGATTTTTGATTTGGTGATTTGTGTTTCTTACACAGGCACACACACACACACACACACACACACACACAACCCTCAACCCTGCACACACACAACTACTCACACCACCTCTTTGTTTTTCTCTCGCTGTATCATACAGGGACAAACGCATACAAGAGGTTTGTCAGCAGTATGTTTTATAGCCAAAAAAACCCCACTGCCCGCGTTTAGAACCTCTTTAGCCCAGATTCCATGTTAACAACCTCTTGAAGGATCTGTGTGTGGAGGAGGCCTACACTACATCTCTCTCTGTATGTTCCTCTGCACCTGTTAGTAAACCGTACAGGGATCAATCATTGATGGCATTGGTCTCTTGGACAAGTAAAAAATAAAGTGAGGATTCTCTGTTTTCTATTATGTGTTCATGGCAGCCTAAGAATAGCCAGTTAAAATAGGCTTTTATTAACTTTTAAGGTGATCATGTACTGGAAAACAAAGCAAAAACAATAACACAACTGTACAAATGTGAAATGACCATTGAAAGTAGATGTCACCATAATCATCACAAATTCAGAACTGTATTGAGATGTCCTAATCTGTAATGACCACACATTATGTGATCTACATTGTGGCTATGGCAAAATTAATCTTACACTCACCTGGAGGTAATAAATCCTAGGATCTCTGCGTTGCCTCTGCTATCTTGCCCGTCTGTGAGGCCCTCCACCTGGACAGGACAATCAGCTGTGGTGTAAAGCTCACAGATGAATTGGCTCCATAGGTTCAACATCAGTAATGGTGACGATGGAACTCAGCAAACACCTGCAGACATTCAAATACATGTATGTAGATTAATTTTGTCACTGATTATTACCCCGCTCTCCTTCTCTCTTCTGTATTTTTGGACACAAATTTAGGATAAAATTTAGGATTATACATATGCTCTACATCTCAGAAATCAACCCATTAATGAATTAAGAGGTACTCCCCAAATCTCATACAGGCTGCAGGGCTGCCTGAATATAATGGTATTGTTTTAAGAATAACTTAATTTCAGCTGCAACCCCTGTGGAAGGAGCATGTGGCACCAAGTCAGGATAAAATCTAATATATCAAGTGGTGTATATTTATAGTTCTCATCATTAACACTGAGTACAGATGCAGCATATGCAGCCACACTTATAACAGCCTATTTATAGGCTAACATCGCATTAGCCATGAAGATAATCTATATACCTTTTGTAGTACGGGTCAATCGGGAAGTTACACCTGACTCCAAAAGTTACTCCAGAAGTTACCTGGATAAGCCAGTATCCTTGCTTCATAGTACAGGCCTCAGGACACAATTTTTATTTTCAGTCTTTCAAAATGTATGTTGTGATCGTTAAACAGGACGAGCCCTCAGGCTGGGAGGATTCATGGAAACTGTCTAGGGCAGAACTTGAACCTCAAGACACCACTGATGACGAGACACTAAATGCAAACTCCCTCAGTACTGAAACCACAATAATGATGAGGATAAACGATGTGGTCCTGCCCGGGTGGCGTTACTCGTGGCTGCTCACTGCAGCTCCTCTGGAGGAAGAAGAAGAACCTCACAAGAATTGGAGCTCATGCTGGGGATACAGGCAGCAGATCAGGTAGGCTTGGTGTTTGAGTGATCCATGCTTAATGTTTGCACCTTTCAGGAATGTACACTATACGTTACTCTGATAGGAAGTCACAATAGCAATATTGCTAGGTCAGACCCGTAACATTTTTGTATCCCTTCAGCATAACACAAGTGTGAATAAAATTATGTCAGATCAGCAGGCTGCAGCAGCACTAATTCAGTTCAATTAAATTTTATTTATATAGCGTAAATTCACAATAACAGTTACCTCATAGCGCTTTTCAAATAGAGCAGGTCTAGGCTGTACTGTGTTATTATTTACAGAGACCCAACAATTCCCACCATGAGGAAGCTCTTGGGAACAGAGGCAAGGAAAAATTTTCTTTTTAGAGGCAGAAACCTCGAGCAGAACCATGGTTCAGGGTTGGCGGCCATCTGCCTCATCATAATAACAAATGGACTAGTAATAACAATTGTAGCAAAGGTTGTCAAGCAGGAACATGGCAGCAGCAGGCCACTCGCAATCACAGATCCATTCTCCAAATCTCCAGAGCCAGGAACACCTGCAGAAAGTTATAGGAGAAGTAAAACATGCACACATGTTGAGATTGCCTAGGGCAGCTTCTCTCTCTCTCTAACAACGGACTTTGACCCAACGCCCCCCCACCCCAACCTTCTATTATAAATTGGCGCTGTATAAATAAAATTTACTTGATTTAGAATGAACAGAAAGGGAGAAATGCTCTTCATTATGTTAACATTAAGGACACCAATATTTGAAAGACAATAATCTATCACTTTAGCTCACACAATAAACAAGGAATGGTGGATATTGCAACACAAGATTTTATTCCATCACCACCTCCAACATTCTGGACAAGCTACTCCACACATCAAAGCCTGCCAGGATTACCATTCAGATGAGGAGATGGCATAGACGTAGGCGAGAGAGAAACCAGAAGCGAGAAGCCATTTATATGATCAGCAGTTTCCTCCAATTTCTGTTGATTCTTTAAGAATGCTTTTTGTCACCTAGTAAATCTTCACCCTCTGCTCTCTCATTTGATTTTGAAGCCCTTCAAGTTCATGATTTTATGCATTCACTGAATACAATAGATTCCAAAAAGGCACCCGGGCCAGACGGCCTGGATCCCTTCCTGAGGTGGCTGCATCGGTCATACTTAAGCCTATTATTTTTAACATGTCAATTAGTCTTAATCAGGTTCTGGCCATCTGAAAGCAAGCTTACCCCTCGTCAAAGCTGGTGATCGATCTGACATGAACAATTTTACGCCAATCTCTATCACATTTTGAATGAAATGCAATCCGGTTTCCGGTCAGGGCATAGTACAGTAACCCCACTTTAAAAGTCATGGATGATTTTAAGGAGCTTTAGATAACAAATTGACCTGTGTATCTTTTGTGTATATACCTTAGAAAAGCGGACCAGTGGACCATCCATTACTTATTAATACTTTCTGAGAGCTGCAAATGCAAAGTGGCGAAATGGTTCCACAGTTATCTGACTAATCATTCACAAAAGGTTAAACATGGCAATGATATGTCAAATCGTGTTATGAAAGGTGTTCCACAAGGATCAAATTTGGGACCCTTGCTTTTTCTAGTTTATATTAATAATATTTGTGATAAGTTTAAATTCTTTAAGTATCATCTTAAGTCTGTAGGCTGACTCATCACCGTCCTGTAAGATTACCATTGTGTCCTCAGCGAACTTCAGGAGTGTAACAGATGGGTCTCTTGAGGTGTGTGCAGTCATTGGTGTAGAGGGAGATGAGCAGGGGGGAGAGCCCATACCCCTGGGGGGCACCGGTTCTAATAGTCCGGGTGCTGGGTGTGATGTTCCCAGCGTCATCTGCTGACTCCTGTCAGTCAGGAAGTTTGTAATCCACTGACAGGTGGAGGCTGGCACAGTGAGCTGGGTGAGTTTGGTGCTGAGGATGTCCGGGATGATGGTGTTGAACATCGAACTGAAGTCCACGGACAGGATCCTTGCATAAGTCCCTGGAGAGTCGAGGTGTTGCAGGATGTAATGCAGTCCCAAGTTGACAGCATCATCCAATGACCTGTTAGCCCTGTAGCCAAACTGCAGGGGGCCAAGCAAGGGGCCTGTAATGTCCTTGAGATGGGCCAACACCAGTCTTTCAAAGGACTCCATGACTACAGATGTCAGGGCGACAGGTTTGTAGTCATTTAATTGAGGTTTTTTTGGGTACCGGGATGCCCCCTGCCCCTTTGACACTCCTAATGTATGTTTCAAATTCCTGGATTTCTTCCAGGCAAAAGTGCACTCTATCCATCAACAACTGCCGCCTCCTACTCCTGACCCTCTACCCACAACTCACCCTCATGATGGCACCCCCCCCTCTCCTGCATGCTTGGCACAGCAAAGATCTCACCTGTTCACTGGACCCCATGCCTACTATCTTGGTCAAGGCATGCCTTCCTACCCTCTGTCCCATCATGTTAAACATCATAAACACCTCTTTGTATCTGGCTTGGTACCGCCCTGCTTCAAAACGGCTGCCGTTAGCCCTATTCTCAAAAAGCCCAGTTTGGCCCCAGATGACCTAAATAACTACCATCTGATCTCCATCCTTCCCTTTCTGAGCAAAATCCTGGAAAGAGCAGTCGCTGCCCAACTTCATCAACACATGTCCCACTATGATTTCTATTAACCCCTTCAATCTGTCTTCAGAGCGCACCACAGCACTGAGGCCACCCTCATCAAAATCACTAATGGTCCTCTCATTCTGGTCCTCATTCACGTCACATCCTCATTCTTCTACATCTCTCAGCAGCCTTTGACACTTTTCCTATACCATCCCTCTCAACCATCTATCTGAATGTATTGGCCTTATCATACCTCTCATATAGGGAACAGTTCGTCACCTTTAGAGACTCCAGCTTCCCACCCCCCCTAGTCAAACAAGGTGTGCCTCAAGGCTCTGTGCTTGGACCCCTCCTTGTCACCATTTACATGCTCCCCTTGGCCAGATAATACGCTGCCATGGTCTCAGCTGATGACACAAAGCTGTATCTTTGCACCAAACCATCCACTTAGCTTCCCCCTCTGTCATTTGTTAACTGTCAGAATGAAATAACAATCTGGATGTCATCTAACCTACTCAAACTAAACACCAGCAAAAAAGAGCTAATGGTAGTGGCTCCCGAGCCGCTGCTCCTGAGGGTAAGTGATCTACTCCTCAAAGTGGAAGGTTGCTCCATCTCTCCATCCCAAGAAGACCACAACCTTGGTGCCACTTTGGACTCTACCCTTTCCTTCCGGTCACATGTCAAACTCATTACTAAGTCTTCCTTCTACCATCTCAAAAACATTTCCAGACCTCGACCTTCACTTTCAGACTGTGTGGCAGAGTCACTCATCCATGCCTTCATCATGTCCCGCTTGGACTACTGCAATGGTGTCCTGTATGGGCTACCCAGCAAGATACTGGACAGGCTACAATATGTCCAGAACTCGGCTGCCAGAGTTCTCACTCATACTATGACATGGCAGCACATCACCCCAATCCTCACTCAGCTTCACTGGTCCCAGTCAAAATCACCTACAAAATCCTATTCCTCACCAATAAATCTCTCCTTGCCACTGGACCCCACTACCTAATGGATCTTCTTCACCCCTACACCTCATGGAACCTGCGGTCCACCAACAAGGGCTTGCTCTCTGACCCCCACACGAGACTGCAGACTTTTGGGGACAGAGCCTTCAGCGTTGCAGCCACCACCCTCAGGAACTCCATCTCCACAGAGATCTGAAATGCTCCCTCTCTGGACACCTTCAAAAACCTCCTAAAAACCCACCTCTTCACAAAGGAATTCAACCCTGACTTTTATTGTCTCTGTAGTTCGTGTAAAGCGTCCTTGGGTCCCGGGAAAGGCGCTATGGGGCGACTGTGGCTCAGGAGGTAGAGCGGGTTGCCTATTAATCGGAAGGTTGGCGGTTCAATCCCCTCCTCCTCCAGGACATTCATGTCGAAGTGTCCTTAGGCAAGATACTGAACCCTGAATCGCCCCTGGTGGGTATTCCACCAGTGTATGAATGTGTGTGAATCTTAGTTTCTGTATGAGCACTTAGGCTCAGTGTGAATGCAATGTAGTGTAAAAGCTACTACGCTTTGAGTGGTCGAAAAGACTAGAAAGGCGCTATACAAATACGGAGCATTTGCATTATTATTATTGTGGAGTGTTTGAAGCAGGAGCGAACTTCACACAGCGATCTGTTGAAGATCTGAGTGAAGATGGGGCCAGCTGGTCTGCAAAGATTTTCAAGCAGGACGGTTAAACACTGTCGGGCCAGAAGCCTTCCTGATCTTCACCCTCTTGAAGAGCTGGCATACATCCCCTTCACAGATCGTGAGTGCAGGTGAGGGGTCGGAGAGGGGGAGTGACAGCATGGCAGCCGGTGGAAGGTGACTGTTTGAAGATGGTGTTGGAGCAGGGAAGAGGTGGAATTGTGGGGTTCTCAAACCCACAGTGGAAACCATTCAGCTCATCAGCCAGTTGTTGAGTACCAGCAGCTGGGGGATGGTCTCCTGTGGTTAGTGAGTGTCTGCAGGCCTTTCCACACTGACACAGGGTCACTGGCTGTGAATCTGTTTTCTAGCTTTTCAGCATAGCTCTTCATAGATGCTTTGATCTCTTTAGTCAGTGCGTTCCTGGCCTGGTTATACAGGACTCTGTTCCCACTTCTGAAGGCCTCCTCTTTGGTCTGACAAAGCTGCCTGAGTTTTGCGGTCTGCAGCGCCATGTCAGTCATCTGATCAATGTCAATGATTTGACATTTATTGTGATTATTTTGAATGATATGACATTTTTTATCGTTATAATATTTTTGGCCATATCACCCAGCTCTACTTGCATGTCAGGATCCCATCCTCCATAGACCAACACCAGTTTGCTTATAGGGCAAACAGGTCAACCCGAAGACCTCGGCCTCAACATCCATCTGTGCAACTGGATTCTGGATGTTCTTACAAAGAGACCACAAACATTGTCCATAGATAAGCACTGCTCCTACCCCACAATACTGAACACTGAAGCACCACAGGGCTGTGTGCTGAGCCCCCTCCTATACTCGCTTCACACATGACTGTACACTCATCCATGACTCCAAGATCATTATCAAGCTTGCGGACACCACAGTGATAGGTTTGATCTAAAAAAACGAGACACTGGAAACCTGGAGAAGATGTTGGTAAACCTAGAGAGCATCAGCATCAACAGTGAGACAATAGAGGCAGTTCAGAGCTTCAGATTCCATGACCTGTGATGGTCTATCTACACAGCGATGACCAAGAAAAGGTCTTCAGAGGCTTCACTTCCTGAGGAATCTGAAGAAAGCTCAACTCCCACAACAGCTGTTCTTCTACAGATGCACCATTGAGTCATCACATATTGCATTACAGCATAGTAATCTGGCTGCACCTCTGAGAACAGGAAGGTCCAGCACATCATCAGCATGGCTCAGAGGATTACTGACTCACAGCTTCCAGCACTGGAAGAAATCTATAGAACCCACTGTAGCTGCAAAGCCATGAACATCAAAAACCCTGAAGGACCACGTGACCAGGATGAAGAACAATTTTTACCCCAATAACTGTCCTTCATTTTTTCAATTCAATTTTATTAATTTTTTATGGCACCAATCCATCCATCGTCAACCGCTAATCCTGCATGCAGAGTTGTGGGGGGCAGGAGCCAATTCCAACTGACATCGGTCGAACACACATAGACAAACAACCAGGCACACTCACACCTAAGGACAATTTAGGGTCACCAATCAACCTAGGCCGCATGTCTTTGGACGGTAGGAGGAACCCGGAGAGAACCCACACTGACACGGGGAGAACATGCAAACTCCACACAGAAAGGCTGGGGCAAACACAGCTATTTACCAGACCAAAAACACCAAACGAAGGTTTTTATGTTGGAGAGGGTTGATATTAACCATCCGAACAGACTGTGGTACCAACTTTGTGGGTGCACAGCATGACTTAAAGTCTGCTTTGGTCAAGCTGGATCACCAAAGGTTTCACTGCTGCCTGATCATGTCAAATGGTTGTTCAATCCCCCATTTGCAGCACACTTTGGAGGAGTTTGGGAAAGACTCATCAAGCTGGTGTAAAAGGTACTCTTTTCCGTCCTGAGGCAGCAAACTATGGATGATGAAATGCTACAGAGGTTGTGAGGTTGAAACCATTCTCAATGATAGGCCCATCACTACTGTGTCCACTGACCCAAATGATCTAGAACCCCTAACGTCAAACCACCAGCTGCAGCTCAAGGCTAAACCCCTTTGCCACCAGGCCTCTTGAAAGATGCAAAGATGACGACTACACAAGAAAGAGATGGAGATAGGTGCAATATATTGCAGACCTGTTCTGGAAAAGATGGATTAAAGAATATCTTTCGCTCATGCAGCAACGGCAAAAGTGGGACACCAGAAGAAAATTCAACATTAATGACATAGTAGTCATAGTGGATGAAACTGCACCCAGGAACTCATGGCCTCTTGGCCGTGTGATACAGACCTTGCCCAAAGGCCTTGTTCACAGTGTTCTGGTTCAAACCAAAACTAATGTGCTGCAAAGACCCATTGATAAGCTCTGTTTACTACTGGAGGCCGAAAACTGAACTTAAAGAAATCTGACACTTACCCCTGACTGACTGATGAACACTCATTCACACATGCCCCTTTGCACACAACTCCTTTACACATCCTGACATACAAGGACTCCTGAGCTCTGCACCACATCCACACTCATATTGGACTATGATCTTCTTCCTAACTGAGTATGGACACTTGCAACATGGACTTTGGGGGGGGGGTTCATGGGGTAGATTCATGTGGCTCATGGTTATGAGATATATGACAAATGTGTTAATATATTAATGAATGTAATGTGCTTTTGTAATGCAAAGTGACTCTTGGGTTAGGGATATCTTATGTTTATATTTCATAATTGTGTTCTGGCTCCATTTAATGTTAGTATTGTAATTGTCTTGCTCAGGCTTCACCAATTAGGGGCTAGTATGTTGGAGCCATACAGTTATTTAATTGAAAAAAGAAAATGGATATTTTGAGTTAATTTTGATTTTGTGATTTATGAATTAGGAGGAAATGTTTACATTGCTTATTGCTCCTCCTTGATTCTGCGCTTATAGGGTGCTGATAGGTTGCACTTAAGTAGACTATTAGCAGGGCCTGTGGATGAGTTAGATGGCAGAGAGCCAACAGTTTTCTGACCACAGTGCTTCACAGTAGTTGTATAAATTATGTGTTGGTCTTTTTATTTAAGTTCTTTATTTGTTTTTTGTTGTTGGAAAGTCAGTTGGAGTATAGATGAATAAATACATCAGCTAAAACGAACAGACTATCTCCGTGCGTGCTTTTGGAAGTGTGTGTCGGCGACTCCCCACCTGACTCCAGGTAGCTCCTCAAAAATGTTTGTCAGCCACTTCACCTGATAACAAAGAATTGCAGTTGTCCAGCCTAAAAGTAACAAATGCATGGGCTTTTCAACATCCTTTTGAGACAGGATGTTCTCAATTTTTGCAATGTTACATGAAACACATGTTACGTGAAAAAAGGCGGTCCTGGAAGATTTTATGTGGTAGTTAAAGAACATGGAATAGTTAAAGAAGTAAGTTAGTTAAAGAAAATCAAGAATAATTCCAAGATTCCTCACAGTGATACTGGAGGCCAGGGCAATGCCATCCAGAGCAACTATATCTTTTCGTTTGGGCCAATAAGTACAATAACTTCTGTTTTATCTGTGTTTAACATTAAAAATTGCAGGTCATCCAGGTTTCTATATCCTGAAGGCACATTTGAAGTTCAGCTAACTGATTAGTTTCATCTGGCTTGATCAATAGATATAACTGAGTATCATCTGCATAACAACAAAAGTTTATGGAGTGTTTCCTGATAATATTGCCTAAAGGAAGCATATATAAAGTGAAGAGGATTGGTCCGAGCACAGATCCTTGTGGAACTCCATGACTAACTTTGGCATGCATAGAGGATTCATTGTTAACATTTCCAAACTAAGATGGATCTGATAAATAGGACTTAAACCAGTTAAGAAAGGTTCCTTTGATGCCAATTAACTGTTCCAGTCTCTGTAATAGCATATGATGGTCAATAATGTTGAATGCAGCACTAAGATCTAACAATACAAGTACAGAGACAAGTCCTTTGTCCGATTCAATTAGAATATCATTTGTAATTTTCACCAGTACTGTGTCTGTGCCATGATACACTCTAAATTCTGCCTGAAAATCCTCAAATAAACTATTTCTATGTAGCAAGTCACACAACTAATTGGTGACTGCTTTCTCAAGGATCTAAGAGATAAAGAGATGGTAAGATATAGATCTACAATAAATGTGGTCAATAACTGGCGTTTTTTGGAATTATAGTGTATAATTCTCATTATAACCCTTTGATAATGAGTTATTATCATTTTATTATGCAGTATATAAGGTATTCCAACTATGTTTGTTGGCAACGTTTTGTGTGTTGTTCTTGTATAGATTTAGTGTTTTCTATACCATTGTGGCCTGCGCCACTAACAACCCCCCCAACCAACTGAAAGAATTATATTTTAGTTATGTTTAGAATGCATTATAATGCATTATAGACATGGCCATAGAAAGTGTTACCAAACTTTCATACTATATCTACAGGTGGTGCAAACCTTCGCTGGAGTCCCATCATCGACACACCAACATGCTAACAAGGAGACGTAAAACCACGCACTACCTTCTCACATCAATGTTGGACAATGAGATCACAGATAACTCAGAGTGGAGGGAGGCCTGGAGGACTCCAAAAGGATGGCTCAAACCAGAGGAGGATGAACTGAATGAGACACAGGAGGAGGGAGAATTGGAGATGGTGGATAATACAGAGGAGGAGGATGAAGTAGTGGACAATGAGGAGGACAAAGGAGTAGATCAGGAGGAGGATAAGGAAGATGTTGATGAAAATGACAAGGACAAAAAAGCAGACATAGATGAGAGTGATACACACAAGCAAAAGGAAGATAGAAAGAATGAAATTAACAAGGATGATGAGGATGAAAACAATGAGGAGGAGGAGGGCGTGGAGGAGGAGGAGGAGGAGGACAAAGAAGTGCACGAGGAGGAAGAGGACATGGTAAGCAAGAAGGATGGGCAGGATAAAACACATAAGGACAAAGATGTGCATAAGGGGGAGGACAGCAAGGAAGAAGACAAAGAGGACAAAGATGTACAAGAGGGCAAGGAGGAGGAAAAGGAAGATGTAAATGACAAGGAAGAGCAAGATGTGAAAGAGAGGGATGAAGACAATGAAATGCATAAAGGGGAGGATTTGAAAGTGGAGGATGAGGAGGAAAAACATAAGGTGGAAGATGTGGATGAAGATGAGGAGGCAGAACATGAAGAGAGAGAAAAAAACATAAACCAAAATTGTATGGAGGATAAAGAGGAAAAAGAACCAGCTAAGGAGAAGAAAGATGAAGAAATAGACAAGGAGGATGAGGAAGAAGTAGATGAGGAAGAGAGGGAGGGTGACACAAAAGCAGAAGAAAAAAATAAGATGAATAAAGTAGAGAGAGAAGAAGAAGAGGAGGAGGAGGAGAAGGACAAAAAATATGTAGACAACGAGGACAAGGACAAAGAGGCAGAAAAAGGGGAGGAGGATCCTGAAGTAGAAAAGAAGAATGAAGAGGAAGAGTCAGACAAAGAATGGGAAGAGAAGGAAGAGGAGGACAAACAAGTAAATGAGAAGGAAGTACATGAACATAGTATAGATACGAGGCAGGGGGATGAAGAGTTAGAAGATGAGAAGGCAAAAGAGGATGAAGATAATAAAGCAGACAAAGACCAGGGGAAAGAAGTACACACTAAAGAAGAGGAGGACAATGAAGAAGTGGATGAGGAGGAGGATGACTACTTAAATGAGGACAAAAAAGATGCTAGAGTAGATATGAAGGTCAAAACTGAGGCGGGCAATGACCATATGAAAGTAGATGAGAAAGAGGAGGACAACAAAGTAGGAGAAAAGGAACCAATCAAATGCAAACCTAATGTCCCACTCCATCTCCAGAAGGAAAAGGAGGATGAAGAGAATGAAGCAGACAAAGACAAAGACCAGGGGAAAGAAGTAGACACTAAAGAAGAGGAGGACAATCAAGAAGTGGATGAGGAGGATGATGACTACTTAAATGAGGAGGACAAAAAGGATGAAGAGGACAAAAACATAGACAGGGTGGAGGAGGAGGAGGAGGAGGAAGCAGACCAGGAGGAGGAGACTGACAAAAAAGATGCTGTAGATATGACGGTCACAACTGAGGACGGCAGTGACCATGAGAAAGTAGATGAGAAAGAGGAGGACAACAAAGGAGGAGAAAAGGAACCAATCAAATGCAAACCTAATGTCCCACTCCACCTGCAGAAGAAAAAAGAGGATGACGAGAATAAAGCAGACGAAGACAAAGACCAGGGGAAAGAAGTAGACACTAAAGAAGAGGAGGACAATGGAGAAGTGGATGAGGAGGATGATGACTACTTAAATGAGGAGGACAAAAAGAATGAAGAGGACAAAAACATAGACAGGGAGGAGGAGGGAGGAGGAGGAGGAGGAGGAGGAGGAGGAGGAGGAGGAGGAGGAGGAGGAAGCAGACCAGGAGGAGGAAGCAGACCAGGAGGAGGAGACTGACAAAAAAGATGAGAAAGTAGACCATGAGAAAGTAGATGAGAAAGAGGAGGACAACAAAGAAGGAGAAAAGCAACCAATCAAATGCAAACCTAATGTCCCACTCCATTTGCAGTTCCATAAACTGAACACGTCATTCTCCTCCTGGAAGCAGTCATGGATGGTTGCGGTAGCTCACGGAGGAGGAGATGAGGATGAAGAGGAGGAGGAAGAGGAAGAAGAAGAGTGGTGCACTTGGAAACAGTCATGGAGGATTTGTCGCTGGAAGAAGCTGGATGAGGACACAGCAGTATACTTCTTCACCAAGCACTGGACATACATGGGACTGATGCATGAGCAACACAGTATGCCAAAGACTGAATGGACTCTGAGTTGGAAGATGACCAAGTCTGCAGCAAAGGATGTAAACAGTAAAGAAGAAGAAAAAGAAGAAGAAGAAGAAGAAGAAGAAGTTCAAATTTTCTGATTACTGAGTACATTGACATTTTTTGAGTTTTAAAATGTAATACTGACTCAATAGTAATGAGACATTGAATACTCAATGTCTTTGTAGAACCAAAAGATGGCATTGACTATTGTTGTTGAGTAGATAGTTCCTGATTTTAAACCAAATTTTGCAAATTTAAAGCCCCCCTCCAGCCAGTTTTAACTGCCGTTTTTGGTGAACGTTCTTTCTCAAACAGAGAATGGGGGTGTGGTTAATAGTCGGACGTAATACATTACCAAACAACCAAAAACTGACCGGCTGGCGTGTTCACTAACCATATGCTGTGTTAACATCACTACACTGAATAGTTTAGTTCACTTTACTGTCTGGCAGGAGCAGCTGTTACTTACCCATGACAGGAACTAATGTGCGCGTATCAGCTGTTATCCTTCACATAGTCGATGTTCATGTCACGCACTGTACACGATAACTCCCACTACGTTTTATAGTGCGCTTACTTTACCGCGGAGGTGTGTGTGTGTGTGTGTGTGTGTGCATGTGTGTGTGTGTGTGTGTGTGTGTGTGTGTGTGTGTGTGTGCGTGTGTGGGCCCGATGCAGTGGTAAAACGGCCATCAGTAAAATGCATGTTGCAGACTGTATGCCGTGTTTTCTGTCATCTGTCCTCCAACACTGCACGCACAGATGCCATAATGAACATACCTAAGTAAGTTCTAAGTAAATTAAGTGATAAATTGGTTAGCTAGCTCACAACGATGCTCATCGGTTTGATGCTCCGACTTTGCGTGACTTTTTTTTATGATGCATGACAGTGCGCCTGCACAAGCTGGGAGAATGACGTATGACTTATGGAATTTACTAAATGGAATTTAAAATGTCAAAATACTCTGGAGGGGGGCTTTAAGATTGTATACTGGAAAGGTTTTTTGACGGGTATTTTTACTATACATGGTGAGCAGAGTCCAATTGTACAAATATTTGGGTATATTAAATGATTATCAGCTCTCTTTTAAATCGCACATTGATAAAGTGGTACAAAAGCTCAGACTAAAAAGATGATTTTATTTTAGACACAAAGCCTGTTTTTCTTGGAAAGCCAGGAAGAGATTGGTTGCTGCAACCTTTCTGACTGCACTTGATTACGGTGACCTGCTCTATAGAAATGTGCCTGGCCGTTGTTTATCTTTGTTGCTGTAAAGAATCAACTCAAAATGACAAACTGGCCCTCATATTATCAGTGAGGAGGCACATACATTGGCTCACTTTTATTTCCAAATCTATGTTGCATATGCTCCCCTCTTATCTTTGCACTTATATATCCTGCAACATCAGTTCCTATAATTTGTGCTCCAGTAACTTGTATTTGTTATCTGTACCTACGGTCCGTACAGAGCTCAGTAAGACCCCATGCACCTGGAACACATTGCAGACTGATTTGCAGTTATGAAATCTGATTTCTTTTGGTGAATTTAAACATCGTATAGAAGACTTTGAAGTAGAAGCTTTAAATTGTTGTCACTGCTTTTAAAATCTAACTAATTAAATCCTTTAAACTTATGGTATGAAGAAACTGTACTTTTAAGTGGTCTAATGTTGTTTATGTATCACAAGAGTCTTGTTAATTGTTCTTTGTGTTTGCTCGTGTTCATATTTGTAACTGTGCTTTGTCAATATGCTACTATTTTGGCCAGGTCTCTCTTGGAAAATAAGTCTCAATGAGATCATCTGGTTAAATAAAAGTTAAAAAAAAAAAAATTAAAAAGGTTCATCTGTTTGTGTTGAGACCAGTGTTACTTGAAAAGCGTTATCACACACTCTTTGAAAAAGTAATTACATTACTTTACCAATTACCCAGGTGCAGGTTAAATTATTCATTTTTTTACTTTCTTTACTCAGCTTGACTCTGTCAAATGTGCCTTCACACAACCTCAAATCGGTAGGTCAGTTTACTTGAGGCTATGACAAGGGAATTTTTGGGTAGTTACTTATCTTTATTAATATAAAGGGAAACACAATTTAGGTGGCAGGTGACGATTCCAAATAAAGAATATATTGCAGTAAAGCTCTCAGGCACTCTGTGTTGGTTTTAGATAGACTATCTTCTTCCTGTAGTTTAACTTTTACAAGGTTGTTATTATATGATGTCATTATACAACACACTTTTGCTGTATAATGAAAGCAAAGTTTGTAGTCCCTTGATGCTGCACACACAGAACTTAACAAATCAATATATTAATATTTGAATACACATTAAATGTGCATTTAAATATTTTCTCATGTCTTTGGGGAAGTAACTGTGGCACCTTTACTCACCTCAAAGATATTCAATAAATTCAGTTAGAAACTCCTTGTCACGGTTTTTAGTAGTTTGAACCCAAACGCAGACTCGGACTCAGTTCAGGAAAGTATTTACTAAGTTTATTGAACAAGGTGAGAAGAGCTTGGTAGGTGTAGGGGGGTTGGGTTCCTCCGGTGTGGTGGGGCAGAAAAGAGCAAGGCCAGGCAGAATGGAAAACAGATCCGGCAGGGAGAGCGTAGGCAGAGGGATGGTCTCCAAACTGACATTCCGTGATGTGAGTCTCTCCAGGTTGAGCAGGGGTCTTCACAGACTCTGAACAAGGCACAGGGAACACAGGGTCAAACACAAAGCAAGGTACAAGAGGCAGGTTTAGACAGGTCGTAGCGTTACCTACAACTCGACTAAGGCCACGTTTACACATAGCCGGGTATTTAGAGAAACGGATATTTCCCCCCCTCCGTTTTCAATAATAACATCGTGCACACAACATCGTTTTGAAAAAAGTTGTCGTTTACATCAACCCACATAAATACGCCGTGAAACCTATGGGCGGCAGTGTAGGGAGAAGGATAAAGCCATGCAAGCCAATCAGACCGCGGTTTGCCCAGGTTGGATCCAAAAGCGGCGGCGGCGACGTTGCCAGGCAACATATCTACGTCTTGGAAGGGAAAGCTGAAGTAAAAGTGCTGACCTCCATGCACTCCTTTGCCTGTAGTTGTACTTTCAAATGCAAACAGGCCATAAGGGTTTGCACAAAAGTAAAAATGAGAACTACCTTAACAGCATCCATTATCAGTAACGTTAGCCAAACAAACTGTAAACTTAGGGCTCACATGACGTTAAGCATTTTCTGGCGCATAATGACGTTTGAGAACCTAAAACCCCGTTTCTCCCAGTTTACACGGCAACACATAACCGGCGTTTTCAGAAATCTCCACATTGCCCGGAGTTTTTAGAAATAATCGTTTTCTGTGATTAAAAACGGCATTTTCGTGTAAATGAGAGGGCAAAACGCAGAAAAATATCTGCGTTTTCCCATCGTGTAAACGGGGCCTAATAATCCGGCGGGGAACTGAGGAGATGGTGTGGTATATAAGTCAATCCAGTGAGGAGTAGATTGATTGCACCCGGAGGAAAACGCCCAGCTCCCCAAGCCATGGCCCAGAGCTCCGCCCTGAAGGAGAGGGGTGGAAAGGAGAAGAAGAGGACAGGGAACACCAAAAGACATACCAAACTAAAACCCACCAAGCATCTCTCAAACACACAAAAAGGGGCAAAAAAAAACTCAAACACATTCACACAACCTCAGCTGTCACCTCCCTGCCAGTGGCAGCGTGACACTCCTGCACTTTAGCTTGTGTGTTTCAGAAGGTTGAAGGTTCTGCTCATATTCAAAACTTTCTGCACATTCAGAATCTCTCCCACCTTGGCTATATGTGTAATATTATGAGAATTAATAAAACTACGATGTGTGTGCGTGCGCGTGTGTGTGTTTATTCTGTTGGCCCCTAATAAACATCACAGAGTAGACTTAATCATTAAGATGCGGTTGAAATAAATTATAATAAAACTACATCAGCAGCATGAGGCTGTTACCTAATCCACAAGAGCTGTGGGAGGTAATTATCAGTAACCAAGTAATAATTCGATTGTGATTGTGAACTCATTGTGAATCCATCCATCCATCCATCTTCATCTGCTTATCCGGGGTCGGGTCGCGGGGGCAGTAGCTCCAGCAGGGGACTCTAAACTTCCCTTTCACATTAACCAGCTCTGACTGGGGGATCCCGAGGCGTTCCCAGGCCAGTGTGGAGATATAATCTCTCCACCTTGTCCTTGGTCTTCCCCGAGGCCTCCTCCCAGCTGGACGTGCCTGGAACACCACCCAATTACCTCCCCAGTTGAGGTCAACAGGATCCCATCCTTACTGTACACAGCTTGGACGGTTCCCCGCTTCCCCCTCCTGAGATGGCGGACAGTTCTCCAGAAACACTTTGGTGCCGACCGAAAGTCTCCGTGTCTTCTCCGAACTTCTCCCACACCCACTGCTTTGCTTCTGCCACAGCAGAGGCTGCAGCCCTTCGGGCCCGTCGGTACCTTGCAACCGCCTCCGGAGTCCTCCGAGACAACAAATCCCGGAAGGCCTCCTTCTTTCAGTCGGACGACTTCCCTGACCACTGGTGTCCACCACGGTGTTTGAGGATTACCGCCCCTTGAGGCACCTAAGACCTTGAGACTACAGCTTTCCGCTGCAGCTTCAGCAATAGAGGCTTTGAACATTGCCCACTCATGTTCAATGTCCCCAACCTCCACAGGGATGCCAGAAAAGCTCCGCCGGAGGTTTGAGTTGAAGATCTCACGGACAGGGGCCTCCACCAGACGTTCCCAGTTCACCCGTACTACCCGTTTGGGCTTACCAGGTCTTTCCAGAGTCTCCCTAACCCAACTCACCACCAGATGGTGATCAGTTGACAGCTCCGCCCCTCTCTTCACCCGAGTGTCCGAAACATGCGGCCTCAAATCAGATGAGACGATTACAAAATCGATCATCAATCTTCGGCCTAGGGTGCTCTGGTACCAAGTACACTTATGAGCATCCTTATGCTCGAACATGGTGTTTGTTGTTGGACTTCTGTGCCAGTCATGGATTGTCTATAACAAACACCCACTCGGGTTCAGATCAGGGGGGCCTTTCCTCCCAATCACGCCTTTCCAGGTAACTCCGTCATTGCCCACATGCGCGTTGAAGTCACCCAGCAGAACTATGTAGTCCCCTACTGGAGCCCCATATAGGACTCCATTCAGGGTCTCCAAGAAGGCTTAATAGGCTTCTCATTGTGAATTATCCTCATAAATAAATTCACATTTGAACATTTCAAAATTCACCTGTCACAACAACCAAACCATTCAGGTGACTTATTTTATCTTCATATCTATAGACAAAAAACAATCAACACTCTGGTCAACATCTGGTCTTAGCCACAAGGGGTCACATATTTTGACAGCTGTCGTCAGAATATGTGACCCTACTGTAACTACTTGGCAGAAATCACCTGTCACAACAACCAAACCATTTCTGGTAACTTATTTTATTTTATGATAACCCTGAAATGTTAGGGTTACTTAGGGTTACAGCGCTATATATATATATGTGCCCTGTGATGGACTGGCGACCTGTCCAGGGTGTACCCCGCCTTTCGCCCTATGCCAGCTGGGATAGGCTCCAGCCCCCCCGTGACCCTTTACGCAGGATAAGCGGTTGACGATGGATGGATGGATGGATATATAGTATTTGTTTTGGCACAAATGCTACAAATGCGCAACAAAATATTATAATTGTCATTAAAATGGATATAATGGATATGAATTTTAAACATCTTTTTATGATTTTATGACATCTTTTTACTTTACCATTAAAAGTAAAATAACTTCAAAGAACAGATTATATTAAACCAGTTGCAGTACATATAATAATGATGTATATTATATTTACTACAATATGAATTCATGTCATGTAAAAGTGCAGCTTTTTTACCCAATTAGTTGATAGTGATTTTCTCTGTTTCCTCCCCACTGTCTTTCCTTGCTTCTCCAGAGTGTTCTTCTCCCCACAATGGTGGCACAGTTCACTAAGGTCAGCTTTTCATCATTTAAAACAATACAACTTATTTATTATTGTATCAATGTCTTAATTGTTGTTTTTTACACAGAAATAAAGTTGACCTTTACTTTACTGTGTCTCCTTTAATCAATAATTTCACAGTCCTAGTTTCTGTTTACCAATTAACATAGAAATGCATTGCATGTTAATAATATTATTCAACACAAAATAGTTCCTTCAATATCAGTGACTAAGTGTAGTGCTTACATGAACATAACATTAATCCTTTAAGATTATTATTATTTATGATTATAGAACGTCTCGGGTTACGTATGCAACCCTTGTTCCCCGAGAAAGGGGAACAAGACACTACATCGGTGAGGACACTATGGGAAAGCCTTAAGGCGTGGCAAGGCTGAACTATGAATGAAACTACTCCAATTCTATTGGTGTTGCTAAAAACCGGTAAATGTGACGGAGTAACTGGAGGTGTATATGGACCAGGCACTCCAGTCGGGGTGAGGTGTGGAGAACCGACGCAGTGTCTCGTTCCCCTTTCACGGGGAACAAAGGTTATATACGTAACCCGAGACGTTCCCCTTCGAGGGAACTCGAACTGCGTCAGTGACGACACTAAGGGAACGAGATACCCACTACGCCGTGCCGAAGCCCCGCCTGCCCCTAACATGCAGCAACCCGTGGCCACGACTAAGAGGAGAGCGCTCTGGTACCGAGTGCAGAAGGAAGGTCCAGACTATAAAACCGGATGAAGGTGTGAGGAGTGGCCCAGCCAGCAGCCTCATGTACATCCCGGAGCGAAGCCCCAGAGAGGAGGCCCTAGAAGCTGCCATGCTCCTCGTGGAGTGCACCCTGACGGCCATAGGTGAAGGTAACCCGCGCACCTGATAGGCCAGGGGATAAAAGCGGGGAGGCCAGCCTTGGGGGACCCGAAACACACCAGTAGCTGGTCAGCTTTCCTCCAACGGGAAGACCTCTGAGTATAGATCCTCAGTGCTCTGACAGGACAGAGCAAATGCAGTCTCCTGTCCTCCGCCGTTGCATGAGGTGGACGATGGAATGCCTGTAACACCGTGGGACCCGCCATACTGGACGGCACCTTGGGGATATAACCCAGACGGGGTGCAGGATGACCCTGACCCCCCTGGGGCAAACTCCAGGCTTTAAGGAGACACTGAAAGCGCATGGAGATCCCCCACCCTCCTCAGAGAGGTGAGGAGAAAGGCCATCTTCAGGGTCAGGTGTTTGGCATCAGCTGACTCTAAGGGCTCGAAGGGGGCCTCGCTTCGAGAACCACTGCCAGGTCCCAGGTGGGAACCCTGGAGCGAGTCGCTGGTCTCATCCTCCGGGCTCCACGGAGGAAATGTACGACCAAGGGAAGCTTCCCCAGAAGTCCATCGCTAAAAGGGGCGTGAAACGCGGAAATAGCAGCCACATACACCTTGAGTGTGGATGGGGATAAGCCAGCAGAGAAACGTTCCTGGAGGAACTCCACCACTGTAATTACCGGGCGGGTTGACTACACCAGGTGGACAAAACATTCCATTTCAGGTAGTACATCCATCTCGTGGACGGGGCTCTAGAGCTGAGTAAAGTCTCGACAGCTCCTGCCGTCAGTGCCGCCTCAAGGAACTGCGCCCCCTCAGGGGCCAGACCCACAGACGCCACAGGGCAGGGCAAGGATGGAAAATCCGGCCCCCCACTTGGGACAGCCATACAGAAGCGCTACCAAGTCCGAGAACCAAACTCGGGCCAGCCAGAACAGGGCTACTAACAGAAGACTGACACCGTCCCGACGGACCCTCTCCAGGATCCCCGGGAGTAGAGCAATCGGGGGAAAGTTGTACTGACGCAGCCTCAGCCACGTCTGCACCATGGCATCCAGCCCTAGGGAGGCTGGGGGTGAGAGAGAGAACCGTGCGTGAACAGTGCGTCGTCTCTAGAGACGCAAACAAGTCCACGTATATGGGCCGAACTCTACACGTAATTGCTCCACCACCTCTGGGTGAAGCCTCCATTCCCCGGGCCTCAGCCCCTGTCTCGACAGTAGGTCTGCTCCCTGATTCAGGGTCCCAGGGATATACATCGCTCTGAGAGACAGCAGCCTCTGCTGGGACCACAGGAGGATCTGGAGCTCCTCCCAGGAGCACCTAGCAAAGCGGCCGTCCATGACCGCACCCCACCCCGTGAGTGAGGCGTCTGTCGAAACAATAGTTCAGCAACACGACGTTCCCAACACAGGACCCTGGGACAGGAACCAGGGTTTCTTCCATACTGACAGGGAACGAAAGCCCCTGCTCGTAACCCGTGTCAGACAGAATGGGTTCCCACTCAGGGAGAACCCCCTGCATTTCAACCACCACTGCAGGGGTCAAATGTGCAGTAGGCCAGAAGGAATTATGCTGGATGCTGCTGCCATGACACCCAACACTCTCTGAAAGTGTTTCACAGTGATGGCGTGACCTAGCTTTACCCCGCTCATCGTGGACACAATGGACTCGACTCGTGCAGGAGATAGACGGGCCCGCATCATAATGGAGTCCCAAACCACCCCCAGGAACGCGGTCCTTTGCATGGGTGTCAGCACGCTCTTTTTAGCGTTGAGCCTGAGTCCCAAGCGCTGAAGATGACCAAGGACGACATCTCGATGTCGAACTGCCAGTTCTCGAAACTGGGCTATGATGAGCCAGTCGTCAATGTAGTTTAAAATGCTGATGCCCCGGAGCCTCAACGAGGTAAGAGGTTAGTTAGGTATATGATGTACCCTGGACCTGGCTATCTTGTTTATCAATTTTTCTTATATTTATGTTAGTGGTGGGCCGTTATCGGCGTTAACGTGCTGCGTTAACGTGAAACTCTTATCGGGTGATAAAAAAAATATCGCCAGTTAATCTATTCTCAAAGTTGGGTTGGGAGCTGGGTCTATACTACGCAAGCTATGATGACTTTCACCTTGATATTTTAGCGCAGATGTATAATTGCACTGTAGGGGGCGAGAACAAGTCTTCGAACCTATGTGTCTGCCTACTGTGAAATTACCACATCAAACGTGACGTGCTAACATGGATGCAGCTGTTGCTACGTTCCATTTACCTCGGAGGTCGGAGCTGGGAATGACGTCACACCCGAGTTGACGGCGTTCCAGTTACAGCCTCGCTCGGCCAGCTGTTTGTTTACAACTAGCCAGGTTAGTTATTGATACGCCGGTTGATTAAAAAACGCATTGTGCGGTATTTACTCACACTAACTGTAGCAACACGTCCACAGACAGCTGTTGGACAGCACTTTGTGTACGAACATTTCTGAAGCCGCCGGTGTTGTGCTGAATTCTGCCTGCCTGCCGAGAATTGCATGCACCTCGCGGGTGCTAACGGTCATCTATGCTGAGAAAAGAGGTGGATGCAAATCTCGGCAGGGAGCCTACAAAATCTGATCTGCCGAATTATGCATCCACCTCTTTAGGTCCTTCTCAGACACTTTGCTGTGCTCATTGATCAAACAGCTTTATCACCACATATATGTACTGAATGTCAAGGAATGGTCCTTCTAGCCTACTAAGTGTACTAAAATATTAAAGACTCTAAACGTTCATAAAATATATACTTCAAATCAATTTATCACCATTGATGAAGTCCACAAAGAATTTTACAGCATTTAAAAGCATTATTTGAAGATGCATGCAATTCTCGGCAGGCAGGCAAAACTCTGCGCAACACCTGGTTTGCACCTTCTGCAATGCAGAATTAGTTTACTGTAGGAGTTCTTCCAGTCTCAAGTACCACCTAAACGCAAAGCACATCACACGCTACACACAAGTACATCTTATTGAACATGATTTATTTTCATCACCAATTATCATAGTACAACAGCTTTCTCAAGCAGTTTGTGATGCATTTTGGAAACAGGAGATGAGCCCCTGGTCTAATGCGCCACCTGGCTTGAAACCTGGCTTGAAACCCGTTCGCACACATATTGTGATGCCTTCGGCAGAATTCAAATGAGCCATTTTAATCTAGGTTAATCTAGATTAATTTCAAAATTAATCTAGATTAATCTAGATTATATTATTGTTGGTGTCTTGTAAGCCCATGCGGGCTGGGCATATGTATACGCACGACACAATAATAAAGATTCATTCATTCATTCATTCATTCACTAATGACCTCCTAACTGCATCAGACAAAGGACTTGTCTCTGTATTGGTTTTACTAGATCTTAGTGCTGCATTTGATACCATTGACCATCAGATCCTATTACAGAGACTGGAACATTTCATTGGCATTACAGGAACCACTCTAAGCTGGTTTAAGTCCTATTTATCAGATCGATTTCAGTTTGTACATGTTAACGATGAGTCCTCCATGCATGCCAAAGTTAGTCATGGAGTTCCACAAGGATCTGTGCTCGGACCAATCCTCTTCACTTTATATATGCTTCCTTTAGGCAATATTATCAGGAAACACTCCATAAACTTTCATTGTTATGCAGATGATACTCAGTTATATCTATCCATCAAGTCAAATGAAACTCATCAGTTAGCTAGGCTTCAAATGTGTCTTCAGGATGTTAAGGCCTGGATGACCTGTAATTTTCTGATGTTAAACTCAGATAAAACTGAAGTTATTGTTCTAGGGCCTAAGCACCTCCGTGACGCATTATCTAAAGATATAGTTTCCCTGGATGGCATTGCCCTGGCCTCCAGCACCACTGTGAGAAATCTAGGAGTTATCTTTGACCAGGACATGTCGTTTAACTCTCACATTAAGCAAATTTCAAGGACCGCCTTTTTTCACCTACGTAATATTGCACAAATCAGGAATATCCTGTCTAAAAATGATGCAGAAAAACTAGTCCATGCATTTGTTACTTCTAGGCTGGATTACTGCAATTCCTTATTATCAGGCTCTTTGAAAAAGTCCATTAAGACTCTTCAGCTGATCCAGAATTCTGCAGCACGTGTTCTGACAGGAACCAGTAAAAGAGATCATATCTCTCCTGTCTTAGCTTCTCTGCATTGGCTTCCTATAAAATCCAGAATAGAATTTAAAATCCTTCTTCTCACATACAAAGCTCTTAATGGTCAGGCACCATCTTATCTTAAAGAGCTCATGGTACCTTACTACCCCACCAGAGCACTGCGGTCCCAGAATGTAGGGTTACTTGTGGTTCCTAGAGTCTCCAAAAGTAGAATGGGAGTCAGAGCGTTCAGCTATCAGGCTCCTCTCCTGTGGAACCAAGTTCCAGTTTGGGTTCGGGAGGCAGACACCGTCTCTACATTTAAGAGTAGGCTTAAGACTTTCCTTTTTGATAAAGCTTATAGTTAGGGCTGGCTCAGGTGAGTCCTGAACCATCCCTTAATTATGCTGCTATAGGCCTAGACTACTGGGGGATTTCCCATGATGCACTGAGCTCCTCTCTCTTCTTCTCTCTCTCCCTCTGAGTGCAACCTCATCCCATTAATACATGTTACTAACTCGACTTCTTCCCTTTCCCGTGGTCGTGTGCTTCCTCCTCCTGTCGCTTCCTGCGGGTGTTGCTGGCTCTGGAGCTGCGGAGTCTGGATCTGTGGTTGGGAGTCCCCTGCTGCCCCTGTGTTCCTGCTCGACGCCCTCTGCTGAGTGCAACTGCTGTTAGTAGTCCTATTGCTATTATTACTGTTATTATTATTATCATTAACATTACTATAAATATCTGTACCATTTTTCATTCAGTCTATAGCAACATTACTTTTACTGTCTGTACCTCTATGTGTATACTGTGTAGGCTGCCTCCTTCTGCTCTCTCTATCTTGCTCTCTCTCTCTTTCTCTTGCCCTCTCTCTCTCTCTCTCCCTCACCCCCAACCGGTCGAGGCAGATGGCCGACCACCCTGAGCCATGGTTCTGCTCGAGGTTTCTGCCTCTTAAAAGGAAGTTTTTCCTTGCCTGTGTCGCCTAGTGCTTGCTCTTGGTGGGAATTGTTGGGCTTCTGTAAATAACTTCAGAGTACGGTCTAGACCTGCTCTTTATGAAAAGCGCTGTGAGAAAACTGTTGTTGTGATTTGGTGCTATATAAATAAAATTGAATTGAATTAAATATATGTAGTATACATTGTGCTGGATGCATTTTTCACCTCTGTATCGTGCCATTGAGCCTCTTGACCAGTCCGTTGGTCTGAGGGTGGTATGGGGCACAGAGGTTTCCATTAATGCCAAGCACTTTGCAGACCTCAGTGTTGATCTACAAAAGTTATGTGAAAACACATATTTATTTATGTGTAAATGGAATAACATAGATTGTATAATCTACATTAAACTGTTTGCATAGCAATGGATATTATGAAATACAATTAACTATTTGTGTAGCAGAAATAACAATACTTACAGTATTGACAAACTCTTTGCCTTAAGCAGTTAGAATCCGTTTTGGTACTTCAAACTGACAAATTTTAGGATGCACCTGGTAACCTCTGCAGCTGACTTAGATTTTATGGCATATGCCTGTGCCCATCTGGTGCAATAGTCAATGATAACACAGATGTACTGATTTTCTTGGTCAGATTTGACCAACTTTCCAACTAGGTCCATTCCAGTCAATTCGAATAGAACCTTGCTCTGCTGAAACAGACATTAATAGAAGAATAAAGTTTATTCATAATGTTACATTTGTAAATTAAATAAATGTAATGTAACTATAGATTGAAGGAGCATGTGTGTAACATATTAATAAGCCTGCAAATTTAATTAAAGCCTAATGTAATGATAGCTTATATAGGCTTTATTTGGAGTTTGTACCTTGATTCGTGTGTGGTCCGTCTCAAGCTTTATATCTTTTTTATTTTTCTGGCATACTGTACACTGTGATACCTGGAAAACATGTATTATATGAATTTATTATACGTTTTGAGCTGATTAAACTGGATATAATTTAAATCCAGTTTAATAAAGGGGCCACTGATTTTTGAGGAGATTGTGATATCCTCTATGCCGACTGACCGTGACACTGTCCCTAAACAGTAAAACAACTGCGTTCTCCCTTTTTATGAAGGCTAATTAAAATAATAGATTAAACACGGCACTAAACTAGAATTGTTATGTAAAACTTAAGAGATTTCAGCCTAGCTGTTGACACCCAGACTCTCAGGATCCGTCGCAACTTTCAAGTCAGCCACCCATTTCAGACGCGTAATTTGTGGATGGCCAAAAAACATGAATAAAGCACTTACCCATTTCTCTATATCTGTAGACATGCCAGGTCAGTAGTACCGCTGAGAAATGGCATCTCTGGTTTTCACCTGTCCAAGATGTGCACCAGTGTTGCTATAGTGAAACTCCTTGAACAGCGCATCAGCTACTGCTGCACTGCACACCACTTTACATTTTCCCTCTTTAAGGGATCCCTTGTTTCTAATGTAGTATAGGTCATCATCTGTAGAATATTATAAAAACTTGAGAATATATAAAAATTCATGAGAACATTTTTTATAAACAGATACCAAGCCTTGTAGCCTACATATGTAAGCTATTCACCAACATCAAAATTACCTTAGTAGGCTACTTCACTAAACTTCAATGGTGTACTTTGGGCACGTTTTGTGCAATATGTGAGTGTGTGTGTGTGTGTGTGTGTGTGTGTGTGTGTGCGTAGCGTGTCGCCCGCTATAAATAGGCCTAGACTACTGTCCAGGGTGTTCCCTAATTAGCCTGCTACATTTGTCGCTATGCTAATTAGCTTACCTGTCATGCAGAAATTAAAAGCTCTCCTCTTCAGGATGTAACGCTCATGTTTATCGGCATCTTTGGAATATTCCCCCTCAAGAAGATACTTTTTAAGATCCATAAACATGTTATGATCCATTATGCACAGATAGGACTCACAGATTAAGCGAACACAGTTATGCAGCCTATAGCTAGCAAATGAATGTCCCTTCACATGTGAGCTGTCCAGAACATGTGACACCACAGGCCTACATGGTCGCATAAGCCACATGAAATGAGAGTGATGGCTGTACACGATAAAATAAAATAAGTTACCAGAAATGGTTTGGTTGTTGTGACAGGTGAATTTTGAAATGTTCAAATGTGAATTTATTTATGAGGATAATTCACAATGAGTTCACAATCACAATCGAATTATTACTTGGTTACTGATAATTTCCTCCCACAGCTCTTGTGGATTAGGTAACAGCCTCATGCTGCTGATGTAGTTTTATTATTATTTATTTCAACTGCATATTAATAAGTCTCCTCTGTGTTTATTAGGGGCCAATAGAATAAACACACACGCATGCTCGAAAACACATTGTAGTTTCTTTATTTAATAATACATTTTATTTCTAATGCACTTTACATTTAAGAAAAACCTCAAAGTGCTACAGTTCATAATAGCAAGGTAAAAACAGTGTAAAATATAGATAAATAGTGCAATGACATTATTGTGCAAGGTTAAAACTCATAAGTTCTGCTAAAAAGAAATGTTTTTAGTCCTTTTTTAAAAGTCTCAATTGTCTGAGGTGCCCTCAGATGGTCAGGAAGGGTGCTCCACGTCCGGGGAGCGGCAGAGCAGAAGGCACAGTCACCCATGGTGCTGAGCTTAGTTCTGGGGACTAGGAGGCGGTTTGTGTTTTTTGAGCGGAGGGATCGTGTTGTAGTGAGAGGGATGAGTAGTTCTTTGAGGTAAGGGGGGGCATTTCCATAGATGCACTGGTGGGTGAGAAGTGAGACCTTGTAATCAATTCTTGCAGAAACAGGAAGCCAGTGAAGTGAGTGGAGTCATACTTGATGTAGATGATGAAGAGGATGGGGCCAAGAACTGACCCCTTGGGGACTCCGCAGGTGACTGCATGTTGCCGGGACCTTGCGCTACCAAGTGAAATGTACTCTGTTCTGTCAGTGAGGTACGATGTAAACCAGTTAAGAGCAGTGTTGGGCAAGCTACTTGGAAAATGTAGTGAGCTAAGCTACTAGCTACTCTACATTAAATGAAGCTTCACTACACAGAAGCTACCCCCCAGTGAAATGTAGCAAGCTAAGCTACAGCAACGTGGCAAAAGTAGCTTAGTTACATCTAAGCTACTTTTAATTTTTTAATAGTTTATAGTTAGGTCATTTATATATAAATATTTATATACACACACTCACACACGCAACATAGGCCTAGTTTATATTGAACCAACTTCATTCCACAGTAGCAATAGAAGAAAGACTAAAACCTGCTCCAAACAGTGTGTTTGTGCAAGAGAGCTAAATCAGACACAGAAACTCTCCTACTTACTGCCATATCATTGCTGCAAATGTACTTCCTCATGCAACAAACGGAGAACCATTGTTTTTTGTATAAAGCAACTTAATTATCAAATTATTAATAAATTTAATTAATTAATTATTAATTCTAGATTTTTTTATAGTTTATATGTGACTTTGTGCTCTGGCAACATTGCAACCTAAACATTCATGGCAGAGAAAGAGCGAGAGAGAGAGAGAGAGAGAGACACTCCGTCGCACGTGTCTATTCCCCTGCAGCAAAGTCGCAAACATCAGCCCAAGGATCGGTGCGTGATGTCACCATCACAGGGAAGCGCTTCTGCCGGCTGCACATACAGGTCCGTATGTGGCGGTGGTGTCACGTACTGATCCTTCAGAAATGCTTGGGAAAATGTAGCGTGTGTGGAAGCTACCGCGCTACTCGGCCAATAAAAGAGCTTCGTTACTGAAAAGCTATTTGATTCAGAAAATAGCGACGCTGCCACCAAGCTACCGAGAAATGTAGTTAAACTAGTAACGGCGCTACTTGTAGCGACGCTACTGCCCAACACTGGTTAAGAGCAGTGTCAGTGACTCCAATGGTTTGGTGTAGCCACTTTAGAAGTATGCCATGATCCACAGTGTCGAAAGCAGCAGATAGATCGAGGAGTATGAGGAGGGAAGGTGAGCCAGCATCAGCTGCCATTCGTAGGTCATTTGTGACTCTAACCATGGCTGTTTGGGAGGAGGAGGACCTCGGAGGACATACTGACGTACTGCGGTAAGCGTGTTGACTCATTTCCGTTTCCGGTGCTGGTGTGTTGGTAGCGTGTTTGCTGCTCTCGCTAAATACCAGATAAAATTGTTAGATTTGTCATTACAGCGGCCAATTGTCCGGTAAATACTTATTCTTACAGTAAGTTTGCCTAAGCACTCACAGTTCTTTCCATCTTTAGTGACTGCTGTTCAATCTCATAGTTGTTTCAAAAGTTGGTAGCCAACGCTACCGTACTTTAGCTTAGCTGTTAGCAACTTTAGCTTAGCAGCTAACGATGGCTTCTCCTTCTTCCTCTCTCTCTCCTGCTTTCTCCTGCTCGGTGTGTCAGATGTTCAGTTACTCCTCTGCCTCCTTTAGCGGTAATGGTACGTGTAACAAGTGTAGTTTATTTGTAGACATGGAGGCGAGGCTCAGTGAGTTAGAAGTCCGGCTCCGCACCTTGGTAGATCAGCCTTTAGCTACTGTAGCTAGCCAGCCCCCGGTAGTCGGTGCGGACCGGCCTGAGTTAGCCTCTGGTAGCCGTTCCCCAGCATTTCCTGAGCAGCCAGGAAAGGGTGGCTGGGTGAATGTCCGAAGGAGGAATAGTCGTAAGCATTCAAAGCTCACAGGGCACCACCAATCTCTTCCCGTTTCTAACAGATTTTCCCCACTCAGCGACACACCCGCTGAGAAACCAACTCTGATAATTGGCAGCTCCATTTTGAGAAACGTGAAGCTATCGAAGCCATAGTCAAGTGCATCCCTGGGGCCAGAGTGGGCGACATCGAGTCCTATTTGAAACTGCTGGCTAAGGATAAACGTAAATACAGTAAGATTGTTATTCACGTCTGCGGTAATGACTCCCGGTTACGCCAATCGGAGGTCACTAAGATTAATGTTGAGTCGGTGTGTTCATACGCAAAAACAATGTCGGACACCGTAGTTTTCTCTGGACCCCTGCCAAATCTGACCAGTGATGACATGTATAGCCGCATGTCGTCATTCCGCCGCTGGTTATCGAGGTGGTGTCCAGCCAACGATGTGGGCTTTGTAGATCATTGGCAGACTTTCTGGGGAAGACCTGGTCTGATTCGGAGAGACAGCATCCATCCCACTTGGGAAAGAGCAGCTCTCACTTCTAGAAATCTGGCCAACTTTATTAGTGGACCAAATCCATGACAACCCCGAGATGAGACCGGGAGGCAGAGTCGCAGTCTAACACACTTCTCTGTCCTACTAATTCAGCAGTTACCACCCAAAAACCCCACACAGAGTTGCAGTTTAACAAACTTCTCTGCTCCTCCGTTCCAGGAGTTACTTAGTGAAAACCCTATAGTGATGGTGTCTGTCCCCTGACCATTAAAATTATTTAAATCAAAGGTAAGCAGAAGAGGAGCTGTGCATAAAAACCTCATACAAATTAAAACCACAAGAGCAATAGTGCAAACGAATAGGAGAGTAAAATGTGGACTCTTAAACATCAGATCTCTCTCTCTTCTAAAGGTGTACTAGTAAATGAACTAATATCAGATTATGAAATTGATTTATTTTGTCTTACTGACATAATTTCAGTCAGGATTTAGAGCTCATCATAGCACAGACACAGCTCTGGTGAAAATTACTAAAGTTTATCATTATTAAAATTACTAAGTTTATCATTTATTGATAAACTTATCAATAAATGATCAAGATGGCTGCCGGGCAAAGGTGCAATTTGGCGTCTGGAACTAAATGTAGACTAAATTAATATTATTAGGTTTATAACAAAGGGGACTTGATATAAATAATTCTCTGACGGATAAACGTTTAGAGATACACTGTTATATTCTTGATAGCCTGCTGCATAAGTGAACTAGTTGAACAGCAATTAATCCGTTTGATGAGCAGCTATGGCGGAAAAGGCAATTAACACCCGCCATCGAGCGCAGGACAAGGAAGAAGACAAAGAGATAAATGTGTTGCTCAAGGAGATGAAGTCGCTACATACAAAGATGGATAATATTGAAAGGCAGTTTAACAGCAAAGTGGACAGCATGCATGGATCCCTGGAAAAAGTCATGAAAGCGGAGCTGAAGAAGTCAGTTAAAGAAATAAGGGAAAGTATTGACTTAGAAATCAGGATTTTAAAATCCTGGCTGGATTCTCTCGAAGAAAAAATACGGTCCTCCAGCGTTAAACTTCCTAATGAATTCGATCCTGACGTATCAATCGTTATGATGGGTTTGCCTTACGATGATGGAGAAGATTTGAAAGCTAAAGTAAGAGAGCTACTGGAGATCGGCCTGGAATGTGATCCTATACCTGAAATTGTTGGAGTGTTAAGAATGCGAGCAAGAGGACCCGGTCCTGGTGTGGTAAATGTTGCCTTCACTACAGTAGAGGAAAAGGTGGCGGTGCTTAGGTGCAAACAAAAGCTGAAGAACAACAGTCGGTTTAAAAAGGTTTATTTGAACTCAGCCCACACTGAAGTCCCACACTGATCGTATGCTTGAGCTCAACTTTCAAGCGCTTCTTCAGGAGATACCGACAGGAAAGGACTTTTATGTCTCTGGGAGCGGCCGTCTGATGAAGCGGATTAATTCCGGAGTAAATACCTCTGACGCCGCCCGAGCTGGTTCACTATCTGCAGGTGGAAGAGGTTGAGGAGGATCTGCCCAACCTGTAAGCACAGTCGATCCTTTCTGTTTGTCTTTGGCACATTGGAACATTAATGGCTGGACTACTTTGAACTGTAATCTCAGAATTTCATTATTACAAACTCTAAATCCTGACATTATTTCATTAAATGAAACGCATCTATCTCGAGATGCTTATATTGATTTTCCAGAGTACCTTTGGTTTGGTAATAATAGAAAGGTACATGTAAGAGCTAAAAAGCCTTCAGGAGGTGTTGGGATTTTGGTTAAAAACAATTTGATGGAATATTTTAGAGTTAACGTGATTGATAAAACCATGGATGATATAATTGGTATTCGACTGGAACACCGGGAGCTGCAGTACAGTGTAGTGATTTTTTCCTGCTATTTGTCACCAGAGGGATATACAAGAGGACGGGACTCAATTACTTTTTTTAGTCACCTGTTAGCTCAGATTTATTCAGTGGATGCTGATGCTATTTATTTATGTGGAGACTTTAATAGTCATATCTCGAACAAAGATGACTATATAGGAGATATTGATTATGTTCCCTCTCGAGTATCTATTGATGAATATGCAAACAGCCATGGAGAATCCCTCCTTGAATTTCTTAGGGATTGTAAATGTTGTGTTTTAAATGGGAGAATAAATCCAGAAAAAGACAATTTTACATCTATATCGTCAAAAGGAAAAGCTGTTGTGGATTACATTATAACTCCCCATGATTGTTTGCATTCTTGCGTTGAATTTGAAGTGATCACTGTTTCTGAGCTTCTGGACAATACCCCTACTTGCTTTGATTTTTTAGGGGCGATATGTAAGTTACCAGACCATTCTTTGTTAATGCTTACTTTTAAAATGAATGCTTCTATTGAGAATGGATTTAGAAGGAATCGTGCATGCATTGATCTATATATATATATTGATCTATATATGATATATATTCTGTATCAACTATTATTAGAGCTAGAATTGCTGAAAGTAAATCCACCTTTGCATGTTTTATTGACTTTCATAAAGCCTTTGACTGGATTAATAGAGATTTGCTTGCTTTTAAACTCATTGAAGCCGGAGTGGACGGAAAATTTTATAAAACAATACAAGCAATGTATAGTGGTACAGTTGCTAGCGTGGAGATTAATGATTTATTTACTGATTGGTTTGGTACACCTTTTGGAGTAAAACAAGGTGATATACTTTCTCCAACCCTTTTTGCTTTATTTGTGAATGATTTGGCTCTACAGATAAAGGATGCTAATTTGGGAGTGTTACTTGATGATACTAAATTGGGAATCCTATTATATGCGGATGATATAGTCTTATTGGCTGAGTCTGAGTCTGAATTACAGAAAATGTTAAATGTGGTTAATCTGTGGTGTTCTAAGTGGCGATTAGCTATTAATCAAAGCAAAACACATATAGTGCATTTTAGAAAGAAAGGCATAGAAAGAAGTACACACATACTTAGCTTTGGCTCAGACACTTTGGACTATGTTAGTGCATATAAATATCTGGGGGGTTTTCTTGATGAATTTTTGACTTACAAGGTTGGTATTAAGTCTCTCATCGATTCTGGCAGGAGAGCTCTAGGATCAGTTATCAATAAACTGAAAGTTTGTAAGGATCTGGGATATTCTACATATACTCGACTTTACGATGCTTGTGTTTCTCCCATACTGAGCACTACTATGCTGCAGGGGTGTGGGGCTTGAAAGAATCCAAAATTGGTGATATTGTACAGAATAGAGCCATACGATGTTTCCTGGGATTTCATAAATTTGCTCCGAACCTAGCAATTCAGGGAGATATGGGCTGGGTTCCAGGAGCTGTGCAGAGAAAATGTGAAACGACTGTGGAACCGCCTAATCAGAATGGCAGAGGACAGAGTAAATAAGAGAGTAATTAAGTGGAGCAAAGTTCATAGGTCCCCATGGGTAAAGGAGATCTACTCTATTCTTGAGGAGGTGGATATGTTGTATATTTATAAGAATAACTTAAGTTGTAATGTTAACAACTTGTTATTCCTATAAATATGAAATTTGAAGAAAAATGGTTTGAAAATGTCTTATTAAAGCCAAAATTAAGGACATATATGCATTTTAAGCAGAACTTTAATCCAGAATTATATGTTACATCTCGTTTATCTAGAAGTCAGAGATCCTTGGTTGCACAGCTGAGATGTGGGATCTTGCCTCTGGCCATCGAGGTTGGCCGATTTTAAAAATATTCCAGAGGAAAACAGGTTATGTGTGTTATGTGACCTTGGTGAAGTGGAAAGTGAATCTCATTTCCTTTTGCATTGTACACATTATGATGATCTAAGAGAATCTTTGTTCCTGGAAGTTACACGACAAATCCCTGAAATATTTTGGTATGCTGATGATCAAAAATTAGTATGCTTGTTTAACTATGATGTATTCAAGTTTGCAAACTTTGTTTTGAAGGCTTGGGAAAGAAGGCAAGCTAGTTTGTTTAACTAGATTTAATTTTGTCCTATATAGGATTATGGGTTTAGATTGATGTTTATTTGTGTATATATAGATACATCTATGTATGACTATATACGTGTATGTCTATGAATATACAGGTACTATTACTACTATTACTTTGTTCCTAATTCTTGTCTCTATTTGGTTAGTTAGGTATATGATGTACCCTGGACCTGGCTATCTTGTATATCAATTTTTCTTATATTTATGTATATTATTGTTGGTGTCTTGTAAGCCCATGCGGGCTGGGAATATGTATACGCACGACACAATAATAAAGATTCATTCATTCATTCATTCATTCATTCATTCACTAATGACCTCCTAGACAAAGGACTTGTCTCTATATTGGTTTTACTAGATCTTAGTGCTGCATTTGATACCATTGACCATCAGATCCTATTACAGAGACTGGAACATTTCATTGGCATGAAAGGAACCGCTCTAAGCTGGTTTAAGTCCTATTTATCAGATCGATTTCAGTTTGTACATGTTAACGATGAGTCCTCCATGCATGCCAAAGCTAGTCATGGAGTTCCACAAGGATCTGTGCTCGGACCAATCCTCTTCACTTTATATATGCTTCCTTTAGGCAATATTATCAGGAAACACTCCATAAACTTTCATTGTTATGCAGATGATACTCAGTTATATCTATCCATCAAGCCAAATGAAACTCATCAGTTAGCTAGGCTTCAAATGTGTCTTCAGGATGTTAAGGCCTGGATGACCTGTAATTTTCTGATGTTAAACTCAGATAAAACTGAAGTTATTGTTCTAGGGCCTAAGCACCTCCGTGACGCATTATCTAAAGATATAGTTTCCCTGGATGGCATTGCCCTGGCCTCCAGCACCACTGTGAGAAATCTTGGAGTTATCTTTGATCAGGACATGTCGTTTAACTCTCACATTAAGCAAATTTCAAGGACCGCCTTTTTTCACCTACGTAATATTGCACAAATCAGGAATATCCTGTCTAAAAATGATGCAGAAAAACTAGTCCATGCATTTGTTACTTCTAGGCTGGATTACTGCAATTCCTTATTATCAGGCTCTTTGAAAAAGTCCATTAAGACTCTTCAGCTGATCCAGAATTCTGCAGCACGTGTTCTGACAGGAACCAGTAAAAGAGATCATATCTCTCCTGTCTTAGCTTCTCTGCATTGGCTTCCTGTAAAATCCAGAATAGAATTTAAAATCCTTCTTCTCACATACAAAGCTCTTAATGGTCAGGCACCATCTTATCTTAAAGAGCTCATAGTACCTTACTACCCCATCAGAGCACTACGGTCCCAGAATGCAGGGTTACTTGTGGTTCCTAGAGTCTCCAAAAGTAGAATGGGAGTCAGAGCGTTCAGCTATCAAGCTCCTCTCCTGTGGAACCAGGTTCCAGTTTGGGTTCGGGAGGCAGACACCATCTCTACATTTAAGAGTAGGCTTAAGACTCTCCTTTTTGATAAAGCTTATAGTTAGGGCTGGCTCGGGTTAGTCCTGAACCATCCCTTAATTATGCTGCTATAGGCCTAGACTGCCGGGGGATTTCCCATGATGCACTGAGCTCCTCTCTCCTCTTCTCTCTCTCCCACTGAGTGCAACCTCATCCCATTAATGCATGTTACTAACTCAACTTCTTCCCTTTCCCGTGGTCGTGTGCTTCCTCCTCCTGTCGCTTCCTGCGGGTGTTGCTGGCTCTGGAGCTGTGGAGTCTGGATCTGTGGTTGGGAGTCTCCTGCTGCCCCCGTGTTCCTGCTTGACGCCCTCTGCTACAGTTGCAACTGCTGTTACTAGTCCTATTGCTATTATTACTGTTATTATTATCATTAACATGACTATAAATATCTGTACCATTTTTCATTCAGTCCATAGCACCATTACCTTTACTGTCTGTACCTCTATGTGTATACTGTGTAGGCTGCCTCCTTCTGCTCTCTCTCTCTCTCTCTCTCCCTCACCCCCAACCGGTCGAGGCAGATGGCCGCCCACCCTGAGCCATGGTTCTGCTCGAGGTTTCTGCCTCTTAAAAGGAAGTTTTTCCTTGCCTGTGTCGCCTAGTGCTTGCTCTTGGTGGGAATTGTTGGGCTTCTGTAAATAACTTCAGAGTACGGTCTAGACCTGCTCTTCCACCATAAATATTTCAATAGATATTTCCTTCTCTGATTATTTCCCGAACTTTTTTGTATCTGGTATCTGCAGCTCTTTGTCTGCAGCAGTCTCTGTGAGCATCTCCCTCTTATTCTCTCTCATGTCTGTCAGCCTCGACAGCAGCTGCAGCACTACAGCAGGTCAGCCACAGTGAGATCGGGTCTTACATCAGCAGATGTGGTTGCACTTTTAAAAGTCGGAATTGATGAGTTCTAGCAACATCTCTGGGTCAAGCTAGCACAGTGACTTCGATATGACGGCGTGTGTGTCCACGACCTACACAGAGCAGAGAGAAGCAGGGTCCTCATTAATGACAAGCAAATTAAAACAAAGCAGTAGTCCTGTTTGTCTGTTCGTTTGGCTTAAGTGCTGTAAAATAAAGACACTTATAATACTACGGAAACGTTGCTTTTATAAATTGCAGTCACGTTTTGGCAACATTCTGCGATTAACAGTTGATTCCATTTTTATTGTCAAAGTCCGTGATATCGACCACGTTTACTGCATCGAGGAAATCATAGGTCCATACATAATCTTTCATTAAGTGAAAAAACACAATTTTTAAACTCTCCACGCTGAACTCACCTTCATTATAAACAGCATGCAGTTTACGCTGATAGCATAACAAAGTCGTCTGTGTGAGTAAGCTCAAGCTGCCCAGTGGCAGCGCCCCCTACAGTCACAAAATACGATGGTCACAGAATTTGGTGTTACACTTGCAGCTTGGGAGAAGTCCCGGTACACAAGGAAATGTCCCGGTACGCCAGAAAATGTTGAGGTGCAGGTACTTGCGTACCAGGGCGTTCCAGCCCACTTCAAGCACTGGTTATTTTGCAAAACTCTTTCAGTTATTTACCACAGCTCACGGCACGAGATCGCATGCATCACCTGGGTGGAGTTACTAGCTCCAACTCGTTATGATTGGTTTTACATTTGTTTTTAACTGCGTGAGAAAATCGATGTGTAACGTCAGAACTATTAAAGTGGTCATCTTCATGAGTGCCACGCTCAACGCCTGAGACTTAGCAGCTCTGGTGTTACATTATTTAAAGGTTAATCAAGCTAAAGCTTTGCTAGTCTGCCTGTTACCTCCTCACCCTCGCCTTTCAGACGTACATGGTGCTTCTGAACACAATGTTTGACCAATGTTTGGCCATTGCCTCCCTATGCTTTTTTTTAGTTTTCTCTCTTTGTTTTGGATTCTCTTTTTTTGGCCCCTGACAGGCTGCAGTGTTCTGAAAGCAACTGGCTTTACATTTACATCTGAATGGCCAAACATTCCGATTGCCATTTTCACAATAACAGCAGGTGGTGGGTTATCAGATTTGGTAGACACCTGCACTCTCATGCCCAGTGTACTTGAATAGTAACTTGATGTGCGTTTCAAGTTGTTTTAATATAAACAGAGATCAATTTTGATACGCAGCTAACACGCTAGTGTGCGTGGAGATCGTTTTTATTTAAAAAATTTAAATAAAAGTTAAAAAGTGGCAGTGCAGACTATGTCAATATCAAAATGGCATTTATAGTCCAGAACAAACGTGAAATTTGGAAAAGATCTGATTATGTAGTTACAGAAGTACTAAATGTGAAACATCAAAACATTAAAAAATGCCACGCCACAGACACGCCATTCAAAGGAAACTCAAAAGCTTTGCAAATTAACAATGCGAAGGTCTTCAGATTGCAGTGCCTAACTTTGAAGTTGATTAGATTAAATCTCTAGGAAAAATTCATTAATTAATTCATGTAAATGGGGAAAGATTTCACATTCAATTTGAAATGGCTGACTTTAGCATATGGCTCTAAGAGGCATTTTCTCAAGTCTACAGATTATACATCTGCCTGAAAAATTTTGAACATGTAAGTGGAACAGACTCAGGGGGCTGCTTCATTGAGACAGCCGAATACACAACTTGTGACGCAGGTCAAGATTTCATGGATCCTTATGGTGCTTTCAGACCAAAAGCGAAGCAAGCGTTTTTGGGCGGTGAGTTTACATACAAAGTCAATGCAAAGATGCGTAGAGCCGCGATTTCCTATCGGGCGGCGCATAGCGACGTGAAGGGGGCAGGGCTGGCGACGCTTAGGCAACGCAAAGGAATTCACATGAGTTGAATGTTTTCAACTCAAGCGAAGAAGCATGACGCTGAGTCGCGACAGCCTATCAGTGTTGAAATTGTCCATACATCACTGAGGCTTCAGAGCGTTGTGTTAACAGGGCCAGGCAGAGCAGGGGATTGAAAATCTGCAGGCTGGCTGTGAGCTGCTAAACTTGGAGGAGAGGAGCAGGGAACTGCGCTGCAACCATTGAATCCTAACACCCGTAGTCGGTCGGATTCTGCTCTGACAACTATGCCGTTTACTCGCGGGAGGAGCTCAGAGTTAACTGTTTTTATTAAATTAGCTTTTTACTTTAGTTTTTGGGATTTCAGCGTTGATTTATCTTCACTGGAGCTTCTCAGCAGCTAGGTTCCGTGCCCATCCAGTTCCAGTGTTGTTGTTAGCGTCATTAGCTCTGACAGACTACGACTTCATATTTATATGAAAACTGGACAAAACTGGACATTACTTGGAGAAAAGAAAGCGAGGAGATTAAACTACCTGGTGAGTTCAGAAAACATGTGTCTGCAACTTTATTCCAGCTATCGTTGTACTTTTCTGTGACCAAGTTAGCATAGCATTAGCCCTGATCGATCCAAACTCCAAACATTTTAGAAGTTGTTGTCCTGCTGTCTTGCTGGCAGACCTGACAAAGAATTCATATGTTTAACAAATCTGCATCATGTTGTAGTTATTTCGGCAATAGTTTAATCCATTTATTGCTATTTAATCACAGCAAAATGTTTACTTTGGGTTTATACAGTTGTAGTAATGGCAACTCACCCGAGTTGTGTTTATTCACGCTATCATGTTAAAATTGCCTTCTGGCATTGTGTGTGAACACTTGCATGTACTCACGCGAGGAAAGCGTCGCGAGGCGAAAATTCGTGGTTGGTCTGAAAGCACCATTAGCCTCTCAAAAAACAGATTTGTGTTTCATGGAGAATAATGCAGAATGAAGACAATCATAAAAAGATTGCAGATAGATTGAAAGATTAAAGAAATTAGAAGCCGATTAAATGAATTCTCTAGCAAGCATATGGCTCCAAGAGGCTTTTTTAAAGTCTAAAGATGAAACATCTACCTCATAAATTTTGTACATCTAGGTGAGACATACAAGTGATGTAATTGACAATAATTTTGTTTAAATTTTGTAGTGGGTGCTATCAAGCTGCTTTTTGACACCAGTGCTACTAAACCATAACAGACAACACAATACAACCCTTCTGATGTGTGTGCAAAGTTTTGTAAAAGCATCCTGAGCCACTTAAAAACAGCTTCCTGTTTCCATTTTTCCACAACCATTCGATGCCTGGTCCTTCTCTCTTCGCTTGCAGCTACTGAGGACATCCTGGTTAGTTTTCATTCCTCTGCTTAGTAATATCCTTAAATTTGGTGGGTTGTCTCATCTGATCTGAGGTCGTGGTCGAATGGAGTCTTGACCCGGAGGGCAAAGGCGTGGCTCCCACCCCAGGAGGCGGGACGCTTACGGGCCTTTGGCAGCAAACACAACACAGTCACCACGGAGACAAGTAATCAACAGGCAGTCGCGTCCAACTCATGATGGCCCTCATCAGATCGGAGAAGGATGGAAAGTGGAGGAAGTTGCCCACGCAGTCTGGGTGAGCCCAGACAGGCCCACACAACCGCTCCAGTCATCCCAAGGTCTACACTTAGGGGGATGAAGGCAATGGGTACCTGCAACTGCCCAGTGTTTATACAAACATTGACAAGGGAAACAAATTCTCTCTGTGATTATGGACCCTCACCAAAACTGCTCGCCATCAATAATATCTGGCCCACTGACAGATTACGGTACGGTCCTGCGCCTTAACAACTGAGCTAACTGAATAACATGTCAATGCAAGTCAATATTATGGCTTATATATTCTCATCCATGATCTGATGGTTGAAAATATTGCTCTGATGGAAAACTCATTTGTAGACCCCTGTAGTTTATTACTACTACTACTTCTTCTTCTTCTTCTAACATACATATTCATCAAGTGTCTGCACAAGTCTACCAGAAGTAGAACAACAACTTGCGGTTATGTAGATATAAATGGCTCATTGTACGGTAATAAAAACATAATGGTTTATTATGTAAGGTCTTTACACACCACTGAAAACATAGTTATGGATCTTATATTGCATTTCTGTCGATAGATCCTCAGAAATATTACACACTGAACCTTTAAATAGTGATATTTTTGAAAAGACCCAAAACAACAAAAGAAAGGGACGTGGATGACTGAAACTGGTAAGAAGCTGAAACATATGAGATAATGCAATCACTGGAATTTTTCAAGAAAGCTTTTACTCTTACACTAGAAGAAATTCCACACACGCAATGAATGTGCTTTCTCGTCCCTCTCCTCTCTCCTCCTATCACTTTCTGCAGGTGTTTCTCGCTCTGGAGCTGTGGAGTCTGGATCTGTGGTCACCTGCTACCCCCATATTCCTGCTTGACACCCTCTGCTACAATTGTTATTACCAGTCCTATTGTGATTACTATTAGGGTTGGGTATCATTTAAAATTTTATGATACCAGTACCAAATCCAGTATCCTTAAAGTGATACTGATACCAATGAAGTACTTCTTTCAATACCTTGCATAAAATGACCACCTTAGTAGTAGTTAATTAGTTGTTGATTGGTAGCCTATTATTATTTTTATTGTTATTATGGACAAGCAAGGTTATCTATTTTATTTTTTCTTGTTTCAAATAACTACCCCTCCATCTTTCTCCCTCTCCCTCACTCCCAACTTTTGCAGCAGATGGCCGCCCACCCTGAGTCATGGTTCTGCTCGAGGTTTCTGACACTTAAAGGAAGTTTTTCCTTGCCTCTGTCGCCAAGTGCTACTCTTGGTGGGAATTGTTGGGTATCTGTAAATAATATCACAGAGTACGGTCTACACCTGCTCTATATGAAAAGCTCTATGAGATAGCTGTTGTTGTGATTTGTCCCGATATATCAATAAAATTGAATTTAATAGAAGATCCATAATTATGTTTTCATTGGTGTATTAAGACCTAACCGTTATGTTTTTATTACCTTAGAACGAGACATTTTTATCTACATAACCACGGGATCCCCTTCCATGGACATTGTCATGTTGCTCCACCATGTCCTACAGTAGCCTAAAACGGACTAACAGCGCTACAGAGCGCATTTTGTCACTATGTTCTTCTTCTTCTTGTAGAATTCCAGCAGTTCGTAGAATACGTATGTTCTAAGAAATAGCAGTAGTAATAATATTAGCAGGGATCGGCAAATAAGTTTTGCATCCAAGCAAAATTTTATATCCATTAGATGGTGGGTGAGAACATGAAACATAACATTTAAATCACGTTATGGTGTTTGGTTAGCTCAGTCTGGAAAGTGAAGACTCTCATCTACAAGGTTGAATGATTGATCCCATGTTAGGAGAATTTGTTTTCCCTCTTCAACAACTTGATTATGCTGAGTGGGGGTGGGGGTGGTAGACTAGACAGTTGGTTACAATTCGCAACCTCACTGCTAGATGCCACTAAATATTACACACTTAACTTATAGTTGGTGCAAATTTGTAACTAACCAAATATCCAAAAACCAAATGACTTACGGTAATTATCCTTTTTGTCTTTTAAAGATTAAAAGACAGGAAGCCCTCTATAATGTGTTAAAAGTCATAACTTTCACAGTCTAGAAATAATACTTCTTTTTATTTCCAACTCCAAAAGGCTCTGTTTGGAAGTACATGTAAAACAACCTTGTGGGGTAATTTTCCTTAGTGGGCTCAATGTGGGTAAAACGTGAGGTATGTGTAACTTATATTTATATATATTTAGATTCACCATCTCTCCTTAAAATTAATAAGTGACCCTCAGCATGTGACCTAGGCTCTATAACATAGCAAAGGATAAATATTGTGTAAGAGTTGACACGCTTACAAGAATTTCCATCAAAAATCTTACTGGCTTTCTTGTAATGAATGAAAACTTAAGAATGTTTGTGAGTGAAAAAGTCTATCAACACCAAATCAAAACACAAAAAAAGAAAGAATCAAAATCACAGAACCACTTCAGCAAATTTTTTTTTATTTGGTTCATAAAGCTGTCAGGGCCAGAGTTATCTGACACCCCCAATAAAGCAAAGTTAAACAAGTAAACAGACGTGGGGAATGGCTTTAATTGATAAGTGAGACACATGGGTAACATCTAATACAGTTCAGATTAAGATTAGCGTTACATATTGAACATGATGTCTTTAAAGCAAGCATTTTCAAGGCAACATTTCTTTTTGTATAGTCAGCTCCAGAGATGACACTGTAGACAGGAAGCCTCCTTCTTAAGAGCTCTTCTTCTCTTCAAAAATGATGTTTGCTGTGGCTTTCTTGGCTGTGGAACAATTACAAACAGGTTATATTATATGTAGTGTTTGTTATATAGAGTCTGATAACTACCAATACCCTGATCTTCTACTTTGCTATACTCTGGCTTAACTCCAACACTTAAAAAAGGCAAAGTAGAAGAGACTGGAAGTATATTTCTCGTCAGGTTAAAAGTGTCTCACGCAATTGACATCCACACGTTGTCACGCCACACATCAATTTTCTCACACAGAAGGGGATACCAACAGAGGAGCAATAACGTAAAGCACAGCACAGTATAGGGCAGGTAACAGTTTTAAAAATTATCATGAATTCTCATTAAATGACGACTTAAGTCTCGTAATATGACTTTTTCCCTGACATGTCAGAGAACGTCTCGGGTCACGTAGGTAACTCTTGTTCCCCGAGAAAGGGGAACGAGACACTGCGTCGGTGACCTTTAGGTGTGGCAGGGCTGAATGCGAATGAAAACTACTCCAATCCTATTGGCTTAGTGAGAACGGTAGCATGTGACGGCGTAACCGTAGGCGTATATAAACACGCCGGCACTCCAGGCGGGGAGAGGAGCGGCGAACCGACGCAGTGTCTCGTGTCCCCTTTCTCGGGGAACAAGGGTTACCTATGTAACCCGAGACGTTCCCCTTCGAGGGGAACTCGAACTGCGTCGGTGACGACACTATGGGAACGAGATACCCACTATGCCGCGCCAAAACCCCGCCTGCCCTAGCATGCAGGCAACCTGTGGGCACGACTAAGAGGAGAGTGCTCGGGTGCCGGGTGCGGAGGGAAGGTCCAGACTACAGAACCGGATGAAAGTGTGAGGAGTGGCCCAGCCAGCTGCATCACAAACTTCCTGGAGAGATGCTCCAGAGAGGAGAGCTGTGGAGGCTGCCATGCCTCTCGTGGAGTGAGCCCTTATAGCCATATGTGAAGGCAAATTGCGCACCTGATAGGCCAGGGAAATAGTCTGAACTATCCAGTTGCTGATGGTATGTTTGGAAGCCGGGAGCCCAGCCTTGGGGGACCCAAAACACACCAGCAACTGGTCTGCCTTCCTCCACCGGGAGGACAGGGCAGAGCAAATGAAGTCTCCCGTCCTTCGCCGTCACATGAGGTGGAGGATGAAACGTCGGCAGTACCACGGGCCCCATCATGTTGGACTGCACCTTAGGAATGTATCCCGGAAAAGGGTGCAGGATGGGCCTCCTGTTTCCTAGGGAGGAGGGCCATCGACTAGGGGGAAGCCTCCCCAGAGACCCATCCCTTGAAGGAGCGTGGAAAGCTGAGATGGCTGCCACGTAAACCTTGAGGGTGGATGGGGAAAGGCCCACAGAGAAGCGGTCCTGTAGAAACTCCAGCACCTGAACCACTGGGCAGGTAACTGGGTCCACCATGCGTTCTCTGCACCATGTGGAGAAACGTTCCACTTTAGGCCGTACATCCTCCGTGTGGAGGGTGAAGAACCCGGCCCCCTGCCTGGGACAGCAGGTCTCTCCTCAGAGGGACCTGCCATGGCGGACCGTCCAGGAGAACCATCAAGTCTGAGAACCACACCCAGGTTGGCCAGAACGGAGCTACTAGAAGTAGTTGGATACCGTCCTGACGGACCCTCTCCAGGATCCTCGGGAGCAAAGCGACTGGGGGAAAGGCGTACAGACGCGGCCTCGGCCACATCTGTACCATGGCGTCCAGCCCTAGTGGGGCCGGGGGCGTCAGGAAAAACCATAGGGGACAGTGCGTAGTCTCTCGAGATGCAAACAGATCCACGTCTATGGGCCCGAAATTTCCGTACAATGACTCCACCACCTCGGGGTGGAGTCTCCATTCCCCGGGCCTCAGCCCCTGTCTCGACAGCAGGTCTGCTCCCTGATTCTGAGTCCCAGGGATAAACATCGCTCTGAGAGAAAGTAGTCTCCACTGGGACCACAGGATGATCTGATGCGCCAGTCTGCAAAGAGGGCACGAGCGCAGACCCCCCTGATGATTCAGATAGGCCACCACCGCTGTATTGTCGGACCTGACAAGAACGTGGTGACCCCAGAGTTCGGGCAGGAAGCTCCTCAAAGCCCGGAACATGGCCAGCATCTCGAGGCAAATGATGTGCCATGACGAGTGATGGTCCTGCCAAATCCCCTGTGCCGAGCGGTCGCCCATGACCGCGCCCCACCCTGTGAGGGAAGCGTCTGACGACAAGGCGCCCCTAACGTGGGTCCTTGGGACTAGAACCAAGGCTTCTTCCATGCTGATAGGGCACGAAGACATTTGTGGGTCACCTGTATCAAAAGGAACGGATTTCCCCTCGGGGAGAACCTCTTGGCCTTCAGCCACCACTGCAGGGTCCTCGTGCAGCAGACCAGAAGGTATCACACTGGAAGCTGCTGCCATGAGGCCCAACATTCTCTGGAAGTGTTTCACCGTGATGGCGTGGCCCAACCTCACTCTCTTCACCGTGGTCACAATGGACTCAGATACGTGCTGGAGACAGGTGTGCCTGCATCGTCAACGAGTTCCATACCACCCCTAGGAACACAGTTCTCTGGGCGGGTGCCAACGCACTTTCCTTCACGTTGAGCCTCAGCCCCAAGCGTCGAAGATAAGCGAGGACCACATCTCGATGTCGAACCGCCAACTCTCGAGACTGAGTCAGGATGAGCCAGTCGTCGATATTGTTCAGTGCCCAGATGCCCTGGAGCCTCAGAGGGGCCAGTGCTGCATCCATACACTTGGCGAAAGTGCGAGGGGAGAATGCTAGGCCAAAGGGAAGAACCCGATACTGGTACGCCGTGCCCCCAAAGGAGAACCTCAGGAACTTCCTGTGGGAAGGACAAATGAAGACGTGGAAGTACACGTCCCTTAGATCTATGGTAACAAACCAGTCCTCGGACCGGATGTGACTCACGATGGCGGGGATGGTGAGCATCTTGAACCTGTATCTCCTCAGAGACCGGTTCAGAACCCAATCGATCTCGTGAACCCAATCATGTGTCTCGTCTCGTGGCCTAAGTGTCTAGTCCCCCCTAATAGAATACTCACCCACTAAGTACACTAAACAGCATCGCTTTAAAACAATTTTAACATGAGTTGTTGGAAATTGTGTTTTTGACTTTAGATGGACAAACAAGCAAATGTTCCTGTGCTATTTTACTGAAAGGGCAACATGAAAAACAAAGCCAAAACGAAGTACAAATAAAGTACAAAGTACAATAGTACGTCCTGATTACTATTAATGTTATAGGCTGAGATGCAACAGTTTTCCTATGTTAAAATTGTCTTAAAGCAACGCGGTTTAGTTTAGTTAGTGGTTGACCACTCTATGTATTTGTCACGATCCTGAGCTGTCTGAGTTTTGGTTCCATGTCTTAGTTCCCAGTCCGGTGTTTATGTCTTAGTATTTACTCCTGAGGCCTGTATCACAAAGCAGGATTTGAGCTTATCTAGGTAACTTCGCAGTTAACCCTGGGTTTTCAGTACCACAAAGGTGGTTCACTCATAAACAGTGAGTTTTCAGCAGCCTAAATGTTGAGATTCAGTCTTTCAAACGTTATGTGAGCACATTTTATGGCATGGAGGGATTTTTCCCTTTCATTGTTTTATGAAGAAATTTAGAACAATGTTTGGAACACTTTTGAGTGTGTTAAATAAATTAATCTCATTTTTGAAGTGGTGACAAGTTTTTTTACGTGAGGGAGAATGGCCCGAGTCTTTTAATGTGCAAACGCTGACACACAGCCGAGCTGAAAGAATAAGGCTGATTTTTTCATACAGCTCATAAGAACACTTTTTATCAACGCATTATTATAGACTACGCCTGTTCATTTAGGCATTCACACTGTCTGTGATTTTCTGTCTCCCTGCATGTGTCAGATGCAGCCGTGCTACTGTCGTATTTCTGAAGTGTTAAAGTTTAATCCTCCTTTGTAAAATATGACACTGCTGACAGTGGACTTGTTCATGTCTTTTATGTGAACGTGCTCCCGGCTGGATCGGGAAACCCTGGGTTAATTTACAGTTGATAACCAGCTTCGTGGTACTGCTTATCCCGATCGCGATTGTTAGGGTTAGTGAAGCCAGATAACGAAAACATATCCTGGATTTTTTTGAACTCGCTTCGTGGTGCAGTCCCCAGGTCCTTGTACTTCAGCATTGTTGTTTTGGTCTGTCCAGTATCGGTCTTATAGTATGTTGGGTTTTGGATTCTGTCCTGTACTGCGTCCAGTATCTGTTTTATAGTTTGTCTGTGTTTTGGCTTTCAGTCATGTCTTGTGTCTAGTTTACTCTGTGTGTTTGTGCTGGTTGGTCTGGTACTGTCTGTCTGGTTTTGTGGTTACGATCTGTTTAGTTATGATTTTGTTACTTCTGCTCTAGTCTGTGTAGCCTTTATTATTATTCATCCAGATCTTTAAGTTACTTAGTATCTGTCTTGTCTCTTATATTAGTTCTTAGTCCTATACCTTAGTTCATGTCTTAAGTGTTCACCCCTGGTCTGTGTACTTTTTGCCCATGTCTAATCTGAGGTCTGTTGTTGGTGTTAGTTTATTTGTGATCTGTCTGCTTGTATTAGTTTATTTATATTACTCTGATGTTTAGTGTTGAGTAACTTGTGTTTTGTCTTTTCCCCCCTCAGTAATCTGCCTGCCTGCTAGTCTCTCTGTTTTCCCCTGCTGTCTCTCTGCCTACCTTGTTAACCTTGATCCTTGCCACCAGTGTTGCTCCCGCCCTGCTCATAAGTCTGTGTGTGTATATATATATATATACACACACAGGTGTTTCTGTTTAGTCTTTGTCTGGTCATTGTTGCCTTCAGATGCTCTGTCATGTGTAGCTCTGTGCTTGTCTTGTCTTGTCTGTGCTTGCCCTGTCTGTCAGTCGTGGATCTGCACCCGTTTGGATTATCTGTTTAATTTGGATTGTTAATTGAATATTAACTTCAGAGTATGGTCTAGACCTGCTCTTTATGAAAAGCACTGTGAGATAACTGTTGTTGTGATTTGGCGCGCTATATAAATAAAATTGAATTGAATTGAATTGAATTTATTCTCTGGATTAATCTCAGCCACTCTGCCAGTAAGTGTGCTCGCCTTTTGTTTTACCACAATAAACCCTTTAAACTGTACCTCCTTTGCCTTGCGTCCTGCATTTAGACACACATTTGGGTACACAAGATCGAGACGAGAGAAGAATTTAACACTATTTTTAAGAAAACAAGCTGAACTATGTGAAACATTTGAGAGTTAAACATTTATTTTTCCTTTATTCTGGTGAATCTTCCAGCACCTATTTCTATTAAGTTAGAAACTTAGACGGACTGGTAGTGTTACACCATACAACTGCACGCTTAAACATGCTTTTTGAGCTTTAAACTAAATGACTATCGCCACATTCTGTGATGAATGACATCATGCTAGTGTTAATGTTGACATTTCTTAACAAATCGCCAAAAATCTGCATTTCATGGGTTGAAAATGACTCAACGCATTTGTTTTCAAACATCCTGAACCTTAAAAGGCTTATGCAGACAAAGTTAACACTGCTAAATGAGTACAAAATATATATTGCTCTATCAATCACTTTTCTTAATTTAAGTTGGACTTATTTTGTTGTTGGTTATTTTTGTTATTATTATTTATATTTATAAATTAATTTATTTTTTTGTTTGTTATTAATCATAATAACAATTTTATTAGGACTGACCCCTAATAGTCGAAGATTCAATGCTTCGATGGGCGGAACCTGAATCAACAATCTTACAGTCAAATCTACACAGCAGTGTTTTAAAACGAGGATCAAACCATTATGGCGATATGGGAGTGCTCAACATCTGATTTTACATAGAACTTCAGGTTTTCTCCCACTAAGTTAATGTACTGCCTATTGTGACATACATTTCAATGTAATTCTGTAAAAATGTGAAAAAGAAGCTTTTAATGAATCTTTTTAAAGTGCCTGAAAAAATCCAAATCTATCTAAATGCTGCAGGTGAAATTGAGACTCTTTAGACCAGGCAACATTTTTCCAGTCTTCTATTGTCCAGAATTTTGGTGAGCCTGTGTGAATTGTAGCTTCAGTTTCCAGTTGTTAGCTGACAGGAGTGGCACCCGGTGTGGTCTTCTACTGCTGTAGCCCATCTGCTTCAAGGTTCAAAGTGTTGTGCGTTCAGAGGTGGTATTCTGCATACCTTGGTTGTAATGAGTGGTTATGAATTACTATTGCCTTTCTGTAATCTTGAACCAGTCTGCCCATTCTCCTTTGACATCAACAAGGCATTTTCGTCCATATAACTGCTTCTCACTGGATATTTTTTCTTTTTCGGACCATTCACTGTAAACCCTAGAGATGGTTGTGCGTGAAAATCCCATCATCCCATGCCACCTTCAGAATCACTTAAATCGCCTTTCTGCCCTATTCTGAAGCTCAGTTTGAACTTTAGCAAGTTGTCTTGACCATGTCTACATGGCTAAATGCATTGAGCTGCTGCAATGTGATTGGCTAATTAGCTATTTGTGTTAACAAGCAATTGAACAGGTGTACCTAATAAAGTGGCCAGTGAGTGTAGTTATCAGATAATTTTTTTGTCCTTCACTTAAAAATCCAGTACCCTTAAAGTAAACACTACACAAATTTTGATTTACACACCCTCATCTTTGAACTTGTCAGCGGCTTCGGATGCCTTGTCCTTCAGGTTCTTCACCACGTCGTCAATCTTGGCTTCATTCTTAATGAAAAACGGACGGATGATGCGGTTATATATCTGGACCGATCCATTGGAGGGAGTTGGAGCCATGCACCATACCAAGAAGGCACACTGGGAAAGAAGACAAGAGCTATCTCATCAAACTAGAACACAAGACAGACATCAGTTACATTACAGAGTGTAATTGTGAAACTATTCTCGGAGTCTGTTTGTATCTAATTGGGCAAGAGCCGAAAGTCTAGTGTGATTTTTTTTTGTTTTGTTTTGGGTTTTTTTGACAACAGCACAGAACCTACAGAGACATAGTCCAAAAATATTCATAGGCATTCTTACTCATTTCAAAATAGAGGAACTGTATGAAATGTCATGCTGAAACAACAAATGCTCACAAGTGTTCACAATTACAGTACTGTAAGTATTACACTGAATACTGGGTACCTATGGTGTACAATACTGGTAAACAGTAACAAGCTTTGTGTAATTTTTCCATTCTTACTCTGTATTTACATATAAACAGCAAGACAGTGGGATGTAAAATAGAAGTGTTTATTCTCTTGTTTACATTGAACGGTTCTGTATTTCTTAACTATTACTTAATAATAGGAGCTACCACCACTTCTCTGCTTTTGGCCATAAAAGAAAAAAACACACATCCGTTCTCAGTTCTCAACAGATTTGGTTTTGGTCAAACATATATCTCAGGGATTCATCTGTTATAAGGCAGAGTTGCAGTCTAACACACTTCTCTGCTCCTCCGTTCCAGGAGTTACTTAGTGAAAACCCTATAGTGACGGTGTCTGTCCCCCGACCATTGAAATTATTTAAATCAAAGGTAAACAGAAGAGGAGCTGTGCATAAAAACCTCATAAAAATTAAAACCACAAGAGCAATAGTGCAAACGTAATAGGAGAGTAAAATGTGGACTCTTAAACATCAGATCTCTCTCTTCTAAAGGTGTACTAGTAAATGAAATAATATCAGATTATGAAATTGATTTATTCTGTCTTACTGAAACCTGGCTGGGTGATGGAAAATATGTGAGCCTAAATGAATCTAAATAATATAATAATGATTTAAATAAATCCCCGGCCTAGACTGCCGGGGGATTTCTCACGATGCACTGAGCTCCTCTCTCCTCCTCCTTTCTCTCCCTCTGTGTGCAACCTCATCCCATTAATGCATGTTACTAACTCGACTTCTTCCCTCTCCCGTGGTCGTGTGCTTCCCCCTCCTGTCACTTCCTGCGGGTGTTTCTGGCTCTGGAGCTGTGGAGTCTGGATCTGTGGTTGCGAGTCACCTGCTGTCTTCCTGTTCGGCACCCTCTACTACAATTAATGTTACAAGTCCTATTGCTATTATTACTGTTATTATCATTAACACTACTATAAATATCTGTACCATTTTTCATTCAGTCCATAGCAACATTACCTTTACTGTCTGTACCTCTATGTGTATACTGTGTAGGCTGCCTCCCTCCCCTCTCTCTCTCTCTCTCTCTCTCTCTCTCTCCTTCACCCCCAACCGGTCGAGGCAGATGGCTGTCCACCCTGAGCCATGGTTCTGCTCGAGGTTTCTGCCTCTTAAAGGTTTTTCTTGCCTCTGTCGCCTAGTGCTGCTCTTGGTGGGAATTGTTGGGCTTCTGTAAATAACATCTCAGAGTACAGTCTGGACCTGCTCTTTATGAAAAGCGCTGTGAGATAACTGTCGTTGTGATTTGGTGCTATATAAATAAAATTGAACTGAAGTGAATTGAACTGTTATACAGTGTTCCTACCGCTAGCGTGACTACTATTACTAATAATACATTTTATTTGGGGGAGACCTTTCAGGGCACTCAATGACATCTTACATACACGGTAATAAAACTGTGCAATTAAATGAGGTGCATAATTCAAGTAAAGTCCACAATAAGAGGACAAAACAATTACACAAGTCAAGGATAAAAAAGTCTACAGACTACAGGCTTCACAGAAAAGATGTATTTTGAGGAGTTTTGTGAATGATGTAACTGAGGCTGCTTGTCGAATATGAGGGGGGAGTGTGGTCCAAAGCCTGGGTGCTGAGCAGCTAAAGGCTCGGGCTCCCATGGTATAGAGGCACAATGGAGAGGTAACTGGAAGACCATCAGTGGATGAGTGGAGGGGGCGGGATGGGGCATAAACTTGGAGGATGTCATGGAGGTAGGCACGTGCTAGGTTGTGGAGGGATTTAATTGTAAGAGTAGGTGTGATATGTGTGATGATTTAGTGAAGCTCAGGATTCTTGCTGCAGAGTTCTGAACCAGTTGGAGTCAATTGATGAGTTTGGTAGGGATACCAGTGAGGAGAGTGTTGCAGTTTTCTAGATGGGAAGTGACAAAGGCATGGGTTAGAGTCTTGAGATATTGCAGAGGTGAAAAAGTCAGTCTGGGTGATGGTTTTTATGTGGGATTCAAAGGACAGGGTGTTTTCCACACCTAGACTTTTTACTTTGGATGACAGTGTGACTGATAAACCATCAATATTGATTGGTTTTGTGGTTTGAAGAGGGTGCATTTGGAATTAATTTCACAACACTAGACTTAAGTTAGACATTAGTTGATTTTTATATTTTATTACATTACCAATTATATTTCTATAATATGTAAGTATTATACATAGTAGTATATTAATATAAGAGGAATATTAATTTATCCCGCTGGAAAAATTGTTATTTAGGAGAGTAATAAACTGAATTGTTATTGTTCATCCATATGCATAAGTTTCAGTGAAAATGATAGAAAGAAATTGAGTGCAGTGTTACTAATAACTAAAGTGCAGTTTAGTGGTATAGTCCTGGAAATTGATAAGCTCCAGATGTTATGTTAGTGTTTCAAACCTGGCAACATTTTCTCAATACAGACAGAAAGAGGCACCAGGATGTAAAGTTAAATGTAACACCACGTTCCTTCATAAAGGCCCTTTCTTCTCCAACTTCTGCACGGATTTCTGGTGGAAATGTCTAAAAATTCAGGTGGCAGGTGACAATTCAAAAAATTTAATTATATGTATTGAGGCTCTCAGGCATTCTTATTGCTTTTAAATATTTTTCTCCTGTAGATCAACTTATTTAATATCATCCCTACTGAGTCAACACACATGATTAAGTCTTACCTCCTCTTTTGTGGAGAAGTAACCTATTTAAATGTGTTTGTGGCCCTTTTTCATCTCAGTGATAAATTAAATTAACTGAATTATTTAATTCAGTTATTGACTGGACTTTATTAGCCCATCTGTTAATAACTTTTCATATCATAACTCAGTGTTTAGCACAGAATGACAGTGGAACTGTGGTGCAGCTATATACAGCATCCTAGCCTCGAAAACCCAGCTGTATTTTAACGTTAACTTAGCTCTCATTATTAGCTAGGCCCCTTACATGATTGCTAATACGTTTTAATAGCTGGGACACGAGAGAGAGAGAGAGAGAGCGAGAGAGCGAGGGACAGGTGACAGAGAGAGAGGGCGATGTGCTGCGCGAATACACGCTGCCCTGTTACTATACTCTCAATAATATGTTAATATATTAATTATTTGATTTTACTATATGCATTGTCATTTTATGTAATAGTATACTATATAGCTCACCACTAGTATAATATTATATCCTGTTGGACAAAACAGTGGTTTAATATTTGTGTTGTTTTCATTCATTAATTCCTTGTACAAGAAAAATGGCCTACATTGGTCTCTTAATTTGTTAATGCTATATCTCATCAATAATCAGAATCATTCATTCAGGAGGAGTTTAATGTGGCACGTCAAACCATTTCTATGTCCCGCCCCATCCAGGCTGTGATTGGTCAGTGGGCGGGTCTAGAGCATACTCTGTGATGTTATTTACAGATATCCAACAGTTCCCACCAAGAGCAGCACTAGGTGACAGAGGCAAGGAAAAACTTCCTTTTAAGAGTCAGAAACCTCGAGCAGAACCATGGCTCAGGGTGGCGGCCATCTGCTGCAAGAAAAAATGGAGGGGTAGTTATTTGAAAACAAGAAAAAAAATAAAATAGATAACCCTGCCTGTCCATAATAACAATATAATTAATAGGCTACCAATCAACAACTATGGCTTCAACAGGTGGCATGTTATGCAAGGTATCGAATTAAGTACTCTGTTGGTATCAGTACCACTTTAAGGATACTGGTTTTGGTGCCGGTATCATAATATTTGAAACGATACCCAACCCTACTGTGCATGCTCCGTTCAAAGCCCTTTCTGACACTGTCAACATTAATGGGATAAGCAAGGGAAGCTGGTAAGGCACATACTGACATATTTCACTTCAATCAAAACTAAATCAAAATCATAAATCAAAAATTTACATGGGGGATGAAGGGGCCTGTGCCCCAGTAGAGCTTTATGTCTAGCAACGCCCCTGAAGTCAGATCAGATCTCCAGCATTGGAACAGTCTCCCCCTTTCATTTCTAGGAAGAATTAACTCAGTTAAAATGTCCTACAGAAATATTTATTTGTATTTCAAGTTTATCATTATTCCTCCCCTGACCATTTTTCAAGAAATTAGATAGGAATATTTCATCTTTTATGTGGGCAGTGAAAACTAGGACTGGTGCGATTCATCGATGTAATCGATCACGTAAATACATGACGTACGTTCAAAGCGTCGCTGCATCCAGTGTTAGTTATCCTGTTTACTTTCTGTTTCCACACGAGCACAGCAAATTATCAGCACGAGGACATGTAGTCCGTTAAAATGGATTTTTCCAAGTATTTCTTCATGACCTTTATGTTAAGTGTAATTTCTGCCCCGCTGCTGTAATAAATCAATAAATTGAATAAATCAATGTCAGAACCATTTAAAGTTTTAAATAAAGTAGCCTAATTAATGTCTGTTATTGTTATCACAACACATCTGTGATGTGGAAATTTGATTCATTTTAAGATATGCTGCTATTGTCATTATTCTAATGTGCATATTCAGGATGATTGAATAAAATATTGATTTATTGATTAGACATGTTTTTGATATTTATTTTGGATAAATTGGTATGTTAAGTGAGTAATAGGCAACTTTTTTGACATCTTAAAAGCCTTCCTCAATCCTATTTATTTAGGTATTTTCAAATCCTTCGCTCTTCAACTATGGCCAGTGGATTAATTTCTGGCATGGTGAAGTTAATCATATCTTCCTTATCACCCACTTTAGCAACTCAAAGTACATAGTGGCAACCAAGAGTACATGGTGGCAGGTGGCCCTCAACAGGGTCAACTCTACTTCATTTTGCGCTAGACTGACTCAGTCAGACTGATTCAGCTAAAGGGCAAAGCTGAACTTAACAAACTATACAACACGGGCGATCTGTGTGGCAGATGTTTTCTATCACCCGCCAACCATACACAATTGCCCCCCCCCCCCGCCCCCCCCCCAACCCAGATGCAGGCCTGTTTGTGGCTTGTGTGCACCATGTAACGGTGTTACATGGTGCACACAAGGTGTTCAGGACATTTGCCAACATATTGACACAAACAAACAGATCCAGCTAAATTACCTTTCCAATATAGTAGAATGGGAACCAGGAGAGGAAAATATCAGCAAAAAACTCAGCCACGCTGAAGACTCCATACACCACCCAGTAGGTCAGCCATTTAGTATCATCATCTTTGGTAGCACTTTCAATGGCCTTAATCCTGGAAAGAGAGAGTATCATGTAAGATAAATAGTTTGATATATGAAGTCAAAAATTCCACTTAATCTTGAAAACGTCATCTGATCCAGAACATACATCTTTCTATCTCTTTTAAAACTTCAATCCCTCTTTTGTCCTCTTTTTCACTTCATTTCATTTGTTCTCTAATTAAAGACTTACCTAATTTTGTGTTTATCATTCCTTAATTTTTCTTTCCACAACATTCCTAACTTCTTTAGGAAGTTTGATACGGTAGAATATTGCAGATTTTCAACATCTGTAGAATGAAACTGAATTGAGACGTCTTCCTTCTCATTACCCTCCACTGAAATGACAAAGGTTTGTCAGAACCTTCCATCATGACCAGTTTAACTGTACCCTGCATCAAACATCTGAGTGTTCTTTCATTGGTCACCTCTAAAATGATAGATCTGGTTAGTGATAGATTCCGAATTCCGTTGTAGGTGAGAAGTCATGTTTCAGGCTTGCTGCTATACAAAACGCTTGTTTTCGGTCCAAAAATTGGATAAACACCAACTTTTTACGAGGAAAATGCAAAAGAAGTGACCAGAATACACCAGAGGAGGGAAAAAGAGGAAAAAGAAGGATAAAGAAAGAGAAGAAGAGAAAGAAGGAAAAGAGATACAGTTCGAAGAAGGAGCTCAGAAACAGAGCATCAAACTGAAGAGAAACAAACAAGGAGAGAACAAAAACAAACGAAGAAGAGGATAGAAGAACTCAAGCAAGTTACAGCAAAATACTGGACACTGAAATCAGTAAGTTTTGCATTTATTACTATAAAACAAGTCCCAACTGAAACACTCAAGCTAATAGCTAACAAGCTAAAGATCCTGCAATTTAATCTTCTGGAATGATGAACCATGTGCCTGGCTGAATGTGTTCAGCTCTCATTACCCAACAATAAAGAGAGCTGGATGGAGAATAAGTGTACTGGAAGAGGATGACTCTGACACCAGCAGAATAACAGTAAACCTGTTCAGAAATGGAACTGCCATGATACAAGGCGACCTGAGACAGTTTGAACTCGACTTTTCTGCTATGTGACTGAGAGCTGAAAAGGAGAAGGAGGTCCTCGCAAGCATCGCTCCAACCCTGGGAGTCAAAGACAGCCTGCAGACGCTGATTCTGATCCTCTCCTGCTACAGCACTCTGAGGCCCTGGACATCTTGAGGGAACACTTCTCCCAGATGGCAATAGAACTGGTACAGATCAGAGAGCAGCTGGACCAACAGCAGCCTACCTCTCCTACCGTCAGTGACTTCAAGGCCAAGAAAGAACAGGACAGTGTCGTCAACTCACAGCTGAGAGAGTTTCAACAAGAACTAACTCGTCAGAGAAGACAGCTGGATCACCTCAGTGAGGAGGTGAAGGAACTTAGGACAGATAGAGACAACTGAAGAACTGAGGTGGCTATACTGAGAGAAGAGCTACAGAACAGGGACAGGCTCAGTCTACAAGCCAGACTGAACTCCACACAAGCCCCTGTGCCCACCTCTCAAACCCAGACCACATCCAGCCAAACTCCCACTACACCTGCTGAAGGACAACACAGCCCTTTCCTCGAGGACCCCCCCCCCCCCCTCACCCAGCCTGGTGCAGACTCTAACCCCTGCACTCAACCAGCCTCCAAACACACATCCCAAGCCAAGAGGAGAGTCACATCCCTGCATCTGTCCAAGGCCCGGCCTCTAGCCAGCCTCCAGCCAGGAGCTCCAGACCTGAAACCACCACCACAGCTCCACATCCAGACCCAACAACTGAGTTTGAACAAACGCACACAGGCAGAAGGGCTGACATTACCCTCCTCATGGACTCTAATAGGAAGTTCCTGGATGAAAAAAGACCTTATTCCCAAGGCACAGAACGGTAGGACAGCAGGACAGACTGACAGACTCTCTGAGGAGAGTCAATGAGCAAACCTGAACCAATTTCCCTACCAGCAAGATAGTCATCTCCACGCTGCTGCACAGGATAGACTTCCACCCCCACACCATTGACAGAGTGAATATCAGCCTCTGCAGGGACTGTGCCCTCAAACCCAACACCAAACCCAACCCATGGCCCACCACCCGACCCTGCACCTGGACTGCCTTTGTGATATCATACACCTACACAGAAATGCAGTCCCCACCCTTGCTAGGACCCTGAAGGATGTTGCTCTTGGAAGGAGCCCTACTACCACTCCTAGGGGTAACCACACAACGCAGACCCCACACAGACCTCTAGGACCTCCTAGACGTTCAAGACCATCCAGACCTCCACCATGCATCCACCCCTGGCCATCAGAGAGGACAGCCAGGTCATCAAATCCACCGTGTCACCAACATCCCAACCCACAGCCCACTTCACAGCTAACACAACACTGGCAGCAGCCTATTGGACTGAACTATGCTGCAGCGGTGAGAAGAGCCACAGAACTAACCCTTACTTAAGGCTGCACGAGGAACAGAGCGATAGGCGTCTTTTAATGTAATGTAGCAGTGGTCCAGTGTGTTAGTGTCCCTGGTGGGACACTTAATGTGCTGTCTGTACTTTGGAAGTTCATGGATGAGGTTTCGTTAAATTCCCCAAGAACAATGATCAGGGAGTCTGGATGTTTTTTCTCCAGATTAGTTATCTGGTCAGCCAGGTGTAGTAAGGCCTCACTAACACAGGCCTGAGGTGGAATGTAAACAGCAAACAGGACACACGAGAAAAACTCCCACGGTGAATAAAACGGTTTACAGTTTATAAATAATGTCTCTAAGTGAGGGCTGCATGATTTCTTCAACACTGTGACATCTGTGCACCAGCCTTCATTTAGAAACCGCCTCCCCGTGTTTTTCCCGTGAGCTCCCTTTCGCGATCCGCACGGATGAGATTAAATCCCGGTAGGTGTGAGCCAGGATTCGGTGAAACAGAGGGCGGCACATCTGCAGAATTCCGAGTTAGTTCTGGTGAAGAGCAGTAATTCGTCCAATTTGTTGGCCAGAGAGCGGACATTCGCCAAGTGAACTGAAGGGAGCGCAGTGCGAAATCCCCGCTGTCTCAGTTTAACTAGCGCGCCTGCACGTTTCCCCCACAAAAACACAAAAAGCACTACGGCGCGTAATCCCGAAGTGGCCGTCTGCGGCGCCATTTTGGTCAACCAATATTTAATATGACCAAGACATATTACACATGCTGAACCTCCTCTGCTCTCGCCTCATATAGCTACATGGTGGAAGAGCAGCGAACTCTTAAAGACAGCATAAGAATTCATAGTTTAGCATGCTGGATATGATTTTAAACGAATAGCAGTTTAAGGATAATTCTTAACAGTGTTTCACACATGAGACATTCTAAAATGTCACTCAAAGTTTAATATTTTATTCATTTACCTGCAATACTATTTTCCTCTTTTTACACAAGGTGTTTGTCTAATTTTTGAATGGCTTACACTTGGGGATGAAATTGTTTACAACAACATGTTGGAACATTCAAGGTCTGAGATCATCATCTTTTAGTTAAAGAGCACAAATCCAGATTTTAATAGAGAGTTAAAAGACTCTGACAATATAGTTTTACAGGAGACATGGTGCAGAGAAGATGTTTCCACTGGTCGTCCTCACGGCTACACTGAGATTATTATACCATCAACAAAAAATCCCACAATAACCCAAGGCAGAGATTCAGGAGGCATGATTATATGGTGTAAATCAGAACTGAGCCAGTCCATCACAGTTATTAAAAAAGAAGAATCTCATATATGGTTGAAAATGAACAAACAGATGACTTGTGCCGAGCAACATGTCTACATGTGTGCCATCTATATACCTCCTTCAGAATCCCCCTACTACAACCCAGATATTTTCTCCATTCTTGAGGAGGAAGTTAATCATTATAAAACCATGGGAAATGTATTACTCTGTGGGGACTTGAACGCTCGAACAGGGGAAAGAGCTGACACTATGAACACCCAGGGAGACAAACACTTACCTAGAAGCACCTGCTCCCCCCTCCCTGAATGTCCTGCTAGAAAGAGCTTTGACAAGCTTACAAATACAAGCGGCATGCAGCTTCTACAGCTCTGCCGTACGCTGGGTCTATACATAGTCAACAGCAGGCTACGAGGGGACTCTCTGGGTCGCTACACTTACAGCTCAGCTCTTTGCAGTAGTGAGGTAGATTATTTCATTACCGATCTAGATCCAATGTCTCTCAGAGCTTTCACAGTCAGCCCCCTCACACCCCTCTCAGACCACAGCAAAATCACTATCTACCTGAAAAGGGCCCAGTCTAAGTCTGGAGCCCCTAGTGCCTGTGACCGGTTTAACAGCACATACCCATGCAGATGGACCCCAGACAGCATGGGGGCGTACCAAAAGGCACTTGAAGAGTGTAAATTCTGCTGTGGACAAATCAATTCAATATTTCATCATTTGGCTTTATTGTCTAATTTGAAAGTGTTGTGCCCAGCTGACGGTGAGTGTTCTGTTTATTTCTCCTTTTTTCTTGGGATCCTGTTTTCCCCTTGTGTTTTGGCCTACCCCTGTGTCTCCTCTGCTCCCCTTGCTTGTGTTCTCCCTCTCTCTCTCTGCTCCTGAGCCCAGCTGACGATTCACACCTATACCTCGTCAGCCACCTCCTCTGCCTGCCACACCTGCCAGCAATCAACTCCATCCCTGCCAGTATTTCAACCCCGGTTCTCCACCACACAATTTCTGCTTGATCGTTGTTGCTCCTGACCTGGTGCCACTGCTTGCCTCAAGCCTTTTGATCTTGCCACATCTCTGTTCCCCGTTTTCTGTTTTCCCTGTTACTAACCCTTGTTTGTCTGTCTGTCTGCCTTTCACCAGGTTCACTCACCTCCGTCCTCTGTCAAGTCAGCTGGGCTTGCCTACCTGCCCTCTCCTCTCAGGTATCTTCCACGGCACCCTCTCGGTTCCCCCCTCGTGCCTCACAGTCTGCCTGCCACCAGACTCCTCCACCAACTCCTTGGTCAGTTCTCCCCTGCCTCCTTTGTTCTTCGGCCCCCGGTGCCTCACAGTTCCCTCATCCCAGCCTCCTCGGTCCCACCTGCTCCTAGGCCCCCGGTGCTCCTTGGCTCCCTTGCCTCAGCCCCCTCTGCCCTACTTGCTCCTCGGTCCCCCGTACTCGTGTTCCCCCCGGCATCCACCTCTCCCTCACCTCCACTTCCTCAACCCGTTTTTCCCTCAATAAATCCTCTTTCATCTGAAGGTTTCTTTTGGATCCTCTCTGTCCAACCCACACAACAGAATGATCAAGCCACAAATGGACCCAGCAAACACCTTTTCTGAAGAAGTGTACCAACTCTGCATGGAACTGTTTGAGTTGGAAGAAAAGTGGAGGGAGTCTAGTCATGCAGACTACAAGAGAGCTCTCCTGACTTTTGGCCAGGTGAAGGTGTCACAGAAGCCATGACGAAAACAATCCCTGAGTGGCTGGTCAGGGTTTTCCACCTCCCAGCTAGCGCCGCTAGCCCCCAGTCAGTCCCTCCTGGTCCTCGGCCTGCTAGCGCTGCCAGCCCCAGGTGGACTTTTTCCCAACCTGCTAGTTGCAGGCTGGGAAGCATCCTCCAGCACCACTAGCCCCCAGCCTGTCCCTCCTGTTACCCGGCTTGCCAGGTCTCACCTTCGTCCCCAGCCCCCAGAGAGGTCTCGCCCTCTGGAGAAGTTTCGTGTTCCCTTCCGGCCCCATGGGCGGCCTCCTGTGGGCTTTTGCTTAGGTTCCCCCTCGGTGTCGCCTTCAGGCCACTCACCAGAACTCTCCTGCTTCCACTCGGTACTGCCTTCGGCCTGCCCGTCAGTTGCCTACCCATTGTTGTCTCCTCTGTTCCCCTTGCTTGTGTTCTCCCTCAATAAATCCTCTTTCACCTGAGCGTTGCCTTTGGGTGTCCTCTGCCCAACACACAACAGAAAGCCTCCAAACCCAAACCTCAACAAATGACCAGTAACAAATGGTTTGACACTGAATGCGAAAACTTTAAGGAAATTATCAAATGAAAATCATAGGGACCCAGATAACCACAACATACGCTCTCAATATGAGGCCACTCTGAAACAATACAAGTACACCCTAAAAACAAAGAAAGAACAACACAGCAAGAACCAGCTCTGTGAAACAGAGTCCAACCAGTTCTGGGAGAATTGGAACAACCTAAACAAAACCCAGCAGGATGAATTGGCGATCCAAGATGGAAATACTTGGATTAATCACTTTAGCGAATTATACAGTAATATTACACAAAATAATGATCAGTTCAAGAAATTCACAAAATGGAAAACTCTGGAGGCGGTGATAAAAAAACAACTAAAACCCTCTAGATTACCTTGTAACAGAACAAGAATTAACAAGTCACCTGGCAATATACTTATCTTTAATATATTTATTCTCCCTTTCAGAGATATAGGTAAGAACATCCATCTGTTCATAGATTTATATATACTGTACTCCATTATGGTCTCATCATTTGTTGAAGCTATATTTTCTAACTGGGGTGTTATTTTGATGACTAAATATGTACAACTAGATGTTGGTTTATGTCTTGTCTTTCATTTTTGTTAAGCAACATTAGTGATGATTTGGAAGCATTTACTTTATATCAAGAGATGCTACCAAACACGCTGATAGATCTAGCTGCGCTGGTATCGAGGTTTGTAATTGTTTTAAGAATAAGATTACGTCATCAAAAAAAGCTATTCCATTATTTCTGATGCAGATCGTAAAACCCTGTATTTGTCTGCTAGATCTAATTGCTATTTCTAGTGGTTCAATTGCTAGTATGAACAGAAGTGGTGATAAAAGCGAACCTTTGGGACAACCTCTTGTGATATTGAAGGGCTCAGATATCACCTCATTTGTCAGTCCTGGTTTCCAGTAAGAACATCATCTTGGCATTTAACTGTTTTATCCTGTTCATAACTTGCTTCACTTTGGTCAGTTTGCTTCTACAGTTCCAAGAGATACATTCAATCAAAACATCTGTTGTGTTTTACAGTGGGTGACAATAAAGCTAACGAGAGGACAAGACAGTCCAGAGCAGCACACCAGCTCCAGACTGCGATACTCACAGGTCTCCTGCTGCTATAGCTAACATCACAAACACAGCATGTCTTTGTGAACTACAAAGTAAACTGAATGTCTGTGGGCAAGTCATTAAAAGTTACCTGACACACATATCACGGCTAAAAACGTCTGGTATAGCGTCTGGTATATTGCGCGGCTCAAAAGACTTCTCTCTTTGGTATGAACTCCTCGTCTTGCATCTCCTGTTCAGTATTATCCAGTGATGAGTAAGCTTCACTCTCCTCCACATATGATCACCCTGAATGCAAATTTCTTTTCTGCAACACCGACATATGTGGAAGAATGGACCGCAGTGAAGTTAGTTTCAATGGATATTAGTTTTACTTTGGATGATAGATGCTGAATATCAAATGTAAAACTAGCTTCACTGCTGTGACCTCTCTCTTCTTCTTTCTCTCCCTCTGTAAGCAACGTCATCCCATTAATGCATGTTACTAACTTGACTAACTACTAACTTCTCTTTCCCATAGTCTTGTGCTTTCTCCTCCCTCTCCTCTCTCCTCCTATGACTTTCTGCAGGTGTTTCTGGCTCTGGAGCTGTGGAGTCTGGATCTGTGGTTGCGAGTCACCTGCTGCCCCCCATGTTCCTGTGGTTAGGGTTTGCGTGCAAAGCGCCGCCCCCTCATGAAAATATTACGGAAAATTGCAACACAACGAAATAAACAATAAAGCATAATTGTTAACAATAGACATTTTTCTACAGCCAAACGATAGATATCGTCATATCGCACAGCCTTAATTAAATGTATCTTAAAATATATACAGCTTGGCCACAATGGCATGCAGGGGTACAAAAACTGATTTGCAAGAAAGGATATGATAATGTACTCAAATAGCAATGTGGGTCAGTATCAACCTTGTATATTCCAAAAATATTTTAAATCAGGGACCGCTGATAAGAAGAAGGAGGGGCTCAGTGTTTCGGGTAATACACGCAACACAGCAGAGCATTCACCTCATACTGCAGCCACCTAAACGGCATCCTGGCTCTGGCTAAATGTACAATTGTCCACAACCTGGAGGAGTAACTAGTATGAATGCGTGTATTTGTATAACAAGTATAATGTTCATGTAATAGTATACTGTTAGTATAATGTTAACAAGGTTGGGATGGTTACTTTAAAAATGTAATCTGGTACAATTACTTGTTTAAAGATGTAATCAATAACGTAATCCAAGTACCAAAAAATAAACGTAATGTAATCTGATTACTTTTAGTTATTTTTGTATTACTTCAATGCCAAATAGGCAAATGAAGACAAGAGTATAAATGATTCGTTGTCTGCTCGGTGTATTTTTAGAGAAACATAAAAACAAAATCTCCCATTCCCAAAATCCACGTTTAAATGTTTTTATGATTTGCTTTGCACTATGTCATCCCTATGGCAGTATCTGGCCCATCATTTACAAAAATATGTTTTGTAAGAATTGATTTTTAACTTTAAGTTTGTCATTTGAAAAACCAATTTAAGATGTTAATGACTCATTCTGCACTTGTTGTATCCAATGAAAAGATTAGAATATGACCTTGCTGAAGCATAGTTTTTCTGGGGCCGGGCCCCACTGATTACTGTACAAAAACAACTTTTTTTCACAGATTTTAGTGAAACTGGATCATATTTGATGGAGAAATATTAGAAATATGGAGAAAATATTTTTCTGCTGTGCCTCAACTCTGTGATTCACAGTGTTTCCTGATGGACAGTTAGCTTTACTTGTGGCTGATGTTAGTTAACAGCTAACTTAACAAGCTACTTTTATTAGCTCAGTTTGCTGTGCAACCACTGGCCCCCATGGCACGTTTCACCTACATGCATGAAATTTCTGTGGCACATGTATCATGTCCAGACGTACCAAAAACCTCTTGGAGAGAACAGAAAGTCAGTCAGTTTAAATTTTATGGTAATTTTGGAGTATTTACACACTCTGTAAACTCCAGCTGGAGAATTAGTTCGACCGACTTCAGATTTTCCCTGTCTCCTCTAAAGCCATGACAACTAAAGCCATGACAATTAAAAGTTGTACAAACGATGAGTTTTCGTGGAACGGCGTGCCCCAAGCGTGGCATCGAAAATCGATAATTCGCCATGAACCAGGAAGTTGTTGTAACTTGACTGTACATGCTCAGATCTGTACCAAACTTGACATGTTTCATAAGAGTGTCAGCCTGAACACGTCTACAAGCCAGTATTCACTCATAGTCATAGCGCCACCTTCTGGAAGTGACAGGAAGTGACATTCAACGAAGCAGCCCATGAGGTATTGTTTTACGAATTTCTGTGACACATGTATCATGTCCAGACCAAGCGGGAAGCTTCCAGTCTGAGACGTGAATCCAATGCAAAGTCCGTTAAACCAGCATTTTATTGACGGCCAGCAGGAGGCAACTCTTTTGTTTGCAAAAAGATGCTCATTTAGTAAATTATGGTCCCATTTAGATGAAAATAGACCATAAAGCAGAGATTAGCAGTGGGGCGGCTGGATTATGGTAGGTTGCAGTGTTAAGTCACACAGTATGCTCACACTTTACTGTAGTTGCAATTGCAGATATTGATTGTCATTAACAATAGCCAGTAGTTGAATGTGCATTATGCCCCATCATGCAGACTCTGTGCGAACTCATTCCAGCTCCCAGAGAGTGAACATGGCAGCCGGACCTGGATCGAACATAGCCTCAGACTGACAGAGGCCAGTTTGACGATAGAGAATACCGTAGTGGTTTTCTTGCCAGATTTGGCCTTTTGCACCCCGGGGCAGATACAGACAGATAATGTGCACTTTAGCAACACTTAACGGATTAGCAAAAAAGTGAAGCTATCCATCAAGATCTTACGTCCATCAAAAGCTATGTAAAAAAGCTATGTGTACCAGATTCCCTGTGGTATTTGATGCTGTGTTCTGCCCTCTCCATGCCGTGTTCACAAGAGGCTGCTGAGCACTTGCCTGGCTCCGGTTCCCAATCAGGTGCCACTCCCCGCCATCATTCCCTGCTGGGTCCCCCCGCCCCTGGCATGAAACCCTCAAGTGCTTGTGTAAATATCTTTATGCAGTCTACGGTAAACAGTAATACTCCCCTGCTCAGAGCTCAGTATAGGCAGATTAAGCTAATTTGACTACTAGTTGCGCAGCTAATTATATAAAGACTAGTTAGCGGCATTTAGCGGTTACTTCAGCAACAAGTAAAGTATCTGTCCATCAGGAAACTCCGTGATTCACAGAAAATGACGTATAAGGATTTTCAACAGGCCAATTTTTAAATACAAAAAATGACATTAAGAATGCTATGTACACATAAATTAATGTAATTTTTTAAATTAAATGATTTATTGTTTTTTTTTCCTCTACATAAAGTGTCTGTGACCTTACAAAGTGTCATGTGTTGAGACCATAATTTATTTTAAAATGAATTAATTTCTTTAACATGCTTAACAGCTTTTTACAAGTTCTCAGTAATATAAAGGTTTCAGATACATGTATTTGCTTTTCTTTTGGGTTTTTGTGAATACCGATCTCATATTTTTGTTCTATAATGTCACAGTCCCCTTCTTTAATGTAGATAATTGATTTTCTCTGTAAATCACATAAAACTGATAAAAATGTTTAAAAAATACCGTTCACTTAAACATACTGTATCAGCAATTAATATTTCAGTCATAGGACTGAGATATTTTCTTTTTAATTTAATACAGTTATTGCTATTATTTGTCGCTCCAAATGACATGAAGAGCGCATATCATTAAAATTATATTTAAACAGATCAATAAACAAAAAATTATTATTATATTTTAACCAGATGTTAAACTTTAACAGAATTTCTGTGAACACAAACATTTCATAAACATTTTCTGATGAAAATCACATTCACGGCTTTGTTTTGAACATACATATAATCTGACAATAGATTTAATCGAATTTCATTAACTGCAGGCATGTGGTGTTAACTGCAAGTATGTTTTATCTCGTTTGTTGAGGTGTTATCCAATCCGCAGCCACATTTAAAAGACAGTGAAGTACAGTAGCTGGCATACGGAAGAGGATGTTTAAGGCACCACCATTTCCGTTGAAATAAATGCTTTGCTACATTTTGTTAGGGCTAAGGTTAGCTTCAAACTGAAAATACAGTAAGTATACATTTACTTGATTTCACAGGGGAATCGAATGCGGTTGTACACCAACATGTTCACAAATAGAAACACACACAAGAACAACAAGTTGCTTCATTTAGTTTTTAAATTTTCTTTAAGATACAACATTTTTTGCTTCTTTTAGCGACTCCGCTCTTGCTGCAAGGTTAGAATTAACATGCTGTCCATGGCCAGCAGTTTTTTTTACTTGGCTCTAATACTAATATTGCATTATTATAAATATGTATTTATTTATTTTGTATTGCATTTTTCTCATGATATTGCTCAAAAACTAAAAATAATCTGTTGTTTGAGAAAATGAGATGATGCATCCCAGCAAGCAAATAGCCGTCATTTTACCGTCTAGGTTTACTATAGACCTGATTCCTCTTCTAGCCGCAATAACTTTACATGTGGTTACATGACGTTTTTGCCAAAATAACTGGCAATGTGTATGATATTCCATCATTTAAGCAAGGTCTACAGTGATTACAAAGTTTTTTATTTCATTTCTTTCACATGATTTACACAGCCTGTGCGTAGACGCGATTTAGCTTGTAGACAGACCGGCTGTTTATAGCCCACTTTTAGTCAAAAAAGTCAAAAATGATTAAAAGTGGGTTTTGCCCTGGCAGCACGTGAGATGGTTGATATCCCATTATTTTTGCAATGTCAATAATATCAACAAGCGTTAATTAAACAATTAAGTGTCATTAAAATGTCATGGTCTATCTGTAGCCACGATTTAGCTCTTATTTGGACAGGCTACGTGTAGTCTGCTCTTAGCCCACCCGGCGAAATAGAGGCAATCAGTGGTCTAATGTCACCGGCTTGGCTGTAGCCGTGTTTCAGACCAAACTGGTTACATGTAGTTTTCACCCATGCAGCTGTGAGGTGCGTGATATCATTTCATCATATCATTTCAAATAAACGTTTGAAACATTTAAAATTATCTTTATTTTCGCTGTAACGTTCACTACATTAACTTTCATTTTAGTTTAAAATAAAATGCAATTACTAATTTCAACCGCTAGATGGCAGCTGTAGCCCTACTGAGACATAACTACTGGCAACGCGAGACTTGAAAGTTAGACATCAAGGACGGCCAGATCTCGCGATAAAGACTTCTGCCATTTTTAAACGAGGGATACGTTACGATTTCGGCCTTTCAGCGAGCAACGGGCGAGAGTTTACTGCAAACACTGGAAGCGAAAAGACATTTACTTTGGTCTTGTAAGTATTTGTGTCTTTGTTTGACATGTCTTCATTATTTATCTACATTATATGTTAACGTGTAAGAACCGTGACATTTCAGCGGGTAACAGTGTAGAGTAAGGCACGTTGTGGTTAGCTTAACATGCTGCATGCAAGTGTAACTTAACGTTACTCCATGATACCCACGGGTTTCCTTGTGCCCTTAAAAACTCTGAATTCAGAGAGGTGAACATGAAACATGTACAACCTTACCCATTATAATTTGTAATGGAACCCACACATTTTACTCACTAACGTTAGATCATTATGATATGAAAATATGAGTTTTTGACTTTTGACACTAAATATTTATTGCTAATTCTCTAGCATACAGTCAGCAAAGACAGCAATAAATATTCAGAACAGAACACTTACATTCACAGCACATAGCTCTCTCAAAAGAATAAAAGCAACTTTCTCTATTTGGTTGCTCTAATGCAACATGGCTGAAACATGTGTCCTGTTCAAGTATCTTTATATTTTCCATAGAGATAAATGGGTCAGTAATAAATATTTTTAAATTAAAAAGTTACAAATGATTTTTTTAACCTTCATTAGAATGATAATAAGAAATATACTCTATGTTTTCATTTAAAATAATTTGACAGTGGTCATGTCTTATGGGAAAACAGTGAACATAGTCAAATGATAATGTTTACTTTATATTCATATTCTTACATATTCAACAGTTATGGATCCCATTTACCCGAGAGACTGGGGCCAACCGAGAGACCCAGCTGATGGTCTTCCTGTATCAAGTAGCAGCGTAGATGAAGATCTAGATTTGGATGTAGCCAACAAATTATTATTTATTTATTTAATTATTATTATTTATGTTTTTATTAACACATGTTGTTTAAATTGTTTGTATTTTCATATACATATGAACTGTTTTGTATTTATAAGATTTTGGCAATAATTCCTTTATATTTTCATCATGTTGTATTATCTTAAGTTGTCTACGTTGTAATCCTTTTTTCTTTACATTTACATTTAATTTGTTTGGACGGATTACCATTTGTGAGAACCTGTTTTGTTTGAGTGAAAACAATCCTTTAGCCACTATTCTGTTGTCTATTAGAGGTAGCTATGTAGTCATTCAAAAACTGTGTATTTGGTCTATTCTTGGGCTGTGGTTAGACGTCTACCAAACTTTCACTGACAGCCCAAATTCAGCCCTGTTTTAGCCTAGATGTCTGGGCTCTGTATAAACATCTATTACACGTCTTACAACGTGAAATTGCTTGCTGGGATCTCAAGAGGCTATTCTTTAATAAATTCATTATGCAATGTTTCTGAAATATAAGAAGAGTGTGTCAAATTGCAGAAAAATCTATAGAGGGTATGCGCATGATGTCACAGAACACAGTTGCACTCACTGAGTGGCAGAAAGACAAGCAGCAGTGTTTACTTGAATCAGCTAAAACACAAACAAAACATCTAAAATGGGAAAGAGCTGGACCACTGAGCTTTGGTAAGCAGTTAGGATCACTGTCAAGTCCAACTGCCTTTAATGTGAGCAAATAATCACTGTATTACTCCCGGTTTGCTAAACGCAGCCATGGTAACCATGGTAGCCATGGTTTTGCCACTCAGTCCAGCGTGTTCCGGAAGAGGAAGTGACATCAACGCATACCCTCTATTCCAAATTATACTACAATAAAAGTCCTTTATATATAAAAGTCATCAATTGAATATAAAAGGACAAAAACTAAATTGCCTATCATGGAAAACACTCTGCAATGGTTGCCCCACATGATATTTTCTACTTTAGTCACAATGAACAGGCATACAATAGGTCACCTAAACAAAACAAAAAGGGTTACTACAAAAGGACTCCATAAATTTTATAATCAAAACAAATATTGGTAGAAATAACTTCATATTAAATGTTTTTCTTAGGTCAAACCACATGAAATCAAAAAGTGACTACATACCAGCTATTACATTTTTTAATTTTTCTAGATTTTAAAGTGAGTTACAAACCTACTTGCTGTTTCAATGGGTATAAAATATTTTCTCCATCAAATATTTTACAGTTTCACCAAAATCAGTGAATAAAGTTGTGTTTCGGTACAGTCATCAGTCGGACTCTGTCTGTCACCCCCAGAAACACTATGCTTCCTCATAAAAACTGAGAAAGCTTTTCATTGGTTACTAATACACGCCCCGGAGTGCAGGATGAGTCAACAATATTTTAAAGTCGTTTTCCTTGTATCAGAGGAGAATGGAAGTAGTGTTGTGATTACATCATGATAACTGTTTCCTAAGTTCAGTGGACAAGATAATTAAATTGTTTTCTCTGTTCTTTGTTTTTAAACAAGTCAAGTCGTGATTATCTGAGCAAAACTGGACAAATTTAAAAAAGGATCAATTTAGTATTAATGTTAATGTAATTACTTCTCAGTTGTATGTCTTTGGAGGAGCTTTTTCAAGTGTGAGGAAATAACCCTGTTAATAGATGCCTGCAATAGCAGGCAGAAATCACCCAAAAGCATTTATTCAAAAGACTACAGCACACTACATGCATTCACTTAGTTGAGAATAATAATAATAATAATAATAATAATAATAATAATCTTAAATTTGGTGATTTAAATTCGATTGATTTTGAATGTGTGTGTGTGTGTGTGTGTGTGTGTTGTGTGTGTGCTGGGTGTGTGTGCGAGGTGTGTGTGCTAGGCAGGCCCCTACATGACTGAGAATAATACACTTACGATATGTAGGCTGGATAAAGAAAGCCGATGAGGTTACACAGCAGGGAGGCTCCGTAACCGATGACCAAGTAAACTGCGATGATACCGATTACAGCTGGAACAAATCACACCAGATGTTTGTTACGTTCTTTTTCAAATATATTGAACATAGGCTATGCGTATTACAACAGTTAGCTATAATTTATTAAAACAACATCAATATTTGGTTTCTTTCAGTTAGATTCAGATTAAAGGTAAATGCAGCTGACTGCCACGAGCTGACTCCTTCCTTTAGGCTACAGGCTATCGTTTCCTCTGCAATGTACTCGATCTCTTACTGTTTGCTCTTCCATCCCTGTCAACACTCACCGAGAGCGATGTACGTCCTGCTTACTCCAGTTTTTGCCTCTACTTTTGCCAGAAAATCTGTCACGAGATTCTTTTCATGAAGAAACTTTTCAAATCTTTCTCTGAGTCCCTGCGCCATGGCTGCACTTCCTTCTTTAGCGATGCTGATGAATTACAAAAACGTTCTGAATCAAACTGCGACACCCTCAAACCAATAGGCGCTTTTCCTGGAAGCGTAGATTCGACAGGATGTAGAAGACAGACTCCGGCCACAGGCTTCATAATAATAGCACGGGGTTTGAGTGATTATACTTTAGCCATTAAACTATATTATATATCTATATTTTCTCATCACGTTATTAGAGCCCAAGCTGATATCTTATCATCTACAAATTTTACCTTTTATATGGCTTAAACGATAATGAAATAATGTTTATCAAAATCAGTTATGTAATTTATTATCAATCACATCATTCACATTCATGTTTACCTCAAAGCAACCTTTCAGAAGTAATGGGGTGGGGTCTCAACTATCTCCATGCCCTTAAACATCTGAAACGTGCACACGGTGTAGTCCACAAGTTACTTTTTTTCATGAAAATATAATTTTGTAAATTCTCCAGCATGAATGTGGACTCTGGATCAAGAAGAAAACTCTGCCCTCAGACTGTGGATTTAATTTTATAATTGAATATTATCAAATAAATGTAACAGCAATGTAAAGAGGAAGTGTTCTGTGCTTTCACATAGTGATAGAGCCTGCATTTTCTAATGTGCTATAATGAAGTTCACAGTTCCCTCCAAATCCAAAAATCTACACGTGTGTGACTGCTAATAAATTCTAAAATCAAGTGTGAACTGTTTTGAGTTTCAAAACCTCAACAGCAAGCTTGAGACGATATTAAGGGACCATCCTGTTTAATGCTGATTATTTGTTTTATACAATTAACCACTGATACTGACATGTAGGCTTATTGTATGTTTATCCCCACCAGTATCAGTTAATAACAACTGGAACACCTAAATTAAAAAAGTTATTTTTATAGCAGCATATAGGTAATATATTCCTTCAATTCCCTTAATCTGAAAACCAACATGATGATTCATCACTAAATAAATTTAAACTGTACTTTAGTGAATCCATCTCCCTTGCAGCTGTAACAAAAACAGTTTTTTTCTCTTTTTTTCCCCTTTTGGAAATCCAATCCCAAATAAGAGTTGTGTGTATATTTACTGTGAAGGTAAATGGAAGTAAACGTGGTTTTACACATCTACAGTAACTGTAGCCAGCTTGACGCAGCTGATGCTCAACTAGAGGCAGATTTTCTCCTGACCTTAGTCTTACAGGCACGGCAGTCTAAAAGCTCTACACATCAAAATACCATCAATTTCTTATGGCTTTTTGAGGTGTAGACCGGTCTTGGTTAGGTTAGGGATTGTTAGAGCTGGGTACATTAGAGGAATACATCCTGAGAACTTAAAATCAGGGCACAAATAATGATAAGTTTACTTTGAGCCCTTAGTAGCCACACCCTTTCTTGCTTTGATGACATGACAATATACAACCGCTAGGATAAAATGGCCATATGTTAAAAATCCTGCAGTCTGTAACAGCTGATTTACAGGCATCTTCTTCCCTGACATCTTTTAGGAAGAATTGTGATGACATAGTAGATTGGAGTGGTTTAATAATGTCTATTTGATCAGTTATGGTGCATTTAGGCATGACCTGTTTATTTTCTCTACTCTTTAAATATTACATTCCTACAGTGGCAATTTGTCAGTAGAGTGGTAGTATTACTGGCAATACTATGTGAAAAATTATTATGTGAAAAATAACAAAATGAAGTGGCAACCTACAAACATAAAACCTCAAGAGGCATCACCTCACTTGACAGGAAATCACATGATTTGGCAGTAAAAAGGGTGGTACAAATGGTTATTATCAGTCGATGAGTTTGCCCGCTGCATGCTGTCAAAAATCTGTGATTTGCCGTCAACAGTTGTTGTTATATTGTTATAACTTCAGTATACATGCTCACATCTGCAGCAAATTTTACATGCATAATAAGAGTCATGCCCTGAAGACATCCATATGCCAATATTCACTCAAAGTAATAGCGCCACCTTCTGGCAACAGGAAATGACACGTTTTAAAGCCCTTAATACGTTGATGAAGTCATATTGTAAAAATTGTGAGTTTGCAGTTAATGGCATGAGGGTGGCGTGGCAGCAAATTTCCATGCTTCGCCATGATACAAGAAGTTTTTGTAACTCAACTGCACATGCTCAGATCTCTACCAAATTTTACACATTTATTAAGAGTCCCTCCCTGAACAAATACATGCAGACATTCACCCACAGTCATAACAGGAAGCAACAGGAAGTGACCTTTAACGAAGCAGCTACCGCCGCACGTTTCACCTACATGTATGAAATTTCTGTGGCACATGTATCATGTCCAGACTTACCAAAAGTCTCTTGGAGCAATGCTCTAAACCCAACAGGAAGTCAGCCATTTTGAATTTTATGGTTATTTTTTACACAGTCCATAAAATGTTGCAAAGATGGACATTTTCGACCTCCATCTAGAAAAAGTTCCATGGAACACCACCTGAAGTCGATTTCCTACTTGTGAACAATATGTACCCCGACTTGTTATGTAGCAGCCAAATGATGTCACACAATGGCAGCTCCCATGGAAGCACACATTGTAAATAAACCATAAACTAAAAGAAAACAAGGTACATTTCCATGTATTTAAATGAAAGTAATTCACGCTTATAGTTACATCATATAGTAAAATTTTAAAACATTAGGAATTTGCCTATAATGTACAATATTACATTTATTGAGTTAGCTGCCGCTTTTATCCAAAGCAACTTACAATTACTATTTAAGTGTCTTGCTCAGAGACACATGTCACAGTGGGGAGTTGAACCCCAGTTTCTCACACCAAAATCTTGCGTCTCATCCACTGCTGTTATGGGTTGGCTTCCCTCTCTCCTCCCTTCCTTGTGTTCTCAGTTTTCCCTTCCCTGCTGTCTCTGTCAGTCATGTCTGTCCCCTGTGTGTGTTTGTGTGTATGTTTGTGTGTGTGTGTGGGCATGTCCGGGCCTTGAAGGGCCACATTTGGTATCAATCGGACTTGTGGTTATGGAGATATAAAATGCATAAGTCTAAGGTACATGAAGACTCTCAGCTTGTGGCAGTAAAGGTGTCATGCAGAGAGACCCATCTCAGGGTTGCCCAGGATGGGGACACACTGCGAGTAGAGTGATACTTTACCTTAGTAGGTGCAGGAAGGCATTGTGACCTAAAAAAAAAAAAAGCATGCAGAGTCACATCCACAATTCAATTGGAAAGTCTGCTTTGATACAGCTTCACCCCTTCTACAAACCCCATAGCAAAGAAAAAGCTTGTCAGACTTGTGTACCTTGGTTTACATGCGTAGAAGTATGGATTCGGTAGGAGAGTAACTCCTTCTGGGGTCATCTGGGTACCAACGCATGTACCTCGGACCCACTGACAGGGCATGTAGTTCTCCCACTTCTTTTGCTGTGACAGCAAGCAAAAATGCCGTCTTAGCAGACCACCAACTCAACTCTGTCGGTTCAAATGGGGGCAGACCCAAGGATTTCAAAACCACATTCAAGTCCCATGATGGCAGTACAGTGACACTTGATGGTCCAAGCCTCTTTCCGCCCTTCAGGAACTGACTAACCAGATAGTGTGACCCCACTGTGCGGTTGTCCACTCTCTCATGCCCCTCCTGAAATGGCAGCTGCATACTAGAGGCTGACATTTTTTCGGGAATCCCACGGGTCACGGGATTCCCGTGGGATTCCTGCAGGATGGGAGTCATATTTACTATTAATCACAGGATTTGGACGGTACAGGATAAATGGTTAACGGGAGCAGACGGGAGCGGGAATCAACCAATAGCAAAGACGACAAAAAAATCTAAATGCACCTAAATGCAAAAAAAAAGTAAATGCACCATTTTGTAGTTTCCTTTTAATACTCCTACAATGTAACGCAATTCAAAAATAACTACACGACCCAGCCGTCCCAGAAGCCATCAGTGCTTTTTGTCACGGCTTACCGCCGTAATTCAAAGAGCAGTGATGGAGGGAGCTAACAGCCGCGGAGAAGTCGATGTGGCAAAAAATGATTTACAGCGCAAAGTCAGAAGTAATGACATGTCTACACTAATTGAAGAAAAAAATATATGGGAGCGGTATAGGAGCGGGAGTCAGTTTAAACAGGAGCGGGATGGGAGTGGGACTCAATTTACCAGGAGCGGGATGGGATGGGATTAGTTTTTTAAACTTTGGTCTGGGAGTGGGACGGGACAAGATTTCTTTCTATGGGAGTGGGACGGGACAGTAGTGAAAATCCACTCCCGTGTCATCCTCTACTGCATACACTTTCAAGGTCGATGCGCACCTGCCGCCATCCAACAACGACTGCAGGAAACATAGAACGCTAGTTACTGAGTAGTTCTCCGGTACCTCACCCTGCACCACTGGGAAAAAAGCTCCCACCAATGAGCTTACATCGAGTGAGTGGGGGGAACCCTCAAACTTAACACAGTGTGGATTACTAACTGGTCACAAGATGCCAGGAGTGGGTCCTGGAGTGCAACAGCCAGACACACAGCTGAAGGCGGTCTGGATTCGGATGCCATATACGTCCCCCCAGCTGAGAGAGAAGGGTCTGGTCTCTTTGGGAGGCACCATGGCTCCCCACTGAGCAACCTCAGAAGCACTAGGAACCATGGCCTCCCTGGCTAGTTGGGAGCACTAGTTTGTGGCCTCCCTGTCGGACCCTCTCCAGCATCACACGAATGAGTGGAATTGGAGTAACATTAACATTTATTCATTTAGCTGACGCTTTTATCCAAAGCGATAAAAGCTGTGAGTCTGCTGCAAAAAATCTGCTTTTATTCTCTGTAGCAGTGAGGCAAATCCTTCACCTCCATTTTGGATTAGAGGAAAATGTTCTTCTTTGTAGGTTGGAGGAGTGAGAGTGACAGGTTCCCCCCTGCCCCTTCTCCTGTGGCTGTCATAAGGACTTAAGGACTCAAAGGCAGACTCAGAACAGTTCGAAGGGGTAACAAAAGGGTTTTATTGAAAGGTGCAATGGAAGACTGGGTGGTTGGTTCCAGAAGGGCAGAATGGAGAATATGGAGGAGGAGAATTTGTCCAGGCAAGATGTGAGCTGAGCGGGGTGTGGCATTCAGCAGCGTTCCCGGAGGTAGTGAGATCCTGGGCACAGAGAAAAACAGGTTAAACTAGGGAGTCACAGAAATTACAGGGAATCTTACTGGAGATTGTCGGCCTTGACGCATGTACCTCGTGTGGTTAACTGACGATCTTGAAATACTGCAGGAGCTTGATTAGTGGAATGAGGACCAGGTGCGCTGCTGGAGCCAGAGAGTGTAGCCACGCCCCAGACAAACAGACAGGGAGGACAGACAGAAAACACAGGGAAAGGGGGGAACAAAAGAACACAAGGTAGTGGGGAGATTCTGCAGTACCACAACAGTGGCCTCACCCAGGGTGTTTAGTTGAGTGTCAGAAATGTTAATACATGCTGTCCCTGCCTTTTTTTCCTGTCGCTGAGAAGTGCTTCCTTTGAACAATCTGCTGTCCAGTCTGTTCTAGGTTCTCTCTTTATTGCCTTTTTTGTTAACTTACTCTTTAAAGTTTCTAATTGTCTGAGACTGAAAGCTGTCTGTGACTGGAAAGCCACACTCTTTTACCCAAATGTCCAGTTGGTCAGTGCTTCAATTACCATGGTTGTTAATCATGTAATTAATATTAAGAGAAGTCATTACTGGAGATATCAGAGGATCTTGTTCCTTTTTGCTGTTGGAACCCATTTTCTCTTCTCTATAGGTAATTAACTTTTGAATTAATTTGCTCAAAATCTCCTTTTGTTTTAAATTTGGGAGGTTTGTTTTGTCTTACACTTATAAGGAACTTGAAGCTGTCTGCTTGGGAAAAGATTGTTAACAGATAATTGTAATTCTGAGTTTTTCCTCTAATAACTTTTAATATTCTATATCATGGAAAAGCTTTTAGAGTGAAATATTTCTTATTCTGTTTTACAAAAGCCACCTGTGTTCAACATTCACACACGTTCTGTTAGTTTTTTTTCTTTTCCTCATTCACAGCTCATTCACACAAGGCTGTTTAAGATCTTATTCATTTTTTTCATTTGCAATTCAGTCACACATCTGCAGTAAACACATTCATCATTCAACAATACTGTATATGTACTTTGTATTCCCTTAGAATAGCGACCCTTAGTTAAAAACCCTTTTGACTTTTTGTAGTGCGTCCTGTGACTCACACTCCGCTATTTTTATCATGGGTCCCAGACCCAAATGAAAATACTGTGCAACAGTAAGGTCCCAGGCCTTAAGGAAATCCACTGTTCAACACAGATTTCCTGACAATTATACTTTTACACCAAAGCTTTGTCGATTCACACATCGGCCCCAGGCCCGACCGGTTGACACATCTGTCACGCACACCCTGTTTGTTAGCGAGAATCGTTTCACTAGAATAGCCTACTCACCAAGGTCAGTGTTGCCAGCGAATAGGTTCTTATGAATCACAGGGATGAGCAAGCCTCGTACACTCGGGCGCCAGGCCCTCACCCATAGTTTACCCATAGACTCACTCCAGCTGTGCACGGTTTTACCTTCAGCTCCGAGCGTCAGAGTCCTCTCACACGTGTGATGAGCCGGCAATGCCAAATTGTGATGGCAATTTCAGTTTTCAAATAAACACCTCAGGTGTTCTGCAGAAGGATTCACAGCAACACACATACACCGTGTACATGTATGCTCGAATGAGTGAGGAGAGCTCAGTGAGCCTGTTATTTATCCAGGTTTAGGGTCAATCATATCATCTCACAGGGAAACGTCCCTGAAGTCTGGATAACACCGAGAACAGAGATATTTTGACTGTTATGTTTAAACAGATTCAGTGCCACATCACAGATGAGTCTCCCTTATTCTAGGGTTACATGCAATATGTTTGGAATTCCCCATTACAACAGCCAACAGTATGCTGCTACTAAGTTTGAGCTGAACAATACCAGTCGGCCCCGCGAAAACGTAGCGTTGCTGTCCTCATGATCTAGGCAAACTGCATCCACATTGGCACGTGCCTCACTCTTAACAACTGAAACACTTAGCAGTAGCAGTGCACTCCAGCGCTGCCTAATAAATTAACTTAACACAGCATCTACCCCAGTAACTTAAGAGAAATTAGTGATGTAATATCCTTCAGAGAGCAGAAAGTTTACAAGGCAACAGTCATGCAACGCAGCAAACACCCCAGTTTTAAGCTACTGCATGCACATCAAAAATTATGAAAGAATGAGGGAGACTGATGCACAAGTATAAATGCATGGCTATATGTGTAGCCCATACGCGTAGGAGCCATTATACATGGGGGGGGGGGCATGTCCCCCTCAGTTTTCTCCAGTGATTTCGGAGTTGGCTCATAGCCGAGGCAGTTTACTATGACGCATCAGACATAGGCTAAATACACAGTTGAAATGTGGACAAAAATTCACGTAGCCTATAGAAAACATGTGACAGAAGGCAAAGCTGGTGCTGAAAAGTCAAGCGAGAAAAAAGTTTGCTCCAAAGTGCCTCAATTTTAGGCTATAGACTTTTCTTTTATGCTGCTGTTACCTCTCAATTCTTACTATCTGTATGCGGATGATATTCTACTGTACTGCTCTTCAAGGAAACTGAGTTCCATAAATTGTCTTCTTTAACTAACTGCTTGACCCCGAATTAAACCGTGGTTATGTGACAACTTCCTGCTTCTGATCTCAGAGAAAACAGAAACACTGATTATCGCTCCTGAAAGTAGAATCCCTCAGATAAACAGAATATAGTTGACTTAGGCTCGTCTGTCCAGCCGAGCCTCAGGTGGTTAGGTGTTGTTTTTGATTCTGCGATGTCCTCGGAGTACCACTCTAAACAACTAGTCAGAAACTGTTTCTTCCAACTAAGGAATATATCCAAATTAAGAACACTGGTGTCAAAGGGTGAGCTAGAGATGATCATTCATGCTTTTATTTCCTCTCGTTTAGATTACTGTAACAGTCTTTACACTTGTTTGAGCAAGGAGGAGCTTTACCGTCTCCAGGCTGTTCAGAACTCTGCTGCAAAGCCTTTAACTCACATTAACAAAAGAGCGCACATCACACCTGTTTTAGCAGCACTTCACTGGTTACCAGTCCAGTATAGAATTCAGTTCTTGTAACTTGGAATTTCAGTTCCTCCCTACATCTCTGAGTTGACATCATCATACTCACACCCGTAGTAGTTTGAGGTCATCAGGTCAGAGGTTGTTAGTGGTTCCCTACACTCATTTTAAAACCAGAGGGGATCGTTCATTCCAAGCAGTAGCACCTAGGCTGTGGAATGCTTTGCCTACCTTTCTACACTGTGTGAATTCTGTTGATTCTTTTAAAAAAGCAACTGAAGACGCTGCTATTCAAGCAGGCTTTTAGTTAGACTAAAGCCAGCTAGAAATAACCTGATGCACAGCAGATGAAATATATATTTAAATATATAGTAGATAATTGTACTTTTTCTTGAGTAAAGATTTTGAGTACTCTAAATCTAAATCCCGCCACTGGGCAGCGGCACTGATATGGTGAACATGAGACAGACAGCAATAGGGCAATAGCAAAACAGAGTCAAAGCCCGCAGAGTCCAAAGCACCAGTTTATGGCAAGATTGATGATGATATGGCTTATTTATTGTATTCAAAGACTCGGCTGAGTTAATTTCTTTACTTTAGGAGACTTAAAGAGGTGTTTTAGTATTTTAAAGATTAATTTAGTTATGCACTCTACTTACATAAAATTCTCAAAAATGCAGGAATAAAGGTCTCTAAAGACCCAGAACCCCAACATATGCTTTGACTGGAGAGTGGGCTGAACCAGGGACAAACTCCTGGGCCATTTGTTCCCCCCTCTGTGATTATCCTTGGCATTAAAAATCTGTTCATAAACAGCAGCCAAAATTGTTACACTGAGATGAGCATCCTACAGTATTTAAGAGGAAGAGGACAGAGGTCACAGGAGTAGGAGTAGAAATAGTAGAAATAACTGAGGAGGATGAGCTTGTAAGTTGTATGGATAGCTACAAGACATAGAATATTCTAAAACTCAGAGTAAAAAGACTTTAGTCCAATGGCATATCAGAGTTAACATTGAAGACAGTTCTGTGTTCACAAACATTTGTCGCAGGGAGAGCCAGGGTCAGGTGAGACAGGAAATATCAAACACAGCTCACAGCTATAACATTAGGACAAATACATTTGTGCTTTGGCTACATTAACTAGCCGGTTATATGAAATAGCATGGTTTTTATGGTAGTCATTTTTTTTCTACTTATTTTATTCTGTCTCTCTGACTGTGCACCCGAGTCTTCATAATCTCCCCTCTCCAGTCTATTCTCCATCTTCTGTCACTGCAAATACCCTCTTTGAGCCACACTAATGAGCACACACTGTTTCAGTCATTACAAATGTTCATTTAAGTACTTTTTAAAAAAAAATTAAAAATCATGTGGAGGGGTGGGGGAGTGGGGTGGGAAGCATTCCTCCGAAACCACCAAGCCCATCAGCGCCCCCCTTCCCGTGGCGTAGGCCTGATGCAGGAGTATAAATCAAGCATTATTCAACAACTTTAACGGCGAGACCACTGCTGTCCGTCTGAAAGTGAAAAGTTTGCAACAGGAAAAAAAAACAGCTGATCGCAGCCTCTGGTGGACGTGAATACGAAACACCAACCCTCAGGTTTCAAGGCTAAAAGCAATGAGCCTAATTGACCTGCTATTTTGTTTCCTCAATACAAGAAGATTGAAGGAACAGATTGCGTGATGACGTGAGGCTTTTATACTGGGGTATACGCTCCGTGTCACTGCATGGTCACAGGTGACTTTGTTGGTATAATTACTCGACCTACGCAAATGCGAGATAGCAGTCATGAAGAATGAAATAGAACATAAATGTGTCAGTCAGCCATGTTTATTGTTTACATTTAGCATCATGCACCACCATGCAACTGAAACGCTTTGAGGTCGGAAGTCAGATATTTTAACTAGGAAACTTCCCAGTTCTGAGCAGTCTGGAGCGTGGTATTAGTATTGCCTCAGCTCGCTTGGAACCTCGACAGAGGTGACACGAAAAAAAGTACCAGGTAACAGGTACAACTTTACCCCAATGGAAAACCAAAGAAGGCCAATAGTTGAGGCGAGTCGAGCTGGTTGGCTACCATGCGGTGGAAAAGGGGCATTAGGTAACCCTGTAGGGCGCGCCACTCAGGGAAGCCAAAAAACTATCTGCTGTTACAATCAAACAAATCTCATGACAGAACTAGAAAAAAATCTAACTGAAAATGTTTTGCTGTGATTGCATCTTACCCTGGTCTTAACAGATATTGGCTACAACTTTGCTTGTGAGCTGAAGTGTAATGAAATCAACCTGCCTAACTGGCGGAATCAAAACATGACCAATCAAAACCCCTTGTTGAAGAGAGATGGTACGAGTGAGTACAGTGATTGATTTTAATGGCTTCATAAACAACTATATAAAACAGTTCATAAAAATTCATGCACTTTCAGTGTAAATTCATTTTGAAATATAGAGGAAATGTATGTACAACAGTGTGAACCGTAACAGTAACTTCATTCAGTTGGGTGGTTCACCACAAATATACTTGGCTGCATAGAAACATTGACATTATTATTGCCTACGTATAAAATAAAATGAAGAGGTAAAGAAACAAAAATATGTAAAAAGTTTTGTTTATCTAAGATTTAATAGGTGCTTCTATTGAAAGACAACAGTCTTTCAGACTGTATGGGTCAGTTCATTCAAACTCCATGATTTCGACACACCAAGACAAAAGAACTAAGCACTAGTGAATAAAACTGAGTATCATTTAAGAACTTTCCCTTTACTAAAAGTTACATTCTGAAAGCATTATCATGAAAGAACTAATATACAGAAACTCACTCATAGAACGACAAAAAAGGCCTGAGTTGATGGGGAAAGGTATAGTCATAATAAATCCCAAAAGCCTGAGGAAAAAGACCACTGATTTACTAATTTACAAAAATTTACACCAGTATTACGGAAGGAAAAAACATGATATAAGCAACTCTCCCCCCCACCCCTCCCAACCTTTATTTTTACAGCTAAGATATGTTATTAAATAATTCACGCCTGGTGGCAAAAGAAACACCTGCTGAGGAGAATGACAAATGCTGTAAATGAGGTACTTAAGGTGGTGAGCCTGAGACCAGACTGGATCCAAGCGGACACCTTTACATCAACTTGTAATGTGATTCATGTGACAACTGATTTCTCATCAAGTCAACACTTAAATAAGGTATATTATCACATTAAGCATGATAAAGAGACAGAGACAGACAGACAAACAAACATAGAGAACAGTCAAATACAGGATCCAGTGTCATGGGTTCGTGGGAATATGAGGCAGCACTAAGGGTCAATTGTGTCCGTTTCCAGAGTAAAAAAAAGTTTATAAAAATAACAAAAAATGATGCTGCATGCTGTTCAGCCTACACAACAATGCAGATTTAAATTGTTGATTACAAAAATATGCTTTGATTTTTGATCTGCTGCCGGGTTTGGGCCACACCCTGGCATTCATCTCACAGGTACCCGATATGAGCTGTAGCTGAAGCGAGGGGAACTGACTGATACACAGTGCTTTAAACAACTTCAGGTTGGAGTCCACAGTCCCTGTAAGGCATCTGCTGTGATACTGAGTCTATGGCTGCTACTAGCAGACCCAGGCAGCTCCTGTTATGTCTTACGGCTGCTCCAGATCTGCTCTGGTGTGCTCTTGTGGTCTGACGAGTAGTCAAAAGGTGACGGGTGTCCCATGGGTGAGCGAGAGTCATAGGGTGAGCGCTGGTCTCGAGGAGAGCGGGGTCCACTGGCTGAGGCTCGCTGCTCCGCCTGCCAGTCTGAGTGGTAGCGGTAGGAAGAGCGGTGGTCTGAATGGGAATGATCCTTCGTGTCCAGACGATGGTCTCTGCTAGAGCGGAACTCCTCCAGCTTCCTGTGCTTACCGTCACTGTAGTATCTGCATACCCAGAACATCAGCATTACTGAACAACAAAGCAAAGATGGAACAAAACACTTCGAATGCTAGTGTGCAGCTAATTTGCACCAGCTTCAACTACTTTAATATTGGGGTATGTAATTCTAATCCAAAACGAGTCTAAAATATCGTCCTGAAACAATCAGTCATGTTTTCTTCCTCTCCCTTCCTTCCTTCATCCTCTCTACTGATGCCCTCTGTCATTCTCGTTCTCAGCTCTCTCTTTCTCTTTCTTTTGCTCTTCTTTTAAAGTGAGTCTGGAAGCTGATGGTTCCAAACTTCTTTTTAACAATAGTAACAACAAATATCCACCCCTCATCCTTAAAATTGATGCCAGAGTACCTTCTTGTTCATGAATGAAGCCATACACAAGTATTTACCAACTGGAACCTTTGTAATGGAACTCATCTAGTCCCTTGTACCACACGTTAAATCACAGATTTAATTCCTTGCTTCTTCAAAAAATCTAACCCTTGGTCCCCCAGGAAAGTTGCTGCAGTGGAAAGACCCTAAATCAGCTACAATGGGTGCTGTGCAAAATGTTCCTTCACTACCATGAACTGACACACAACTTTATTTTGACTTAGTCCTGGAGCCCAAAATACTAATTAGAGCACTAAATGTGGATTAATCCGCTGCTGTAAATAGTCCCCGAGAAATGCACTTTCCTCATGTAAGAGTAATGTTTGCTAAATACAGTGTCACACTGCTTCAGGAATTAACTGAAACAAAATTAATCTACTATATCTGGGAGGTGTTTTTAAATATTTACGTTTTCACTAAGAACCAATGCACTTGTGGCTGAGAGCCAGACAGGGAAGGGAAGTCAAAGGATTAAGACACAAACTAACACATTCTTGGTTTGGATCTTAAAGAATCCTTTTTCCCCATAGTCTTAACAGGCTTGGGTTTGGTGGGCTGACACAAGAGGGTAGATAATGTGACAATAACAATATTTTATTTGTTCCTGGAAGCTGCACTCCTGCAGTCTGCGTCCCTCACCTGTCCTGTTTGTCTCGGTCCCTGCTGTCTGATCTGTAGTGGTCCCTGTCCCGGTGGTCTTTGCCATTGCTGAAAGATGAGTACGGTCTTTTCCTAGATTCTCCTCCCATAGTCTTCCTGTGGTACTCTGAGCTGTGTCTCTCCACACTGCTGCTGCTCTCATGGTATCGACCTAAAGGCCTGTCAGAGCTGCAACTGTCCCTACTGCTCTCGTCCTGGTGAGAGTTGTCCTTCAGCCGTTCAATATCTGAGGGCGAAGACAACAAATAAATTAGTACACAGTGACAACTTTCAAATCTTGTTCTCTATGTACAACAGAGGAAATATGACTGTACCTGCATGTTTATAGCCGTGGATGTTAATACTTCTAGTATTCTGCTCCATGGCCTACAGAAACAGAATCATCGTCATCATGGATTTCTATTTCTGTCATATTGTAATCCAAATTTTAAAAAATGACTGTAGGGGCTTCATGTACCTGTGAGTTCTCTTGTCTTTTCTTGATTGCATGCTTATATAGTTTATGTAGTTTCCTGGCATCAAACTCAGTAAATTTGGAAACAAATATCCACAGGTTCCTGTAAAATACAAACACATCAGCTTAACGTACGTAACATATGAACACAGATGCAAGTCTTATACCTGAAACATGCAATTTTAATTGACAGATTGTCAAAGAAATACTTAGGATATAAAGTAATAATTGTCTTTCTCTGTTCATTTTATGTCATGTCACACAGCAGTACTATGTGTTCATTTTAGAGGCTGCTCATCAAAATTATGCAGCCGTGTCAATCTTCAAATAGTTTGTACGTTGTGCGTTCTGACATTGTTTTACCTCTCGCTCTGCTACACATGCTCTGCCTACCTAATCATGGGTTTGTTTTGGGCGTAACATGAATAAAAGTAATTGGAGTGTCAACTCCCATTAGCTTTAAAAGCAAAGTGTGAAGCGCAAGGTGGGGTTATACCGAATTATGCATGCCTGCTGAGAACTGCATGAAAATGCATCAAAGTTCTGCTTTTAAACGCTATACTATTCTTTGTGGGATTCATCAGTAGTGATGGATGATCACCACATATTTTATGAATGTTAACAATCTGTAATACATTATTACATATGGTACAAGTACCATTTCTTAAAATTCAGCAAAAACATGTGGTGTTAACCACGTTTGTGAACAGCTAAGTGTCCTAAAAGAACCTGAATAAGTGAATGCACAATTCAGCAAAACAGATGTTTTAGGCTACCTGCCCACATTTGCATCCACCTCTTTTCTCAGTGTAAAAGAGTAGGTGTATGCAATTCACGGCAGGCATGCAGAATTCGGTACAACACCTGTGCTGCTACAAGTCACCAGACCTCGTGGGAGCAGAGGTCTGGTGACCACTCATAAATAATTAAAGAAAATCAGGTGATCATGTAATAATTGTGACAGGCCTCCTAATAGCCAATTCAACGTTGATAGCCAGCTTCACTTTGTGTGGAAATTGTAAATTTGATAAATGTGCATGTACAAGCAACAGTGTATACTAACTTTCTCCATTGTTTGATCTGGTCAGGATTAGAATACTCCTTCAGACACTCGGTGATGTGGTCTCCAATCTTTATGAGGCACTGTCTTGTATGTTCGAGCTGCTCGCGCTCCGACAGCCCTTTCTCTGGTCTGTCCAGCTGCTTCAGCGCTGCTTTCACCGGCCGCATCCTCTCTTTACACTGCAATATTCAAACAAAAGTAAACTTCACACCATTTGGATACAACATGTTGAAAGTGGCAGGATCTTAGCCATCAAAGACTTGTTTTAATGATGCTGCTATTTCATTAGTCAACAACATAATCTTGAGCCAAAATAATCATAGTATTAAAGGGATACCAAGCGATTCAAGTCAGAGACACACTTGTTAAATTCAGTGAATATTTCATCACAGTTTGCTAGCTCCATTTTTCAGTTGATTTTATTTTACCCCGCAAAATGTCCCTGCTCAGGGGTTAGTACTTTCCGAAAGTACCGGTACTTTGGGGGGTGGGACAGTACATTTCTGAAAGGGCAAGTAGAGGCTACTGGCTTTAGCTGGAGAATGTCCAGTGTTTTTCTACTACGGCTCATCTCTTTTCCATCGTTTTTTTACAAACCAATAAATTGCAATCAACAGCCAAATAGCACACGTCTCACCGTTGTCAGCCTGAGATTTACTTCGGCATTAAATGTACTGCTCGGAAATATCAGCCAGCTGCAGTAGTGTGTTTACAGTGAACAGCTGATGGAGTTAGGCTAAATACAGCGTCCTGAGTTGTTGTTTTAAGTTTTCATCACTCAGGAAGTTCTTACACAGAGCTGAAGTCTGTCTCCTTCTCTCCAAAACAAGCACAACAGCTGATTACAGAAGGTAATAAATCTCAGTTCCTCCAACGCTGTGGATGGTTAGGCAGACAGGCCGGTTGATCCGCAGCTGAAAATGTTGCAATAACCTTCCAAACGTTCGCATTTTATTTTTGTGTTGCTTTCTCTGTGCTGGAGGTATTTTAAGAACTTGATGGTTTTTTCCAGTTTGTTATGTTATCCACACAAGTCTCGCCGATGTCTGCCTGAGATCGTATGTTGGCATTAAATCGTATGTTGGCATTACACAGATGATTGCTGCAGCTGGTCGGCAGCTCTTGTCGGCTGGAAATATTTTAATAACCTTCTAAACTGTCGCGATTTTATTTGTGTGTTGCCTTCTCTGTGGTGAGTTATTTTAAGAACTTTTTGGCTTTATTTGTTGTTAAATGTGTAACAAACTTTATCGTGTGTCTCTTCATTATACTCCCACACAAAAAGCTGCTTTAATGGTCAAACACAGCCTGTAGTTTTTCATTATATTCCAATCAAATCTGATGTTCATAAATTTTGCTCATCACTTTGTACAGCGTGCAGGCCTACATCAGCTGGTTCATTTCCCTAATCTGGGTTTAAAGACCATCTCTTAGTATCCCTTTAATAAACTATACAAATTAGAATGGATGCAAACAACAGGCTATTAGTGAAGCATTATTTCAATTTTTTTCCAATTCATTTTCCACCACATTCATCTACACTCAATACCCTAAAATGATCAAATGAAAACAGGATTTGCAAATTTCTTAGAAAGGAGAATCTGAAATATCAAACTGACGTAAGTCCTCAGACCCGTAAGTCTGTGTCTGATGCCCCTTTGGCAGTGATTACAGCCTAGAGTCTTCGGTATGACGTATGATTGTCTGTCATTCTTCTTTGGAGATTCATCCATACGTTATCTTCTGTTTATACGAGGTAAGGTCAAGTCAGCAGTAGGCTTAGTAGGTATTCCAGACATCCCTCTCCTTTCTAGCTCATCCTGGGGAATCCCAGGGTGTTAGCAGACCTGATGGGATATGTAATCCCTTCAGCAAGGTCTGGGTCTACCCCAGGTTCTCCTTCCAGGTGGGCATGCCCCCCCAAAAAAACCTCCAAAGGAAGGCACCTAGGTGGCATCCTTATCAGATGCCCGAAACACCTCAGCTGGCTCCTTTCGATGTGAAGGAGCAGCGGCTTTAATTGGAGTCATCTCCAAATGTCAGAGCTCCTCAAACTATCTCTAAGGCTGAGCCACCCTACACAGTAAAAAACACACTTCGGCCGCTTGTATACGCAATCTCGTTCTTTCGGTCATACCCACAGCTCATGACCATAGGTGAGGGCTGGAACATAGGCTGGTAACAAAAAGCTCTGCCTTCCGGCTCAGCTCTCTCCACCACAATGGTCCGGTCAGAAATCCTGTCTCAGAGTTCTTCAGGCAGTTTCTTTGACCAAATGGCTTGTTTTTTGCTCTGACATGCATTGTCAGCTGACAGTCCAATCAATTGATTTTAACATAAGTGGTCTCCAATCGAGGTGTAGAAACTTAAAAATCTTAAAGAAAAAAAGATGACCTTAAAGATGATGATGAAAAATGGGGAGCACCTGAGCGAGGGGTACACAAAAATCACGGGTTGCTATGTACCTGTTTTGAAGTCACGGTTCGGTTTATTTTTGGTACAGTAAGGGAAAAAACTGCAAACATTAAATTGCTGCTGGTTTATTATGAACTTTTGCAAAAATCCAAATTAGTTTACAATTTTTTTTCAACAAACATTTAAATTACACATAATAAATTATATAAAATAAAAAATAATAAGAAATATAATACTATACTAATACAATACTGCTGCAAACTACCACCAAGTTCTCCACTAAATAAAACATGCTCAATATAATTCTACATATAACTAGCAAAAGATAATAAAAATATATAATATGGATTACAATGCAGCGTTCTTCTTCTTTTATTCCGTCTATGAGCATTATCAACCCCAGCTTCAAGGCCTGCTCAGATAAAAAAAAACAAACTCTTTTGAAGTCTAAAGTCTGTTTAAATGAAAAAAGGCATTTGCACTGTGCTCGTTTTTCCCCCTTGTTGCAGTGACGTTTTCCTTTGTGTGATACCATCAGTGAGTTAGCAAGTTTGACATGTTGCCATAAACATACCCGATCACTGCTGAGAAATGTCGCCCCACTACTTTCTTCTTATGGACTTGTCTGTTGTTGCATTTCACTAAGAAACCCAAGTGTTCCCACACAGAACACCTTAAGGGAATGTTTTCAAGCCCTGGCTTCTCTGCACTGGCCAAGTTGGTAGTTAGCAAGGGGCTGGGCTAAAGCACGCTGCTTGTGTAGTGCCGTAAGATGGAGATTTGGTCCACCACTTAATATGTCTGTGTGGAGACTCAGAATTTACGTATGTTCCACACAAAACAAGCCTAATATTTACCGTTAAAGATTGTATTCGGTGCACTGTTCCAAAAGTCCTGTACCGAAATGGTTCAGTACGAATACATGTACCGTTACACCCCTAACCTGAGCTCATTTTCAAGTGTCAGAGCAAAGGATCTGAATAAGACATTTGCAAGACATTCTTAAATCCTTATATTGCTTTGTCATTATGAGGTATTGAGTATTGACTCATGAGGAGAAAAATGGGTTGGAATGATTTTAGCATAAGGCTGCAACATAACGTGAAAAAAGTGAAGGGAGTGAATACTTTATGGAAGTGCTGTCTATTTTCTATCTCAAGATTTCATTATTGATGGAACGTACCACACTGAAGGTCCTCTGGTCCAGTTCGTCAGACTCCTCAGATACTGGCACGTTCTCTCCACTTGCTGTTATATGGACTGGCACATCAGAGGCTTTCTTTGTTCGTTCTCGTACCTCAGGCTTCACTTCATTCTGATAAAATGTATTTGAGAGTTGATTCTTAATCAAATAATGTTTTGTCCTTTACTTATTTACACTGACAAGAATCATGCCAACAGGAATCCAAACATATCAAATTATTATTTCACCTTTTCCATGCTCTCCTCCTGTTTATGTAGTGCCTCCAATGGCTTTGCTTCTTTTTTCTCTTTTGGCTCCTTTGTCTCTCTAATGTCCCAAATTTCCTCCTTCTTGCCTTCTTTTTTTATCTCTTTTCCTTTGACCTCTCGCTCCCCTGATGAAGAAACCTCCTCCTCCTCCTCCTCCTCAGGCTCATCCTCGTAGTCGTCTTCGTCCTCCTCCTCCTTCACCACCATCCTGTCTGCTCGGCCCCTTCTGCTTGATGCCTTCACTGGTGCCAACTCCTGAAAGGGTCAAACATGTTACACATCACCTCCACACTGAAAACAGGAAACATTCCTTTCATGCTATGGCAAGCAAAACAGTACACGTACTATCTAAATGTACCTTTTCCTCCTCAATTTCATCCTCATCATCTGACCTCTTGTCCGATGGGGGATCTGAGGACGGGCTCTTTGTAACGTCGTCTGTCTTAGTCGGCTTCAGAGTTTTGCTCTTTTTACTTCTTGGTTTCCTCTTCCGTGAATTGGCCTGTATACATACAAACATCAAGGCATGGTAGATTCTGGTAGACATACGTTTTGATATATGTAAATCAAATTTGAAAATGACTAATTTAATGTGTCTCATTTATTTATTGTGATGATGATGTGATGATCACTAAGATGATAAAAATCATTCCCCAGTCAGAAGGCCTGGATGAATGGAGAGGTGAGGGCTCTATGCAGAGCCAAAACAGCTGCTTTTCAGGCAGGTGATCAAGAAGCTTATAGCAGCGCCAGAGCGACTGAAAGCTGGCAACAAAGAGGTGAAGCAGAGACATCAGCAGAGACTGGAGAGAGACCTCAGCACCAACACCACCAAAGATATGTGGCAGGGCATCAAGAACATCACAGGCTACAAAAGCAGGAGCTCCCCCATCATGTGTGAGGCCACATTACCAGATGAACTAAACACCTTTTATGCTCTATATGAATTTGAGCAAATCAGCTGGGCCTCATAACATTCCTGGCCGTTACTAAAAACCTGAGCCAATCAGCTAGTTGATGTTACTGACATTTCACTATCACAGGAGAGGGTTCCCACCTGCTTCAAGACAGCCACCATCGTTCCTGTACCTAAAACGTCTGCAGTGTCCAGTGGCTGTGGCTCTCACCCCCATTCTGATGAAGTGCTTTGAGAAACTGGTTCTTCAGCTCATAAAGAACAACATCCCAGCTCAACCAACAGATCCACAGAGGATGCCATCTCCACTGCCCTCCACTCAGCCCTCACACACATTGAGAAAAACAACACCTACATCAGAATGCTGTTTGTGGATTTCAGATCAGCATTCAACACAATCTGCCCATGAATCTGATCAGCAAACTCAGCACTCTGCAGTTGGACATTGGACTTCCTCACAAACAGACCCCAGTCAGTTCGGATTGGCAGACTCACCTCCTTCACTCTAATGCTCAGCACGGGAGCCCTCAGGGCTGTGTGCTCAGCCCCCACCAGTTCACGCTGTACACCAGGGGCGGAAATTAACTTTTTGGCTCACCTGCAAAGGTGGCTGGTAGATTAAAAAAAAATCCACCGGCCAAGCATATTTTTTATCAGCCAAAATAAATTATTTGTTTCCGTCCTTTTAATTGAGATAATAAGGTATTATGTCAAATACAAACTTAAAAGAGGCCAGAGTGAAATTTGAAACAAAAAATATATTATTGCTATTAAATGTTCTTAAATCATAATAAATTGTTTTATAAACTTACAAAATGCTTATTTATCATTCAACTTAAATCTTATCACAGCTCACTCTTGTAAGGCTTTATTCACTTTCTACAGTTACCCTCCTGGATCTGACAAGAGTCCTGGTCCACAGCATCACATGTTTTGCTGGATCAACATTTTTAATACAGCCTATGGATCATTCTCCTTGATCTCTGGGGAGGACAGCAAGACCATTAGAAGATCTGACAGCATGTCAGACACTGACTGGATCGCCGACTACAATCTAAAAACACAACAACTTTTGTAATTAGCTCCAAACACTAACAGCTTTCACGCTGCCTTATTTCACAGAGGTATTGCACCAATCTGCCGGCCCGCTGCATTTTATGAAAGGTATGGAGCAGATTTTATCCACCTCTGAGCAGGGAAAGTTAGTGACAGAGACAGAAAGACTGAACGATCAGTTTGTGAAAGTACACATGGTTGCAGGAAGAAGGCCTTTTCAAACGGGATAAAGCTGAAAACTTTTGTTCAGTATGAAGAAGTGAATGCGACATAAACGTGGATGTTCTGTCCGCACAAAAAAACTACTCTCTCCCTCCCGACTCCTGTCGCCTAACGTCCGACCTCTTAACAATCTACGCCAATTAAACACGAGAAACTCGAAAAGAACATAAACAACAACCAATGAACGCCTCTGATCTGTGTGTTCGGGGACCAATTTAAGTCCGACACAACAAACAAGAACGCCGGTCTGCTGTGAATTACCATCAAATAGAAATTATTACACTTTATGCCAATGTGGCAGGTAGCCTTCAGACATTTGGCAATGTGGCTCAGCAATGTACAGTTGAGAGAAACTGTGAACGATAAGCCTCATTTGAAGCTCATTAACTAACTAATGAGTGTAGTGTCTCAGAAGACTGCAGCTGTTTTTAATGTTGCTGTCTGTAGAAATTTAGTTGTAACGTTACCACAGTGCAGTGGTTAGTAGTGGAGAGCCCTTTCTTCTCCACACCGGAGTGTGTTGGTGTGTTGCTGCGGTATGTAAATAGACATGTGACTTGATAGACATGTCCTGAGGGTAACGATATAGCCAACGTTACGTGTGAAAAAGACATGGTCAAACTACAAAAATTAGTTTGCTTGGAAATGTTGTTGACTAGCACGCAGCAGCTAGCTTGCTCCAACCATAAATCTGCTGTTAGCGGATTGCTGCGCCGTGAGGTGACAGACATGGAAACTCGTACTAAGCTTTATGGTACCAAATTACTTAATTGATGAAAAATGTGATAATACCACATATGTTGAGCCCCAACATATTGCTGCGGGGGAAATTACTTTACTGCAACAGCCCTATTCTTATTGTGAGGAAATTGATAAACTTGTAGAGTGGTGCACAGCAAACCAACTGCTCAATGTCGCTGGTGGAGAAAGCTCAACAACACTTGTATTTCTTAAAGAACCTAAAGAAGTCTAAATTCCCATTCCAAGTTCTTGCCAACTTTCAAAAAGAAGCAATACAAAGTCTCCTGACTTAAAACATGACTAACTGGCATGGAATGTGCACCAGAGGGCTCTGCAGCGGGTGATTAAAACGGCTCAGAAGGTCCTTGGTACCCATCTCCTGAGCATCAGTGATATCAGCGAGGTGAGGAGCCTACAGAGCCCAAAGGACACTAAAGGACAGTACCCACTCAGCCACACTCCTGTTCACCCTGCTGCCTTCTGGGAGAGATGTAGAAGTTTCAGCTACCAGACTGGAGAGCAGCTTCTTCACCCAAGCTATCCAACTCTTAAGCTCAAATTCATCCTCAGCACTGCTCCACTGAACATAGTTTATTTCTATTTACCATTTTTATAATTGCTTCCATATGAATGTATATTAATGTTAATTAATTACAAGCACAATTTCACAATATATCCTGTTATATTGTGACTAAATAAATCTACCTACCTACCTTATAAGACTTCTGGTTTTCAATGCTGATAAGCCTGACATGTAGTATTACTGTAAGACTTACTGTCCCTGCTTGTTTCTGTGCTTCTTTTTTGGCCAGGTCCTTGCTCAGCAACTTAATGAGGTAGTCTGCTCTGGTCTGTAGCTGTTTGGCCTGTGGCTTCTTGTCAGGGTCATCTGGTAGGAGCTGATCAACAATAGACACAGTAAATGTTACTATGTGATTTTTATGGGAGAAGATAAAAGTCAGTTCAGAGAAACAATTCACAGTAAATATGACATATTAAAGGCTAACAGCCATATTGTAAATATTCTTTATTCCTTTTTATTTTACTATATTGTCAATTTTATATTTTATATTTAGGGGTGGTCTAAGTTGCTTTGGATAAAAGCATCAGCTAAATGAATAAATGTAAATGTAATATGATTCCTGACCACCACAACTTGCTTTATCTTTCTAATATTAATTCAGTTTCTGTTGTTCTACTACTGATAAATGTATCCATGTTTTTGAAGGGCATAATAAAAACAAGATACGGTAAACAATCAGGTTGAATGTATTTTTGGTCAAAACTCTGAAATCCACTTATATCCACTTTTCCTAAATTGCTGCACAAAAATGCATTGCACACCTACATAGATCTGAACTTGCTTCTTGTACTGTATATTGAAAACATTTTTATTTTTGTGTAGGGGTTAATCTATTTGGCTGATCTGCCCAAATAAGCATATTAAATTTGGGAAACACTCACTCAAACGCAACTTTGTAAACTTAACTAAACAGTAAAAAAAATGACTACATGTCTTCAAGCATCATAGAGAAAGAGTTCTGTTTTATTAGTTGTTATTTATTCTCCATTTAAATATATACTGTATGTGTATAATAGGAGTGGGCAATATGGCAAAACTATCATCATGATTTATTTCAGGCGAGATCATGTTTGTTTTTTTAAGGGTTTTGCAAGTTATTGGGTTTTAAAAGAGAAAAGTAACCCTAGGGATGCTCGAAATGATGAAAAAATTTGCAGAATACTGAACTACATTCAGATTTTTTTCATTTATTTTGCTAAATTTTTTTTTTGTACAATTGTATAAATTAGATAGTCAAAATTTGCTTTTTACTTAGTGTATGCCATAAGATTTGGAGAGACTATGGGGGTGGGTCCGAGGCCCGTAAAGTAAAGTAAATTACATGTGTTGATTTACTTTTAATGGACACATGTAATATGTATTATACTTTCTGTGAATATTATCCAAATAATCTTAATTTAATCCCGTATAGACACCTTATTTCGAAATCCGGATGTCCACATGTATATCCTTAGGCTAAATTCATCAAGTCGGGCCCAATTTGATAAATAATGTTGTATGTGGTTATCGTATCATGCAACATAAAGACTTCACAGCCTGTCTTCAGGAAGGACTCGCATATGGCGTTTTTCCATCAGCAGTACCAGCTCAACTCGCCTTAACTCAACTGGGTTTGGCCGTGCTCCGTTTTCCATTGCAGATAGAACCCAGAGATAGTACCCTCAATGTAGCTGGTCATCATAGCGACGCTACACACAACTGCCACGACGTAATGTTCAATGCGACACACACACTAGTGATCCACACAGCTGTCTCTTTAAGTTAAAACGTTTGAACCTTCCTCAGAATGTAAAGACAGATAAGCGGTATGAAAACCTTCCAGCTGTGTTTTCCTCTCCCGTTGTTGCTGCAGCGTCTGTGTGACGGCGGGAGCAGAGGGCTCTGTGAGCGGGCGGCTGGCCGGCCTCACACGCTCCTCCCGCGGGTCGCTGCAGGCTTCCCCCGCCGCCACTTGCGGAGCTCCTCAACTCCGAAAACTTTCAAGCACATTTTTGTTCTGCCATCACTTCTTGTAAAAGTGTCAATATTCGAAATCTACACAGCTGATTTCTCACCTCATAACTTCTCAGAAGTGGATTCAGTGATGAAATTACACACGAAAACTGTAAAATCTAAAACTTTCTGTTGCTGGCCTCTGGCAGGCGCGCACAATGATGATGAGGTTCGCAGTGATGATTCTCTGACCAATCAGTGGTCTGCTGTGTTTTCACATCACATTTTAGTATTGTCTCAGCTTGCTTGGAACCTTGACGGAGGTGATATTAAAAAAAGTACCTGGAAGAAGGTACAGGTACAACTTTTCCACAATGGAAAACCAAACAAAGGCGAGTCGACTCGAGTTGAGCTGGTACTTTGCAGTGGAAAAGAGGCTATACTGGAACATTTTGTAAGGAGAGTAACTGACAGGATAAAGTCTCTAACCGGTCCGTTTCAGTGGATTTACCATAAAGGCTTGAATACGTGTGCACTCTAAATTTAGGTGTGGCTAATCGCCTTCTCACAAACAAGTGACAGAAACACTCAATTCAGAAGAACAGAGTGTCCAAACAGAGATTTTTCACATCTTTCTCAGACACTTTATAATGTCGACATGTCAATGTAATTGTTCGGTAAAATTTCTTAGGTCTTCTGACTTAGGCCGAACACCAAAAGTGCTTTTTTTTTTGCTATTTTCGGCTGATTAGTTTCATTGGCCAAACATTTGGTGCATCCCTGTCCCCTATATAAGGTATTCTAATAATTCATTCAAACAACAACGAACTGATTCATTATGTTCTTATAACATCTTAAAAGATTTTTAGATACATTTTTTAAATTTAATTTTACCACGAATGTGCTATTTGCTTCTGCATATTTAAATGCAGAGGAGGGGGGGGGGCAAATATTAATTGGTGTTTACAGTAACCAATTATGCGGATTGTTTAACGCCACTACCCTGTCATACAGACTCTGTGTGTACTGGTTCAGCTCTCAGTGACTGAACACTTTGGCCGGACCGGGACACAACACAGCCACCAAGACCGACATAGGCCAGTTTGACGACAGGAAATACAGGACCAAGGTGGCTTTCTTGTCAGGTTTAGCTCTTGGCACCACGGGGCTAACTAACCTTGGTAATATATTCCCTGTTCAGCAAACTCCGTAAATCACAGAGACTTAAGGCAGAGCAGCCGGGGGAAATTAATTTTATGAGGCCCAACAGTTACAGTGTTTGTAGAGGGCGGAGGACGCAGGCAGAGAGGCAGCTGACTTGCAATGTTGACAGAGCAATTGTCCACTGCGTGTGTAGCCACAGCTGACAGTATCATGCTACAGTACACCATTTAACAATGTCTTTGAAAAGGCAGATCGTGGAGAAATTTTAATCGTTCAAAATCAAATATCTTCATATTGCACACTCCTAGTATATAATACAAGACAATATGACATTAAGCAAAATCCTCTGAAGACCATGCAAAGAGATTAAAATGTATTGAACTCACCTTATGTGTGAGATTGAGGTCCGGGTCCATCTTGATCATCTCCCAGCTGCCATAACCGTACTCATAGATTCCTATGAGGAGGCTGGAGTCGTCCTCCTTCCCCCACTCAATGTCAAAGTGTGCTGCCTTTGAGTGGCATGGAATCATATACCTATTCAAATACACACAATTAAAATCCAGACATACAAATCCTGTCTTACAGAAATCATATAGTGTATCGGGAGATTTACTTCTTTCTCTCCTCAGGGTCAGCAGGAATAGCCTTGTGGAGTGGAGCCAGCTCTTCCTCGTGGGAGATAACAAGCTTGGCATTCACCTGGACTCCAGAGATTCTGAATGTAGGGCCTTTCACCTTCCCTCTTCTGCCTCCTGATGATTAAACAGACAGTTTTTAAGCCAGGTTTCCTAATTAACCATTTAATCATGTAAAGCAGCGAAGGTGGGGTGCATACACCCCCGGGGGGGTGTGAGCAGCCTGTAGGGGGTGTGCAACAGAAAAAATGTAATGGCAGTGCAGTAGTGTAATAACTACAACAATTATTTTTTGTGGAATTTTTCATGAAATAAAAACCTGAATTGAAAACTTTTCTTTGTAAATTTAATTTAAAACTAAAAACATCAGTAGTAATGCTTAGCTCATGGAATTGCTACTCCTTCTGCCTCTCTCTCCCTTCCCTCTCTCTCAGGCTGAGCCACCCTCGCTGTACTAACAAATCCTCATATGGATCCTCTTTTAGTCCATGCCTATTGTTTATGAGGCTAGGTTTGGGGGTGAAAGGACTGCATTGCCTAAAAAGTTTGGGAACTGCTGATGTAAAGGACAGATGTTTAAGAAAATAATTCACATTTTGAGAGGCTCAACACTGTTACTAAACAAAACACTATGGACCAGATTTATTAAAGGTTTGTGTTAGTAAAAACCTGTGCAAACGTGATATCACCAGCAAATTAACAAGTAAGCTGATCTACGGTGTGCACAGAGAATGACCACTTTCAAAAATACAATACAGCACCTGTTGTTCATTTACTACTTTTGCCTTAATGAATATGCAATTTGGGGCTTTTAATTTTATTGTGCAAAGTAACGGGAGGGTAACATGCAAATACGTTTATTTACTACACGCAATGTGACCTAACAAGACTAAAGGCAATTTCTTGTGAGTGCAACAGCATCTTTAAATACGTTTCAAAGGAAGGTGCAAACCGCAAAGTGTTGCGCAGAGATGGCTGCTGTTATCATTGCGAGGAGACACAGGCGTGAGAAATTAAAAATATTATATAATATTCTGTATCCAATATATAGAAATACAATTATTTTATTTTATTTATTCGATGAACTATTTTAATTGAATTGTTTTTCATCAGCCAGAGGGAATAATCACCAACTGTTCACAGCGCACAGCATAGCTACACAACCCATTATAGGTATCAGAGAGGGAATGGGGTGTTGACTTGGGCAAAACTTTGGGCATTTCCACAGTTATCTGACATGTAATGGACAAAATTATTAAAATAGATACATAAGAAATTAGTGATAGTGTTCGTATGAATGTAGGTTAATACCTACACAGGCCACTAACACAGTCTGATCTAAGACCGTGAATCAGCTATTATGTGAATGGGATATGGACTAATTCAATTTGTGGCTGCTCACTAAATGTCAGATCCAAATGATCAGTTTAAAGGCCACAAGTTAAATTGCTACCCTTGAGGTGAGATGGATAGGTTAACTCTGTTTGTACTTTCAGGTAACAGCCTTATTTTACAGTTCACTGACATCTTCCAGCCATACCAGAGCAGTTGTTGCTGATGCAAAACCACTATTTGCAAAGTGCTCACTAACACAGATTTTGATAGATTTGTAAACAATATTTGAGAAAAAAAGGCCTTTTGTGTGCATAGCGAAACACAACACATTTATAATTGTTGCATTTATGATTGTTATATATAGCTCCTGGATAGCTCAGTGGTTAAGGCCACTGACTTCAGTACAGGTGATTGTTGGTTCGATTCCCGGTCAGGGCGGAGGCTACTGGCTGCAAATACTAGAGCAGAAAACATGGACATGATGCAGTGCTACTATACAAGCAATCCCAGTGAGAGGGGTTATCTATGGGATATATGGATGCTTCGAAACCCATCATCAACACTGACAAAGAAACAACTTCTAGTTCTAACATCCGCAAACGGCAGCTCCTATCAGCCGGGGACTTCAAGATCCAGTGATGGCTAACCAACCAGACATCGTGTTGACCGACAAACAGCAGAAGAAGGCAGTAGTGATAGATCCCAAGCGACAGCAACATCAAGAAGAAGGACCTAGAGAAGCTTGAGAAATACCAAGGGCTGAAAGAGGAGCTAAAGTAAAGAGCAACAGTGGTCCCAGTGGTAATCAGAGCACTGGGGGCTGTGACTCCCAAACTGGGAGAGTGGCTACAGCAGATTCCAGGTAAAACATCAGAGGTCTCTGTCCAGAAGAGTGCAGTCCTAGGAACAGCTAAGATACTGCGCAGAAGTATCTTAAGTATCCAGGCCTCTGGAAGAGGACCCAAGCTTGAGGATGACACATACCAACATACTTTTTATAATGTTGGATTTTATAATATATATATATATATATATATAATTTCAGTGAGGCCTTAGATTAAAATTCATGATCACATGATGGTCTAGTGTGCAAAACAAGTATTTCCCATCATGTGCTGATAGAATCTTTAACACATTAAAAGATCTGTTTAGTTACCGGAGGTCTTCTCTGGTCCACAAGGGTTTTCTCGTAGTGTTCTCACGCATCCATTGTGAACCGTCTCTGCCAATCGTTTAAGGTCATGTTCAGACTTATCCACAAGTTCTGCATCACGAGCAATAGCGTCCAACCTGAAAAGACATATGTTAAACAGACTGTGTGGCACGTTGTTCTTAATTGTTAATAACAAAAACAAAATCTGATGCTCTTTACCTTTCTAGTGGTCCTCCAAATTTTTTGTAACTTTTGACAAACCTGCAAGTAGTTCACAGAGATGTTAAAAGGAATATGTGAGGAGTTTATATAGCCAAACAGAGAAATCTGCTTTTAATATAACAACCTCCGAATCTCAGCATCGCTGAAGCCCTTGATATTTTCTCGTGGAATGGTTCTAGGCCGTCCTCGTTTCTTTGGCCTCTTTCGGTCTGAGGGGGAGTCACTGTCAGACCCAGAATACCTCCTGTTCCTGCTCTGCCGGCCCTCACTAGCATTAAAGCTTATCTGTTAAAACAAACCAAGAAAATTCACCTGGAAATTAATATTAATCCAATATGCACAGTAGCGCTGAATAGCATTCAAATTACAGTGAATTTTTTTTCCTGAAAACTAAATACCTAAATCACAAGTGCTTATAATACTTGATATGAGTTCTTGTGTACCTGTTTGGCACAATTCCTCATGCGTGGCAGCAAATAGATTTCCTCCAGCTCTTTCTGCCTCTCCTCCTCCTCCATCCTCCTCCTCTGCTCCTCAGGAATGATATCGTCCCAACTCCGATGACTACGTTCAGAGTCAATATCCATTTCTTCATCCTCCATCATGGAGAAGTTGGCCACCTAAAAAATGTCAACAAACAACTTTGCTGAAGAACAGAGTATAACAATGTTGAATATTGTTCAATCAATTTCTAAAACATTCTGAAAGTGTTTATTCTTATACCTTGAACTGAGACAGCAGTTCTTCTCCCACTGTGGAGGGTCCAGGATCATTTTCCCTGGTCTCTGCTCTTTTGAGGATCTCGTCAATGTCCATTTCCTACACAGCAGAAATGGCCATAGCATGCTACTTCCATATATTTCAAAATAAAGTGTAATTAAGTACATATAATTCTGTATATAACATATAACTACATACCTGAGGCTCCTGCTCCTCACCCTCTGGCTCTTTGAAAAGCTCCACAGCACCAAACTTCAGGATGGCAGACAGTTCCTCCTTGTTGAATGGTGCTGAACTGTATGTGATAAAATAAAACAAACTCAACTAAGATAAATTGTTGCAGCACTGAGTGAGCTAAGAAAAGCTGTGGTGGTCTTGGCAGCTCTGTCAATATCAATGTGGTCAAAAGCACAGAGATTTTAGTTCAAGGGACAAAATTCAGTGAAGCAGCAGAATGCAGCATGTGTTGCTTGCCTGGAGGGAGCAGCACCGGTATGGAGCACAGTTTTCCCTGTGGTGTCCATCCTCTGAATGACAAGGTGGTCCAGCACCATTTTTTTCTTCGCCCTCTCAATGATGTCCTCTTCCACTGAGCCCTTTGTCACCAGACGGTAGATATTCACCTGCAATCCACAAGCAAAGATTTACAGTATACTGTGTATATCAATGGGACAGCAATTAAACACTGGCATTGCATTTGGTGGATAATTTATGTCTCCTAGGGATTATCCAAGTAGGGCTAAAACTGTAGAACTGTGGTAATGTGATGACCACAGTGCTAGAATGTAATCAAGTACATTTACTAAATTAATGTACCTAAGTACAATCTAGAGATACTTGAGTAGGTGGTTTTTATGCTACTTTGTACTTCTACTCCACTACATTCTGGCGGGCTATTCCATTATTTTTCTCTCCACTATATTCGTTTGACAGCTAACACGAGTTAATTTACAACTCTTTGTCCTGTAAAATCTATCATGATCTCATAAATGATGCATTATCATAGATTACATACAAGCACACATAGACATCAAAAGGGGCTTCAGCACCTGCCCTTCTTCCTCAGGAGAAAATGCCCTTTTGTCTGGGATGCTTTTTAAAAAAATAAAGTGCCTAAATAAATTTAAATAAATGAATATACAATGTATTTGTTTCTGTTTGCACACAGATTCCCAGTCAAACAAATATATTTATTGGGGAAAAAATCGAAATAGGCTATCAGGTCGGAAGATAGACTTTGGTGAGTTCCGATGCCCTCCCTCTCTCTCGCTCCGCATCTCACTGCGCAACCAGAGAGCAGCACACAGACAGCAGCCCCTACAGCTTCTCTCACAGCAGTGTTTTTCTTGGCCTGTGTGGAGGTGAGTGGTGATGAAAAAAAGATTAAACTACCAGTTCCTCGAGTTTACAGCTAATTAAACAAAAGACAATATAGGCCTAGGCCTAGGTCTTGCTAACGCATGACTCATGAGCTGAGCTAATGTAATAAGTTAGCTGAAGTTTAGCTAAGGCAGTATCTCATGGCCATACAGGCTAATGCACTGTACTTAATGGAGACACTACAGGTGAACACAGTAACATTGGTGTCAAATAACGTCATCACAACTGCCACATTGACATGCAAATTAGGCGTTAACTAACAAAAATTAGACATTTGACAAGTCACTGCAGGTGAATGGGATAAAGAAAATAACTAAAGCATATCACCACAGAACTTCCCCAGTTAATGACTTACATCAAGAGTATTTTCCTCTGAAATGTCATAATATTTGTCTTGTTAAAAAAAAAAAACTTTTTTTCACACGAGCCCCTGCCCACCAAAATGTCTGTGCACGTCCCTGATTACATATATAAATGCCAATCAAATAGTTAAAAATTTGCACCAGCTCCATCTGCTGCCACGTCAAAATACTTCTTGTTGTATGAAATGTATCATTGATAATAAAATAATAATAGGGATGGACGATTAATTGAAAAGTAATCGAAGCTGAAATTCAGAACCTCTAACCGATGTCATTTTACCATGTCATATATTTTGTTTTTTAATCCTGTTCCCCACTGTGTGTACTCTTAATGGTATTTATGTACTTCCCCTAAAAACATATGACCGCATTTGTTGTCATGTGACTATATTGTTGCAATACTGTTACACATTCATGGCAATAAAGCTTATTTGAATTGAATTATTTGAACTGAATTGACTCCACCCGTCCAGTCCTTCAAGCACTGCCAGTGACCCACTTCAAGTGCTGTTAATAATCAAAATGACACCACTTACCAGAAAAGCTGTAGCCTATCGATGGATTAGATTCAGAAAAAACTGGCCTTGTTATGTTGCCAAAGGTCCAGACGATCCAATCCAGTAAAATATTTAGTCCAAAACGCATTTTATATCAATAAATACACACACCCTGATGTTACATCGTTTAACTAGAGTTAGGATGTAAACAACAAAAGCCAGTACACTTTGACCTTTTGAGTGACACCTTAATTGACACAATAGAAAAATCAATGCCCTGTCCACAGCCAATGAGTGTCCACGTATTCAGGAAGTGCCAGTCCCCTTCTTTTGTGTATACACTGACAGAGATTGTGCAGAGGACTAGCGCTTCACACACACATTACATGACAGTTAAAAAAAATACGAATAAGAATTTTGTTCACGGACAGAATTATAAAAACGCTCCCTGCCGGAATTCTGGCACTGTGCTGGAGAATTTTAAGCCCTGCATTAATAATTGTGTGAAACTTTAGCAGCAGCAGTCATAATTCTGCACCGGCGATGTGCCAGATTTGAGGGGAATACGTTTCTGTTTTGTACAAGTCAACATTACATTATCAATTAACATTAAGATGATCATTTTTGTGATCTGGGAATGAAAAAAAAAATCCTGGCAGAGCTGCAGTATTTTTTAATGCCAACATAACACTTCCTGTTGCTGCTTAACAAATTTCAGTGTTTCACTGGCCAACTATTTGAAGGCTTTTGCTATAAAGCAGCTACAGAGTCCAGTAGCCACAGTCAACATGTTACTTACTGCCAACTCAACAACTATGGTCAATACAGGTAACAGTTTGCATACTGCCAGAAAATACATTACAACAAACAAAGAATTGGCTCTAGGTTTATGAAGTTGTTGCGTACCTGTCTTTTCTGTCCAATCCTGTGGGCTCTGGCCTGAGCCTGCAGATCATTCTGGGGGTTCCAGTCTGAGTCAAAGATGACTACTGTGTCAGCCGATGCCAGATTGATACCCAGACCACCCGCACGTGTTGATAACAGGAAGCAGAAATCCTGGGCACAAGTAGAGGTTCACCATATATTGCAGTCCTTGTTTCTTCAAATTATTTACTGTATCCAAGGGACAGGTCTTACCTCTGAGCCCTCAGCATTAAAATGATCCAATGCCTGCTTCCTCATCTCCCCCTTAATGGAACCATCTAATCTCTATACAAATATACAACATTTCAAATTAGGAAATTTATAACAGAAATATGTAGATGTAAAATAATCTGTGTATGTATGTGCAGTACCATGTCTAATGGTCATATGAGGACAGTGTGTAGCTACCTGAAAGAGGAACTGTCGGCTCCTCAGATAATCAGCCAAGATATCCAGCATCCGTACCATCTGGGAGAAGATGAGAACTCTGTGGCCTCGCTCCTTCAAACGCACCAGTAGTTTGTCCAACAGAACAAGCTTCCCACTGCTGCGGATCAGTTGCTACAAGAGGAAAAGAGAGGCTAAAAGTTATTTGTCTATACCCATGAAATTAAAGTGTAATTTTGTTCGTTTGGTATGTTGCCAGAATTTACCAAATCTACTCAGTTAACATACATTAATTTTGACATGAAATGAGTATCAACAATTTTGTACCGCAGCACTGCTGCAATCCACCACCTGCAAGTAAAACTGAAACCTTGGCCTGTCAAGTCATGAACTGAAAACAGACATAGCTACCTGATAGAACAGCACATATGACATTGTGGTAGTGTTGTCGCAACTAAAATTATGACTTCGATATGATACCTGCCTAAATATTTCAATATCATTACTGAAACTATACCACAGCAAAAATCTAAAACATCAGGTAAAGTAATGGAATAATAAATGACAGAAAACTTAAAATGATGTTTCTCTGTTAAATAAAAAACACTGTAGATTGTAAAGAACTACAAAAAAGCTTGTTCTCATTAATTGTCATTTTTAAACCTAATTTGACAAGAGAAAAGTAGAAAACGCAGTGGAGGATGGTTTGCTAAGTTCGCTGTGTTCCCTCTCTGGGTCTGCGTGAGTTTGAAACATCTTTTACAGAGGGGCTTTGTTGCATACATGGGACTGCTCTCACTGTTGGCTATGTAACTGACATAATTCCATTGTTCACTCCGTGCGTCTGCTGTATTGACAAGCCAGGAAGAGCATGTAACCATGTCTGTGCCTCTTTGGTCTGATTACTCCCAAAGCCGCAGAGGAAGCCATGCCCCTTGTACTTGTCGTATGGGGGAAAGCTGAGCAAAGCCATGGCTCCGAGCCAGACCAGTCAATGAGTCAGAGCTTATACAGAGCCCCTCAACAGAGCCACGACACGAGACCGATGAAGCCAACACAGCAGAGTCCAGCAACAAGGGCAGAGTAAAGACCCACAGCTGTAAGATAGTTTTTAATGTTTGAACTTCTGTTATTCTGTCTTTAACTTCTGAGTTATATTGTAAGGTTTTAATTTAAATCAAGAGACATCTGGCTGATATAGTAAAATAGTGATGTACAGAAAAATCTGGTCTTGTAAAACTTCAGAAAAAACAAACAGAAATAGTACAAAAGGGGACTGTCTTTACTTTATTAGGGCCCGAGCATGAAACATGTGAGGTCCCTATTGAAAATGAAGGGATTTTTTTTTCTCTCTTTCTTTCTTTTGCAAAGTAACCTCAATTTTAGGGGCCTAAACACATTCAACATATATTAAGTATTTTAAGGGTTTCGCGCATGGGTGTGGCGAAATGGCTCGCTAGAGCCCTCTACAGAGCAGTCGCCGGACAAAGTTCCACCTTCTTGTGGTACGTGTGTCACTTTTTGTACAGCTCTGTAACATATAGGGGGCGCTATAGAGCCACTTGGACACACCCAAGCACTGCAGAATTTTCACCAGACTCAACGTGTGTGCAAATTTTCAAGAGGTTTCACGTATACTAAGACCATGAAAAATGTAATAATTTGAGCAAAAACAATAGGCTCCTTGCACTTTGAGCAAGGAGACCGTTGGTAATAATACTACTAGGAAAAACAATAGGTTCCTTGTAAGTTGGGCTCGGGCCCCAATAATATAGCATAAAATACACAGACCTGTAAGGCTTCAGCTCTGTTGACAAACTCGTTGTCCTCTGGGGGCTTGATAAGGTAACAGTGGTTACAACACTTCTTCAACTCCATCATGATGTTCAGGAAGCCCGACGTGCTGCCTTTTGTACCTTTACTCAGAGCCTTGTAGTTCCTGGTCAGGATCCATCTGATCACAAACAGAAGACACACACACACCTATTACTACAAACCCCATTTCAAGAAAAGTTGGGATATTTTCCAAAATGCAATTAAATTACTAGCAATATAGTAATAATAGTTTTACAGACCAGTTTAACTGTAAATATAAACAAAATGCCTGCAACACTCAACAAAAGTTGGGACTGTGGTCAGAGCCCACATTTCCTCATGTTTTGGGGAAAAACGGACATCAAGTACCAAAGTACTGTGCCAAAGATGAAAAAGACCATACAGATTGTTATCAGTGAAAGGTGCAAAAGCCAGCATCTGTGATGGTATAGGGGTGCATCAGTGCTTTTGTCAGTTAAATAAAAGGTTCACATAAATTAACACATCACAGATTTTTGTTTCATTGCATTGTGGAAAATATTCCAACTTTTCTGGAAATGGGGCTTGTACACTATTTCATAAATTTAGCTAAAATGTCTAGCAGCAAAATCATCACATCACATTAGAAATGTCCGCTTCCATAATTACTGTAAAATGCTTCTTCTCTGTATAAGAGTAGCTTGAGGTGATCACATATTGACTGATTAATCCAGGCACTTCCAAAGAATTTTGAGTATGATGCCCGAGAACGAAAAAGAGCTTTTAGCTATATCTATTCTTTCATCAGATTGAAGTATTGGTCCCTGTCAAATAAACATGTTTTACATGTAAATAAATAAATGAAATGGGGGAAATAAGTCTCAGGATCATTTATCTCAAGGCCTGCACTGAACAGGTATTTTGCTAGGTTGTTATTGTCAGTCTGAATACATCCTTCACTCTGCCCCTTAATTTGGACTGAAAAATAAGATGTTCATGTCTTCGTAACAAAAATGGACATGCATCAAAGTTTTCTAAACATCACTGCTGACCAGTCAGCGCATCACCTTAAGTTCCCTCATGTGGTTTACTTAAAGGTGCATAATGATGAAAAATCAAATATCTACACATTTCTTTCTATTTAGCTCTTACTTGTAATACTGTTTTTGGATAGCACTCATTTCAACTCTGAGAATCTGCTCCACTTTGGCAGGAAGAGATTTCTCCACATCCTTCTTGACTCGGCGCAGTAGAAAAGGTTCCAGCTCTTTGTGCAGACTGGTGTAGCCAGAATCCCTGCCCTTTCCATGCTCTTCCTCAAACAACTCCCAAGAGTGAAACCTTGAGAAACAAGACATACATCAGTGGGAGTGCAGCGATACAGTCAACTCAGGACAGAATTCCTTATTAATTCCCAGTTGAAAGCAAAGCATGCAAAAAAGTTACATCTCATAGTATTTCCATATCAGAGAATATTAGAATATCACAATATATTGTTACAACCACCATAAGAACCACTATATAGCAGGAGTTTTTTTTAACTGTGTTTTCATGTGAAAACAGCTTTGGCACTTGGGGAAGACCCGCCGATTTATTGATCAGCTGATAGTGTCCTATCACAGATATAGCAGTGTGGTGGTTTGAGTGTTGACTTCCAGCTAGAGATGGAACAATTGCATTTTTCCTGGACAATTCCAGTTACCTTTTTTCTTTTAAAGGTCTAACCTCCAATTTTCTTTCTTTCTAGAATTGACAGCATACACAAACATTTTTTAACTATTCTTTATTCAAAAACTCTCCTTATTAGGATCTCCATTAGCATTAACTTTTTGACTGGGGTTTATATAGGGCTGCGCGATATGACGATATATATATATCGTTTGATAATAGAAAATCATCTATTGTGCCCTCATGTCGTAAATTCCACACTTTACTGTAATATTTCCGCAAAGTTGTGCTGTTTTTCACTGAGGTGAAGTTAGTTTTAAGATGGAATTTTAACAGACATCTGTCGAATAGCCAATGAAAAACTAACATCCAGTTTAAAACTAACTTCACCGCGGCCCGTTCTCCCACACTAGCCGGTTGCAAGGAAGAAATTTGCATTCAGAATAAACAAACATGGAGAGAGAAGTTTACTCAGAAACAGGACTGCAACTAAGGATTATTTTCATAGTCAACTAATCTGTTAATTATTTAATCGATTAGTCACAATTTTTTTTCTCACCCCCAAACCCTAACTAAACATTTTAACTAATTAAATATATTTCAGGTGAATTACCGATTCTCTCTCTCGCTCACCCGTCCCTCACTCCCTCTCCCTCATAAACACAGCTAAACAAATCAGTCCAACACAGCGCTGTCAATGTCAGAGACCCAGCTTAAAAAAAACGTTGCTAGCAAGCATGTAGGGAGCCTAGCTATTAAGGAGAGCTAAGATAATGTTACAATACAGCTGGGTTTTCGTGGTTAGCATGCTGTATATAGCTGCGCTACAGTTACACTATCATTCTGTGGCAAACACTGAGTTATGATAAGTTATTAACAGATGAGCTAATGTCCAGTCAATTACTGAATTAAAACTGATTAATTTATCACTGGGATGAAAAGGGGCCACAATCACATTTAAATAGGTTACTTCCCCACAAAAGAGGAGGTAAGACTTAATCATGTGTGTTGACTCAGCAGGGAGGATTTTAAATAAGTTGATCTACACAAGAAAAATATTCAAAAGCAATAAAGAATGCCTGAGAGCCTCACTACATTACATTCTACAATAATTATATATTTTGAATGGTCACCTGCCACATAAATGTTGTGTTTCCCTTTATATAATAAGACATTTCCACAGAAAAGACAGATATTGGAGCAGAAATCTTCACCAGAATGGACCCCCATTCCTTCCCACTTATTAAGTGCCCAATCCAAGAAAACAGTCTCACACACAGTTTCTGGGAGCAACATTCACTTATTACATATAATTACTTTTCACATGGCTGTTTTTAATTAATATGATTGTCATTCAATTATGTATTTTCCATGTTTTAATAACAATTTTAACAACATCAACTATATTCAGGGCAAATAACAAACATCTTTTTTGATGGGGGGCAGTAAGGGACCTGGATAATGGATAGGGGGGCGCTGGCCCAAAAAAGGTTGACAACCACTGATATAGGGGAAACACTGGATGGGCAGATGCATAAATGTAAAAAATCATTTAGAAAATACCTTTTGAACTGAAGGTTTGGTTGGTCTACTTATGTTATTCCAATCCAATAACTGCACACTGTGCCACTGGCCGTGTTGGAAAGCAGCCTGTGTGGCCCTTTCAAAAGCTGCACAAATACTTTCACTTTCCATTAATGGCATATTAAAGCTTATTTAGTCTCTGCAGAAATAGGGCTACGCACTGATTAAAATCTATGTCAAATGCTCACTAGATTGATTCTGAGGCTAAATTAGGAGAAGCCTCTTCTTTTGAAAGAACTTATTTATTGTCTCTAATTCGCTTGGTTTTGTTTTGTAGTGATGGCCGATGGGGAATTCATTTAACTAAATATTGCCAGTTGAAAAGGATCTTGGCCTTCACACAGGCTGCCAGCTGCAATTTCCAGGGCCATTTTTTTGCCCCAGTCCAAACCTGATTAATGACATGCGCTACCTGCCAATTTGACAACAACAAAGAGTCTGCTGCACAGGGCGAATTCCCATTTTGTCCAACAGTTTATTGTCAACTTGACCAGCAGCAGCGATAATATAGCTGCGTCTTTCTCTCTTTACAAAATGATTATTTTGTTTTTGAATGTTTTCTGTTGTTTTTTGCCCTCAAAGTTCACTGACAACGTTTGTAAATATGTTTAATTATTAAGCCTGGGTTTATTGTTGCTTTTTTTGCTTCACAGATTTTAAAAATTGATTATCTAAATGTTAACTGATAGGTAATGTTGACGTGCACATTATAGAGACATGGGTCCCCTATATTCAGAGCATCGGCGCTGCTGAATTATGAGCGCTGCTACTAAAATTTCACCCAATTATAAATGTCAGTGCAGAACTAATTGTTTTTACCTGCACACTTTGTGAGCACAGCAACACATGATTTGCTAGCTTCCTCTCCTCATTCATCAAAGGACATCTGCGTGACAGGTGCTGAGAGCAGCGGAATTAGGTATTCTGAGTAGTGCGAATGAGTGGGTGAACCAATGAGAGAGAGAGCAAGCGAGCGAGTCTGTTGTCTCCTATCTCCCACAGAAAACTCTGTTCTGAACTGCCTGAAAACAGCTCGTTTGTAGTCCAGCAGTTTCCCTTTCATCCCTGCGACGTCACAGGGATGAAAGCAAAATGCACGCTAGATAACGCTCGCCAAGCGGGTAGTTCGACACGCCTTCAAAAACGCAACGCATGACATTATTCCTCTCTTTGTAAACAGTGCCAGTTTGTCCTGGGGTGGTGTTTGTTTACTGGTGTGAAAGCTGCTCCTTCACTAAACAGCATATCAGCTGCTTATCAGGACGTGATTTCAGTGGAACTTTCTGTTGCTGCAGCAGAAACGTTCATTAAAGATGAATTTCTGAAAGCAGTATTTATTTTATTGTTTTGACTGTTAGCACAGTCTAAAACAACCAAATTAGCACATGCCTAAAACAACCAAATAGCTAAATGAGAGGCATTGTGTCATTTTGCGAGTCATAATCCAAACAGTCGATTATTGGTTTCAATAATCGATAGATTAATCGTCTATAGTCGTTAGTTGCAGCCCTATCAAGGAGTACTGAAGATACTGAGAACACTTCTACATCACTGCAGCAAGGAGAAAAGTTAAGCTTAAAAACTGATATGGCCTACTTCTCAGGCATAATGAAGTGCAGCAGGGACCAGAGCTCTTTCAGGGAGTTCTGCAGTGGCGTTCCTGTGATCAGAAGCCTGTGATTGGACTTGAAATCCATCATGGTTTTGTAGAGGAGGGAGTCATCATTCTTCAGTCGGTGTGCTTCATCCACACCAATGAAGGCCCAGTTAACACTGCCCAAAAATGACTGGAGACACACATTTGTTACAAGTTTTACATGTGCTAACACCATGCAGCACAGTACATTGTGTCATAAAGGAGATAAAGTCACAAACAAGACCATGATCCATGATACAGTGAAGTAGCTGCTGAGCTAACCTTGTCTTTGAGAAGAATCTCATATGTTGTGAGGAGGATGTTCAATTTCAGTCTCTTGCTATGGACATGCATCCACTCGTGTGTCCTGATCTATTAAATGAAAACACAGAAGGGAAAATAAACTTTGTCAGTCATTTACAAACTGAAGGCTTTGCTGCTTGCATCCACACATCTTAACTTTCTTTATAAGAAAATGGGAATATAAAATTACATAAAGACAGTTGTATATGGGATATCCTTTCTCAGACATGATCTGGTCCACCGCCTTTCCCCCTACTGTGTGTTTGTCTGTAACAGGTATATGAACCACCATACCATATTCCTGCTGCTGATGTCTCCCAGGTAGACCACAACATTCATCTGAGGGGCCCAAAGCTGGATTTCTCTCTGCCAGGAGGTTAGTGTAGAAAGAGGCACAACCAGCAAGAATGGCCCATATAGTTGGTGCTCATTAAACAGGTAATTGAGGAAGGAGATGGTCTGGATAGTCTTCCCTAAACCCATTTCATCAGCAAGGATGCAACTGTTGCCTCTGTGAATGACAAGCAGAAGAGAGCAACAGTAAAAGTGCTGATTGATGAAGCAGCCAGTATTTGATTGTGGAATATATCACATTTTACTATAGGGTGCCACTGTAGCTTTGTGGGGATCCAAGGAAACCCTGATATATACGGTACTTTTTCTCCCATGATTACAGAATATATTTTGGGACAATGCAAAATTTAAGAAGTGCTTGAGTCATACTTGCACCAGGAGTGAGCCATCCAGTTCAAACTGTCCAACTGGTAGTCTCTGAGCTCCAGTCCATCACCTCCAATGTAAGATGGCTGCTTCTTCATGGGCACAAACCTGGGTCTTTGTTTCAGCACCTACAGGAAAGAATAGCTTATTTTAGACTGGACACAGAAGAGATCATATCTGCCACTCTACCCAGGTGTAACACATTACCAACATATTGCCACTGCCAGTTGAGACTTGGGGATGAGTTACCTTGCAATCTCTGGATGGAATGGTCTTTGACTGGTTTCTGCTCATGTAGTCATCGATGCATTTCTGGAACTTTTTTGCAATCAGAGCACCATCTTCCCAGCTACACTCGGAGTATGGTAAACCCTGCCATTTACACAGGTAGTCCGGGTAACCAGCTGCTGACTTCTGGTTTGAATGTCCTGATCAAAAGGAATTCAGAGAGCTATTTAGTTACACAAATCCAGTGGCATCAAATATATTCACAGTAAGATGGTTGACACAAATGACTGTAGAAGGACTTAGGATGCACCTATGATTCGCTCTACAAGCTGGTACTGAGAGTGCAGGTCATCCATCAGTTCTTCCTGACAATTGAAATACTCTATATCCTCTGGTGAAGCCGCCTTTAACCTGGGGAGAAGAAAAAAGCATTACAAAGTAAGCAATAACCTGCATTCAATTTCTGGGCCCTTTGCAGAATTTCTTACATCTCTCTATGTCCTATCCAAATAAAGGTTAATAGAGATTAGGAACTGACGGCGCTGCAGCAAAAGATTAACAATTATTAACTTATTAGCAATAAAGTCAAGTGACACCGTGTCACAATCAGAGTTTAAATACTTTGGATGTCACTGACTGATTCAGAGTGTTGTTTGGAGCGGACCAGGGAGAGCGGAGGGACTGAATCTCTGCTGGCCGACAGAAAGCTGCTGAGCTACGGGGAGCTGTGGAGGAGAGAGCAGGGGGAGCGCTGTAGCTTTTTGACAAATAAACACCTGCAGTGGGACTGGATTATGCTCTGAAAACTGCACTGTTTACCTGTGGGAGGAGCTCAGAGTGAAACTGCCGCGGTACTGCTCATCTTACACGCCCGACCGCCACCAGAGTTTAATTGTCTTGACAATCAGGCAGAGAGAGACTGATCCTTCAGTGTGAGTTTCCTGATTCAGTGAGGCGCCACTCAATCAGCTGACTGCCTCTCTCTCTGTTTTTGTTTTAAGACTTTTTGCTACGTTTCTGCCTCCCATCCACAAAACGGCGAATCCGTTGGCAAAAACGAAGGACTTTAAAAACATACTCACACACTCACATTTGGCTTTGTGATTCGGTTTTATCAGTCATGCAAATCAAAAACACGATGCCACAGGCAGAGTTTTAGTTTCAGTATTTTTATTAAAATATTTTGTGTGTGTAAATAACACTTAACTGTTAGCCTACTGTGCATGATGTCGCCGTATTTAGGCTACTTTGCAACAACTCCCAGTCTGCTTTCCGCCATCAGTCTCTTTGTACTTCCGTAGACCATCTGCTTCGTCTAGTGAACGGCCACTAAATTTGCGCTTTCAGTCATTTAATATAGACGGAGATCAACTCTAATACTCAGCTAAAACGCTGCTGTGGACACAGCACAGAGAAAAACATACAATCGTAACACAGAGAAGATTGTATTCGTTATGAAACTGTTTAAAAACAGTAGTAGTGCGGATGCAGCCTAACATTACACCACTCCACTCATGTCAACCCTCCTGTTTTCACCGAGATTCTCCCACATTGTTCCGTTCTCACCCAATCTCCTTCTGTTAAATGTTTCCCCTGTAAATCTCTTATTAAAATCAAATAAAAACCTGCAGGCAGTATATAAAGTGTTTGCTACTCTCTCCTCTGGTTAAGCCGGTGGGAATAGGCCTATGTAAAAGATGTAGACTGTGCTTCTTGCACAAAGATTTAATTAATGAAAATAACTCACTGAAATATTACACCTATACAAGTGGTGAACCACATGTAATTATAATGAATATAGTAACTATAAGTAATATTAAAAACATACTAAAAATATAATATGGAATTAATATTGTACTTTTATTTATTTTCAAATCACATTGATGGCAGTTTGGACTTTCCTCTGTAGACCACTCTCTCTCTATTCATTTCTCTCTCTACCCTCTAAAGCCCAAAGAACCTACCTGAGCTTGATCATCTCCCACAGATTTCTTTTCAGTGCTGTTTATCGCTGTCTCTTTTGTTGCCTGTTTAAATTCATCACCTTCTCCGTTACTCTTTGACATTTTTAGCACTAAAGTTACTACCTCCTGATGGAGCCACAGTTATGCTACAATTATGTTATTCAGATACGGGCTGACGAGACCTTGGAGAGGGCCCCATGAAATACGTTAAAATTTTTGCCAGTTTCAGTGTTTCTTATTCAAATTTTTCTGAATTCTGTGTTTTACAATTTAAGCAACTTTTCTCATCAGAAAGAGTGTGTGATCATGTGGTGGTGAATAAAATTTCAACAATTCAATAATGGTATCCATCTCCTCATACTGCACACCAGGTTACTGGGTAGGACAGGGTAAAAAAATAAATAAAAACTGCCAGTCATTCGAAATTCAGATTCCACCAGTCAATTTGCTATTTTCAGACAATAGGTTAACACTTGTTTAGGTAGGTTTATTTAGGTTCAAATGAACTAAAATCAATCAAGAACAGTAAAGGAATAGCGCCTTTCTAGTCTTCGGACCACTCAAAGCGCTTTTACACTACATCACATTCGAGCCTAAGTGCTCGAACGGAAAAAAACATCCATATATACTCATACACCGATGGAACAGTATATATAAAATAAATATCTTGACAATCTGTCAAGATATTTAAAGTCAGTGTGTAAAAGTGTAAGACTGCGAAGAAGTTTAATAAAGCAAGAAGCTCTCACCATTTCTTTTTCTCCTGTTCCTTCTTCTTGAAATTATCCAGTTTCTTCATGCCCTTGACGTTCTGTAACTTGAGTGTCTCCTCTGTTTCCCAAGTGTTGTGAATATGGGCCCAGTTCTTCCACTTTATCAAATACTGAATTTCACCAGCCTCTTTGTTGGGACTGAAGTTGGCATTGGGGTCTCCGTCTGCTTCCACAGCATATACAGTGGTTGCACTTCCTGTTGCTGTTAGGAAAAAAAAAATTAAGGAACACTGTGTAACATATTTCTTTCCATTTTCTATTCACTCAGCCAGTCAAAAATATTTTTTTGTCCTTAGAGTTACAAGTACACAGAAGTTCTAAGCAGTCTCCCCACTATCTTCTGACAGCCCCCAAATAAATTGTCTAAATCCCTCATTTTCCCTCCCTACAGTCTGATACAGATAAAAAGCCAAACCTGACTAACTTCCTGTTAGCGTGGCAGTTAAATCAGCCGGGTTTTTCCTGCATAGAAAATTACAACGTGACAACCTCAGTCAAATTCGGTCCCGTCTATATAGCTTGACAAAACTAAACGCTGTTTTCTAACAAGCGTTGCACTTCGTGGAGTTCTGTCATTTGTCATTGTATATTACACTAACATGGTTACGCTGTGTCATAAACAGCACAGTGCATCAGTAAAGATGCTGCTGAAACTTCCAGAAAGGAAGAAAACGGCCGTCTGATTGGCTGGGCCGCAGCACTACATTGTAGCACACAGTGTTTCTGCTGGTACCATCTTTGCCACAGAACAAACATAATCACTAACAACTGCTATTCCTGCTTTTCCATGTTTTAATATAGTTTTATATTAACAGCAGGAATTTAAAATGCTGCTGCAAATGGCAGTGGGCTTTAGTGAATGCTGCTCTGTGCACCTCTACATGTTTGGCTGCATGCCGTTCTGTACAGCGACTAAAAAGCCAAAAGGAGTTTGTTTACAACGCTGAATGGAAAAAAAATAACATTTAATTTTATAATCAACTTTTCCCCCCAAAAGTGTCTTACAAAAGTGAGAGTATGTAAAAGACAAATGCTTTAAAAACAGGATGTTCACAAAGAATTCAGTCTCTCAGTGTTTGTCGTCATGTTCTCAATCTCACACATACATTAACAATGTCATGTGACAGGTTTCAGTAACAAGTGATATTACTGGAACACTACAGAAAATTGTAGATGAATATTTTTATCTAAGAATTCACATCAGGTCCTGCTAGAAGACCCCGGTGAACTATACATGAACACAAAAGCTGATGTTACTGTGTAAATTTACACATTAGCTTTTATGTTGTATTTGTTTTTGTTGAACAGGGCACCTGTTAAACAAATACAGATTTTGGTTATTTTAAATCTGTGCTCCATTTTCAATTATTTTGGTGTTGAAATGACTTGTAAGTACAAACAGTTTTAGAACCTGCAGAAGACGGCTTTAGCCGTGAACTAGCAACTTCAGGGCAATTGCGCCCATCAAAATGACATCTCTGATGTGATATGTACTATGAGCTCATACTAGAATTGACTACTCTCTTGAATATACTTGTCAGTAGTTGGAGATGAGTATATGATGCACTAGTTGATAACTTGTAAGCTGTTCTTCAAACATACAATCACTTTGGATAAAGTCTGTCAAGTGGTAATGTAAACCTCTAGAATTTTTGTCAGCAGCTGGAGAGAGAATACAAGTGACAACACAGTTTTGTGTCTTCATTTTACAGCTGATGACATTTATCTGTGACCATTAATATAAAAAATAGGCAGCATAAGAAAACACCTGCCTTCTGAGGTGCATTTTATTTGCACAATAAAATCCAAAAAGAAACGTCTCCTGATTAGCTTAAAAGGACTAGTTTGCATCTTTACTAACCTCAGCTCCTCCAGTCACCTCCGTCCTTTATTTTCCAAAACCACTTTTTCAGACTGAAAAATAATTGAATCAGTCTGTACAGGACAGAGCTGCAGGCTACGTCAGTTTAGTCTAAGTTTGTACCTGATGTTCTCAACACTGGACAAGTATGCAGTAATAAAATGCAGCTTCCAGTTACTTTCTATAAATTGAGCTAATGTTAAGTTACATAGCATAGCATATGTAGCAGCTGTAGAAGCTTTCCCACTCAGCTGTGCAGTCTGAAGGGGTGATGTTAGCTAACTTAGCGCTAACCGGCTTCACTTTTCCAGCAAGTGGAAATAACAGATTTTCTTGGTCTTGAGAAGCTGACACACTGTAACAGACACCGTACATTTACTGCCAGAATGTTTTCCTCCGCTCGTGTTCACCGTCACTTTCTGCCACTCAGACAATCAAACACTCGCTACACACCTCCTGATTCAGAGTTACACTGCTCTTATCACACCATCTGTCACATAAGTTCTGCATAGAACAAGGAGAGGAGGCGAGCCGAGCATTGAGTGCTGCCGTACTCGCACAGTGTGCAAGTGAAAACATTTGTAGAGCATAGTTTAATGATCGTGGGAAATTTTAGGAGCGGCGGTCCGCCTCTGCTGAATCACAACCACCGCTCCTGAATGCATAGAGAGGAAACACTGATAGTTGCTTGTAAAAAGTGCTTCCTTGAGCCAGTTCAAGGCACAGTACAAATGCACATGTGCACATGATCAAGATGATTCCACCCTCTGCCTCATCTAGAGGCAGGAAAAACCCCGATCAGAGTGGAGGATATCAACACTTAACACTGTGTTCCTTACCTCTTTTTCTTCCTATTCTGCTGTCCATCACTCTCTCCAGTGTTTCAAACTCATCTTCTTCTGGCTGTGGTACATCTTCGCCCACAACTTCCACCAGGTCATCTGAGTCGGTCTTCAATTCCTCGTCCTCCTTGTAGCTTATGTTGACTGTGGCCTGCCGCCGTGGACCTGCAGACGCCACCTTCTTGTAGTCATCATCCTCATACTCAGAAGAAGAACACTTCTGGGCTTTCTTCCTCTGGGTACTGCTTTTCTTCCCATTCCGAAAATTCATCCTTGACATCCATGACAAGAGGTGAAGAAGTAATGTATGTGCCGAGTTTATCTCAAGCCAGTTTTTCTATTCCTTTCAGAGAAATAGTAATGTAACTGTGTACTCGGGCATTAATGGGGAACTGCACACTTACTTGGTTGGAGGCTTTCTGCTTTTGATTTTGTGACTGGGCTCATAGTCTGATGCTGTTTCGTCACTGTTGTCATCTGCTGATGAGTCTGATCTCGAACCACTCCCAGATCCAGAACCCGATCCAGAAGAGCCTGAATTTCTTCTTCTCTTGGATCCACTTGATGAGTCAGATTCATCGCTATTTGACGAGTCCTAAAAAAGGTTATCAAAGACATATTCATGAATAATCATATTGTGCAACTCCAAAACATCCTATGCAAGTACACTGATGACATCCCCAAAGTGTGTTGATTAGTTCCTAGTAGTCCCTGTATTGATTGGTTAGACACAAACCTCATCAGATCCACTATTTGAGGAGCTTTGTCGCTGCTGCTGCTGCTGCTGCTGTTGTTGAAGCTGCTGTTTCCTAAGCATAGCAGATCTTTGCACTGCAAGGATACTTGGGTTGGACTTCCAGAACTGCAATCAATGAGTGTAATTTAAGATTAGACAAAAATATGTTAACAGGCTAAAAAGTTTTCATGTGACAAAAGCCAACATTCGTGTTAACCCCCCCTAAAAAGGAGCAATAGCAGTGGCCTGAAATGTGTCAAACTAGCTCAAAGGTCATACCATCTGAACTCTGCTTATTTAAAATCAGGATTACAGGAACACAAAGTGATCAAATGTTGCCTTGTCAGAATATTTTTATTTTCTTCACATGTCCTATTGGTTTAACAAATGAGGGCCCATCTTTCTAATTTAATTTCTTTGACACCATGTCTTTACCTCAGCTCCATCGATGTTTGACTTATTTGGCAGTTCCGTCTTCTCCTTGAATTTCTCTGTCTCAGATTCTGACTGGCTGCCAGAGTCTGAGCCACTACCTGAGTCACTGCTCCCTGATTGGCTGCTGCTGCTGGAGGAGCTGGAACTAGAGCCCGAGTCGGAACCTGATGCAGAGCCCGATCCAGAACCGGATTCATCATCGGAATTACTGTCATATGTAAAGAGAAATCTTGAATTGGTATTTAGTATAAGCCATTTTCTCAGTCACACATAGCTGTTAAAGAAAAAGGAAAATATAATACGACAGAACGTTAGATGACACATGGTGTAACGTTAAGTTGCCATGACTGCAGTAGTACAGAAATGACTTCTTTTAACATGGAACTAACTGATGAAGAAAATTTAGAAAGATTTAGAAAATCAATTTTATGATACTACTATTAACAGAAACACATTCCTCGTATTGATGCTCCTGATATATCAGGTTTGTGTTGGGAAAAAAATCAAATATGGTACTGTCTTGCTGCTGCTGCTGCTGTGTTCATGCTGTTTCAAGTGTTCGTGCAGTTGAACTCCAACTTATAGAGCTTACAAAGCACCACAATGTTGGGTCTCTGTCTAAAATACTCCCAAACTTTAGGTGGTTGTAGGTGAGGGTTTTTAACTGGAGCTTTTTCTCCACAGGAATCCCAGTTCAGACTGGGCGCAGAATGCAAATTGATGTATTACCATAATCAATTACGTCCATGAATCATCCCAGCCTTATTTGTGAAAAGTAATTTGATGATTTACCTTGACTCTCCACTGCTATTGCTTACACTTTCATCCTCACTGCGTCCGGCCATGTTGAAGTCCAAATCTATAGACTTCTTCCTGACAACTTGGAGTATGTTATGTTCCACGTGATCAACCTGTAAGGGAAATTGCACATTAACATTAGAAATATTGTCTGGGAAATGCCAGAACTGTCTTTACCAAAGCTGACTCATTTCATTAAAATTGTGTTTTCATAACAGTATACATGAAGAGGATCTGATAAAGCTAGGTACAAGGTACAAATCTGTATGCTTACAAAGTAAAATGCCCTTGCAGCTCAGCATACCATCCCTTACTGACTATAACGCTAACTCTACATCTATGTTCAATCATTCAGTTGTCCTTGTGGAGCTGTCATTACACTTTTTCAATAGTCTTTTTATCTCAAATTTTAACGTTTCTGGAGTAATGTATAGTCTGCATTGTAGTTTTAAAAGAGATTAACGATCTCCGTAGAAAATTAAAACTTATTTTAACGAATACCAAACGTTAAAACCACAACAGACTGGCTGTGCGGATGGCTGTAGCTGCATGTAACATAACGCTAGCTGTATTTGTTCCCTCACCGCAGAGGCCTATCAGGCCCGCGTAGCAGCAGCGTGTTTTCCCATCCACACAAAGCACCGCAGATACTCAATGATAACTAACCACTTTAACCTTAGCCGAGGCCAGAAAACGACTTCTAGCAAACGGTCCTATGCCAACATTGGTCATTCTAGTACCATATATTCTTAGTGTGGCTAAAGATTAGCTTCTATCCAACTAGCTAATACCGCTATTAAGCTATTGGCGGGGTAAGTTAGCAGCAATGTATGCACACTGCCAACGCGCCAGCCAGTATTTTATCATCAAATCCAAATGGAGAACATCCCACAACAATCGACATTAATGTTACTGTATGACCCACTTTATTGCTAACTTACAGGATAATGACTATACCTTACGTCTAACCAATTACTGTTTGCTTGCTCTTGTATGTTATGATAGATGTTCTGGGCTAGAAAAACACAACACCTGTAAAACAATAAAAGCAACAGTTAACTTAGCGTTTTAATTTCACAACGTGTGCCGTAATCGTGTGGGTCAGCTATTAAACGTCGTAACACTGTTTTATTTAACGTCAACGTGAGTTCAATATGAGGATGCTAGTCCAGCGTTTACTGAGCTTGTCAACGAAAGTAGCGTTAGCTAACTTAACGTTATGAAGCACGAGGCTAGCACGGAAGCTAACAAAATGACAAAACTTTGCGCTAGTTCATCTTAGCAGGGAACCACTGGAATGTTTAGTTTCCGGTTATTGCCGATATACAGCGTGTAACAGTCAATTACATTTAACTATGCAAATGTGTGTACAAGTAATGGATCACACCAGAGTGTGAAAGGTATTTAGTATTCATTGTTAAACCCACAAACACAAATTAGCTAACCTAACTTCACCCTCTTCCATCTTGTTTTCATTCGCCGCTCACTTCTCGCGGCTTTTACCACATCAACATGCAACGTTAGCTTACTTTCTCGCTAAACTAAGTATCTCCACGCTGCATGTTACCTACTGTTATATTGTCACTCGGTGAAACTCCAATGAAATACTTTTCTAAATCCGCCTTTCCACTTTAGAGGGCCGTTCTTCTTTTATTTATCTAGCGAGCTAGCAACCACTGATAGCTAACGCTTGCGTTACCTTTACGCTAGCTAGCTATCTCCCAGTTAGGGAGAGCAGCCCCGTACGATTCAGTTAGATAGAGCTGCTTCAATGATGCGTTTCTTCTCCCTCCAATAATCAAGTATGTCCCCTTTCCCGTTTTAGATGTAAGCAAAGTATAGTGGTCGTCGGTCAACTGCGATTGTAGAAAGTTGGCATTTCAATCCAGAGTCTTCCGACAACCGGCCTCCGCCATGACGCCGTAGGGTTCACTTCTCTAGGAAACCCCGGACAGTGACGTAACGACTGTGCTCCTCTATACTGCAACAGCAGCAAACATCTGGCAGCGGATATTTTTAGACAAGAAATACTTATTCGCAACAAACGGTTCCGGGAGTCCCGAAACTGTGAATTTATTAAAATGTTGACCCTATGGCACGTGTATCTGATGGAGATCAAACAGAATGTACTGAAGTAAGATGAAGCATTCAAAGAAGAATAATTAAGTGTCAGGTCACAGTGAGTGGGAAACCCAGAATGAATGAAAATAAATGAAAAGGTTAAGCAAGAGTGAATAATATAAAGTAATCACTGAGGTAGAAGAACGTTTCAGTGAATAAGCTCAGTGAAGCTCAAAAAGGCTCTACATAAAAACATATGCAAGGTTTTTCAGCAAAAGAATGTTGGACAATGCAGCCGTCCAACAAGGCACTAAGACCCTGAGTTCGAATTAAAAGTAATAATCCCGCGGAGTGATTAAGAGATCCTAGAAATCAGTTTGAAAGACCTCAGGAAAGAACAGCAGGGGCTAGTTCAAATAGTGGCATCGGCAGCTAGCAGTAGCATTCCCGGTGGGAGCTTGACATGCCGCAGCATCTGGCTGCCGCTACCTATTTGCGGTGGCAACTTGAGATGTCACAGATTTTTCCTGAGATGCCTAGGGTAGCTACCTTTCGTCGTTTATGTGTATTTCCGGTGGCAGGCGACACCTGCCGCTGTTTTATGTGTTATTTCTGGTGGCAATCTAAAATGCCACAGCTTTTCCCTGAGGTGCCTGCCATTGTATTTCTGGTTGTGTACGTTAGGTTGCCACTGAGTTACCGTGAGATGCCACAGCACATTTTGCCGTTTATGTGATATCCGTTTTTAATTTTTCCGTTTGAAGTGACATTAATAAAAAACGACACATTATTCAAGCACTAGGGTAAAGTTAGAAGCAAAACAATCAATAAATAAACCTGGACCGAGAGAAATAGTATAGAAACAGTAGGCTAGTTGATTATGCAATATAGGCCTAATATTGTGCATTTATTCATGTAAACAGCAAGCGTCGCGTTTAATGAACACATTGTTTGGTGCAATACAGTTGGTAATACATTTTAACCTAGATAATTATTGTATGTGCAGAGTTGTTACTGAGAGTTGCACTATATTTGTAATATTAAATTCATATTTAACGTGGTTTTCATCGTAAAATATCGATCTGTTTCGCCTTTCTACCAAAAGGTGGCAGTATTTTAATCAATGCCTGGTTCAATCTATGATTGGAGAACATTGACTGTGAGGATAAGAACATTTTACGAGGTTTGTAGAAAGTCCAAAAACCATAGGTCTCATTGACACCGGGGACATGTCCCCACCACTTTTTGAAGTGGCATTGTAACGTTAGATTACAACTAGAAATACCATAGCGGTATTGCATAGCGTGAATCTGTGGCATATCAGGGTCACCGGAAATAACACGTAAAACAGCGACAGGTGCCACCGAAAATACCATAATAAATAGCGGCAGGTGCCGCGGCATATCAAGCTGCCACCGGAAATGCCACTGGTAGCTGCCGATGCCACTATTTGAGCTAGCTGTGGGAAAGTGACCACAGTTCAAGGTAGAGTAAGATAATATGTCACCAATCTTATAAAATGTGTGCTATTAGCTTGATTTAGATGTCAAAGCATAGGGCATGTGACAGATCATTGCAAAAAAAGTGTGTAAATGTGCTAGAGAACATGGCAGCTAGCCGATGCTACTTGGCTCAAGTGGGCAAAAGCTGCTGGTGCCCTATTGTTTTTGCTCCCATTCTTCTTCTCATCTAAAACTGTTAATGCAGCAAAACATGTAAAACCAAAAGTTTGGGAGCAGGGTTGTGATTTTTTTTTCACAATTTTGACTGCTGTAAGTGTTAGAACTCTGTGACTCCATGGACATTAAAGGTTAACTGTGTTTAAGTGTGTGAGTGTGTAAGTTTTTGTGACATCTAGTGGTGAGGGTTGCGAATTGCTCACTCACCGCTCCTCCCTCCCCCTTTCAAAGCATGTAGCATGCTACACAATGTTGCACACTCTTGTAATATATTATATTACTATACTGTAATCATACATTTTGTTACTAACATACCTTGGTCACTTGATAGGTACACACCTTCTTGTTATCGTAGTACAGTTAGCAGTAAAAATAAATGAGTGTTTTCCACCTGGGCAATAAAATGTGGAGTTTAGGTGGCTGATTTGGGCTTCCATGCTGTACAGTTTTATTGCAATTAGTATTGACCAGCTGATTGTGTCGTGAATGTAATACATTTCTGTCCCCATAGCATAGCCAAAACACAGCGCTGGAGAATAACATTACATGACATTAAAATCCAACTACATATTTTTTCTACCAGGGCAGTAAAGATTTAGCTGGCTATCTGAGTTTCCATGCTGTAGGCTACTGTTAACTGTTAACAAACGTAAAGGGCACATTTTTCTGGCCACAGAGCAAAAGGAAATCACTGCACTAGAATAACATTAAATGAAATGAATCTAACTACATATTTTACACCACTCACAAGAGAAACACGTTACTTCTTTGTACGCTTTGGGTGCGGCAATAGCTCAGTGTAAACTTGGCTGGAAAGTGGAGTCGCTGGTTTGAGTCCAGCTCAGACCACCGATATGGAGTGAGGACTGGTAGTTGGAGAGGTGCCAGTTGATCTCCTGGGCACTGCCGGAGGTGGCCTTGAGCAAGCCTCTGAACCCCAAATGCTCGGAGGCGCCGCACTAAGTGGCAGCCCCCTCGCTCTGACATCTCTCCATGTGTTGTCTCTATAGGTCCTGTTTGTACATGTGTGTTTATTTCAGACCTGTGTGTAAAATACTAAAAATTAAAAACAGTGGGATCAATTTTCATTTGCATTGCTAAAGTTGGACTAACTTAATTACCTGTCCAGCAGAAAATAGGCAACTTCAGCACCCCTTTGAAAACATCTTTCATCTTGATTTCTGCTGTCATCTGTCCCAACTTTGTCTGGCTTCGTCGTGTTTTCACTTATTTGAAGATGAAGAGCCACATGCTGTCAGCTCGTGCTAAATAATACATGTGCTCCTCCATTTGTCTAAATTTCACATATTCCACATAGTGACGGGCATCTACACTGCTGGAATTATACAAGAAGAACAACAACGTAATGACAAAACGCGCTCTGTAGCGCTGCTTTCCATGGCGACCTCCATGTAAGGGGGACCCGCGGTTATGTAGATAGAAATGGTTCCTTCTAAGGTAACAAAAACAATTCACTATGCAAGATCTTTATACACCACTGAAAACTTATAGATCTTGTTTTGCATTTCTGTCAATAAATACTTGCACACTGAACCTTTAGACACCTGTCAGGTTGTCAACAGTTGCACGGAAACATTTACCGTGCAACATTATTGCAGTAATCACTGTTTAAATCAAACTAATCTGTATGAAGCTGTAACTGATCAATGAACAATCATCTGTCATGTTGTGAATAGTTACACCGATTTTATAGTTATCATGCTTATGATTATGGTGCAGCTAAAATGACTTTCTTTTTGTCTTCAAGGTTTATTTTTTCAGTTTTCAATTTATGAGTACAGCAAAACAGTTTATGCAGCAATCACTGGATACATAAACCTATCCAGTGATTGATGTGCATCCCCTGGGATGACCCCAAAAATGGCACTCAAGGACGATGGGTCCAGAGGACAGCGTAATATAGTGGTCAAGGTGTCAAAAATAGTTAGCCAGAAATGGGTCAATTTTGGGCAGGACCAGAACATATGGAAAAGGTCAGCAGTACCTTATTTGCATCTGTTACATTTCAAATCTAGCTCTGGATACATTTTAGACAGAATAATGTAGGCATTGTCACACTCTCATTGTTTTTTAAGAGGTTCAAGAGTCACCTTTTAAACCGACATTGATTGTTTTGTAAAGTTTACTGATTTATCCTTTACTGATGGGGTTAAGATTTAAAACAAGGTCTACATGGTGTTGGGGGGAGAGTAGAAAAGTGTATAAATTTAGAGTGTGTAAAGTCCAGAATTTACAAATATCTAAAGAAATGAGCTTGAGGCAAGTTGAACTTCTTGGAGAGCTGAACAAAACACGAGAAAGCATTTACAATTAATGAATCTTTCCATGGTGACTTACTCCATGAGTCATCAAAAGTTCCATCAGTAGTGGAGGGGGGAAAGCCTCATTTTCTGCAATAAGGAGCTAATTGGAGAGAGATTCCAGTTTAAAGGCCTTTCTAAATCACTTCGAAATTTTTACAGATCCAGATATGATTGCATTAGTAGTGAACTTTCATATTCACCTTTTTCCACGCTGCCCACTTTTAATACTTCGTTCTTCCACATTTTGTCACCTGACTTCCGCTAAACCTGACATGTCACGTCTGGTAGCTAGTTCGCTAGTTAGATTGGTTAGAAGATTTGTTTATAGCTAGCAAAACACAAACATAATCAAAAATGACTTATAGTGTCCCATACATCGTCAGCATAAACATGGGTAATTACACAATATGAAGAAGCCATCAGAGGGAACCAATAGGGACAATGTTTTACAAACCTTACTTTGACCGGTCTGAAAGAGTTGATGGAGCAGCTATGAAAAATTATAGTACCATGGCCTACGTGTTCGCTAAGATACTGCTATACACAGAGGGGGATTTCATCTTTTTAAAGGCAGATGTGAAGCCCAGCCAGTCCAGCAGCCTGAACCATTTGGCGCGGGTACATTACTAGTACAACATTACTAGTTAGCACCCGGGGATCAGTGGCTTCGTTGCCGGTTTAGAGAGATTGTGTAGCCATGCAGCCTCGATATTATGAAAGGTAAGACTAAATTATATGCACATTATTATTATCTTGCATATAATCATTATTATTATTTTGCAATGTTCGTGTTGAGAACAGACATATATTATTAATGTATAAATCCAACATATTCACATGTGCTTATGACATACACAGATGCTGACCTGGTCCAGTATTTATCAAGCTTCTCAAAGTGCCATTTTAGTTTTAAGTGCTGAGAATTTATGAAATTTACTCCTACTTTTAAACTTAAGAATAAAAGCAAGTTATCAAATTTCTTAAAGCTAAGAGTCACTCTTACTCTCCCAGTTATTTAAGACTGCTCTAGAGGTCTCTCAAGTGGTTAGGAGTTGCCAGTAGGGCTTGTGATGGCGCTGTGGAGACAGAGACATGTGCAAATCTTTCAGGAGGGAAAGAATGTTTCTCAATTACTTGACAACGCGCAGTTAATCTTTGTCAACGAGTTGGTGAGGGACATCATCCCACCACAGACTATACACAGCAATGCGTTTTCAGCTAAACTCAGCTGATAAACGCAGCAATGCTGATGATTTGGATGATGGAAACATTTATGGCACTTACAGCTCCACACATTGTCACACATTTCATCGACTTCCCAACAACACCCCCCCGTAATCCAACAGAAGCAAACACAATTCATGCAAATAGCAGGTGTTATGTCGAATTTTGCATGCCTGATGAGAATTTCTTGCGCCTCCTAATACTGCTTTGAATGGTATAATATTCTTTGTGGGGTTCATCAATGGTGATAAATGATCCGAAGTAACCTATATGTTTTATGAATGTTTAGAGTCATTCATATTTCATTACAGTTATTAGATGTAGCATTTCTTGAAATTCAGCAATAATATATGATAACCCTGTTTGATCAGTGCACACAGCAAAGTGTCTAAAAAGGACCTTATAATGTATCTTCTCAAACCTCTGGAGGTCAGGCAAGTATATATAAAAGGTAAAGTAATGTTTGTTATGCGTACATTAAATCTAATCACTATTACAAGGAATAAGATGGCTAAACATCAAGTGTAAGATTAATGCATATGATTTCAAAATGTTGTGAAAGTTTGTCATATTTTTTTTAATCTTTATCTTATAGTATATAGACTCACCCATATAATATGTTTTAAGAAGTAATTGTTTTCAGGGAACAAGTGTTCATTCATTTAAGTTTTAAGGGGAATCTACAGAGCTCACATTGTTTAGGTCTATAAAAATAGCTATTTACTTACAGGTAACATCTGGTCACATTGTAAAGGTGTATAAACAACTTCCCAACAAGTAATATCTGGTCACATAGTAAAGTTTTATAAAGAATAACAGACAACGGTGGTTGTTCCTTTGTAGAGTTTCAACACAGCTGGCTCAACACATTGGCCCTCATTTATCATTCTTGCGTAAAAACTGGCGTATTTTTGTGCGTGAGATTATGCTTACACTGTTCTCAGCGCCTGATTTATGAAGCTGTGCGTACCTTTGAAATCCAGGTGTACGCACCACCTGGCAGCCAGTCTCAGTGCTTCAAGCCATCCGCTTATGCTCTTCGTTGTTTTAACATTTTTTGCTCATAGCCTTTTCATTTGAAGGTCCACATTTTATTAAAAGCAAACCCAAATAAAAGACATCAAAAGCTACGATAAAATAGTCCAAATACAAATCAAAGCATGTTCTGACTGCTCAATAGGCTGTATAAAGTCCGTGTTGCTCAAATATAAACACACAAATTAATGTTTCAAACGTTGTTTCTGTTACAGTGGGTCATAATATATCATGTATTTTAGTTTGTCAGTGCGTCTTATGCTTTTAGGAAATGATTTTGGCGCATTTCGGCTCTAACTCAAAACTTGCGTACATGTACACCACCTCCTGAGCTGGCGTAGGATTTGAGTGTGCCGTACGCCAACGTCCATATTGATAAATGTCAAAGTCACCGTGGTTTTGGGCGTACGCCAGGTGTACGCTTTTGATAAATGAGGGCCAGTGTGTGTGAGAGACATTACATTACGAGACATTATACACACAATTTCTAACTCTTTTGTTAATACGAAAGTTACAAAGGTCAATATCTGAATGAGAGATGTAACTAACTAATTTTTAGTCTAATGGAGGAGATTCTAATATCTTCTAACTCTTTAATGTCGAATATGAAATCCATAATGTTGGGTAGTCAAAGGTAATCATGCAAAATTCATTGTATTTATTGTAGTTACTTTAGTTAACTTACCTGCTTGTTACTGATCTTTAAATGTATTTATAGAATGTACTTAACAAAAGTAACATGCAATTGAACACATATATAGCTAGCTTACCTGAATATAACATGTTCAGCACCAGACGTGGCTTCTTGCTTTAACAAAGCATCTTAGCTGAGTTCATCTGTCGACTTCTCATCCTCATCTTCACTCTTCAAGTTTAGCGCCTTTAGCCATAAGTTAGCCTGAAGAGCTCCTTATCTTTTAGGTGGTAGGTGTAAGTTGCAAAATGCACATCAACACTCCGACCTCTTCACATTATACTTATAACGTTGTGTGTGCAATTGTTCTCGCCTCTTGAAACATCTTTCCTTGGTTATCGTTTAACATTACAGCTAGCAGCTAGCTTAGGTTCCGCTCAACCAGATGTAGTAGTCCCACTCAGCCTGAAGTAGGATGACGAAACAAACACAATGGCGTCACCCCTGTTGTCGCGGAAAAAAAGGTGAATAGAGTGGCCCCAAGGAAGTGCTGAGCAGAGGATGAAGTGTAAAGAAGTGTGAAAGACAGACAAAGCCTCCTGGGCAAGCCAGCATGGGTCTTCAGGATCAATGGTCATGAACTTCCAGGCAGATACTGACCGTATATAGCAGGCCCAATAATATTGCCAATAATTTGGTAGTGCCAGTCTGCCTGCTGTGCTGGGTCTCTGGAGAATGACTTTATGTGTCTTACGAGTTTTGCCATTCCAAATGAATGATGAATAATCTGTTCCAACGAAGAAAAAGGGAGTTTTAGTTCTTAGTCCTGTACCTTAGTTCATGTCTCTAGTATTTTCTCTGGTCTGTGTACTTCTGTGTTTTGCCCCGTGTCTGCCTGTCAAGTCTTCCGTCTGTTCCCTTAGTTTACACACTGCCTGCCTGCCTCTCTGTTGCCACCTGTTGTCTCTGCCTGCCTCTCTGTTTTCCTTGCTGTCTCTCTACCTACCTTGTTACTTTGATCCCACTCACCTGTGTTGCTCCCTCCTTGCTCGTTAGTCCCGTGTGTGTATACATACCTGGTGTTTCTGTTCATTCCCTGTCCGGTCATTGTTGCGTTGTTGCTCTCAGTCATGTGTGAACCTCTGTACCTGTCTCGTCTCTGCCCTGTCTGGATTATCTTTGTGTTTTGGATTACTTTGTTTTGGACTCTGTCATACCAGCCACTCTGCCCGTAAGTGTGCTCGTCTTTTGTTTTGCCTTAATAAACCTCAGAACTGTACCTGCTCCACTCTGTGTCCTGCGTTTGGGTCCTCACCTGCTCTGCCCTGCACTCCACACGCCTCAGCGTGACACTGTGTTTCTCTGTGTAGCCTTGTTTATTATTTTATTTATTCACATGTTCTAGTTTATTTAGTATCTGCTTTTATGGGTTTGGGTTAGGATTCTGTGTTTCTATAGCTTTATTTGATCTTGTCATGTTTAGGGTTTTGTAGCTAAGTTTAGTCTTTTGCTCATTCACATGTTTAAGTTTCTTAGTATCTGTCTTGTCTCGTATTCTAGTTTTGTTTTAAATTTTAATTTGTGTCTCAGTGTCTACTCCTGGTCTGTGTACTTCTGTATTATTTTGTCCATGTTTGCCCTGTATTCTGGTTAATCTTAGTTCAGTCTGTTTTCCCTGTTAGTGGTAGTTTATTGGTATATTTGTGATCTGTCTGCTTATGTTCTGGATCCGTTGTTTATTTTATTCTGTTTCTTCCTCGTTATTATTAGTTTCTCTATGGCCTGGTCTGTTTTCCCCTACTGTCTCTCTGCCTGCCTGTGTCTCAATAGTCCTGATCCCCCCTCACCTGTGTTGCTCTACTGACTCATATAGTCCCTGTGTATATATGCCTGCTTGTGTCTTCAGTCCTGGTCACGTCCTTGTTGTCACTGTTGAGTGTTCTGCCTAGTGTTTCCCTAAATCTTTGGATTACCTTGTCTTTGTGGGATTACCTTGTGTTTTTTGGATTCACCTCAGTTTGGACTTTACCTTTTTTGAGTTAATAAATCTATTGAACTGCACCTTTGCGTATTGTCTGCATTTGGGTCCACACCCTAGACTGCACTCAGACGACCTCCATGACAGTAGGACGTGACCAGTAATGGACCCAGCAGACATGGCGGATGAAATCTGTGAGCTTGAATGTGACCTAATTGAGCTTAAAGTTTTGTGGAAAGAGGCCATTAACGATTGGGGGAGGCTTTTGGATCTATGGCTCATGGAAGAGCTGCCAAGCTGTTGTTGAGGGACTCTTTACCACCATGGGCTCTTCACTTCTTCCACAACTCTGCTCCACGGCTAGGCAACAGCATTCAGCTGTCTGGCCTGTTGCTCGCACCAGCTCCTGTGTGTTCTCCCGATCCCTGGCCTGCAAGCTTTTAGTGGCTAGCACCCAGCCTGTTCCCCGGCCTGCTAGAGCTACTAGCCCCCAGCCTGTCCTTCTGATCCCCGGCCTGCTAGCACCCCAGCACCTAGCAACCCACATGGCCTACCCGTCTGCCTGCCTAACCCCTCTAACAAAGACTGGGACTATGACTCTCCTGGCCTTCTTTGCCATGAAGGCCAGGGAGTCAGAAGAGGCACGGGCAGCCAGCCTACTCTCCCTGAGGCTAGTTTCCCCCCAGATTCCTCGTCTAATCCACCTCCAGTCCAGTTGGACATGGATACCTGCCCACACCCCAGCTGGCCAGTCTTGGCTGACTCCAAACACCATTGCCTCACCATCTTTCCGGGTGGCCGTGGTGGTCATTGGAGGTGACCTGGTCACCATGGCTTTGGACATCAAGACCAGCTCCATGGCCCTCCGTCGGTGGTCCGACCAACACTAGCTCCGTAGGTGGTCCAGCCAACTCCTGTTCCTTGTGCCCCATCGGTGGTCCGACCAACGCCTGCGCCCAGAGTCCACTCAGTGGTCCGGCCGGTTCCTGCTCCAAGGCCTCAGTCTAACTCTGCCTTCGTTGGTCACCTGTCTGGCTTCAAGTGAGCCCCTGTTCTCTCTGTTGTCCTCCAGGACAACCTCCCAAACTGTGTTGCCTCCCTCATCTGCCCGGCCTGTTGTGTCGTCCTCCGGGATGACCTCCTGAACTCTACGGCCACACTGATCTGCCCGGCTTGTTGGGGCGTTCTCTGAGACGACCTCCTGAACATTTGCTCCCTGTCCAGTACTGCCTTTAGGTGCCCTGTTCTCCATCTGCCCTGCCTTCAGGCCGCCCACCTGAAGCCTCTGGTTCCTCTGCTCAGCCCTCAGGCCGTCTGCCAGAGTGTCCCTGCTTGGCCCCTTCCCTTCAGTCACGCCCTGGCCCTTTCTGATCAGCCTCAGAGTTTTTTGCCCTGGACCCTGTCCACCCTCTTTCTACTCCCTGGACTGTCTTGTCTTCTGCCCCAGTCCTGCATTTTAATTCGTACATTAGTGTCCATAGGCTGATGGATGAGGATCAAACACCACAAGTATACATTGCAGCATATGCCACGCCGCCTGGCTCTGCCATCCCTTCACACAAAGCAATCCCAGTCCCAGCTGTTCTCATCTGTGTCTGCAGGGCCTTTGATCTGGCCTTCGTGGCCACAATGAGACCGAATCCTTTGACAACCCTGGTGTTTTCAGGGCTTAGTAGATCTTGTTGCCTCGCTAGACAGTTTGTTGGAGGAGCACCTGAAGACAGCTACCACTGTTAAAGGCACCTCAAAGAATGTGCAAAACAAATTTTTGGACTGCATGCTCTCAGTTCTTAAAGATTAAATTCTGGAAAAGTAAAAAATACAGGTTATCTGCTATTTAGGCAGATGAGACGACTAACATTTCCACTCACTGCCAGTTAGTGCTTGTGGTATGATACATCGACATACAAAACAATGACCAAGAGTGTTTTTTTGAGTTAATCCCTTTTCCGAATGCAACTGCTGCTCAGCTATTTTCTTATAAATGGGACCAACATTCACGAAATGAACATCATGCTGATTAGAAAAGAACTTGAAACTGAAGATTGAGATCATAAACTGCTGGCTGTTGGAAAGAATACAGACTTGATCAGCACTCGATTGCTCTTCCTGAAGGACCTTGAACTGTCTTTGTCCTGAAAATTGAATCTTGTGGATTGAAATGTAAATGAGAGAAGTGAATTTGAATTGAGAGAACTGAAAGTGAAAGTACATAAAGAGTTGAATTTTTAGTGAGGCTTAAATACAGTTTCAGTTGAAACTGAATTCAGTTTCAAACTAATAAATTCAACTTAAAATTATTCTATTCAGATTCAGTTTGCCAATGCAATTATTCAAGTTAAACAATAACCCTAACCCTATTTAAGCTGAGCAATTCAAATTCAGATTTAAATAATCAAATTCAGACTCTACTGATGCAAATATAAGCCCATAGAACAACAGTGGTTGTTCAGAGTTAAGCTGTATAGTTTATAGGCAGACACTGAAGTGTTAAATGTTTTCAGGGGTGGACAGTAACTCAGTACATTTACTGAATGAAGTACAAATTAGAGGTATTTGTACTTTACTTGTATTTTCCTTTCATGCCACTTTCTACTTCTACTGCACTACATCTCAGAGAGAGTTATTGTACTTTATACTTCACTACATTTATTTGACAGCTTTAGTTACTAGTTACTTCAACATAGGAAGTTTAATATATATATAAAAAAAATTCCCCTCTCACCCCTTGCGGGGTGGTATGTTGGTATGTGTCATTCTCAAGCTCGGGTCCTCTACCAGAGGCCTGGGAGTTTGAGGGTTCTGCGCAGAATCTTAGCTGTTCCTAGGACTGCACTCTTCTGGACAGAGACCTCTGATGTTTTACCTGGAATCTGCTGTAGCCACTCTCCCAGTTTGGGGGTCACAGCCCCCAGTGCTCCGATTACCACTGACACCACTGTTGCTCTTACTTTCCACATCTTTTCTAGCTCTTCTTTCAGCCCTTGGTATTTCTCAAGCTTCTCGATGTTCCTTCTTCCTGATGTTGCTGTCGCTGGTATTGCCACATCTATCACTACTGCCTTCTTCTGCTGTTTGTCGATCAACACGATGTCTGGTTGGTTAGCCATCACCAGTTTGTCAGTCTGGATCTTGAAGTCCCACAGGATCTTAGCTCGGTCATTCTCAACTACCTTAGGAGGTGTCTTCCATTTTGACCTTGGGACTTCCAGCCCATGCATCTGTACCGGTGGCATGATGTCTCCTGCATCTACACCCTGCTGTTAGTGACTGTAGCTGCACCTGGTCTGGGTGTGGTAGACCCCAGCCTCTATTGATCTTGTATTGAGTGCCTGTTCTTGTGCCGCCATGATTAGTGCTTCTGTGCTGTCCTTCAGTCCAGCCTTTTCCAGCCACTGGTAGGATTTCTTGATATCAGCCACTTCTTCTATTTGTCTGTGGTACATGCCGTAGCTGCTTGTCCCTCCATGACGGTTCTTCATCTTCCTTGTCCTCACCTTCGGGTTTCTGCTGCCTGAGGTATTCACTAAGCCCTTCATCTTTGGGGGCCATCTTCCTGATGTACTCCTGGATCTTCGTTGTTTCATCCTGGACAGTGGTCTTGACACTAGCCCTCGGCCTCCCTCGCTACGCTTGGTGTACAGTCTCAGGGTGCTGGATCCATGCATTGTGTGGAGCTTTCTTGTCTTGATGTCAGTAGCCTCTATCTCCTCCTTTGGTCAGTTTATTATACCAGCGGGGTATCTGATGACTGGCAGGGCGTATGTGTTGATGGCTCGGATCTTGTTTTTCCCATTCAGCTGGCTTTTCAGGACCTGCCTCACTCTTTGTAGGTATTTGGCTGTGGCGGTCTTCCTTGCTGCCTCCTCATGGTTTCCATTAGCCTGTGGCACCCCAAGGTATTTATAGCTGTCCTGAACATCTGCAATGTGGCCTTCTGGTAGTTCAGCCCCTCGGTTCTGATGATCTTCCCTCTTTTTGATACCATGCGACCAGTCCAAACGAAATTCCAATGTCATTGCTGTAGATCCTGGTAGTGTGGATCAGTGAGTCAATGTCTCGCTCATATAGCTTGATGTCATCCATGTAGAGGAGGTGACTGATGATTGTTCCGCTTCCGAATCGGTATTCGTAGCCAGTCTTTGTGGTGATCTGGCGATAGTGCATCGCCTTGGTATATGCCGCACTCGATGGTGACTTGTGCAATTGGCTTTGAGTTGGCTTCCACACGTGTTTTCCACAGCTGTCAGAGGGTACTTTGTCACTTGTCACTTTGTCTTGGTTGTTGTACTAGGGGGCTCTTCAATCGTAGGTCAGTCGCCCTTATGTTGAGTGGTTCTGTGCCACTCAACATATTTTGTTGTTATTGGGGCTTGGGACCCAATCTCTGGCAGATTGTGCAAATCTCCCCGCAGACCTGTCGTCCTGCCTCCCCCTTGCCGTAGCATCTTTGTTGTACCTCATCAATAGGAGATAGGAGCTGCCGTTTGCGGATGTTAGAACCCTGAGCTAGAAGTTGTTCTTTGTCAGTGTTGATGATGGGTTTCGAAGCATCCATATATCCCATAGTCTCTGCATATAACCCCTCTCACTGGGGTTGCTTGTATAGTAGCATTGCATCAGATCCATGTTTTCTGCTCTAGTCCATGTATGTCTTGTTCCAGTAGCCCATTTCTCATCATGCCCTAGTTCCCTAGCAACTGACGCGGACCTTGTTAACCCGGGCGACGTCCGAGCCGGTATGGTTCTCGTATTTGCGGTTTCACTCATGCCTGAGGTAGGCCAGTAGCATTAAGGACCTTGACTAAGGGTCCACCTGTATACCCTCACCCTGACCGGGAATCGAACCGACGATCACCTGTACCGAAGTCAGTGGCCTGTCTGTCTGTCTGTCTGTCTCCCAATTTCAAAATTAGAATATTGTGAAAAGGTTCAGTATTGTACGCTCACAGTGTCACACTCTAATCAGCTAATCAATCACCTGCCAAGGGTTCCTGAGCCTTTAATTGGTCTGTCTGGTTCAGTGGAATTTACAATCATGGGGAAGACTGCTGACCTGACAGTTGTGCACAAAACCACCATTGACATCCTCCACAAGGAGGGAAAGCCTCAAACGTTATTGCAAAAGAAGTTGGATGTTCTCAAAGTGCTGTATCAAGGCACATTAATAGAAAGTTAAGTGGAAGGGAAAAGTGTGGAAGAAAAAGGTGCACAAGCAGCAGGGATGACTGTAGCCTAGAGAGGATTGTCAGGAAAAGGCCTTTCAAATGTGTGGGGGAGCTTCACAAGGACTGAGGCTGGAGTTACTGCATCAAGAGCCACCACACACAGGTGGGTCCTGGACATGGGCTTCAAATGTCGTATTCCTCTTGTCAAGCCGCTCCTGAACAACAAACAACGGCAGAAGCGTCTTACCTGGGCTAAAGAAAAAAAAAGAAAAAAGAACTGGTCTGTTTCTCAGTGGTCCAAAGTCCTCTTTTCTGATGAGAGCAAATTTTGCATCTCATTTGGAAACCAAGGTCCCAGAGTCTGGAGGAAGAATGGAGAGGCACACAATCCAAGATGCTTGAAGTCCTGTGTGAAGTTTCCACAGTCTGTGTTGGTTTGGGGAGCCATGTCATCTGCTGGTGTTGGTCCACTGTGCTTTATTAAGTCCAGAGTCAGCGCAGCCGTCTACCAGGACATTTTAGAGCACTTTATGCTTCCTTCAGCAGATGAGCTTTATGGCGATGCTGACTTAATTTTCCAGCAGGACTTGGCAGCTGCCCACACAGCCAAAGGTACCAGAACCTGGTTCAATGATCATGGGGTTACTGTGCTTGATTGGCCAGCAAACTGGCCTGACCTGAACCCCGTAGAGAATCTATGGGGCATTGCTAAGAGAAAGATGAAAGACATGAGACCGAACAATCCAGAAGAGCTGAAGGCCGCTATTGAAGCATCCTGGTCTTCCATAACACCTCAACAGTGCCACAGGCTGATAGCATCCATGCCACACTGCATTGAGGCAGTAATTCATGCAAAAGGTGCCCAAACCAAGTACTGAGTACATATGCATGATTCTACTTTTCAGAGGGCTGACATTTCTGTATTTAAAATCCTTTTTTATTGATTTCATGTAATATTTGAATTTGGGGTTTTCATAAGCTGTACGCAATAACCATCGAAATTATATCAAATAAAGGCTTGAAATATCTCACTTTGCATGTGATGAGTCTATATAATATATTAGTTTGACCTTTTAAGTTGAATTACTGAAATAAATGAGTGTGTGTGTATGTGTGTGTGTGCCATTTTTCAACAATCTAATGATACATAACAGTCACAGGAGACTTTTTTCTTTCTAATTTGAGTGCTTGTACTAGCACTTTTACTTGTAACAGAGTATTTTTACAGTGTACCTTTTTCCTTATAATTGGAGAGTTGAGGCCTTTCACATTCCAGCTGATGTAATTAATTGACCCCTTCACACTGCCTACTGCACCAGAGGGAGGTGGCATTACAAGTCACCGAAGGGGATATCATCAGCTGTTATAAAGTACAGCAGACCATACTCATAGATATACTATGCAGTCCAAAAGCAGTTGCAAACAATAAATACAAAAATAAGAACATTATTTCTCCAATAGTATGAATTTTTTCCTCTGGATGATATTAACAATAACCTGATAACAAGTTTGTCGCCATTAAACAGGCTGACCACCCAGTGGCACGGGAGACCAACATCATCAATATCACAGGAATACTGCACCGTGAGCAGACAAAGGAGCTGGTTAATAAACCAAGACAGCGGTGACAAAGCAGCCTTTTGGCCTTGTCGAATGCCGATATCTTCTTGGTCACAACAGTTGTGTAGTACAGGAACATCATAAATCTCTGACCCTTATAGAGGAGTGGACCTGCTTGTCTTGCACATTGCGTAATGTCCTCCTTGGCCCTAAAGTAATGTACCCGACAATGAAGGGACACGGTCTTTCTCCAGGTCGAGGGCGTGGCTGAAGGGAGCGGTACGCTCTGTCAACTAGCAGTTGTTGTTCTAACTTTACTCTAAAACTGTTCTGTAGGGGAACACGTTTAGGCCCCCATACATGAGATTAGTTTGCAGAAAAAAAAGAAATATTATTCCTCCAGTTCTAATAGGGACCTTGCATGGTCTAAACATAATCCCTTTAAGTCCAATCAGGACATTACATGGTCGGAAGAGACACGGCCTGAATTGTCGTGCGTTTTGGACTGGTCACAAAGGAGATAAATGCAAATGAAACTCACTGAAGACCTGAGCAGTCAGGAGGTGAAGAACGTTGTCATTGTCAGTGGTGGTTTTGTCACTGGTGTGAAGCCAAAGTCACTGGTGAATCTTGAGATGGAAGTCTATGGATGCAGATGTCCCCACTTTCATTGTTAATAATCAACAGGATGATTTGATTGTTGGCTCAAATGTCATCAGGCATCTGATCTGTCAGTTCAAGAAAGATGCAATACTGGGAAGCCGAATCGACATCTGGCTCAAGTAGCCAAGAACTTGAATAGCTCTCTCTACTAACTGGCCTGGAACGCTGATCTGGTGACGAGGTTCCAGGTAGGCCCAGTCAGATGCAACAAAGCTGTCACCTTGCCAACTGACAGTGAATATCTGGTGTGGGGGAGACTTCCTAAGAATGTTAAGATATCATCTGTATGAGCCTACTGGACAATCAGCCCTGACTACAGATGTAAATACTGTGCAGAAGAGACTGGAGCATGTTGGCCTGGGGGACCTGGACCATGAGTCTTGTAACGTGTCTGCTGGTTGGCAAAGAAAACTGAATAATCTTGTGCTCAAGTATGAATACATCTTCTCTCATCATCATCTGGACTGCAGTGAGGCCACAGGGTTTGTGCATAGGAACATGTCATGGTCATCAAATACCTCAAACACTGGGAGAAAATGACAATGATACCAGTTTGTGGTCCCCGTATGGGTCCTGCAGACACTTTAGCTAAAAATGGGTTGAATGTAAATCAGGTAGAGGTGGCAGTACCAGTTAGCAAAGTGGAGATCAGAGCATATGTGTGGAGCAAAATTAAGATACAGTGGCAAAGTTTATGGGATAATGGAAATAAAGGACGACATTTATACAAGATTCAGCAGAAAGTAGGGAAGGAAAAGTCACTGGGGAAGAGAAGGAAAGAACACTGTCAATTTAGCAGAATTAGACTAGGTCACACAAAGTTAATGCAGACTGAAACATGAAGGAATGAAACAAGTGTAAGGATTTAGGCAGATGTAACTAAGATACAGTAGGTGGCGATAATGCTCCATCTGGTTGCAAGAAGAAGAAGAAGAAGAAGAAGGTAAGTGGTAAGTGCACCGGATCTGGCACTGAAAGATCCGACTAGTCTGAATGCGGCATAAGCGCTGAACAACCCAGGGCCTGCGGTCGAGTAGACGTGGCAACACATGACGTCATCAAAGTGGGTCGATAGTTTTATTCATGGATTTGCGGATCGTACTGAGCTAGTCTAGCTAGCAGGTGAGTAGTTAAGCTATTCGTTCATAAATCTCAGAAGAAGGACACACACACACACCATCCTCTCATGCTTATCCCCTGGAGAAGTCGATAAAACTGTGCATGTCGCGTTTTCTTTTGCTAAGTTAGAGCTGAGTATGTGTTTGTACACGTGTAACTTGCAGCTGAGCCCACAGCTGAGGTAAAATTGCTGCATTTGGTTTTAAAGGAAGCTAACACTAAATTTAATTTAAACTCCACCATTTAAACGTTGTGCCGCTTATAATCAAAACACATGGCAAAGTGTTATTTAAAGAAAGCCAATCATTCCTTCTAACTAAACGTGTCAAAACCGATACAATTAGTAAAGCTGTAATGTGTCTTCCTTTACAAGACCAAAACCTTTTAGCCTAAAGCTTGAGTCTGCTTAGCAGAACAAGTTAGTTACATTTTAAACAGGCATCAGTAAGCAAGATTACAGATGTCTGTGGGATATGTGGGTGTTCAGCACGGTGTGATGGAAGCACAGTAGTTCCTCCTTGCGGTGTAAAGACCAGCCCGAGTCAACCCAACCGCACTTGGCTATTGATGCTAGTCTATTAATGCTATTACGGCACAGGTGCTTGGACTGTCCAAAAAGGACAAAACTCACATTTCAGCAACCGTATCTCACATTTGATGTACAAATTACATTATATTACACATCATAACAAATCAAATATTAATAACAGTTGAAGTAATTTTACTGTACAGTTCCATAATAACTTTTCCTTAAGAGGTTTGCTAAAATTTTCAGTGCAATCCTGTTCAGGAGAATCGTCACTATAACCATGTACAATATGAAGTCATGTTAATGTACAGATTTTGAGAAAGTTATAGGGAATCTAACTGCAAAAACAGAAAAGATTTGAGAACCACTGAGTCACTAACGTTACAAACTCGCTCCTCTCCTGCTTAACACCTCTCTTGTCCACCGCTTGAACCTGCCATGGTTTCATCATACCGGGAGTCAGAGTCCTGTTTGGAGCCACTAGCTGCACAGCTAAATAGCTAATGGCAGCTGCAGTTAGCAGCACCTAGTGGTGCTAAGTGTCCCTTATCAGAAATGACTACCATGTTAAAAGAAAAAAGGTCTGTTGCTTCTGTCCCCCTGGTACTATGACAAGCAGCAGCTCCCAAATAGAGGTTGAGGGGTTTTTTTGTTTTCTGCTACTAACCGACCAGTGAAAACTAAATTGAGTAAGATTCTAGCTAACTGTTTGGTTGAACATTAGGGGGCAGTCCTAGTTAACTGAATTGAAATGAACAAACAGGACATGCTGTAGACATGAGGCCCCTAGTAGTCATATTCTACCCAATATGCAATAGGGTTATATTTCTTACCCAAAGGAGGATAAGCACTGTTGGTGGCCTGCTGTGACTGAATTCATGTAGCTGATAGTGGAAACAACATATTTTATATTGACAGTAAAGAAACTATGTTTAATGTAAAATATGCAATCTATGGTTTTACCTATTCGGCTTCACCAGGTTAGTTAGATTGGTGCATCCTCAGTGTATGTATGCAAGCATTAGAACTGATCAGCTAAACACCAAGTTGACACATCCTGATTCATCACAAAGACTTATTGAAACTGTATTCTGGGCTGAAGTGTAGGAATAAGGCAGAGAAGATGATGGAAGAGAGTGGGATTGAGACTACACCTCCTGCCAGCCCTACACCTCCTCTTACTATGGCTGCCAGTGTCACCAGCCTGCCAATGACGACAGGTAAGAAGTGGCCTAATAAGTGTTGCTATTTGAGCAGACCAGGTTCCCTGCTGCAGTGAACTTTCAGTCTTCTTAACTCAAGACCACCTTTTAGACTCTCTTTGTTACAGTTTATTCCAGTACGCTATGAAAGCAAGCTGTCGTGGAGAGAAAAATGTCAAAGTTACATTATTATTAGGTCTGAACAATTTTGGAAAATAATGTAATTGCATTTTTTTTTTACCAATATTGCGATTGCCATTTAATATGCAATTAATTTTTAAGCTCTTTACCTTCTGTAGTATTCAAAACAGACAAACTAGATCAAATAGATTAAACATTCAACATGTTCTTGCTTGTAGATATTTCCTGTGTGTGTGACGCAGCAGGCGCTGATCGCCACAATACACTTACCTTACCACACGTGTCTTTCTGTTGTGCATTTTTCCTGTCCGCCACCACCACCAGTTTAACTGCAGGTGGCGGGTGCTACTTTCATTCCCTGTGTGACACTAAATTTCTGTAGTATCAGCGTCTGTCAGGTTTAATGCCATTATACAACAACAAATTAAGGTTCAGTGTAATGTGCGAAGTTGATGTTTCCTCTGCAGACTGCTGTTCACTCACGTGCCATGTGACCAGAGCGTGAACGCAGCCTTTGCGATTAGAAAAACTCATTTTATCATACAGCAATAATATCGCAAATGCAATTAATTTTTCAGCCTTAATTATTATGATGTGTTACTGCATTTGAGACCATTTATAATATGATGTAATAACAATATGATATAATATGATTTTGACAGCCCTGGTGACATAGTGAAAGCAGAGCAGCAGCTTCAGTCCTCTGTCAGTGTCACACAGAATGCCTTCAGGCCTGTCGTGTAGGTCACCTGCATTTTGTCCAATACACAGTTTAATTATGGAGTAGCAGGTCAAATATTCCATTACTGATTTAAAAATGAGCTTATCACAGATATATCTGCATTAGTATATATGTTCTAATATACAACAAGATGCTGCAGTTTAGTCTGAGGTGAATCTCGCAGTAAGTCCATTTACAGTTCTTCAAGAATCTTACCAAAAATGTCTGTTCATGTTATGTGGTTATGTAATCATTATTCAATTGAACAATAATTGCTGACAATGTGTTTCAAATATCCAGCATCCTCAGTTTACCTCCCCTGTGGAAACGTGTGGAAAACTAATTTCAAATTATCATGGAAATTTGAAAACGAAAATGTCATTCATAATAATAATAATAATAATAATAATAATAATAAGTTACTTCCTGACTGGTATCAGAAGTGAGAGTCGGAGGTTGCTGCTTGGGTGTAACATTAGTTCTTTGTGTTTCAGGTCTGCCCAGCACTCTGTCCCCCCCAGGCAGCAGCTCCATCGGTTCCTCCTCAGTCTCCACCGCTCTCCCCCCTGTGCCCTCCTTCCCGGCGATCAGTGGCCCTATGGCCACGCCCCCTTCCCTCTCCTCCCATCTCCCTTCCTCCACACTGGCCTCCCCCTTCACCAGCAGCTCTCCTTTCCCTCCTTCTACCTACCCCTCTTTGCCTCCTCAGGCATTCCCCATTAGACCACCTCCATCCTCAGTTCCTGACATGTCGGCCCCTCCCGTAGGCCCGCCCGTGTCCAGCTTTTCCATGAGTGCAGGATATGACATCACAAGGGGTCACGCTGGTAGAACGCCACAGACACCACTTATGCCAACATTCTCCAGTCCTTCCGCCATGCCAGGTAAGAGCCACTCTTCTTCTTTAACACGCTATTTACATGGTCAATATGAGGAACCAGGGTTCTTTTTTTTTCAGGAGGATTTCATAAAGCAAAATTACATGGTAAGCCAGGCTTCCTAAAAAAGTCACTTGTTGACAAAACACAGGGTTTCCTCCAAAGTTCCCCCAAGCAGCCCCCCAGCACTGATGCACTGTGAGCAAAAGTCTAAGTCAAATCAGCACATACAATCATTTATTAGTTCTACATAGAGAAGGCTGCAGTTATTGCAAAGTTAGCTTAGACCTTTCATTTGATTTAAGGTATCCTAACCCACAAATGTGTATGAATAAATAATATGTATAATATATATGTCAGAACAAGGGGAGCGTGTTGCTCTATAGAGGAGGAGGCTAAAAGAAGCAAATATTGGGACATTGGCATCCTGACTCCGGCTAAATCTAGATCTGTCCCCTGCAGAGGCTCTATCTACAACCTGGAGGAGGAACTAGTATACATGAGTGCATTATTATAATATTATAAAATAAATTAAAAATAAATAAAGAGTATAATGTTCAGTTAATAGTATGCTGGTAGTATAACATTAACATATCAATTTATTAATAATAAATTAATAATAATTAATAATAGTATACTATTTTACCTCTAGTTGAATATTAAATCCAGTTGCAGAAATATCATGTCTGTGGGTTGTTTTTATTAATTAAATCCTTGTGCAAAAAGGCTCTATGTTAGTCTCTAATTTCTGAATACTAAGTACTAACTTGTCAACAATGATATTGTTTAACATTTAAACGTTTGCTGGAGTACGTCAGAATGTCCCAACAGGTTATCCAGGCTGTGACTGGTCGGTTAACGAAAAGTGATACTAACAAGCATATCGGCTTAATGAAAAATTGAACAAATGTTCACTGTTCCACCAGTGTATGAATGTGAGTCAATGTTAGTTTCTGTTTGAGCACTTAGGCTCAGTGTGTGAATGTGTGTAAATGGTGAATACAGATGTAGTGTAAAAGCGCTTTGAGTGGTAGAAGAGACCAGACAGGCGCTATACAAATACGGAGCATTTATTATTCTGTTTGAAATAAACAAACTGTTTGATAGTAGTTTCAGTTTTGTGCAAAAAGAATTAAAGGCCTGTCCCAAATGGACGCCTGTCCCTAATAAAGGCAGGGTCAATGAAGTGATTTTAGCAAATAAAAGCCTGGGCTATAATTCAAAGTTTTATGGTATGTCCAGAGCCACACCCCTTTCATTTGTCCATATCTTGAAAAGTACTTGAGATATCAACATGCTTTATACAACTTTTAATAGGCTTGATCCAATAATGATTCACTGAAAATTTGGTGGCAATCGGAGCTACAGTGTAGGAGGAGATGTCAAAAATTAAAAAAAAAAAAACTCTAGGTGGACCTTAAAGGTCCAATGTGTAATATTTCCGAGGATCTTTGGACAGAAATGCAATATAAGATCCATAACTATGTTTTCAGTGGTGTAAATAAATAAACCTTATATAATAACCCACTATGTTTTTATTACCTCAGAATGAGACATTTATACGTACATAACCGCGGCCACCCCTTTCCATGGACGTCGCCACGTTATGGTAGCTGAAAACTGGACAAACAGCGCTATAGTATGCGTTTCATCACTACATTCTTCTTGTTCTACTTCTTCTACTACTAGAATTCAGGCAATGCAGACACTCATCACTATGTTGAATACATAGAAGAAAGAGAAAAAGAAGTAGTACTAATACACTGCAGGAGTCTGCAAATAAGTTTTGAATCAGAACACTATTTTCTACCATTAGATGGTGGATGACTGTATAAGCCATAATATTAACTTGCTTTAGCATGTAGCTTGGTTAGCTCAGTTGATAAGGTGCAGGGTACACCACTAAAGGATAATGGGTTCAAATCCACCTTGGGACAGGGTTTTTTTCTGTCTGCAACAAATGGATTCTGCAGTGGTTAGGGGGCAGTGGATAGAATGTTGCAATTTCTTGGAGCTCGTCAGAACTTGTGTCAAAGTTTAGTTCAAATTGATGATTATCCACTCGTCAGTGCGAAAATGACTACACAAAAGTTTATCAAACCTGCCAAATTAAACTTGGACCCCAAAGGACAGAAAAGTTTGCCAAACCTTAAAAGAAAAGAAGAGCTTCGAGAAGTGGAACACAACTACGTAATGGGAGTTACACTGCTGAATAAGAGGGACCGCAGAGACAATTCGACACCTTCAACACCAAGTATGAAGCCAGTGGAAAAGAACTACAAACAACAAGCGACGTTGAGAGTGATGGTGTCTCTAGACAATAAAGGGTGAAAGGATGCAAGAATCAAAAGTCAAACTCCTTTCTCCTGGAGAAACAAAATGAAAATTTGTGCAAAGAGAACAGCGAACTCAGAGAGTGTGTTACAGAACAAGAAGGATACAGAATGACTTGGTGTCTCCGTCTCAAAGGTTTGGAAGAAAATAAGGACATCAGAGTCATTCATATCGTTGGTAAGATTGTCCCAGATAAGGACTCAAAAATGGATGAAGCAGTTGACGACATGCGGAGAGTTGGGAAAAAGATGGACAATAAGAACAGACATTACGTTTACCAAAAGAGAAATGAAGGAAGAAATTTGCAGACGGACCAAGGACTCTCCAATCTGCAAGGATAAAGGCATTGGTTTGCTGTGTTACCACGGGAGGATTGGGAGAGAAGAAGAAAGCTGTGGCCTCACATTAAGCAGGCCAGGCGGGCTGGAAAGCCACCGTTCTTTAGAGGCGTCTATGGATACATCAAAAGGCGTCGGATTGAAGATGGCAACTGAGTTTATAATGGTTGTGATATAGCAGAAAATGTGAGGTGGAACGAGGGAGCTCTACTTACAGTTCACCATGTTAATGAGTAGAAGTGGTTTAAAAAAGTGTCAAGTACACTTCTCTGTTTATTGCTTTATTTGGTTTGTGTTAATGGTTAATAGCAAAATTTCTTTTGGTTCTTTAAATGTCGGGCTTGAAGGACATCATAAAGAGAAAGGTACTGTTTTTATTTTGTAAAGGGGAATTTTGGCTTTTACATGTGTTCAGGGTGGGACTCTAATCAAACAAAGTTTTGTGCAGATGTGAGCATGTAAACTGAAGTTACAACAACTTCCTGTTTCCTGTTCTGCATAGAGCCCCCACATCTCCATTCATCCAGGCCTTCTGATTGGGAAATGATTTTGTCGTCTTAGTGATCACCACATCAGAGCTGCTGTAGGCCCATTTGTCCAAACTTTTATTGTTTTAAATTGTTGGTTTGATGCTGAAGAAGCAGAGAAATATGGTCTGATAGACCAAAGTGGGGGCAGGGCGATGTAACTGCCAGGAATATTCGTGTAGAAGTGGTCCAGTGTATTTATTCCTTTGGTGGGGATGTGGAAATGTTGGTGGAATTTAGGTAAAATAGTTCTTGTAAAATAAGATTTGTGTAAACATTCAATCCTCGTCTTACCGGACTCCAGAATCCTGTCTGCGTGGAATACATTCCTCCCATCAAGTGTGACATCTTCCTCTGGTACGCTGCTATGCAGCCGGGACTTATCCAGGAGATGAGGGCACAGCAGGCTCTGATATCCCATTGCTGGGCGAGCCTTAGTCTTACTTACTATTTTATTCTCCAGTGACCAGACATCAGCGATTAGTAGGCTGGGGAGTGGGAAAGCCTTTGGTCCAAACTGAATTAGTTTCACTCTTCTCCAGGCTCTGCTTGTTTTGTTTAGAAATGCCGTGGCTAATTATCGTCTCCAGATCCGCTGCGCTCAGTCCAGTCCCCACACTTTCTTTTCCAATATTGATTAATGTAATTCTGTCATAGATGATCATATTTAGACATTTTCTGTAAAAAGAGGAGAAAAACAGATTAAAAATAAAAATGGAGCAAAAACTAAGGGGCTATTGATTGCTGTGTTTGCTCGCGCTGCCGTTGTCATGACAAAAATCATCATCGATCAACAAAGTCAAAGAATTCAATCAAATACCCTGAAACACTTGTGTATATACCATAGACTGTATAAACCATGGATGTCGTCTCCCTGACGACTTCATGTTTTGGTTTTCAGCTCTGGACGTTAATATCACTTTTAATAAAACAAGATCTAGACAGCCAATATGTATTAAAACAGTCTTTATTACACCATTTGTATTTCACCTGTTACTCCTGGCATTCTATTGTTTGTCCAGTTATTGCACAAAAAAAGAGAGCAAATGTTTCATGAGCGCACAGTAACAGCAATAAGTCTGAGTTCAAGCACACAGTTTGAGCTAAGCTCAAGCAGGGGCAAAATTTAGGTCTCGATTAAACATTGGAAGATAATCCCATGTACAAAAACTGCCTAGTTGACACAGTTGAAAGTTGGTATAATTACATTTGTCTCATGGGTTTTTCTGAAGTTCTTTTTTTAAAGTGTTCCATCATATCTTGCAGGAGTGGTGTCAAGTCCACTGGTTCAGCAGCCAGCCATGACAGGAGGATTAGGTACTGGATCTCCCATCACTTTCCCAGAGGAGCAGGAAGATCCCAGAGTGTCTGGAGATACCAACGTTGGTGGAGGCTTATGGGGTTTTTTCAAGGTAATACTGCTCTAATCCAATGTGGTTTGACACCACTTTGCTAACATGGAATAAATAACTTTTCTGGCTTCAGCTGTTCAAGTGATTCATTTTGTCATTCAGAGAGATCACTCCCACTGCCCCCTCTAACACATCACACTGTAGGTTTGGGTGTTACTGTGGGACTTTTTGACAATAAGACAAATATAGAATAACACGATAGCCCAACCAGTTTTTTAATGGTGACTGAGATGTTGTGACATACTGAGCCAGTATCTCTGCAGGGGAAACTCTAAGGATGACATTAAGGATGTATTTTGTACCTCAGACATTTTTTACCTTAGTTTGCTCCTGATTTAGGTAACTTTTAATTATTAGCACATAGTCATCTTTTAAAGCCTTTTTATTAAATGAATAAGAAAATAACTATTACACATGTGATGTGAACTGTGGCTTAAACAAAAATCTGAAATATGTAGTTTTTGTTTCTTTGTGTTGATAGTAGTTTGGTGTTTGATGTGATTTCAGATTTATGCATCTGTGAACACGTCCATTCAGCGTCAGTCTTCATGTGAAATACTATATCTGTGTGTCCTCAGGGAGTAGCAGGTAACCCTGTTGTAAAGACAGTCCTGGACAAAACCAAGCACTCGGTGGAGTCCATGATCACCACTCTGGATCCTGGCATGGCTCCATACATCAGTAAGTCAACATGCTTGATTCTTGTCACCTCACAATGAAAAAGGAGGATTTAATCTTCAAAAGTCCTCAATAAATGTCCCTGTGTTGTTGTTCTTCAGAGTCTGGTGGAGACATTGACATTGTAGTGACTTCAGATAAGGAGATGCATGTGGAGGCAGTCAGAGACGCCTTCCAGGAGGTTTTTGGGATGGCCATGGTCACTGGAGAGCCTGGTCAGTCTAACATTGCGCCACAGCCTGTTGGCTATGCAGCCGGTGTCAAGGTCAGTTCACTGCTGCATCTCCAACCTGCTTTTTAAACTGGTTTAATTTCCTCAATCAAAGTAACAGAGGGCAGAACTACTGTAGTAGACCTTTATATTTTTACACAATCACGTTTCATCTTACTTTTCCTTCATACACATCAGTTCTGACCAAAAGTGCAGCATTTGTCCTCCTTAAATACCCTTAAAGATACAACAGCAAATGTTAATCACAGACAAATGGCAGTCACATCAGAAGTTCTAGAATTCCAAGATGACAAAAAGATTTTGCAAATGTATTTATATTGCAAAAGGTCCCACAGTCCCCTTAGGACCACCATTTGTCTGTTTATATCTCACCTAGGCTACATGTTAGGCCACATCTGTTGTAAAAACATGGCCATTCAATCAACAAATTAAACAAAATGTTAATCTTGTGGCTCTTACTTTGAAGATGTTACAACATTGTAACCGAAACTTATTTCCTAAAATTACATTCAGTGAGTATTAATGCTATAAAAATCTACAATCTAAAATGTATTTCTCACACGTTTTAAAGCTAATTTCTGATAGAGCTTCTTGAAGTTAGAGAGGGGACGTCCCTGCTGTGATGGCGTGTGGTAGCTCGTTCCACCATCATGTTGTCACAGATGAGAACAGCCGGGACTGAGATTGCTTTGTGTGTAGTGTTGGCAGAGCCAGGTGGTGGTCTTTAGAGGTGCGCAGTGGCTGAGAAGGAACGTAAGCTTGGTTTATGGAGTTTATGTAGAAGAGTGTTGAGTTTGATTCTGGAGGTCACTGAGTAATGGAGTGACATGAGTCCTTTTGGGTTGATCAAAAACCAGACGTGCTGCTGCGTTCTGAACCATTTGTAAGGGTTTCACAGCACAAGCTGAAAGACCTGCTAGGAGGGCGTTGCAGTAGTCAACAGGTAAAAAGGACTGGATTGGTTGATACACAACAAGTAAAATAATGTAGAGTCATAGGTCAAGGATAATTGCAAAAGAGCTCATGTCTTTACTTTATATATAATGAACATGAATATCATGTTAATTATAGGCAACAGTCTGTTTTCCAAACATAAAGAAGGATATTAGACAAAGGTTTACCAAACACATATTCCATTGGCAACAATAAGCTTCTGTTGTCTATAATCACATAAATGTCATGCCTGATTATGCTATAAACAGCAACTACTTATTTAGGAGTGTGCAATATTAAGATATTAGATTGTGAACGATTAAAATGTCTCCACTGTCTGTCTTTCAGAGAGATTGTTAGTATCGTGCTACAGTGCACATTCTATCAGTTTAGTTCTGTGACTCGTACAGACGGTGGACAGCTGCTTTGTCAGTGTCGCAAGTCTGCTGCCTCGCTGCCTGCACCCTCTGCTGTTTACAAAGGCAACACTGTAACTGTGTGTCATTAAACGAATTTTAAAGTTCTCCGAGTAACCCAGCTGCTCTGCCTCAACTCTGTGATTTACGGAGTTTGCTGATGAACAGATATTGTTATTTGTTGCTAAAGTAACCGTTGGTAATTAGCTGCTGTTATTTAATTGGCTCAGTTAGCCTAGCGGTCATAGCTGACTTGTCCCAGACTGGGAGCTTGGAGCACCTGGGGAGTACACCTCTACTTACTGGAGGTTTTCAGGCTAGGATAACGTCAGCAAGCAGCGCCGGGGGAACCAGAACTGGAGCCAAGCAAGCAGGCAACAAACTGTGTTCAGCAGCCTCCCAGGGAACACGGCATTACCAGGACCAAACTCAGCCTCAAAGACCAGCAGGGTTTAGCTAAACCACTATGTTAACTGTATCTCTCACTGTGGCTAGTTAAAGTTAGCTTGGTTAACCGTGCTGCTAGCTCTTCTTTTAGCTGACTCAGTCCCGGAGTGCCAAGAGCCAAATCCAGCAAGAAAACATGAAGATTGTGAATAGTGAACCTGCCTGAAATAAATCGTGATATGATAATATCACCCACCCCTACACTTATTTGGCCTCACTTGTGATAATTCCATTAAAAGAAATGTTAGAGCTTCAAAAAGACATACCTGTGCTATTACTATGGACATAAATGATGTTTATTTGCACGTTATGTCTATGTGATCCAGATAAAAGCAGCTGTAGATGTAAAGAGACTGTGGACACACTGTGTGCGCTCCCGCAGACTGCAGTCAGTTTTTGGCAGACCCTCACTTTTCAGGGGTCTTAAATTATATTTGTTGAGATCTTAAACTCCTGAAGGTCTGCAACTCTGAAGGTCAGATTTGGTGGGGGCCCAGAGAAAACTATGGACTCCCACACATACATTCATTTCATTCTTAGCTTACGCTATTTATCCAAAGCGACTTAAAATAAGTATGTCAGAGACCTCTGGAGCAACTAGGGTTTAATTAAGTGTCTTGCTCAGAGACATATTGGTAGATGTGTCACAGTGGGGAATTGAACCCGGGTCTCTCACACCATTGGCATGTGACATATCTTAGAGAAGCCATCGCTAGCTGCTAAGCTAAAGAGACAGTGTGTGGGAACACTAAGATTTTGTGAGAGTCGCTAAAAGGGGAAAGCTATGAGCAGAACTACTTGTAAGATTAAATGTATAGCGGGTAATTAGCTAACAAAATTAACCCAGCTTAGCTAGAGCAGCGAAAATACAAAAATACTACTAGTAACATGAGCGCTGGCAACCGGAAAAGAGACAATAGCCAATGTTTTAGCATTTCCTCACATTCCATATCATAGCCTATAATCAGTATATCACCCGTGGGTCCACTTTTGTCATTGCTTTGATCAGGACCAGACATTCTCTATGCTCCATCTGAATACACCTAGCTCCTGTCAGCCACAGGGTCCTTCCTACTGCAAAACTTATGGGGAAACAGCTGTGTCTTGCACTTTAAAAGAGGAGGGGAAATTAATTTTTGTGTGGACAATACGCCATACCAATGTGACCTGTATGCCTTATCCAAAATATCAAACAATTTGTTGTGGTTTTACAGGAGAGGCTTCAAGGATGAGGAATAAGTGGTTGGTTTGGCAAATGCACATCTTAATTTAAAGACGGTCCCAAACAGGGATGCTGCTGCAGTTCTATAGCAAATCTTCACATTTGACAAGTTGGAACTAGAAAAATGACAAAGTATTGATGAGCAGAAAGTTAACTTGTTACTTGCTTGTGTGTGTGTGTGTGTGTGTGTGTGTGTGTGTTTGCATGCGTGCTTGCAGGGGGCTCAGGAGCGCATTGACAGCCTGCGTCGAGCTGGTGTGATCCATGAGAAGCAGCCAGTAGTCTCTTTGGAAAACTTCATCGCTGAACTCTTTCCTGACAAGTAAGAAAAAAACCTCTGACCAGCACACACTGAGACCCAAAGCTTTTTCTTATTTCAACTACTTCAACAGGCTTTTTAATTCCACACACACATGTTTAAGTCTTTCACACTCACTGATGGGAAACTAATAACCCATGTTCAGTGGAATACAACCTAATTCTATAACCCTGCAATAAACATTACCTCTGGAATTTGGAGGCTATAGGTTTTGGTAGTATAATGGATATTACAATGCTGTTTACATGGGGAAAAACAGGGTCTTCTCAGAGAGAAGTTTGAGGATTGGTCCATTGACCTCAGAATAGTTGTGTTGCAGGCAACATTTAATAAATGATTGTCTCTCCATCCGCTCATCTGAATTGTCCATGTATATAATCAGTTCAGTGTGTGTATATAATAATAATTGTTGTCCCCAGGTGGTTTGACATAGGTTGTTTGATCCTGGAGGACCCTGGTCACAGTATCCGCATCGAGGTCTTCACTCAGGCAACTCCTCTGGCTCTAGAAAGCGTCCAACAGGTACAAATCAGCCACTGCAAACTGCACAAGCGACACGTTCATCTTTACCACAGAGTATGAGGCCTGCTGTTTGAGAAAAAATTAAGTTTTCAAGGATAAAGTTGAAATATTTTGAGGAAAAACTGTAATGTTATCAGACCTAAATATTTATTTCAAGAAAAAAGTTGTACTTCATATTAATGAAAAATCTCAATTGAGCGAAGGTGCCGCTCTGTTTCATGGGATGGTTAAAAAGCTTCAGAACCTGCTACAGCTGTCCAACATCTGATTAGTGGCTGACCATTTCTGTAACTTTATGAAACAGACAATGTGAAATTCACACACCCCCGACGCAGTGATTGGCTATGCGTGTGGATGTGAAATGTTAGCAGGCTTTAAAGTTCTCTGAAGCTATTTTTGTCATTCTTGAACTGTTTCATTGTACATGTGAACAGCTAAGGCTACATCCACACTACTGTTTAAAAACTATTTAATGGACTTGTCAACTTAAAATATAAATAGTCATACTATATTTAAAAGCATTGCTATTGAAATGAGCAACATAACGTCAGCTTACCTCTATTTAGCCTGTACACGTTACACCTCTGTCTCTAGTGGAGCTAATTGCTGGTTGGAGCCGTTGAAGGAATCGTGGGCGTGGCCATCTCAAAACCCAGCAATAAAATCTCTTATTTCAACCTTTTTTGACTCGTAAAACATTTCAACTTGCAAAACGGTTTAACCTTTCTGACTCACAAGGAAACCTGTTTGACTTGCAAAACTATTTAACTTGCAAAACTTTCTGACTTGCAAGGAAAACTTTTTCACTTTAAAGACAACATATTGGCTATTAAAACTTTTTTAGACACAAAAAAGGCTTGTTCATTTTTAATTAAAAACTTGATTTTTGATTTCAGTGCGATAAATATGCTCTGAAAACATTTTTTTTTGCTTGCATTAAAAAGACAAAAATACCTTCATAGTCCAATCACTAATCGGCACCAGCCTACCAACAGTATGTCCTCAACATCTACAGCAGTGAAATGCAACATAGATATTAATGCAGCAGTCTTATTAAACAAAAATCGTCAGATATAATGGTTCCACAATGACTGGGAACATTTTACAGTACAATGATTACTATTGAGTAATGAGTGTTTTGCCTTGCATGACTTATAAGAGCCAATAAAGAAGGCTAATGTGACTCTCTGCGTCATCATTTTAAAGTCCTCTGTTTTCACCTGTCCGCACTAATATGCTACCCCCGAGTTTTAAAATCAAATTTGGGTCAGTAGCGTTTTTAAACTTCTCCGTTTTAGGTCTTCGGATTTGCCGTTTTAGTCTGGACAGGAGGTGCAAACGTAGCAAAAGGTCTGTTGTAACACAAAACCGTAGTAGTGTGGATGTGGATAATTATTGTTACTAGTCCCATGCTATTATTACTGTTATTAATAATACAATTATTATGAACACTACTATAAATATCTGTACCATTTTTCATTCAGTCTATAGCAACATTAGCTTTACTGTCTGTACCTCTGTGTGTATACTGTGTAGGTCGCCTCCCTCCCCTCTCTCTTTTCGCTCTGTTGCTCTCTTGCCCTGTCTCTCTCTCTCTCTCTCTCTCTCTCCCTCACCCCCAACGGGTCGAGGCAGATGCCCCCCCACCCTGAGCCATGGTTCTGCTCGAGGTTTCTGCCTCTTAAAGGAAGTTTTTCCTTGCCTGTGTCGCCTAGTGCTGCTCTTGGTGGGAATTGTTGGGTTTCTGTAAATAACTTCAGAGTATGGTCTAGACATTTATGAAAAGTGCTGTGAGATACAGATACAGAGATACAGTGTTGTTGTGATTTGGAGCTATATAAATAAAATTGAATTGAATGTAGCTTCAGTTAACAGTATGAAAACCTTTTGAGGTAAGATGAAAATAAAAGTAGTAATTTTATAAGAGAATGTTGTATTCCAAATTCTTTTTCTCATAAAATCACTACTTTATTCTCAAATGATTAATTTATATATAAATTTCACAATTTTAACAACATTACACACAATTTTAACAAGACTTTTTTCAAAAACCTTTTCTCCTTTTTCAGTGGCCATACTTGGTTATACACATGACATGCACATGTCATACCTTAAAAGTACTTTAATCAATAGGTTATGATATAATTGTGTTTTATGATGTCTACATTGACTGTAACCACTTTATCAAAGGATTATGAAAAGAATCTTGGTTGGAGTTGACCACCACGGCTGACTGTGATTGACTGAAACACTTTTCAATCAAGTACACAATCAGATTCTAAACATACTTCTGTTTAAGTCTGTTAAACAGGAGACGACTCCCAGTCTGTTCTGCCACCAAAATAGCTTTGTAATCGTGTGATACTTCCAGCAACAAATCCACCTTGTTGTTTGTCCATGCAAAAACTAATCTGTAGCAGTACTTTCTTCTTTTGTTAAAAATTCTGCAACTGCGACAATTGGCTTCATGTTCACACCGGCTCGTTTTACACCCATAGAGTGCAAGCTGACTCAAGGGGTGACATATTATACAAATAATTTACTAATAAATACAAGTTGGCTGGACCTCAGTTTCAGTTGTAACTGAACTTACTTGGAACAATAAAAGTGACAATATAAATATATAATCAATATATCACAATATAGTAAGAACCATACAATCACTAATTATTTTCATTTATCGATCATCTACAACTATACAATTGCAATTCCTATAATTACCAGTAAAAGGCCTGCTTTAGTCACAAAACAACTAAGTTAAGGATAAATCTCTCATTTATCGTCTTTGTTTTCATAGTACTGCTGCTAATCAATGGTCTAGGGTCTGGCTCTAACCGTTTACATTCTATTAGCTAAATGTCTTGATATAACAAACAAAAAAAACAAAATGTAAATTACAAAACACTCATAAAAACTCATCAAAACACAATAAATCCTACATCCACATATGTATCAGTGGAGTCAGGTAACGTTACATCTGACTACTTTCGACATGTCGACAGGTGAAATTGGACACGAACTCATCGAAAACAACAAGCTAGTGCTGATTCATGCTGTTAGGATACCTAGCTAGTGCAAATACCACAAGTGACTACCAACTAGATATAACATTTCTAACTGTACACTAAATAAAATATCTAGATTACTGTCAGACAGGATGCTTACGTGACATTTACCCACCTGAAAGAATAAATACAAGGTAGTGAGATTGCTGGGCCTCTGTTGTTTTACGTATTGTGGTGTTAAGAACACAGCACAAATTTTACAGTGCATTCTTTAGGTATTCACAGCGCTTCACTTTTTCCACATTGTGTTATGTTACAGCCTTATTCCAAAATGGATGAAATACATTATTTTCCTCAAAACTATACAAACAAAACCCCATAATGACTATGTGAATTAAGTTGGTTTGAAATCTCTGCATCTTTATTAAAAATAAAAAAAAAGCAGACTGAGGAGACTGAGTTATCACCCGGCTCCCTCCCTACAGGTTCCTGTTAAGCCACTCCACTAACATATCAGTTATTTTGACACATTTGGTGACATCCATGTCGACGTCCCAGAGTCAATATGGAAAATGAACCAATAGGCTGCTTCCTGTTAATAATTAATATATAAATAATTTAAATTGTATCACCCTAAGGTGTGTTGGCCTATAGGGCAAATGCCTGTTAATGAGATTATTTGTGCATTGCAAACCTGTTTGTTTTGTTTTTTCATCTTTAGCCACTTCAGTTTTCAGCCACTGTGAACGCAGCTTGGTTTATTGTTGTTTATTGATAAATGTGAGTTTCAGCCTTAAACTTTAATTAGTGTTACTCCCTTGGAAACCTCCAGCAACTTATCAAACTGTTTTTGTAACCTTCCTCTGTGCAGGCTCAGTCCCTGACTCCTCCTGACTATAGTCTGCGCTGGTCAGGTCTGATTGTCACAGTGGGTGAGGTCCTGGAGCGCAGCATGCCCAACATCTGCAGAACAGACTGGCATCAGGCCGTGACGGGAATGACCCAACGCCAGATGATCCAGAGTGCTACCAAAGCTCTGGCCGGAATCTACAAACAGCAGCTGTCATCCAGGACCCTGTGAGTTTGAAGGGTTCCAGCTTCTGTCACATGCTCAAAGGAAGTGGAGACACATTGGAGCAATAAATGAACTGATGGGACAGCGAGGTTCCTGGTAGCTCCCCATCCATCCTCCACCTGTCCTTGTGGGGCAAAGCCAAATGCTTTCTTTAAAGAAATTGATGTTTGACATTCCAACATCTAAAGGTCCATCAAATATCAAATCAATACTTTGCCACCTCAGGCTTCTTTCAAGGCAGGTGACAAGATCTGTCAATGGTTATTATTATCATGTATATTAATATCAACAACCATAACACCTACTGTGGTAATGTTTAGTTTTCTTGTTTTATGAATGATCATGGTAATTGTAGAAACCAATACAAAGACTGTGTCCCAGTTGTATTCTATGTCCTAAGGTTTGGATCTGTTGTCACTGATCCAAACCTTAATGGCATGAATTCAGTTTTTTTTTAAAAACGAGACCCAAACCAAAATGCAGTAGAGTCATGGATACTAGGAACTGTGAGGATGTGTGAAGTTCCCTACTATATACTGGAAATTGTGCTTTGTACTAAAATTGGCAGTGCACTATAAACTACTGTACAGTTTTGTAGTAATAGGAAAGGATAAATGTATCTGACAATTTCATTAAAACATCAGTATATAGTTTGCAACTGGGACACAGCTAGAGTGATCTAATGGTTCAAATGACATTGTCATGTTTTAGATATAATGTATTAGTTAAACAAAATCATTGTATCACTGTCCTTTATTCTTGGTTGTTTTATTGCAAAATGTTTGCTCATCATTGAGGTTGTGCTGTATTGTATGCACTCATTAGATAAAAACTCATTTTGACCCATGAAAAAAACAGGATGCTAACTGAGTAACCTGGTGAAGTCAGCATGGAAAGAAAATTCTTCTCTTTGCTTTGTGTCCTCTAAATGTGCCTTTTTACACAATTAAATGACTTTTTCATGCTGCTTTGTATCAGAGCTACATTGTATATTAACTTGTTAATGTGCACAAAAATGACCAAACAAAAACATTTATAAACTAGAACTGCAATCCGTTGTAAAAGGGGTCCAAGCCACCCGTCGCAAGCTGACCCTGGGGCCCCCGCGGATGACGAGGGAATCATCAGTGGCGCATGGAGAACAATTGTCCCAAGTTTGGTGGTAGTAGGACTGATAGTTGTGGAGATACAAAATGAATGTAAATCAATGGGATTTTAACAAACTTCTTTAATCTGCATATTACGGTCAACTTTGGTCCCTCGAGTCAGGAGACCATCCTGAACAATACTTCCAAGTTTCATGTCAATATGAGTTTGGTTATAAAGAAATGGACATTTCCTGTTACACGGCGCCACCTTGGGGCCTATTGCACCAAATTTTGCACAGCCTCTTGGGAAGCCATGCCACATAAGTTTGGTGTACATTGGACATCCCTAACCACAACATCTCTAACTGTTTTTTTTTTTTTGTTCACTGCAGGAAATTGTTAGCTTATAATTCACAATACTTTTTGAGTCCAGAGATGGTCTGTACCAAGTTTTGTGCCAATCGGACTGGGCAGTTTGTAGAGTTAATTAAAATAGGTCCGCAATTTTTTGAAAACAAATGTCATCACACAGAGGTGTCATATACTGTACGATTAAGCAGCATTCCCCAAACACATAGATACAGTATAAGGTTTATAGGAGTGTGCAATGGCAATTTTGCAGGTGTCATCAGGGGCCCATGGGAAACAAATGACCCAAGTTTAGTATCAATCGGACTTGTGCTTATGGAGACATAAAATCAACGCAAGTCAATGGGATTTCAAGAAGCGTATTTAATCCGCAATAACAGTGCCAGTGACGTATTAGATTAAACTTTGGTCCCTCGAGTCAGGAGACCATCCTGAACAATTTGTCCATGTATCATGTTAATGCGACGCCTATGGGCTAATTGCAACACATTTGTACAGCTCCTGGGGAAGGCATGCCACATAATATCCCCAAGTTTGGTGTACACCTGACATCCCTAACCTAAGATACGACATCACTTCCAGTTTTTTGCGTTTGGCGTAAAACATTCTTATCTTATAATTTGTGCAGTTTTTTGCGGATCCACATGAGGTAGTGACTTTTGTCAATTTTCGTGCCGATGGGACTTGCCGCTTTGGAAAAATGGGTTTTTGGTTATTAGCTGAATATCAGATATAGAAATATTTATAAAGTTATTAATATTCAAAAATATTAATTAATTAATAAATATGGGGCTCCAAAAGCCAATTATGAGCCAAGTATGAACAGTCTAAAAGGTTTGTCAACCTACAGATGGCAAACTGAGAAAGGTGAATCCGTACACTGGCCGTGGCAACCAACTTTTACTACAACATTATACTCAACCGGATCAGAATTGGGCTCGAGGCCAGCTGATTTTGGAATCAGGATGGCGGTTCAAACCGATTTCAAACTGTGTGATTTCAAAATCGAGAAGGCAGAAAATCACTCTCCTCTGAACTAAAAAAAAATTGGAGACCTCTGATGCTAGCCTGCTGTGGGTCACAGGTCTGGTTAGCTTCAGAGATCACGTGGTGTGTTCATGTGGGGATAGTAACCAGTCTATCCTACAGCCACCAGCAGTGAATGTTCATTCAGCAGCAGTTGTTGGCTTTGGATTGGATAGAATGTGCTATTGTATCTGTTCTCAGAAGGAAGCCAAAACCAAAAATCTTTTACTGTTTACTGTTGAAAACACTCAGCTACAACTTTATCAATGAGAGGAACGGTCACAAAACGTTATCTTGTGTATAATGGTTTCCTTAGGGATCCAAAACTGTGTTGGTAACACAAAGAAAAATAATAGAGGTAAAAATGAAAGAAGAAAACAGAGTTGCTCGTCCGGCAAGTGAAGTCTGTATTCAGGAACAAATAAAGTTTAGAGCTGAAAGGAAATACCTCCTGTGGCTGCTGGTGCAGTTGCAGAAAGGCAGAGTTTGTTTACCTCCTTACAGTCCCCTGAGGAACTTGGAAAGGCCAAGAGGGTTCTGAGGTGTTTGGTTTTATACCTCTGTTGACAAAATACTGTACTTCCTGGGATTAATCCACCAACTGAAAGCTTTAGCCAATACAAACCTTTGGTTTGGTTTTAAAAGTTAAGAGTTCACAGGTAGGTGTGTAACTGACCAGGGTGGCCTGCAAGATTACAAGCACAGGCTCTGCTTTTAGGTCTGAGTCACTATTTCGCACCTAGGTGTGAAAGGGGCTTTGGCACCTGTTTACAGTCTTTTGTCTGAGAAAACTCCAAACTCAGGCTTTGGGACTCCAGCAGGCCGAGGACAGGCCTTTAGGCCCAGTCCTTGTTCTCTTGCTTGTCCTCTGTCTACGGACTTACAGATAGGCTCCTTAGTGACCTGAAGGCCCATTTTTGTTGTCATGGATGTGAGGCCCAACACGTCTGTAGTACTCACAGTCTAAGCTGCAGTATCACTTTAACCTATGGAAGAAGAATAATAAAAAAAAACAATACGATGCCTTGCATTTGCTGTTTACATATGGATGTGTTCAATGCGGTATTGTTATCATACGTCAAATTTGGTGCAGATGTGAGCATGTACACTGAAGTTATAGCAACTTCCTTTTTGTGGCGAATCTTTTGATTTTCTTCGCCACACCACGGACACGCTTGGGGATGAAAACTCACCATTTGTACAGCTTTTAATTGTCAGTGGGTTTAGACTGCACAGCGAAAATTTAAAGTCAGTTGGACAAATCTGCTAGGAGTTTGTTAAAGTATAAAGTATGTAAATCGCCAAAAATTACCATTAAATCCAACTTGGCCGACTTTGGTGTCGGATATCAGTCCATCAGGCTTTTTTGTTCGTCTGGTCATTATATATGTACCACAGAAATTTCATACATCTAGGTGAAACTTTGGCTGGGGGCTACACAAACCTGTCTGCCGATACCTTTACCGCCTTCTTCACAGGCAAAGTGGTGGCTATAACTGGCCAATTCTCTACCTCACTCAAAATCAACCGGTCTGCTCTCACTCCGGTCAGCCCCCATTCTGTGAGCACGGCACAAGAAAACCTACCAAGTCTCTACTATCCTTTTACTCGTATTGTATAGTTCAATAGTAACGACAATCACAATTGTTGGTAAGGTCAAGCATGAATAAACAGGCTTCACGTTATTGATATGATGCAGTTTTCGCTTCCAGTATAGAATATAGCTGCACCTCTTCAGAAACTCACCTTTACACTGCAAGGAGATAACCCATGTCTATGATGCTGCCTACATGGCAGCTGGCATGGCGGACAGTCACTCTAACGTGATCTGATGGACTAAAGGAGTTGACTTTATTCTTGTCATGTCATTGTCGACATTTCAACTTTAATCTCAACATTTCAACTTTTAATGTTGTCTAAAATTTCAAGACTTGGGCCAGATAACAAAGCTTGAACTCTTACCAACATTTTTAATATCAACAAAAACAGACACCAATTAGACACCAATTAGAATAATTAGAATAATTAGAATAATTAGATCTCTGACACACTCCGGTGGAGTGTGTTGTTACCATGTAACAACTGACTTCGCCTCCTTTTGGACCTCCTCTTATAGCTCTGTTTCTTGGCTTCACATTATCTCTTTGGCTCTCTTTCCTACTGCACCTGGATCTGAGAAAGTCCAAGATTTTAGCAAGCCTCAGCATTTTCATCATTTGGTGGGAAAGTCCCTGACTGCAGGCTCCTCCTCTCTGTGTCCTTTGCATGCCATCTGCTTGATCATGCTATTTCATCCATAACCTGACTTTTGTGGAATAAACTGGTGTTGTTTGTGCTCTGAGCTAGAAACAGGACATTCTTACTGTGACTATATTGTTGTATGTTTTGTAATACAGTTCTCACAAATTCTGCTTCTACATTTTCCTTTGCAGGTGTTATGATGGTGCCTTGCTATCTTGGTGCTCCCTCCCTTTGCATGCTACTGCTGAGCCTGGGCAGTTAGATACAGAAAGGAGCACACAGACTCAGAACTATAGGGTTTTAACACTGTGATCCTAACTTTACATTATAAAATAACACTTTAAATGATGGCAATATAGACCACCTTTGCTCTAGTAATTAATGATAGCAATTTAGGCTATAATGCTCTAAAATAATTCACAACACTTTATTCTCAAATTTATTCTCTTCATGTTGACTTTAATCTCAAAATTTTGACTTTATTCTTGAAATGTATATATATTTTATTTTTTGTGTATATATTTGTATATATATATATATATATATATATATTATTTGTGTTTATTGTGAAGATTACCATATTTTAACATTGGCCTACACTTAATTATATGTTGTGTGTTTAGCATGAAGGAACTACAGATTTAGTTGTTATGCAGCATTGTGCTGCATGATGACAAATAAACGACCTTGTACCTTTGTACCTTTGTACCTTGTGAATGGCAACTAGAAGTGCGTTTTCAGTTGTTTTAATACAGCTCTCATGCAGCTAAAACGCTGATGTGGACGGAGATCATATTGGTTTTAAAACTCTGTTTTAAACAAAAATGTAATAGTGTGCATGGGGCCACATGGCCAGGAGCATGCCTACATGCAGCCATAAAATACCAGGAGGAACCTGAGGTCCTCTGATCAGCGTTTGTTGGTTGTTCCTCACTCCAGGGTTAAGACCCATTTATTTAGACTTACTTTACTTTCATTTGTCTTTTTTATTTTTGCTTTGGTCTTTGTTTTAAGTTTTGTTTTATTTGCCTTTTCTTTTTTTTTTGTGATGTACTTTGTGACGTTTGTGCTATATGAATAAACATATTTTTAAAACAGTCATTGAGAAATATCTCAAACTGCTAAGAATAAGATGTAATAAACTGTTCATAACTGTATAATGAAAAGACAAAGAATAACATTTCAGAATTTAACATTTAATTTAACAATTTAATTTATTTAACATGGTCAGAATCAGAATCATCTAAGTAGGTTTAAACAATAAACATACATTTTTAACATAAAATATATAAATATAAAACTAATAATAAAGAATATGTGCAATATATATTTTATATGAACCTTTTTATTGTCACATACAACGCATGCATGAGTTTTCTGCATTTATACCATCCTAAGTAGGAGCAGTGGGCAGTCATTGTGCAGTGCCCGAGGAGCAGTTAGGGGGCCTTGCTGAGGGGCACCTTCAGCAGTGGTTTGTGCTGGATTCGAACCATATACCTCCAGTTCCCAAGTCAAGTCCCCATGGACTGAGCCACTGGCAGTTTGTTTAGTAATGTGCAAAATATTGACATCAGATTTGAATGTGCAAATATCTACAGAATGTTTTGTAAAAGGGAGGTTAGGGGTGTATGAGCATCAGTGACAGTGGGGGTCTCTGGCCTTGTTGATGATGGCCAGGGTCTCAGTTAATAAATGGTAAAGTACCATGTTTTCATAAAGTTATTTGCTTTTGTTGTATTATATTAGGAGACAGACGGCAGCATCTGAAAACATCTTTGATAGTGTAAAATTGTCATTATGTTATCATTTATTCAAAACAAGATAAAATGTGTTAATAATGAATAATGAATTGAGCCAATTATAAGTTGTAGTTAAGATAGGTGAGCACATTTCACTGAGGATTTTCCCTCTTCTGGTGCACAGGAAAAGAGGGAAAACTGTTAGAGCATTAAAATATCAGCAGAGTCTTCTCAAACTTTAATTCATGGCTGCTCACAAAATTAAAATCCTGATAAAATCTTTAAATAGGAATTAAATGAGAGCCACAACCGAATGTCTTAACACATTTCAACCCTGGACTTAAAAAGCAGCAGAATTCTACATTCTGTTTAATAAATGATGAAACTGATGAGAACATGTTTATGGAAGCTACAAACGGAGTCTCCCACCTTTAATGATGGTTGCCAATCAATTTGTGCAAAATGACTTTAAAATTGACAGTGATGCAGTCTGTGAGAGAAGTGAAGACACTCTTCGTCCTTGATGCTATTATTTTCCAAATCACCCCAGTAGTTGTGCAGGCGTTAAAGAAAGAAAGCTTTTAGAGCTCTCCTGACATTGAACATCATCCATTAAGACGGTATGAATGAATGAATGTGTAAACACACTTTTAATGTCTTTATATGTCTATGATTATTATCTGGTAAATAGCTTTAATGTAAAGACCTAAAAAACGTCTACACAAGGACCTATAGACGTATTAACAAACTAATCTGATAATAACAGGTAGCCAGAGAAACACAGAAATTTAAAGAATAAAGAAATAAAAGTAAAGCACCCTTTGTGCACTGCTACAACCAAAGCCACTTAAACCGCGCTTGTTATTAACGCCGGGACGCCCGGATTCAACACAGGGTGATCCGCTACAATCAATGTACGGTAAGCATGATTGAAATCGACTCCGCCTGCTTCTCGAGAGTTTCGGCACATGAAGGTAAAGCGTACAAGTGAATCCATATGTGAACGTTGGACGAACGCATTGCGTCGAGCTACGCTATTGGCTACTAGTAGACAACGTCAAATTTTCAATGAGCCGCCATATTAGGAAGCCAGCCCCTCTTTCATTCGGTGAGGAAAAGGCAGGATACGTTACTTCCCGGGTAGTTTTCCGAAGTGCCGGTTGTTGTTAAGCGCTTGAATCTAAATCGTTACACTTGCACAGGCGGTATCTTAGTTTGGGTTGGTTCCCGTCTCATTTAGCTCCTCTTCTACAATGGCGACCGCAACTCCGACCAGCCAGAGAAGCACGTGCGGCAGCGGCACACCGCTGAGCCCCAGCAGGATCACCAGACTGCAGGAGAAACAGCAGCTAAGGGACCTCAACGACCGCCTGGCCGTTTACATCGACAAAGTCCGCAGTCTGGAGTCTGAAAACGACGTACTCCACCTGCAAATCAACGAGAAGGAAGAAGTTAGGAGTCGAGAGGTGACCGGAATTAAAGCCCTGTATGAGAATGAGCTGGCCGACGCCAGGAGATGTTTGGATGACTCCTCCAAGGAGCGGGCCTGGCTACAGATTGAGCTGGGAAAGATCAAATCCGAGAACGAGCAGCTTCTACAGAAGTAAGCCTCTAACACTTTCAAGATGCTTTACAGTACAACCTGGACACGAATTCAGGGCGATTCGTTAAAGGCTTTATCCTGACTTTGATTTTCGAGCCACTTTTGTTACTTTACGCACAGAGCCCGTCAGGGGAGGTGACGTCAGCCCGTCCGTTGAGAGCGCCGCTCAAACTCGGCCTATTAAAAGCTGATGCTAAAAAAAAACAACTATTTGAAATGATTGATAGTGGCCATTACCCGACCACAGCTCTGAAAGAGAATAATTCAAAAATCGTCTTTTACAAAATGACACACACATTATAGTCTTTTTGCTCAGATTGAAGTGGCATGGATACTGTGTGCTGAGCACATGCATCAGTCATGTAAAAGCATAATTTTAATAGCCAAATTGAAAACTGGGGTTTCTAGTCACAGAACCCGCACATCCACAAACATGAAACACATGTGTCTGTGTGTGTATTCCCATATATCTGACAGAAACTTGACAGCAGCAACTGTTACTGACAGCTGTTGACCTGAAGTGCATGAATAGACAATGTGCAGCCTTTGCTGCTGCTGCAGCTTCAACTGTTGATGCTTAATGACTCCGGCAGAAGCTCTGTGTAAACAGAGGATATTGCATTCCAGATACACATGTACCACTCTCAGCTGCTGTTCACTGTGAACCGTCAGACGTGGTGCTGTTGTGTTGCTGAACAGAAGAAGTACAAGCGCTGGGATAACAGAGCACAGGTGGCAGTGACAGCCTGAGGGTGCCAGAATGTTTGTTTGCTCATTCCTAATAATTAAAACCATTGCGTTCTCTTGAGTTGCAGACTTACTGTACGAACTGTACATAAAGGCTTATAAAATCTACCAGAAAGCCCTTTAAGGGTTTAGTTTGGGTTTTTTGAAGTTGGCTTGTATGAGGTATTTCAAGCATCTGCCAAATGAGATACTTATACATTATCCTTGTTTTATCCTAACCTAGGGCTGGGCAATAATTCAATTATAATTATCGCGATATAATTTTCCTCCATAACAATAAAACAAATGTTCAATATATCGTCAATAAATGTTTGATTTAATTCATTTGAATCAAGAACTAATTTGCACCTAATCTTTCTATTGAGAGATTTATTTTGTGCATCCCTAGAAGTGACTGTATGCTGCTGTGCCCCCGTGTGTGAATGCGTACAGCGTCTCTGTTAATGGGGAGATGCCTCACCTTATGTCACCCACCCAGAAAGTCACAAAATGTATCGTGCAAAGCTCTGTCCGCAAACTGTTATTACATGCACAAGGTTTTCATGTGCATATTGTTTCTCCAAGTGTGGACACTATTATACATACATACATACTTACAGACCTCGGTCACCTCATACAACCACTCTGTGTGTAAATGCGTGCCCTCACACATAGTAGCCTATAATAATGATGTGCGTTCCATAATGGGTATGTTGCAAAAATACTGTATGGGTCTGTGTACGATTGTATTAATGAGATGGCATTAAAATATGAAATGAATGAATGTTTAAAGTTGTCTCCGTGGTAACCAGAGACTCCTTGCTTTTTTTTTTTTGCACATTTAAAGTCCATTTCTGTGGCTTTAAATGAAGCTAATCTGCATCTAGAGAGCTGTTTAATTCACTCAAACATCCTGCTGTATATTATTTGGTCAGAACAACATATTACTTCAAATCAAACAGGCAACAACGCTCTTTTTCCATGTACCTTTACTCATTTGACTTTGAAAAAAGTTACAATAATAAATCTGTTCTGCCTAGGATTCAAGCCCAGACCTGTTGAATGCGGGACGGCCACACTGCCTCTGTATTACAGTGTAGAAATGTGCCATGCGAAGTAATCCACTATCACTAAACATCTCTTTTGTTGTTAACTTCCGTTGTGGGACCAAGCACTGCTTCTATCATGTTTAAGTAGGCTACGTACTTCAATAGGTTTTTTTTGTCCGTTTTAACTGTTTTTTGTTGATGTGCGATCAGGAGTCTGCAAAGGTTTATTTTGAAAATCAACCCGATTCTCTATGCCAGTCTGTGTGTGACTTCCTGCCTGGTTCATCTGCTCTGTGGTTACTTGACACAGCTTCCATCAAAAAAGGACTGGCAGTGAATATTGAACTTTAGCAAAACTTCAATAAAAAATCAAATCATAATTGCAATATCTGGCAGAAAAATCGCGATTAGATTTTTTTTCCCCCCAGATTGTTCAGCCCTATTCAGTACTCAACCCAACTTTTCTGTTGCTGGCTGATAAACATGTTACTTGCTTGTCTTTTACAAACTTTAAACACTCTTCGAACCAAACTTTTCAGACCTTTTAAATACACACTGCCCCAATGTTAGTGAGAACAATTTAGTTAAGATGAAAGTCTGATATCACATTTGAAGTGTCAGTAATTCATTTACCAATTATTAAGTTTCTTAATTTGTCATAACATGTCAAAAGTCTGGCAGGGTCTTAATAGGTACGTAGGAACCCTTTAAGCCCCTGACTGTTCTAAATAAGCCCACCTCATGATTTTTTTTTTAAAGATACATATATAGTAAAATTCTTAACTATCTTATCTGTAATCTCTCAGCTCTTAGCTATTTTCATTTTGTCTCAACTCCTATCCTATGGCCTGTATATGGCATGATGTGATTGGCTGCACTGTTAGAATAATATTGGAGAATATTTCTTAATATTTCTGCGCAAACAAGGATTATCATGCAGCTAGTGAGTGTTTTTTACATTACATTGCATTCACTCATATGGCAACTTTCCCTTTAAAAAGGCTGCGTACACCAACCAACATTCTGACCACTGACGGGTAAAGTGACACCTGAACAGTGATTATCTCTTTACCATGGCATCCGCCAGTGGGTGGGATATATCAGGCAGCAAGTGAACATTGTTTCCTCAAAGTTGATGTGTTAGAAGCAGGACAAATTGGCAAGTGTGAGAATTTGAGTGACTTTGACAAGGGCCAAATTGTGATGGCTAGTCAACTTGATCAGAACTGCTCCAAAATTGTCTGCTGTGTTCAGTACCAAGGAAAAGTGGTAAAGGAAGGAAAAGCTGCGAACAGGGTCATGGGCCTGTAGCCCCTTTTCGACCAAAGCATTTTGAGAGCCGGTTCGGAGCCGGTGCCTACTCACGAACCAGTTCTTTGTGTTTAGACAGCCAAAGAACCGGTTCGCGGCCAGGAAAACTGGTTCCAAAGCGGCACCAACTCTTTGCTGGACTGGAATCGTTCTTTTACCTCGTACACAGTGACGTAATGACGTCGTTCACTGGGCTCTCTAGTCAGTGGAAAAACAAACAGGTTCGGAGAAGGTTTGCAAGTTGAACCAACTTTGAACCAGCACCAGTTCCAAACCAGTTCTTTTTTGGTGGAAAAGAGGTATGTGTGGAGCGAAGGCCCCGATCCAATACATGAGCTACTGTAGGTCAAACTGCTGAAAATGTTGATGCTGGTTCTGATAGAATGGAAATGGTGTTCCCTGATGGCAGTGGCCTCTTCTCAGCAGGATAATGTACCCTGCCAAAAACCAATAATGGTTCAGGAATGGTTTGATGAACACAACACTAAGTTCAAGGTGTTGACTTAGACTCCAAATTCCCCAAATCTTAATCCAGGCCAGCATCTGTGGGACGTGCTGGACAAACAAGTCCGATCCACAGATGCCCCACCTCGCAACCTTTAAGTAGAGTACTTAAAGGATCTGCTGCTAATGCTAAGCTAGAGCAGGTTTCCCACTAAATGGAACCTGGCTCCTCCAGTCTGTATGTGGACCCCGAATTGTGTATGAATGTTAATTTCTGCAGTTGGTAAAAGCGCTTTGAGTTGTCGGACGTCTAGTCTATACACCTTCAGAGGTCTAGTGGAGTAAGCTATAAATGCTTCTAATGCTTGAATCTCCATAGACCCCGATGTTAAGATTTCCCTCTCAGGTGACCCGCCGCTAGGTGGTTCAGCACCCAGGGCTCATTTGGCCTGCCTCAGCTCCACCTCTTTGCCCATTCAAAACATGTTATCTTCTGAGTGTTCAGCATCCAAGTTTTTGTTTTGCAACTTCTTCTATCATCAAATCTGATTGGCTTGCAGTTAAAAATATAACAACAGCTTTAATGACAAACACCACACAGCAAAAATGATGATCTAGTGTTTTTGTTGTTGTTGCTGCAAGTGGGCTCATATGGTACATGGTCTTAAAGGGGATGTTTTTACATGCCTTGTCCTCTCTTTACAGCTACAACAAGAAGGACTCTGAGGCAGCAGGAGCCCAGGCCAGGCTGAAGGACGTGGAGGCTCAGCTGAACACTAAAGAGGCCATGCTGGCTACAGCACTATCTGAGAAGAAAGGCCTGGAGGCCACATTGGCAGATCTGCAAGAACAGCTGCAGGAGGTACAGAATATTGTATCATGACCATGATAAGGCTGGAAGGATTTTCCTTTCTTTGTACCTGTTCCTTTTTAGTGGTGTAATAGTACACAAAGCTCAAGGTCAACTCACAGTTTGAAATGTATCTTTGTTTGGCTTATATTTCTTTTTCTTTTTTTTAAGAAAGCAACATTTTAGTAATTTATTTTGAAAATTGTGAACATTCATATGTGGCTCATTGATAGTGCGCTTTGATTTCTGTGATGCTGAAAACACGGACGGATGGTGGAATTTAATTAATAATTTAATGAACAACGCCTTGTACCCACCAAGGTTTCCGTGTTAATGCTCCATCCAGTGACTCTGACCTGTCAGTTCCTGAAAACTGCAGCTTGCACTCATTTATAGGCTGCTGGGCAGACACAACTGACTGACTAAAATGCACATCTGAAGAATTTGTAGCAGGGCACAAAAACTTTGTCTGTATGCTTAAATCCTGGAAACTCTACCACCGAGTAGGGTCGTATATACAAACAAACAGAGGAAGTCGCATAAGGGTGATGTTCCTTTGAACAAAGTTGTTTATGGTTGCATCTCCAGTTCTTCTATGGCTGTTTTTTTGTCTGGAGAGTTGTTCAGGTTTTGCTAAAATTGAAAACCCTTTTCTATTCACCAAACTTATTTTCAAAGCTCCACCTGATGTTTTTCTATGTTGTCAGCTGGACACACGTCTCGCTCAGGCCAAGAAGCACCTTGCAGATGAGATGCTCATGCGTGTCGACTTGGAAAACCGCTGCCAGAGTCTGACAGAGGAAATGGACTTCCGTAACAGCATGCACAAGGAGGTGAAAATTTGACATTTTCCCAAGCCACAGTAGACAAGACTGGCTCTGAGGTTATGGCATCAGTGTCATCATTATACAGTGCATTCACAAAGTAGTCAGATTCACATTTTGTTATGTGGGAAACCTGTATTCTGTGCTGCAGGAAGTAAAGGAGGCCCGGCAGCGGTATGAGACGAGACTGGTGGAGGTGGACTCTGGACGGAAAGAGGAATATGAATATAAACTGACTCAGGCCCTTGCTGACATGAGGACTCAGAATGAGGAGCAGATCAAGATCTACAAGGACAACATGGAGAGCACCTACCTGGCCAAAGTATTAACACACACTCTCTCATTACATACTTTCCATTCACATAATGATCCATTCCATGTGAAAGGGCTGACTGAAATAAGTCTTCTGTTTGTACCTGCTGTGACAGGAGGAATGTGAAATGACTTTCTGCTTCAGTGAATTTATGTAGAAAGCAAGTAAATATAATAGTTTCTGTCGTGGCTCATGAGTTAAACTGTGTTATGCTTGAGTCATTTCAATAAATTTGATTGGATTTGTTTGCATTCAGCCACACATGTATTAGTAAGGTCCAATACTGATTTGTTTAGACCAGTGGTTCTCAACCTTTTTTGGGCCAGCGCCCCCCTGTCCACTATCTAGATCCCATACCGTCCCCCATCAAAAAAGATGTTGGCTATTTGCCCTGAATATATTGAGATTTTTTTTATTGTTACTATTGTTATTAAAACATGGAAAAGGTAACAAAAAGCCATGTGAAAAGTAATTATATTTAACTAATAAGTGAATGTTCCTGCCAGAAACTGTGTATGACGCAAAATACTGTTTTCTTGGATAGGGCCCTTAATAAATGGAGGGTATGGGGGTCCTCCCCCAGAAGATTTTGAGCATTAAACACTTAATTTCCTGCATTCTGGTGAAGATTTCTCCCCTAATTTCTGCCTTTTCTGCACAAACTTAGGGTAGAATTGTCTGAAAATTCAGGTGACAATTCAAAATATATAATTATAATAGAATACAATGTAGTGAGCCTCTCTGGCATTTTTCTTGCTTTTAATTATTTTTCTCCTGTAGATCAACTTATTTAATATCATCCCTGCTGAGTCAACACACATGATTAAGTCTTACCTCCTCTTTTGTGGGGAAGTAATCTATTTAAATGTGTTTATGGCCCCTTTTCATCTCAGTGATAAATGAATCAGTTTTAATTCAGTAACTGACCGGACTTTAGCTCCTGTCAGTGTTTCCCACAGAATGACAGTGTAACTGTGCTGCAGCTGTACAGCTAACCTCGAAAACCCAGCTGTATTTTAACATTAACTCAGCTCTCCTTATTAGCCAAGCCCCTTACATGCTGGCAAGTAACTTCTATTAGCTGGGTCTCGACATTGACTGCTTGTGCACCTGTGTTCACGAGGGAGAGAGAGGATAGATCGAGTGATGGGTGAGAGAGGGACGAGCAAGGGGATGAGCTCCGCGAATTTGCGCTGCCTGCAGCTCTGCAGTCAAATACGATTTTAAATAGGCCTGTTAAAAAATCAATATGTTGCGGTCAGCGTTGATATTGTGGAGGGCCGCCACAAATAAATGAACGTATGGGAAACACTGTAACTTATCTGCTCATGTTCAAAACTTTCTGCACATTCAGAATCTCTGCCACAGATCTGTGTTCTCTGACATGTAAAGAAAAAAAGACGTTATAGCAGACTAACGTCATTCGCCTATTTAAAGAGAATTCATAATATTTCACTACATGCCCTGTACTGCATTGTTACTGATTCGCTCGAAGTATCCCCTCGCCGTCTGACAGACAAAACTGAATGAGAACGAAACTAACAGACAACACCTGTGATCACACAGAAAGCTCACGAATAATTCCACACACCTTAACTTCAGCACCTCTGATAAAGTGCTGCTAACAGTCCCCCACAGAGCGAGACAGGGCTTCAGTTTTTAATGTTACATTTTTATAGCCGAATGAAACTACCTATGTGTCCGCTTTGGCACAAACTGTCTGCAACTCACAGCACGAGGAGGGTCGACGTCACTCGCTGGTGTCGCAGCGAGGTTGCTTTCAGGGTGAGTCTGACAGCGGAATATCTCTCTTGTAAATGTGTAACCACTGCGATAACAACACGTTCACGGTATTTTCCTCAGAGAAATAAACACTTTCCCACCTAGAAAGAGAGCATCGGTTTTCTAGAGTTTACACAGTAAACGCAATGTGGGTAAAATTTTAGAGACAACACTCTGACTTCCCGTTCCCATGAAGGCAGCTGGAAGCTGCACCACAAGTAGTTGATTGAGAAAAAAATGCACAGTCTCGTCCAGTCGCAGTGGACTAAACTGGCAGGTTTTAATGTTGCAGACCACAGTTTTTTGCAAGTAGTTCAAAGTTTAAACTCGTATTGTTGTGAATCTTAAGTGTAAACTCACCTTAGAATTTCCAACCAACAAACGCTCCCCAAAATCAGCTCAGCGCCCCCCATTTTAAAATATTGCTTCCAGCGCCCCCCATCGTCCTCGGAACGCCCCCGTTGAGAAACACTGGTTTAGACCCTGACCGATTTGTTGGGCCTATAGATTTATAGAGATAGAGATGGGTAGATGTAGAGCATGCACAAGGAGGTGAAAATTTGACTTTTTTTTAAGCCACAGTAGACAAGACTGGCTCTGAGGTTATGGCATCAGTATCATCAGTATACAGTGTATTCTCAAAGTAGTCAGATTCACATTTTGTTATGTGGCAAACCTGTTTGCTGTGCTGCAGGAAGTGTAGTTTGTATGATGCTTTGGCAATATTGTTGTTACACATTCATGCCAATTAAGCTAATTTGAATTGAGAGAGAGAGAGAGAGAGAGAGAGAGATAGGCCTATCACAGATATTTTGGTACTGGCCATATATGTTTTACGATATTAAAACATGTCTTTAGAGAACATAATGCAGAAAGCATGTTGTGACGTAACTTGTTCAGTTAGTCAGCACTGCATCACAGCTGTGCAGATACAGTCAGACGGTGTCATCACTTTTCCCTTTTCAAGATAACTAATATAATGGTAATCCTGTCCCTGACAACCGCCATGTCAATCTGGAAAGGAAATGGTCTCTGCTCACCTCAGACCTCAGGTGATCACCTCCCTAGATCCACTTTAGTTTGCCTACTGCCGTAAGGTGGGTGTTGAGGATGCCATCATCTACCTGCTCTAGCGAGCCCACTCTCACCTGGATTTGGTTTGAAATACTGTGAAGATCATCATCTTTGACTTCTCCAGTGCCTTTTACACAATCCAGTCTATACCACTGCGGGAGAAGCTCCAAAAGATGCAGTTAGATACCTCCACAAGGAGCACCACGGGGGACTGTATTCTCACCTTTCCACTTTCCACTAACCATCTCAGACTTGCAGTAAAACTCTTGAGTCCTGTCAGCTGCAGAAACGCTCAGCTGAGTCTGTTGTTGTGTGGTGAGTCAGTGGTGTAGAGGGTAGGGATTGCTTTGCGTCATGGTGTGGGAATAATCGGCTCATCTTAAATGTGGCCAACACGAAGAAGATGGTGGTTGACTTTATGAGGACCAGGACTCATTCACAAATCTCAGGCTGTCTGCAGAAAGGGCAGCAGCATTAAAACCCATTACATTAAGGGTTGTTTCACGCTACCTTATTTTCTAGTAATATTACACCAATATGCCAGCTCGCTGCTCGATTTGATCCGCCTCTGAGCAGGGAATGTTGGTAGTAAAAGAGACAGAATGATGTCTGTGTGAAAAATCAAAGCCGGCATGCAGGAACAGGCTGCTGTGTTACAGGTTACAGCCTCTTTTTCAGGGTCTATCCCTGAAAGCCGGATTGCTAATTGAAAGCATATGCTGTTGTAGGATTATGCAGCTGATTGGTGGACATTCTTTCTGGGTTTATTGTGGGATCTATGTGTGAAAGGAGCTACAACAAGCTGATCAAGAGGGCTGGCTCTGTGCTGGGGACTGCCCTGGAGCCTTTCCAGTTGTGGAGAGAGAGATGTTGCACAAACTGCTCAAAATTATGGATAACACTTGAAATCATCTGCATTAAACAAATGGCCGGACAACAAAGTACCTTCAGCGGGAGAATCCTTCATCTCCACAGTAAAAAGGACAGCTACAGGAAGTCATTCCTGCCCACTGCAATTACTCCCCTCTGGACAGGGAGAGGAGACACACATTTGCACAGATGTTGTTTGAGAGACATACACTTTATTACCAAACGTTTGTTGTCACCTGCCGTTACATGCACATGAAGGTCAATGACATTCCAAAAGTTACAAACCTGGGAGAATGAAATGTCTTGTTATGCTGAAGCATTAACAGTTCCTTTCACTGGAACTAAGTGGCCAACCCCTGAAAAACAACCCCACACCGTAACATCTATCCATCCATACATCCATGATAAGTAAATCTACCATGTACCTTTTTATATCTATCTGTGACAGCATTCCTGTACTGGTGAACTAATAGTGATGTGTTTTATGCCAACCAGCAATAATTGGTTTGCCAGAGCTGAGCTGGGAGCAGCTGGAGCGGGAGCAGCAATATGACAGGGCCTATAAGCACGTGTCCATAGTGTTTTGAAATTACTCTCACTGTCAGACGGGGGAGACAAAAGTTCTGCACTGCAGGTTTAAGTTTTGTCATCACTAAATGACTACATGTATGAAGTTATGGTTAGATACAGTGCATTAATAAGAAAGGCTATTTTGTTGTTTTGACTAAGGTCGAGTTTTTTTCTTTCTGACTTTTGCTTTTTTGTTTTTATTCATGAAAACACAAAAATCCTTAAGACAAGATCAGATAAAATGAAGATTATGAATTGGCAGCAATCAAATTGTTGGAAAACAGATAGTCCAGCTCCTTATGGTACTAACAAAATAATAAATTACACAGTCATGTGCTTTCTCTGGTTTCAGTTAAAATCATAATAATCTAGTGAAACTAAGTAATGTGTGTAAGAAAGCCAACATACCAAACAGCACTATACTAACTTCCTGTCAGGAAGTGTCTGACACTGCGCACTTCCTCTTTTAGAGTATGATGAGAAGGAACCTGTGTTGATGTTGCTGACTCTCGTACCTTCTGTTTTTGTCTCCAGCTGGAGGATCTGCGTCGGTTGTCTGAGATGAATGGAGCATCAGCCGACATGGCCCGAGAGGAGCTCAGAGAGTCCTCCCTGAGGATCGAGAACCTCAGTGCTCAGCTGGCAGGACTGCAGAAAGAGGTTGACATTTTATTTTACTCATTAAGTTTTAGGGTTTTTTAATGGAATTAGAATCAGTTTCCTAAGCAGCTATATGTATTAAAACCCTGTGAAAACCAGTAGTAAAACCAGAAGTATGACATTTTTTGACATCACCATCAAAGACTCGCAGGTTAAACTGGGCTTCCTAAACATTTTCACTCCTGGTGTACACACCAGAAACAGCTTTGCATTTAACAATGCAATGGCCTGCATTGGTGGGTCAAACGCAATCCAGGAAGTCCAGATTGAGTATTTACCACTCTGTAAAGTTATCACACCGGGAACAGTGTTATTTTTAATTGCAATGAGCTTGAGGTAAACATTAGATTTGATTGGCAAATGCAGTGTCTTGTCAGATGCCATCAGTCTGAGCACTGCCTCACTCTTCCAAACATAATATGCAGAAAAGCAAGACAACTCCAAAACCTAGCATTCAAGTTTATTAGTGTCTGACAACATTATGGAAAGGATCCAGATAGACTTTTTTTAAGCAGAAACAGTCACTGTATCTGTTCAAAGCCACCAGACTCTATTGAAAATTATTTTAGTTCAACAACAGAAAATGTGAAGTGTTAAATTAAAAGACTAAGTGGAATCTTTGAGTGTGTCTGTGTGGAACATTCAGGGTCTAAGATCTTCTGTCTTTTGGTTTAAAGAGTAAAGCCCTGAGTTCATTACATCAGTAAAGGATGTTAGCTTCTAAATCCTAAATGCTGTGTGGTGGAGGTTGGAACATGTGGCCATGTTGCTACCAGTTTATGTTGGTTACCAGCACAGTCAGGATAAGACACCAGGAAAATAATAAAATAAGTCACATATCTGTTATTGGCATTATACTTCACAAGGTTTTAAGTGCATTTTAATATATAAAAGTGGTAATGTGTTTTGCAACACTAACTCTGGATTTTGTTGAGACCAATGTTAGCAGTTAACTATGAATCGTTTATTAATTGCATTAACGTTATTCCAGATAAATGGAGCATAAAAACTAAATGCTGCTTCTCCTTGTTTAGTTTTGACTCTGGGGACAGAAAGCAGACCTGACGACCTGAGAGGTCTGAATGGTTCATAATGAAGCAGAAGATCAGAAATGTATTTTGGCCCTAAACCATTCAGTGCTTTATAAACCAACAACAAGATTTTAAAATCAATTCTTTGACATACAGGAAGCCAATGTAAAGACTTCATAACTGGAGTGATGTGATCCACTTTTTTGGCCTTAGTGACTCGAGCAGCAGCGTTCTGAGCCCTGTAAAGACACCGTTATAGTAGTCGAGACAACTGAAGATAAATGCATGGATAAGTTTTTCCAGGTCTTGCTGAGACATAAGTCCTTGAGATTTCTCCTATTGGTGAAACAGGAGAGGACGCTGGCGTTTGTTGTTCGCAGCTTCTCCGCGTATTTTCCCGTATTTTCTAGTATTTCTCGTTCTGAATAGTGTCTCTCGAGTTTTTTGCACGGACTGATACAAAATCGAAGGCTTTACTCACCTACTGACATCTCCTCCAACATCAGCGGATTGTTGGTCATCTCCCGCTGTCAGTGGTGGACACCCGGATTTCTCCGTCGTTCCAGCGCTGCTACTACTAGGTTTAACTTTTCTCCTGAGGCAGCCATCTAGCTGCCCCCGGTCCAGTTTTGCCTTGAGCCGGTACCTCTGCAGTTGGTAGCTAGCTGTCAGCTGCCTCCAGCCAGTCCTCCGTGCCTCGTGCACCCTGCTGCCATGATATGGACCATCTTCTCCCTGTCCCTGACAGTATTCCATCTCTGTGTTTGGCTAACGGCTAGCTTCAGGCTAACACTCTCGGCGACCGGCATGAAGCTCAAGTACTCTTTCCCACAGCTGTTAAATCTCAACAACTGCACCATTCCAACGTGCATTGCAGCCATCAAAGAACTTGGACTTGAGCGCCGTCCGCGTTACATCCACAGAAGTTCCCGTCGAAAGTTTGTTTACCATCAGCCTGGCCAGCCAGATTCAAACATTCCATCCATTTGGACCACGGCCGCACGTCCGCCGCGTCATCAGAGCAGTGCCGCTCTCAGTGCTAGCAACACAGGAAACATCGCGAGATCTCTGCACACTCAGCTGAGCAGCACGGGAAACACCGCGAGATCTCGCCACACCAAGCAGGCCAGAAAACGTGGAGTGGATTCCAGTGTACTACGGCCTCTACAGAGATTCACCACAGCATCAACACTCAAAATAGAACTTTTCAATACACAATCCCTCACAAATAAAGCATCTCTCATACAAGACCACATCATGGACAAGGGATTAGACTTCATGTGCCTGACAGAAACATGGCACCAGCCAGGGGTTTACTCAGCCCTTAATGAAGTCTGTCCCCCCGGTTACAGCTACCTGGAGAGAGCCCGCAGCACTGAGTGGCGTGGCGGCCTAGCTGTAATACACCGACAGAACTTGAAGCTGTCCCCCCTCCCCCTGCCTACACTGTCCTCATTTGAATGCATGGCATTTAAATGTAAACCCCCCTTCCCCTTGACAATGCTCCTCATCTACCGGCCCCCCAAACCCAACTCAGCTTTCATCTCAGAGATACACGACCTTCTCACAACAATCTGCACTACCTCTGCCAACATTATTATACTTGGAGATATTAATATTTATGTAGACAACCTCTCCTGCCACTTTGCAGCTGAGTTTCTGCAGCTACTGGACTGCCTCAACCTCCAACAACACGTCAATGTCCCCACACACTCCAGGGGGCACACACTGGACCTGGTCATTTCCAACTCCGCCCCCATTAGCAACCTACTGGCGTATGATCTAGGTGTGTCCGACCACAAGGCCATCTCAATGGAGCTGTCACTCCTTTCCTCACACACCAAACACAAGCGTCAAATCTGCTATAGGGACCTGAAAAAGATCAACCCAGACACCTTGATCATCGACCTCCAACATATCTCCTCTGCTGATTTCTCCTCAGTCACTGAGACGGTTGACTACTACAACCAGTCTCTGAGCACTCTCCTAGATCTCCACGCCCTGTCAAAACTAGAACTGTCAGCTTCTTACACTCAGCCCCTGGTACTCTTACTGAACTCCGGCAAATGAAAACAGCTGGGCGTGTCCTTGAGCGGCGCCTCAAGGCCTCAGGACTTACTGTTCATAGGCAGGCCTACCGGGAACATCAGAAGTCCTATGCAAGGTCCCTGAGAGATGCACGTTCAAAGTTCTATTCCAACATTATCAACAACAGCCCTGGTAACTCCAAGAAACTTTTCTCTACCATACATGACATCCTCGAACCGCAAACTCACTCCCATTCAGAAGCCACAGAAGAGAGGTGCAACAATTTCATCACTTTTTTCAGAAAAAAAGTTGACACCATCCGCTCCCTGCTGTCGAGTTCCTCCACACTGTCTGTCCCGACTGCCGACCCACAGCCTGGGATTTCCCAACCTCTCTGCAGTTTTTCTGTCATCTCACAGCAAGAGGTTGAGGACATCATCAAAAAGATGAAACCATCCACCTGTGCCCTGGACCCCTTCCCCACAGCCCTGGTAAAATCCAACCTCCATGCCATAAGTCCGCTCATCACAAAGGTCATTAACCACTCTCTACAGGCTGGCCATGTTCCATCGACACTGAAAACTGCTGTCATCAGACCATTTCTCAAAAAACCCACCCTAGACCCTGAAGTCTTGGAGATGGGCCAACTACAGGCCCATCTCCAACCTTCCATTCCTTTCCAAGGTGCTGGAAAAAGTAGTTGCCACACAGCTTCAGGACCATTTGAAACAAAACAACCTGTTTGAAAAATTTCAGTCTGGTTTCCGCCCGGGCCACAGCACAGAAACAGCCCTGGTCAGGGTTACAAACGACCTGTTGATGACGGCAGATGCTGGCTCCCCTTCTCTTCTCATCCTCCTGGACTTGACTGCAGCTTTCGACACTGTGGACCACAACATCCTCCTCCACCGTCTAAATTCCACTGTCGGAGTTTCTGACTCTGTCCATGAGTGGTTCTCATCCTACCTCACCAGGAGAACTGAGCATGTTGCCTTGGGAGAGGCTAAATCCCTGACACACAATGTCACCTGTGGTGTCCCTCAAGGCTCAGTGCTCGGCCCCACCCTGTTTATTCTCTACATGCTCCCCCTTGGCCATGTCATCAGCCGGCATGGAGTTTCATTCCACTGCTATGCTGATGACACTCAACTCTACCTCAGGACAAACCCAACCACCTCTTTTGCCCTGCCATCATCCACTCTGACCACCTGCTTGGAGGAGATAAAGGCGTGGATGAAGCAAAACTTTCTCCAGCTAAACAGCTCCAAGACTGAAGCCATTTTAGTCGGCACTCCAAACCAGGTTCGGTCATCTGACATTACCAGCATCACCTTCTCCGGTCAAAATATTCCACTCTCAACATCAGCCACTAACCTGGGTGTTAAAATGGACTCTCATTTGACCTTTGAGGCCCACATCAAACATCTCTGCAAGACCTCCTTCTTCCACCTCAGGAACATCGCCAAACTCCGTCCCACACTCGCTCCTGCAGATGCGGAAAAGCTTGTCCACGCTTTTGTCTCCTCCAGGCTGGACTACTGCAATGCGCTCCTCACTGGGATCCCTGAGAAAAGCCTTCAGAAGTTGCAGTACATTCAGAACAGCTGCTAGGATCCTGTTGAGGGTACGCAAACATGACCACATCACCCCCATCCTCAAATCACTCCACTGGCTTCCTGTCTCACTCAGGATTGAGTACAAGGTCTCCCTCATTACCCACCAGTGCATCTATGGTGAAGCTCCCCCCTACCTCAAGGAACTCCTCTCCCCACAGACCTCAACACGTACCCTCCGATCTGCCTCAGCATATTTCCTAAAAACTCCTAGAACCAAGCTCCGAACAATGGGAGATCGGGCTTTCTGCTCAGCTGCTCCCAGACTGTGGAATGCTCTCCCTGACCACCTGAGGACACCACAGACTGTGGATGCTTTTAAACGTGGCCTTAAAACCCACCTTTTTAAGAGAGCTTTTGATTGAACTCTTGCTCTAGAACTTACCTGTTTTATCATGTAGCACTTTGAGATTTGTTCAAATATAAAGTGCAATACAAATTAAATGTATTATTATTATTATATTCTTCAGGTGATAGTAGGCTGACTTTGTCATTGTCTTAATGTGGCTGGATAAATTCAGTCCATTACCACACCAAAGTTTCTGGCTTTGTTTGTGGTTCCTAACCTTACCAATTGAAGCTGAGTACTGACTTTTAATCGTTCTTCCTTGGCTCCAAAAACAATAACTTCAGTTTTATTTTTGTTCAATTGAAGAAAATCCTGGCACATCCAATCGTTAATTTGTTCAGTAGTTACTCAGCGCTTGTATGGGATCATAGTCTCCTGGTGATATGGTTATGTAAATCTGTGTCATCTGCATAATTATGGTAACATATTTTTGTTGTTTTGCATAATCTGAGCCAGTGGAAGCATGTAGATGTTAAACAGAAGAGGCCCCAGAATGGAGCCTTGGGGAACTCCACGTAATTTTTCTTAGCTCAGATGTGTAATTGTTATTTACAGCCAAGAAAGCACTAAGCACTCAGTGATTTTACTTAAAAACAGTAGATTTGATATGGGCCTGTAATTGCGCATTAGTGACTTGTTCAGATTGCTCTTTTTTAAGAGTGGCTTAATGACTGCAGTTTTCAGGGTCTGTGGGAACAAACCTGAGAGGAGAGACATGTTAACAATTTGTAGAAGTTCTGAGGCCATGCTTTTAGAAGCATTTTTGGAAAAAACTGTTGCCAGAATATCAAGGCACCAGGAGGAGGATTTCAGATGTTGTATTATGTCCTCCAGGTTGTTATGGTGGATAGAATAGAATTGTGTCATGCTATATGAATTGTTTTTAAGTGAACACACATTTCCTGTACCTGACGGCGAGCCACTAATTGACCCTTCGCTAAGACACACCCCGACTACACAGCTGGCCAATATACGTCTCACTCTAGTCAGAATGTAACGCAAAAAGCCCTACTGTTCTGCTTTTTAATGATTGTAATAGTGAATAGAGGCCTACCCAGCTGTACAGGAACAGTGTTGATCCTTAATATTGTTGTCCTTTGTCTCAATAGTCGGGGGATGGGGTGGTTTACTTGTACTGTGTGATCGGTAGGCTTTAGTTTCTATCTTACATTTTTTTTTCACGTCAGTTTGACAGCCTGAATACAAGCTTCACATGTATAATGCAACTGCAAAACTGTCGCTTTTTTCAGCACATTTGGCAATATTTCTCCGGGGAGTGCAGCGCAGGCAGTTTGTCAGACTTAGCCACAGTAACTAAGGAGGGCGGGGCTTAGCGAAGGGTCAATTGCATGTCATTGTTCGAATTTTGTCTGTGAAGGAGGTAAATTCATTGCAGGCCCTAGTGGATAGAAGTTGGTGGACACAGGAGGTTTGGTTAGCCACAGTAGCATACAGGGCACATGCATTATTGTTTTAGGTGATGATGAAGAAGGACCGCCTTGCATTTCTCAATTCTAAGTTATAAATGCGAAGTCTCTCTTTATAGAATCTTAATGAACCTGGAGATTTGTTTTTCGCTACCTGCGTGATGGTAGCAATGGGTAGTGATGGGAATCATAAGAAATAGAATTTACACCATTATTTAGTTCTAAGAAAACATGTCTTGTGATGGGATCCATCAAAGAGCAAGAAATTCAGTGGTCAGCAAAATTGGGTAGTTTTATTAGTTTCCAACCAGTCAGGTCAGGCCGTGGTTTTTGTTTCACAATCCATAACTGTATCTTATTTCTGTCTTCTGTTTTGTTTTTTGTTTTTACATAAAGGTCAAATGATAGAAAAACGTAAGCGTCTGTGATACATTGCCACCTCAGACTCTGACCTCTTTGTCTCTATTCAGACTCGTGGTTGGCGTGATCGTATAGCAGAGCTTGAAGTGGCGTTGACTCAGGAGAAAGACATGAGCCGCAAGCTGCTGGCAGACAAAGACCGTGAGGTGGCTGAGATCCAGGCCAGGATGCAGCAACAGCTGAACGAGTATGAACAGCTGCTGGATGTTAAACTGGCTCTGGACATGGAGATCAATGCGTACCGCAAACTTCTAGAGGGGGAAGAGGAAAGGTGAGGACTCAGAAAGTTGTGGCATTATTTATGTTACAGACACACCCGCTGAGTTTCTTTACTGACCTGATGTCTAACTGTGGTGTTTCCCACCCCCAGACTCAAACTGTCTCCCAGTCCTTCATCCCGTGTCACGGTGTCTCGAGCCTCGTCCAGCAGCCATAGCGTGCGGACCACTCAGGGAAAGAGGAAGCGTGTTGATGTGGAGGAACAGGAAGCCAGCAGCTCAGTGTCCATCACTCACTCTGCCTCAGCCACAGGATCCGTTTGCATCGATGAGATTGACACCGACGGCAAGTTCATCTGCCTCCACAACAGCGGAGATGAGGTGACCTCCTGGCTGTTAGGATGTTACAAGCTTTTGGTGACTTAATGTTTATGTGGAGATAAGTTGAAACTTTTTATTTATTTATTGTGTCTATGACTGTCTGTCTCAGGACCAGGCAATGGTGGGATATGAGATGATTAAGACAATCGGAAGTGCTACAGCCACCTACAAGTTCACACCCAAATATGTCCTGAAGGCTGGCCAGAAAGTCACGGTAAGTGTCTATCTTTAGTTGGATTCTAATCATTTCGCATAATCAGAGCAATGTCGCTCTCGATGCAAGTAACACGCGAAGCATCACGAAATCTCTTCACACTCAGCTGAGCAGCACGGGAAACGCCACGAGATCTCCGCACACCAAGCAGGCCAGAAAATGTGGAGTGGTTTCCAGTGTCAACAACACACAAAATAGAACTTTTCAATACACAGTCCCTCACAAATAAAGTATCCTTCATTCAAAATTAAAACTCACCTTTTTAGGAGAGGTTTTGATTGAACTCTTGCCCCTTTCCTTTGCCTTATTGTTTTTGTGTTTATTTTCATGCTCTGTTTTTATTTTTAGCACTTACCTGTTTTATCATGTAGCACTTTGGGATTTGCATAAATATAATGTGCATTACAAATTAAATGTATTATTATTATTATTATTATTATTATTATTATTATTATTATTTAGTTTCAAAACTGAATCTGAAAAAACACTTTTTTGTGTGTGGTTTTTTTTCATTTTTAAAACCAAAACAGAAAAAACGGAAAACAGACATTGGTTTTTGTTTTTCTGTTTTAAAACCAAACTGGAAAAATATTGATTGTGATATTTTATGTGTCCGATTTGTGTAGCTTTGTGTGTTACACTTGATAAACCTGCAACAGATACACTTGGGTGATGGCGGTGCCTGACTAAATGTAATTAAGATGAGTTTGAACATCAACAGTTAGAGCTTGAAAATTTTAGAGGCTCAATGTTCAGTTTGTAATTCACTAGCAACTGGAACAGGAAAAGTAATGCCTGAGAATCTTCTGGTTTTTAAGTTTTCTTCAGTATCAAATTAAAATTCAGAACCTCTAACTGATGTAATTTTACCATGTCGGTTTTCTGGGTCTTTTTTTTAAATCCTATTACTATTTTCCCCACTAGTGTGTTCATATACTGTATCCTTGAAAGCATACTACTGAATGTGGTCACGTGACTCCGCCCTGTCCAGTCCTGCTCAGCTTCCAGGCTGGAGTCTGAAGCTCAAGGAGATGTTTGTTAGTGCTAACAGTCTTCACTTTCCAGCAGTTGGGAAAACAGACTGACTTTTATTAACAGACACACTTTAACCTACACTGTACATTTCCTGCCAGACCGACAACTTACTCACTTGCTTTTACAGTCACTTTCCGACACACTCTCTCACATTCGCTCACACACACTTGCTCGGCACACATTGCACTGCCCTTATACCAGCACCTGTCACGTAGATGTCGTCAGAAGAATGATGAGAGGAGTGTGGCCGCGCTCACACAATGTGCGAGGGAAAATCATTAGTTGATTTTGACCATGAATGATGGAGCTATGGTGGTCACAACATTTAGAAAATCACTGATCAGTCGCTAAATCACTGATTGACATCAAATGATTCTTGACCTAAAATCTCAGTGGAGTCTCGTTGGATTTTAAGAATGCAGTGTATGGTGAATGTTCAACATGAATACTGTGGTGAAAATGAGGATGACTTTGAGACTTTCTGAACCCTTATGTAACTGTTTGCTGTATGCAGGTTTGGGCGTCTGATGCCGGTGTGAGTTCCAAACCTCCCACGGACCTGGTTTGGAAGAACCAGTCCTCCTGGGGTTCGGGGGAGGGCGTCGATGTGGTGCTGATCAACCCACAGGGAGAGGTGAGACCATACACATGTCCCTCCACCACCTCCATTCCAGGGCCCGTATTCATAAAGAATCTTAAGGAAAAGAGTAGCTCCTAGTGACGAAAATTCTTAGAAATGTGGACGTTTACTCTTAAAATTAAAGAAAAAATCCTAGTAAAGAAAAAAGTAATTCATGAAGCATCTTAACCCTTAAAAGAGGTCTAAAGGTCAGAATTGTTAGGAGCAGGGACGAGGACTTTTAAGAGGCTTAAGAGTTTCTTTAGTAGAGGAGAAAATGGCAGAAAGACGAAGAGGGAGAAGAAATGTGTTGCAGACAACGGATGACAGTGAGTTAATCAGACGCTATAGATTAGATCGTGCAGGGATCGTGTTTGTGACTGATCTTATTAGAGACGCACTAACATCTCCGACACAGGCAGGAATGAAAGGAATCACTACATTAGGATATTTGGCAACAATGCAACAGTGATGATTTGGGTCTGTCACAACCTTCTGTAAGCAGAGTGATCACACAAACAATTCCAGCACTTTCAGAGCCTCTTATTGTGTTGCAGTTCATTTTGTTTCCACTGGACATTCCCACCTTGCAGGCTCAAAAAACTGCATTCATGAATATAGCAGCTTCCCTGGTGCACAAGCAGGGGGAATGAACCGTTAATAGTTTGTGCTATACGCTCCCACGTCTGCTTCTCGCCCCGTGCTGTGACACCCGGCCCGATTTTACCTTTTAGAATGGCCTTGTGTTCATCCACTAACTGGGCTAACAGTAAGCACTGTTCCTCTGTCCAGTTGGGTTTTCTTGCCCTTCTTGGTTTTGATTCCATGTTTGATACATTAAAACCAACATTCCAACCTTCTTGGACAACCAACCAATCACAGTCTTCCGAAGATTGTGTCATACATAGTAACGGGGTCAACCCCGCCTCCTCACTAAGATAAAAGTTTTTGTCTTTTCCTTGCTCAGAGTTGCTCTCAGATCAGTCCTTGATCGCTCTTAAGCTAAGACTCCTACCTAAAAGTTTTTTAGCTAAATTAAGAGTTTTCTGAGAGGATTCTTAGAATCTTTATGAATACGGGCCCTGTACTCTGCCTCCAACCCTGTGTCCTGACTGTTCAGGCATACATCTTACATACACCTTTTGGCTAGAGTGTAGTTAGAATATGAGCGCCAGAAAAGCAAAGTAGCCTTGGATTGATGACTCAGTTTCATGTTCTCAGTCATCTAGGTCATAGTTATCCAATGAAGGTTAAATCAAGGGCTACTAGACTTGGTTGAAGATACTGGAAAATGTTCTCATCCAAGAGGTGTTTCCTAGTATTTTCAACCAAGTCCAGTTGCCTCTAATTTAACCTTCTTTAAATCCCCTTGGTTATATTCTTGATGGGGGAGTTGATGGGTGTGTGTGTGTGTGTGTGTGTGTGTGTGTGTGTGTGTGTGTGTGTGTGTGTGTGTGTGTGTGTGTGTGTGTGTGTGTGTGTGTGTGTGTGTGTGTGTGTCAGGAGGTGGCAAAAAGGACCACAACATACAACATGGCAGTAGAAGAGCAGGACAAGGAAGAGGATGATAACGGAGTGGAGTCCTCTGAAGAAGAGTTCTTCCACCAGCAGGTGAGACTACCAGCTGCACGCACACCTTTTGGAAACACACCTGTCTATCTCACACAATCAGATCCAACCCTGTTCTGATGCACAGACAGAAGCTTGATATCTGTGTTGCAGTCCAACTCTTCAAACCAGTTAGTCTCTCATTCAACGTCAAACCTTGATGCTGATCTAGACTTTAACGTTGTGTTTTACTGTTAGGTCAAGTGATGTTGTGTTTTTAAAACCTCAGTGCTTGTAACATTATTTGAAATGGTACTGTGTAACTGTTTCATGACAGGGAGACCCTCGTGCTGCCAAGAGAGGCTGTTCCATCATGTAATCCCATTGCGCCAAGCAGCCACCACCTCCTCTGAGCCCAGCCAGCCTGCCTACTGTAATACTACAACTATTTTTCTATCTTTTGTAGTATATTTCAATAAAATGTGTGAATTTTTATTTTCTTTTTATTGCTCAGAAAAATGCACAACTGCTTTTGGTAGATATATTTTCATCTGAAAAAACAAAATAACATGTTTATTGAACAAAATTTGTATTTCTAGTTGAGAACCATTTGTAAACCATTCAACAAATAGTTAAATAGCTCAAGGATAAGCAGTCTCTTTAGGAAAACAATGTCATGTGCTGAGTCATTTTTTAATGGATTTTATTTAAGTTTGTATTTTAAATATTATTATAGCTATATTTTAGACTTTTAAAGTTAGAAAAGTCGCAGGATGTCAGTGATTGGCTTAGGTCATGGGCTTATTTAGGTCAGTTTCTCGGTGACCTAAAAAAATGGAAATTATACACTAAAAGTTCTGCATGCCAGGAGTTCATGTAATGAATGAATTACTTCATCGTATCAGTCTGGACCTAGATTGGACAAAAAAGTTGGATTTACACAATATGTAAACATCTTTTCAGTGGCATCTCTCTTGCATCTTTAGAAAAAAATGTTGATACCTTGATTGTATTCTCGTGGAAGTCAGTGGACAGTTGACGTTTGTCAGCAGTTGCTGAGTTGCCTTCATCCCTTTATGTGTAAGATTTGAAACGGGATTTGGCGACTCCTTGTGGCAGTATAAAAAATCCTCATCTGAGACTTGACAAAAAATGGACTCCAAACAGAAATGTGTGCATCAAAACAATTTGACACATCACATTCTGCATACTCTGGTGTAATGTGAGTTTGTGTTTGCTGACTTTGAATGAGCCCTGCACCATTAACTGAGAAGTCTTGATTGTATTCTTACCTTTTGATATTCGAAGTGTTTGTAGTGCATCTTGTGTTGGTGTTTTAACTGTGCATGCTATGGCTGTTATCTTCATAGTTGAATAATTCTTAATAAATGTTTTCTTGTACTTGTGTCTTACTTTTTGTCATACATCATTCCAACAGTACTACAGGATTACCCATAATAAGAAATATGTATTAGTAATAAGTAAAAGACAAAAAGCAGCAATCAAGAAATTAGCAGAATAAACAACAATGCTAGATAATAAAATAAATGTATCTTTATTTTCCTTTATTTACTGATTTTTTAAATTACCTGGCACCAGAAATCAGAACATAGCAGACAGCTGTTGTCATTGTTTTCTAAGTCTGAGAAAGTTGAAGTGATAACCTTATGATTTTTTTAAGTCATTTATGGGTAAATGTGTGGCCTTCACAAGATGAAATGCCATTTTAGTGTAAAATATCTCTCGAAAGTGAGCATACCCCTCATTTTTTTGTATATATTTGATATCTTTTCATGTAACAACACTGAAGAAATGACATTTTGCTATAATGTAAAGTAGTGAGTGTATAGCTTGTATAACTGTACACTCACTTTAGCCATTTTCATGGTGTCAGGTGTGAATGGGGAGCAGATGTGTTAAATTTGGTTTTATTGCTCACACACTCACTCATACTGGTCACTGGAAGTTCAACATGGCACCTCATGGCAAAGAACTCTGAGTATCTGAAAAAAGTGGTTGCTCTACATCAGGGGTATTCAATAAAATTCAAAGTTTCCTGAAGCAAAGGTCCGGAACATCATTAGGCCTCGCCATGGTCGACCAAAGAAGCTGAGTGCACGTTCTCAGCATTATATCTAGAGGCTGTCTTTGGGAAATGGACGTATGAGTGCTGCCAGCATTGTTGCAAAGATTGATGGGGGTGGGGGGTCAGCCTGTCAGTACTCAGACCATACGCCGCTCACTGCATTAAATTGGTCTATGCAGACCGTCTATAGATGATGCACAAGAAAGCCTGCAAACAGTTTGCTGAAGACAAGCAGACTAAGGACATGGATTACTGGACCTGTGGTCTGGTGAGACCAAGATGAACTTCTTATTTGGTTCAAATAGGTTCAAGCATGTGTGTCTGCAACCAGGTGAGAAGTACAAAGACAAGTGTGTCTTGCCTACAGTCAAGCATTGTGGCAGGAGTGGGACTGTGGGTCTCTATCAGTGAAGCTCTGGTGAACTCCATGCCCAAGACGGTTAAGGCAGTGCAGGAAAATGGACATTTTCACTGGAGTGTACTCACTTTTGTTTTTATTTGATTCTGTAATTCTTCCATGGAAGATTTTTTTCACAGGGGTCATGCACATTTAATACATTCTTGCATGTACATGCTGTGACCACTACTAAGTTAAAACAGTTTCAACTTTGGAGACTTTTCATAAACAGTAAGCAGCTGGCAGCAACGTCTGTAAATTTTCCTAGAAGGCTCCAGGGGTGAACAAGCTGTGGTTGGGTTGGGTACTGACTTTTACTATATTTTGGGCTCTGTGTAGACACCTCATCAATGTCACTGATGCTTTGGGAGATGGGTACCAATGATCTGTTTTCAGTCTGGATGCTTTCTATTGCACCTCTGTTAATTAACAAGGGCTTTGCTCACAAATTTTGCCTTTAGCTTCCTTAAGAAGTTTGGGGTCTGTTTGTGAGGAAGTCCAGTATCCAGTTGCAGAGTGTAATATTTAAACCCAGAGTGCTGAGCTGAAATCAACAGCAGCATTCTGTCGTAGTAGGGTTTTTTTTCTAGGTGTGAGTGGAGGGCAGTGGAGATGACATCCTCTGTGGATCTGTTAGTTCTGAAAGCAAACTGGTGAGGGTCCAGGCTGGCTAGGATGTTGTTCTTTATGTGCTGAAGAACCAGTTTCTCAAAGCACTTGATCAGAATGAGAGTGAGAGCCACGGGCGGTAGTCATACACACTAGACACCAGGCACGTGCACACATAGACATCAACAGGGGCTCAAGCACCTGCCCTTTTTCTTCCTCAAGAGAAAGTGCCCTTTTTTCCGGGATGCTTTTTTAAATAAATGAATTTATATATACAGTGTCTATTCCTGTTTGCACACAGCTTTCCTGTCAAACAAATATATTTACTGAATAAAAAACCTAAATATCAGGTCGGGAGATGAGACTTTGTCAGTTCCGATGTTCTGTCTCTCTCTCTCTCTCTCTCTCTCTCTCTCTCTCTCTCTCTCCGCCTCTACCCGCAGCAGCCCCTCCCAGCAGTGTTTTTCTTGGCTTGTGCGGAGGTGAGTGGTGATGAACTAAAGACCAACAAAAGTAAACTACCAGTGCCTCGAGTTCACTGCTAACATGCATGACTCATGAGCTGAGCTAAAATAATTAGCTAAAGTCAAGCTAAGGATCATGGTTGGTCATACAGGCTAATGTTACTGTTGCCTACTTAATGGAGACACAACAGGTGAGTACAGTAAAATTTGTGTCTAATAATGTAATGACGATCGCCACATTGATATGCAAATTAGGCGTTAACTAATTAAAATGTGCTAATTTGCACACATTTGACAAGTCACTGCAGGTGAATGGGCTAAAGAAAATAAGTAAATCATGTCACCACAGACCTTCCCCAGTTAATGACTTACATCAAGACTCTTTCCCCCTGAAATGTTCTGTTTAATATACAGGGTAAACTCCATCTAAATGTGTACTTTGGAAGTTTTCTTTCCATGAGAGTAAAAGAAGACATGGAAGCAAAATTGACCCAAATTTAAAATTTGACCACTATATGAAAAAGTGTCCTGCCTTAAGCAGTAACTTTATATTTCTGATTGTAGAGGCCCCTCATCTAATAACTATCCATTCCATTAGTTTGTTGCATGCTGATAGATCTTTACATGATACAGACAGCCCTCCCTCAAATGTGAAACCAAGTCCTAACAAACTAAGTGTTATGTGATCCAACAAGACCAAAACAATTAAAAGGATTTATTGCCTTGTGAAAAATAAACAAATAATTAGTGAAACTATGTCCCTCTCCTTGGTGCAGTCATTTATTCTAAATATATACTAGTAGCATAAAAAACATGCACATTGTGGCAGAGTTGACTTTGCTGTTGCTGCTCTTGTGTGATTATTTTGTAGAAAAATGTTGAGGGTTAAACATTTGCAAAAGTGGGAATCAAAATAAATTGGTAAGGAAGTCAGAGTTGTGTTAATATATTTAACATTTTGTCAAAAAAAATCATAAATAATTATGACAAGTGCCGTTTTTTTCACTTTAGCCGCTGCTCACCAAAATGTGCATTTCCCTGCCTGTGTATCTTTCTCAAAACTGTATCACAGCATTTGTTGATTTATCGATAGAAGCATCAGTATACGCATATCAGCAAGGAGTACATAATGATATATATTTCTGTATCGTTATTTTGAAAACACTATTTAAATCCTTGTTCCATGTGCCCCTTTTATACTTTGAGCACCTGTGTACTCACTTTTGTGATACTGTACTTCGTTCCACACCGGCTACTGGAGGCTGGCTAACCACAGTAGATAACGACTGATTAAGGTTGTTGGGCCGAACTTCTAAATTACTGAGCCTCTCCTCCATGGCTACAAATAATCTGTGCTTATTACATGCACCATTACTGGTAAAGGAGGGAGAAGAGTAACTATACATTTGACATTGAGCAAGAGAGAGCAGGAGAGCGAGAGGGAGAAGACTTACCTAGCTCCTAAGCTAAAGTAGGGTAGCATTAACTACCAAAACTCAAGTAAACAACTATGAGATTTAGCGAGAGTCACTTAAAGATGGTAAGAACTGTGTGTGGTTAAGCAGAACTATTACGATTAAGTGTGTAGTGGATAAATAGTCGCTGTAATAAAGTATCTAACACATTTAACCGGTTGTCAGTTAGAGCAGCAAAACACGCTACGAAACAGAAATGAGTCAATACACTTACCTCAGCACATCGTAGTGCTCAGTAGTGGATGAACACTAATGTTACAGGTTCCATCAGCTTCGTGTTGGTTTTCTGTGATTAATTTAGCAAATGCACATTTTAGCATTCCTGTTTTCGTCCTGACTCAAGATTCTGTTCCGCTTTCACATTTTTGCAATGAGTGGTGATGATGCATTTGTGTGTTCTCCAAAACCAGGGTCAAAGTGACACAGTCACTATTTAGTTTTTCTGCAGAAAACAATCATACTGTTTTCAAGTAATAAGGTGCATTTTCTTCTAAAATCAAAGATTCATCACATGTTTGATTCTGTAATTCTTCCATGGAAGATTTTTTTTCACAGGGGTCATGCACATTTAATACATTCTTGCATGTACATGCTGTGACCACTACTAAGTTAAAACAGTTTCAACTTTGGAGACTTTTCATAAACAGTAAGCAGCTGGCAGAAACGTCTGTAAATTTTCCTAGAAGGCTCCAGGGGTGAACAAGCTGTGGTTGGGTTGGGTACTGACTTTTACTATATTTTGGGCTCTGTGTAGACACCTCATCAATGTCACTGATGCTTTGGGAGATGGGTACCAATGATCTGTTTTCAGTCAGGATGCTTTCTATTGCACCTCTGTTAATTAACAAGGGCTTTGCTCACAAATTTTGCCTTTAGCTTCCTTAAGAAGTTTGGGGTCTGTTTGTGAGGAAGTCCAGTATCCAGTTGCAGAGTGTAATATTTAAACCCAGAGTGCTGAGCTGAAATCAACAGCAGCATTCTGTCGTAGTAGGGTTTTTTTTCTAGGTGTGAGTGGAGGGCAGTGGAGATGACATCCTCTGTGGATCTGTTGGTTCTGAAAGCAACAAGCAAGGGTCCAGGCTGGCTGGGATGTTGTTCTTTATGAGCTGAAGAACCAGTTTCTCAAAGCACTTCATCAGAATGGGGGTGAGAGCCACGGGGCGGTAGTCATACACACTAGACACTGCAGACTTTTCAGGTACAGGAACGAGATGGGAACCCTCTCCTGAGACAATGATACGTTGAAAATGTCAGGAACATGTCAAGAACATCAACTAGCTGATTGGCATATGTTACTAATATACGGCCAGGGATGTTATCAGGCCCAGCTGATTTACTCATATTCACTCTCAGCAGGACTCTCCTTACATCTGCTGTGAATACTGACAGTGGCCAGTGTTCTGACGATATGAGCTGCCTTGACTAAAAATCCTACTTGTAGCGTAAATTAATAGTGTATAAAGTCACTCTGCCCTATTGAAAAATGCTACCTATAACTCTCACAGTATTATGACATCTTGTTTTTTGTGGATATTTTGATACTCTATTATAACATTATTTCAGGGCGTGCGTATTCTGATAAACTAATATCCCCTATCAAATAATGCTCCCATTACAGAATCATTTTATATTGCACCACTCAATCCATGTGCACTGTAAGGAGATGGGGAGCATGCTGAAATACTATATTATACAATATTATCTTTATTTAAGATACTGTATCAGGGGTTGCATATTTCCCTTGTCTGACTGGACTCCAGAGTCTTGTCTGCGTGAATACACTCCTCCACTGAAGTACAACAGCTTCCTCTGGTAGATGTAAATGTAAATGCTCCATATTTGTATAGCGCCTTTCTAGTCTTTTCGACCACTCAAAGCGCTTTTACACTACATCTGCATTCACACACATTCTGTTTCGGTTTGAGCCTAAGTGCTCAAACAGAAACTAACATTCACATACATTCATACACTGGTGGATCAGCCACCAGTGTATGAATGTGTGTGAATGCCGCCGACCTTCCGATTAATGGCTAACCCGCTCTATCTCCTGAGCCACAGCCGTCCAGATGAGGGTATAGCAGTCTCTGATTTCCTGCTGCTGAGCAAGCCTTAGTCTTACTACCTCCACTTTATTCTCCAACGACCAGACATTTGCACAGTAGGCTGTGGAGTGGGAAAGCCCTTGGTTCAACCTGGTTTAGTTTGACTCTTGTCCCCGCTCGCTTTCCTCTCTTCTTGATCCGACGTTTACTCCAGTTGGTCCACTTGTTTTGATGGGAGATGCTGGATAGGAGAAACATATCCAGCACGTTTCCACTAAACAATTTAAAATGATGAAAATCTGACATTTATTGCAGATAGCAGCCAGGTTGTTAACAGATGGCAACTGTGCCACATTGCTGGTTATGGTTTTCACCATGAAAGTACCCACCCAGCCACAGCCCGTTCACCCTGCTGCCTTCTGGGAAGAGATGCAAGAGTTTCAGCTGCCACACCACCAGACTGCAGAGCAGCTTTTCCCCCCAAGTTATCAGACTTTTAAACTGAAATTCATCCTCAGCACTGCTCCATTGAATACAGTTTATTTCTGTTTATCATTTTTATAATTGCTTTTATATTGCTGTCTATTGTCTGCTATGCAGCAGAAGGGAGAAGGGAGACTCAATTTCACTTTACAGCTTGTTGTAATGTGACAAATTCATCTACGTTATACCTTGTATTTTACCTGTAATAACAGTAAAGAGACAGACAACACTAGCTTGCTATGTGTTACTAAACAAGAATTCATGTTTCATTTGCAGAGAAATGAAGACAAAAATAGGCTTTCAAATAAATTATAGCCTTTACATTGCCATTTGTATAACTATTAATTGATTATAATTAAACAGTACATTTAATCTATGTTTGCATCCAAGCCCACTGTGTAACTTAGTGGTTCAAAGGCATGTAGGCCTAAAAGCAAAATAATGAAAACTTTATAAAGTTTAATTTATGATGCTGATAATAATGTAGATTCGTGCCTTCAGTCTAAACTACTGGTATTATCTTAAACCATTCTTTAACTGCTAATTGTGATTGTGCTCAACTTTCTTATGAAAGAATAGTTTCCAGCTTTTGTCCTTCACCTTAATTTCTTTCTCTTTTCATTTTTCCTTTCTTTCTCTGGACCTTGATTTTCCTTTCTTTGGGATAGACTAGACATGAATGTCACAAGGGACCAGGGCTGGACTGGGACAAAAAATAAAATAAAATCGGCCCAGGCATTTTTTGCCCAGGCAGCCCACCAAAATCGGTTGGACACCTCTCACCAATACACAATCCTTCCATTTAAGGGGTCAGATTAGGGCAGAGATGCTCACAATTCTCTGAGCTACAGTCCAAGTCAAGTCAAAGGCCTTTGAGCTAGAGTTCAAGTCAAGTTTGAAGTCTTTGAGCTACAGTCCAAGTCAAGTCTCAAGTCTCTGAGCTTGAGTCCAAGTCAAGTCTCAATTCTTTGAGCTAGAGTCCAAGTCAAGTCTCAAGTCTCTGAGCTTGAGTCCAAGTCAAGTCTCAAGTCTCTGAGCTTGAGTCCAAGTCAAGTCTCAATTCTTTGAGCTAGAGTCCAAGTCAAGTCTCAATTCTTTGAGCTAGAGTCCAAGTCAAGTCTCAATTCTTTGAGCTAGAGTCCAAATCAAGTCTCAATTCTTTGAGCTAGAGTCCAAGTCAAGTCTCAATTCTTTGAGCTAGAGTCCAAGTCAAGTCTCAATTCTTTGAGCTAGAGTCCAAGTCAAGTCTCAAGTCTTTGAGCTAGAGTCCAAGTCAAGTCTCAAGTCTTTGAGCTAGAGTCCAAGTCAAGTCTCAATTCTTTGAGCTAGAGTCCAAGTCAAGTCTCAAGTCTTTGAGCTAGAGTCCAAGTCAAGTCTCAAGTCTCTCGTGGTTATTACGAATGTTTTATTACCTGCTGCGTTCAATCCAGGTTGCTCAAAAAACTGCATAGCTATAAGGAATTCTGTAACTGTAACCTGTTTTTCATTTACAGAACACAACCATGTAATGTACAATGCAAAATTGACGGTTTATTAAATGATGTAATTGAAAACACTCCGCAGACTCTTAAACCCAGTGTAACGTTAACTAAATAAAACTGTGACGTTGCAAAATCAACAACCTGTAACCTGTTTTGAACTTACAGAGCACAACCATGTAGCCTAATGTACAATGCGTCTACAATTAATGACAGCTTATAAACTACTGCAAGTCAACAAAACCTGTTGATTTTCAAACCCAGTGTAAAGTTAACGAAATAAAACTGTAAAGTTACATGGCCAACAATAAAGCTGTAACCTGTTTTTAACTTAAGAGCACAGCCATGTAATGTGCAATTAATGGCAGCTTATAAACTATTGTAAGTCAACACAACCTGTAGACTCTCAAACCAGTGGAACATTATTACTAAATAAAACTGTAAGGTTACACAATCAACAATAAACCTGTAACCTCTTTCCAGCCAACGGCAATAATTAAGATGATGGGAGCCAGCAGGACGTAAATACTTACCTTAACTGACCACCACAAGTTTGGCAAGTAAACAAACGCTCATTCATCTTTTCATAACGAACGACAGTCGGAGTTAACCTCTCGTAGGTTGTAGCTGAAGAAAGCTAAACGTTAGATTGCCAATGCTGAGCTAAATATGTTTACTCACCACAGGTAACTAACCTATTTGATTCAGTGCTTCTTTGTTTGGGTCTTGTTTTATGAAGTTTTAAAGCCAAAGTTTATGATGAATGGCTCAGCAGATGCCGGTGTGTGTGTAACTGTCCGCTTGAAGGTATTTAAAAGGGGTTTTTGGATTTAATAAATGTAAATGTATTTTTTGTGTTAATACAGAAGTTTTATTGAATATGATGTAAGGCATGAATTCATCTCTCTTTGCAAGTGTTAGTGGAGCCCACCAGTGGGCAGTATAGTTTCCGCCCTAGGCTAAATTGACCCCCTGCTAAGGGTAGATAAACCCAGTGCCTACCAATTTATGGGGCACACGCTCACAAACAAAACTAGAAGCATGGACGGGAAGACGCCAAAGCTTAAGGATAAGTGATAAAGGTTTAACGCCCTCGGGAAGCGGAACGAGGTATGCTGGAGTGAGGGTTTTATGTCGTAAATGGGTTTGGTTATGTTTGATGGTGTTAAGTTTAGAATGTATAGTTTAGCGTAAGTGACAGTGATTTGTGTGTTTTAATTAGGGTTGTTTTTATTTTTAATTTTAGCCAATTGATGTATATAAAGCTGTTGATGTTTACATTTATCTGTTTATATTTTAATAGTTTTCACGGTGTATTACGGGCACGAAAATAAAGAACCGTAAACATCAGTCGAGACTCTCTGCATTTCTTGCTTCGATCCACGGGGGCAGTTACAGTGTGTTTGTCCTCTCTCGTGCGGCCGAGCGCAGCAGATACTATGTGTTACGTAGGCAGGTTATAGGTAACGGACGGAGGGAATAACAGCACGCTCATCAGACGTTTCCTAAAAACTAAACATTGTTCATGAGTCGTGCGCCTCAAGTCCAAGTCGAATCTGAAGTCTTTTGAGGACGAGTCTCAAGTCGAGTCTCAAGTCACTGTGTGTGCGAATTAAGTCGCACTCGAGTCTGAGCCTCTAACTCGAGTCCCCGTCTCTGGATTAGGGGTGTGACGAAACACTTCCCATGAGACATAACATTGTACAAGATTGGGGGCATGACAACAAGACAAGAATATATTTTAATAGGCCTACTATTTAGAAAAAAGTCTTGATAGGTGGGTCTGGGGGTCCTACGTCCTGGCGATATTTTCTGGAGACATTTTCTGCAGGGAAGCACAAAATTCAGGTGGTATGTCACGATTCAGAATATGAAAATAGAAGAGAATATAATGCAGTAATCAGCTTATTACTGTTTGTAGCCTACGTTACTTTTTTTGGAGTTTTCTTCTATATTTACATTGCACTGCAGGTTTATTGTGCAAATAAACTTTCTTCTTAGCATTTTTATTTGCTAATTAATATTTCTTGGTGCAAGCTATTTTTCAGAAAATTTTTAACAAATGTTTTCATTTGCAGTGGGGTGGTGTAGTGGTTAGCATGCGTGGGAGAGCAGGTTGGTGGACCCAATTGCAGGACACGGAAGCTGGAAGATACAGTTCGATGCTTTATGAAGGCAAACTAAAAGCGAACACACTTACAACTTAGTGGCTGAGTTCAAAGAAACCAAGGTGAATAATCCAAAAACGAACAGAAAATCCAGAACGGGTTTAATCTAAAATCCACAGAACAAAAAGAGGTACAGGCTGGGTTCAGGGTGGAAACAGGCAGGCAAGACAACCAGCAACCACAACACACTGCAATGACCGGCCAAAGACTGAGGGAAACCAGAAAGCATAAATAAACACACAGGGTTAACAAGCTGGGTGGGAGCAACACAGGTGACAGACATGAGGGACTAATCATCACACAGACACACATGCAGGCAGAGTGATCACCAGGGAAACAGACAAGTAGGCAGAGGGATTACCGGGTGAAACCGACAGATGCAAATCAAAATGCAGAAAAATAAAATAAACATCATAAGGGCAAAACTAAAACAGGACAGACAGGCAAACCGAACAACAAACTGAATAATGAGAACAGACTAAAGCAGAATAATCTAAACTAGAACTGCAAGAGCTGGCTAATGTGGCTTGGGAAAGGGAAGTTTGGGGTCCCCTGCTGGAGCTGCTGCCCCCGCGACCCGACCCCGGATAAGCGGCTGAAGATGGATGGATGGAACTGCAAGAAGCTTTAAGCGGGTCCAAGCCTCCCGGCGCCAGCCGCCCCCCCAGTCGCGGCTCCAGGTAATAAACGACCAGAGTTTGAAATTAAAAGAACTTGAGATGTAAAATGAGTGGATGTCTATGGGAGTGTCATTTGATATAGGATTAATAGCACCACTTAGAGGCCGATTGAGACCAAATTTCACACAGCGCGTCAGGACAGCATGCCAGATAAGGTCTCCGAGTTTGGTGTGGATCGGCCGTTGCAAACCTAAGATATGACATAACATCCTGTTTTTAGGTTTTTCGCAAACATTTGTTAGCCTATAATTGGAACATTTTGTGGCGGATCAATATTTCCTTTACAAACTTTCATCTGCTTGGTCCAGAGATGGTCTGTACCAAGTTTGGTGCTGATCGGACTTGCCCCTCCGGAGAAGTTAAATAAAAAAGGTTTTACACTTTTCGCCATTTAGCGAAATGAAAACCATACGAATCGGCAGTATCCACCAAAGACGTAGACATAAGGTTCATTAAAGCGTGATGTGATTGAAATGAATGGGATTTTCGGACGGTAACTGAGCTTCAATTATAGCACCACCTTTAGGCTAATTTTTCAGGTGTCATCAGGGGATGTAGTTGGAACAATTGCCCAAAATTTGGTATCAATCGGACTGGTTATGGAGATATAACATGCATGTAAGTCAATGAGATTTTATTTACATCTTTACTCTGCAATAACAGCTGCACCTATGGGCATATTTGGGTCAAGTGTAGTGTAGTGAGATCACATATGACATCACTTCCTGTTTTTAGCGTTTATCACAAACATTTGTTATCTTATAATTGCAACATTTTTTGTCGGATCAAAATTTCCTCTCTAAACATCTATTGGCTTGGTCCTTTTTCAGTTTTCGTGATGTAGCAGAAGAAAAAGTTTAGGCGCAAATGGGCGTGGCCTATACCACAAGATTCAGCTCAATCCCCTGAACGCGTGGATATAAGGTTTTTGATATGCGCCTTTGTATGCAGGAGTTACAGTGATTTGAAAGTGCAAAACTTTGGACCTTGCTTGTAGTGCCCCCCTAGAGGTAGAAGTGAGCAAATTTTCCCGCCATGCGAGATTACCAGTCCAGCCCTGCAGGGACGTTGATGATCCTGCATCAGCTGTCACTCTGCTTGATCAGACATTTAGAGATGTATCCGAGTTCCGCGCCGACAAAACATAGCAAAACATTTATTTCAATGGAAACGGTGGTGCTTTGAACACACAGTTGTCTGATTTTTAGTATTTTTATTGCCTCTATTTTTACTACCTTTTTTTTAACACCACTGTGTTTACAAACTTGTTGCAGCTGACTGGGTAACACCTGTGACACACCCACCAAACAGCAGAAAACATACCTTGAAGCCCGTTGTGGAACATTGCTCAACGTTTCATGGAAACATGTTGTTCAATCTGAAAACCTTGCAAACCAGTGCAAAACGTTTTGAGATTGAACTTAGATGCTAAATGGTTTAGTCTGCCCCTAGTGTGGGGCAGACTAAACCATTTTGCATCTTTGGGAAGGGGTGACCTGGTTTTTTGGAGGTGTATACAAGGTTTAGTCAAAAACAAACTTTTCATTTTAGGATTTCTCTAAAATTGTGTGAGTTGTTGTAACTTGACATGCTCAGATTTGTACCAAATTTTGAACGTTTAATAAGAGTTGCACCCTAAACACATGTACATGCCAACATTAGGTACGTTTGACTTCATGCGGCGCTGTGCAGCGCTGACTTAATGTGATGCATGCTGGACTTAAATAAGGCATGCTGGTTAGAAATTGCGTCCGACTTTAGCCAGTGCTGCAAAACATCAGCATGTCACATGACATTAAAACCTCGCGGGAGCAAAACGACTGCAGGCGCCAAGTCCGGCAGCCGCAGCTGCTTTTCTCAGGCTGCACAAAGTTGGAACCACACTTTTGCCTGGTCTCGCAGCATTTTTCTTTGCAATTGCCGCAAGATCAGCCATTGATCTCAGCTCATAGTAAGCTCGCAGGTAGAATATGTCTGACTTTACACCGCCTTAATTATACCCCGGCCTTGCAGTCACCTGCAACTCACATTAGACTATAAAGTCCGCGAAAGTCAGCCGCCGTCCTCTCGAATGCACCTATTTACATTTATTCATTTAGCTGACACTTTTACCCAAAGCAACTTACAATTGCTATACATCTCAGAGGTCTCACGCCTCTGGAGCAACGAGGGGTTAAGTGTCTTAAGTCAGGGACACATTATTAGATAGGTCACAGTGGGGGATTGAACCTGGGTCTCTCACACCAAAGGCATGCATCTTATCCATTGCGCCATCACCACCCCTATTCACCCATAGTCATAGCGCCACCTGCTGGCAACAGGAAGTGACTTCTTCTATGCTGTGATGAAACACTTCCTGCAGGTTGGCTATGTCTACTTTAAAGCTGTTTCAGAAAACCTTTCACCCACTGATAATGTCGTGTAGTCAAGTGTTTAAGTAGTAAGTCACTACTTCACTGGACCTGCTCAAATCTGTACCAAAATGTATGTGCTTGGTAAGTCCCACCCCAAACACAACTACGGGCCAATATTCATTTATAGTTGAAGCGCCAATTATTCTGTAGCGTCTGAAGCGCGTGGCAAATTCACAGCTGCATCGGCAATGCTCCACAATCTGCTTTGATAGATTAAATTGTAGTTTCTCAGGCAACATGTGATGCATTTTCCCCTTGATTTAAAACTACAATGCTAATATAGTAACACTTCTTTAAAAGTGTTATAACCATCCCCTTTAATACAACTAAGGACTTTCTTAATTTTAATATTTTTAGATGGTGCCCTATGCAGTTCCTGGGTCCCCCAAGCCTGTACTGCAGGGTTACCAGCATTCATTTGTCAGCACTGCGACCAGTGCTTGAAGTGGTGCCAGTACTCCCCATTCACATGTTGTTCACATGTTAGCGTATGTATCACCACTAGGGGTGGGATTCACCAGAGGCCCCACGATATGATATTATCACGATGCTTGAGATTTTAAACATATTGCAATTTATTATCTTTTTTCCAACTTCAAATTGGAAAAATGAAAACTTTCTCATGGACTGAAAAAGAAATTGATTTTATTATTTATTATTATCATTATTATTTATATTTATATTATTATAGTCCCAAATTGTAAAATTCTTATGTACTTGACTCCCTTGTATCAATACAATATTGCCACGGACAATATAGAGATACTGCTGCGACATGCTGTATCGATTCACCCCCACCCCTTATCGCCACCCGATCTTTTCCCTACTCAGTCTATACCCCAGCAGTGGGGTAGGTTGTAACAAAGGAACACCATGTATTCAACATGAACTTATGAGGTCTGAGATATTCTTTTAGAGTACTGAATTGGTGCCATTTGTAGTAAACAAATGTGGGTACTTTGTACAAAAATTTGAGAACTCTGAAGCAAAAGTGTTACAACCATACCTGGTCTCCCTTCTGTAAAATACTTTGTGAGTCCATATGATGACATCCGAAAAAAACTGCCCCGAATAGTTCCTAATCAGTAATTTGCCCTGGTTTGTTGAGATCAGATCAGCAAAGTGATCCAGTACTGAAGAAGAAGGTCAAGGTTAGAAATGTGTAGGTGGCCAATTTTCCATCCATTTTTAGAATAAATTGCTACAATTCTGAACACTTCCTGTTAAGTTTTGGTGTTTGTTTTAGTAGCCGAAATCATTAACCGATTTATGTAAGCTAACTATCTGACCCTCACAGCATCCCTCACAGCATTAGCTTGTTACTTTCAGCTTTGGTTAAGTTATTGTCAGTTTGCACAAAAAGTGTTTTAGAGTTGTTGTAAAACATTACTTTACACTGCCATGAATGTGAGACTTACTGAATGCACATGTGCTTTATTGTCATTAACAACATTGTGCTGCGTAAGTAACCAGCAGGTTGTCGACCAGTCCACCACTCGGGTTTGTTGTAGCTCACATGATGCAAAGCATGTCCTTCATTAGCAAACACCAACTAACTAAATTAAGATACAATTAGGAGTAAATAGCAAACTGTTAGTTAAACACTAAACTGTTGGTTACTTTAAAGCTAACCTTCATCACAGGGATTTGTGAATATTTGATCTGTTGACCGTGATACCATGTCACATTTAACACATGACTAATTAGGTAGAGAAAAACTTTTGCTCTCAGACATTGTCATCTTAATCAGCTGCGTCAGTGTTCTAATGAAGGGATAGATCCAATTGGCTGATAGAAGGTACATGATACATGGCATGGTTGCTGTATTCTGTAGTTTATTTTGATTCTTTTGAAATTATTATATTTGGTATTTTATTTTAAAATACAAGTTGTTTTATCTTTGCCCATCCCTGAGCACACCCTCCCATTTATCTCCACTGCAACTGTCACATGATTTCACTTCCAGAGACACACTGACAAGTTGTCCAGGAAAATCAGTCATACAGGAAATGTGTAAGATTGGCCTTCAAAAAAATGCTCTTGTTAAACAAATTCTATCTCAGCTTCAAATAGAGTAATATTTTGCATTTCTGCTCATTCTGGAAGAGGGTATGCTCCTGTGTTGCTTGTCCTGAGGTGTCTCACCTTCAGAAAAAACAAACTTTGTGATTTTAGGATACATAAATAATATATACCACACAAATAAAAGGATAATTAAGCAGTTTTTTATAGCATATATTCAACAATATATAAAGTGTTTTTTGTATTCCCTGTAGTCATGTTGTGACAGCCTAAATGAGTCCAAATTTAATTTGGTACTTTTCACTTCATTATTGTGTGAAGCAAACACTGCACTGTGCCTTTTCAACATGTGTAATTTTTCTTCATTCCGTCAGAAATCGATGACTTCCTGACCTCACCCCTTTCAGTTTGATCACATATTAATAACAAAAGTAAACAAAATTACTGAAGATGACATCAGTGTCTGCTCAGTGTTTTCTTTGCTGCTGTTTTGTTTTTCTGTGTATGCCGAAGAGATGTCTTGGCCTTATTTGTCCACATCCAAGCCTCAGTGGAATCGTTGCTTTCACAACATGATCTGGGAGACCAAACTTCAAATCTCCCTCCCTTCCTATCCAGTATACCTATAGGCCTGTCATCATCAGCCATCAAGGAGCTGGTCCTTCGTATGGCCCTGATCAATGCTAGATCACTAGCAAACAAGATGTTCCTGCTCAATGACTTCTTCACTTCTTGAGAGTTGGATTTTATGTTCTTGACAGAAACCTTCTTCCTCTCGACTGTACATTTCTCAGCTCCCCACGGACCACTGGCAGGGGTGGAGGTGACCTTTTTCATGTGTTGAATTTTTAAAACATTTTTATTGGAAAGATTTCTGTGCCTAGATCTTTACCAACCTCCTCTGCAAAAGACCCTTCAGTTCCTCCTATATACTCAGCTCTCTTTAAGCAGTTTGAGCTTGTATCACTCTCCTCACTAAGATAGTTCAGAATCTGCGGCCTCCAAACTGTCCCTCAGATATCTTTCCCTCTTGTCTTTTAAAGGACGTTTTTAACACTGCAGGGTCCAGAATTCTTATTTTAATGAATAAATGTCTTGGCGCAAAGTGTGTCCCATCTGCTTTTAAACACACTGTAGTGCGGCCTCTTATCAAAAAATCTAATCTGGATCATGATGTCCTCTCTCTATTTCCAAACTACTCTTTCTCTCGGGAGTATTGGAGAAAATAGTCCTGAACCAACTACAACCATTCCCCGGCAACCATGGCAACCAGGAGAAGTTTCAGTCTGGCTTTAAACCATATCATAGTCCAGAAACAACACTTTTAAGGGTTTTTAATGATCTCCTTTTAACGGTGGATTCAGGCAACTCTGCGTTTCTGGTGCTTCTAGACCTGACTGCCTTTGACACTGTGGATCACACAATCCTTTTCTCGCCTTGAACACTGTGTAGGTATCAAGGTATTGTCTTGAAATGGTTTCAGTCATAACTGACTGATAGGAGCTTCTCTGTTCATTTAGCTCTTCATCAGCAGCTCCTTTCACCTGCGGGGTCCCTCAAGGCTCTATTCTGGGCCCCATCCTCTTTTCACTGTATATATTGCCACTGGGTTACATTTTCCAGAAACATAACACTGTTTTGCTGATGATGTCCAAATTTACTTGCCTATGAAATCCATAACAAAGAGTCTGTGCAACCATTGTTAGACTGCTTAAAGGAGGTAAAAACCTGGATGGAGTTAAACTTCCTCACTCTGAAAGAAAATAAAACAGAGATCATCACGTGTGGGCGTTTTGATGTACTGGGTGATCCTCTTGGCACTTTGGCCCCTTAGCCTCCCAAAATCAATTTTTTATTAAAAATCTTGGTGTTATTTTTGACACCTCAGTTTCAATAAGCAAATCATGTCAGGACCAGGGCCAGAAAACTCAGACGCAGACCAGAGTGAGGTGAAAACAAAAAGATTTATTTAGTTGACTGGAGGTGACAGAGGTTGCTTGGAGTGGTGGGATTGTTCCGTGGTTCAAAACGTCAATGTCACGTGACCGCAGTGAAGCGAGGTTTCGGTGCGTTTCACTCCTGTTTCAACAGGTGGCAAAGCTGCCGCTTCTACGCTTGATTCACAGTGTTTGTAACAAACCGCACATCAGCCTCTAACACATTTGACAGATTTGTTCCGGACACACAATCCTTTGATTTATTGGAGTGACGTGCTGTAGTATATCCGCACCTGTAGGCCAAAAAAGTAGCTGAATATTTCTGAATAAAATTCTCGACATATAACAAATGTGAGACTTTTCATTTATCATTATTGAATCAACTTCAACTTTACTCAGTTACATATTTTTAATCCATTACGCCTCATCACTGCCAGTACTCATTAATTATTATTACACTAGAAGATATTTTTCCTTCTAATTATCATTACACCTCTTTTAATCTACTGTATCATACTGTAGATATCCACATTTCTTACTATATTCAATGATTTGTATAAGCCTACTTTAGTATATTCTCTACTCACTAATTTCAACTACCTATTATTTCTGTTCCGTTTATGCCTTGTGAGTATCTGCAACAAAGAATTCACCCTCGTAGATCAATAAAGTATTCCGATTGTAAAAATGTAAAAACAAACAAGATGTGTCGATATCAAAAGTATACAAGACTTGATTCAGGCTGGCGTGTTCGTACAGAGTGGTACAACGATCCGGCGGGGACTGGAAGGTTGGGCTGGATTATGAAGGTGAGTAGATTGCAGTATGAGGCGACCACACCCCCCAGCAACTCCAGAGCATGCGGGAAGGAAGCAGAGGACAAACAAAAACCAAAACACACCAAGCACACCACAAACACCCCAAAGGAAAAAACAACTCAAAAGCACACATACACACCATAGGAAGGTCAGGCTCACGACCGGGGGGTCGTGACAAATCAGTGCAGTTGTCAAGACCAGCTTCTTACAGTTAAGACTTCTAGCTAAAATAAAGGCCTATCTGCCTCCCAAAGACCTTCAAAAAGTCATCCATGCTTTTATTAAAGCTCGGCTGGATTACTGTAATTCATTAAACATGGGTGTACATCAGAAATCTTTAAATCGGCTCCAGTTAGTCCAAAACACAACTGCTCGCCTTTTACCAAAAACAAAAAAAGCATGAACCTCTCCGTGAACAATCACCTTATCGTGGTGGAGAGGTTTGCATGCCCCGGTGAACCTGGAGGCTGTGTTGTCTGGAGCCTAGTGCTCCTGGTAGGGTCTCCCAAGGCAAAGTGGTTCCGGGTGAGGGGCCAGAACAAGAATGGTTACTTGATGGTAGATCAAGTAAGAGTAGGAGAGACCCTACTCGAAGGAAGCCCGGGGTCCCCGTCTGGAGCCAGGCCCAGAGGGAGGGCTCGTCGGCGAGCGCCTGCTGGCCGTGTTTACCATGGAGCCCGGCCGGGCATAGCCCTCTACATCCTTTGGACCCACCATCCATCGGAAGATCCGCAGGGTGTTAGGATTTGGGTTTTGTGCTGGGGTTTTTGTAGTCTTGTTTATTATTTTGGTTCATTCAGTTTAAGTTTTCTTAGTCTCTGTCTTTAGTCTTTTATCTCCATGTTTTTGTGTAGTCTTGTCACCTGTTTGGTCCCGTCTCTGTCCGTGTCCTGATTTTGCTGTCTTTCCATGTTTTAGTGTTTTTACTTTAGTCGATCTGTCCTTGTGCGTCCTTGTGAACTTTACTTCCTGTTTTATTTTGTTAACCTTCTGTACCTGGTGTCCTTGTCTAGCTTTGCTTGCTTGTGTCTCATTAGTCCGGATTTCTCTCACCTGTGTTGCTCCCGCCCCGCTCGTTAGTCCCTGTGTGTGTATATATTGTCCTCAGTTCTCCTCAGTCTTTGTCACGTCCTTGTGTCGTCTACATGTGAGAGTCTGCATCAAGGTTGAGTGTCCTGCCTTGTGCCGTATTTCCTGTAATTCTGTGAAACTTTAGCCGCTGAGCTTCCAGCGTTAGTCTGTTTGTCGTTTGTAAATAAATCTTTGTTTAAACTGAATCCTCCTCATCTGCGTCTGCATTTGGGTCCACACCTCTACCTCAGCTCTCAGCCACTACTCCTGACACAGGGGTCGGGTGCGGCAGCGAAGGTCAGGGGCCTTGACGGACCTCCCTAGGGAGGTGTTCCAGGCACGTACAGCTGGGAGGAGACCTCGGGGAAGACCCAGGACTAGGTGGAGAGATTATCTCTCCACGCTGGCCTGGGAATGCCTCAGGATCCCCCAGTCAGAGCTGGTTAATGTGGCTCAGGAAAGCGAAGTTTGGGGTCCCCTGCTGGAGCTGCTGCCCCCGCGACCCGACCCCGGATAAGCGGATGAAGATGGATGGATGGAAAAAAGCGTGAACACATAATGCCTTTCTTGGCATCCCTCCACTGGCTACCTGTCCGTTATAGGATAGATTTTAAGATTTTATTGCTTGTTTTTAAGGTCTTAAATGCTCTGGCACCACCTTATCTGGCTGATACGGCACCATTCTCCAGTTAGAGCACTGAGGTCAACAAATCAGCTGCTCTTGGATGTCCCAAGATCAAAGCTTTAAAAAAAAAAAGGCGATAGAGCCTTTCAGTGGGCGCCCCCATCCTATGGAATAGCCTCCCCATGCATATAAAAGCTGCACAGACCCTACAAACATTTAAATCCCTGCTTAAGATGCACCTTTTTGCAGTAGCTTTTAACCTTCTGATTTTTTTAAAGCGTTATTGTTTTGTTTCCCTGTGATTCACTTTGGTTGTAGTCATTTTTATACTTGTTTATGTATTTGACATTGACCCTGTTCAGCACTTCAGCTGTTGTTTTTAAATGTGCTATAGAAATTTGACATTGACAACATTTTAAATGCATGTTAGCCTATATGAAAGAGTGTTGGAATCGTCATTTGATTAACCATAATGATCAACCATTCAGGACACAGGGCCCTCAAAGTTGGTCCATATTGTAACCCCACCGCACCAAAAGAACATTAGTGAAGCCATACATCATTGAAGTCTCACTTCAGTCCAAATGAGATGGGGAAAGCATCATCGGCCCAGTGGCTTCACTGAGTAGCAGGGGCATTGCACAAAATTCTGGACCATAGGCATAGACCATGCATAGGCATTCTCAACGGGCCCCTCCCTGCATCCACAGCTATTTATTCTAGTATCTCTGTTTGCTGTCATCACATGAGGGCCCTGTATACTCATGGCGCGTTCGAGACTGGTCGTAACTGGGATATTTTCCAGTTGAAACTTCCGACATCAAAGCGTTCCAGGTGCATGGTGGTGCATGACACCGAAAGTGAACGAAAATCATGGGTGACCATGACAAAGTGAACACACAGTTGCACCCTCAGCAGTGCTTTAGGTGTTAATTAAAAGGATGGCAGTTTAATTGCAACAACTGAAATAAATAGCCCATACATTACTAGTTATGTGTACCCCAAGTTGGTAGCCCTGAAGTAAGTCAATGTTGTCCGTTACACTTCCTAATGTTCTGGCATTTTTAACAATAACTTTTATGCAGAAAAGATGACTTTATGAGATTCTTTACTGTAGCCAGCTACCGTATGTGTAAAACATATTTCTACATCAATATACATGCAGAACAAGTTTTACTGCATGATCGTATTTATTATTTTAATTCAAATACATGCAAATATACGTTTTGTTGCCTTTAGTTTATGGTTTACCATTTACAAAGTGTGCTTCCATGGGCGCTGACATTGTTTTCTGACGTCATTCAGCTGCTACTCGTGAAGTCGGGGTACAAATTTTTTCTCCGAGTTCACAAGTAGGAAATCCGACTGCAAGTGGCATTCTGGGGTACTTTTCCTAGTTGGAGGTCGGAAATTTCCCAGTTCTGAGTTGCTGGGAACGCAGCATCAGTCCCCTTTACCACTCACTCCTACGGCCCTGCAGAAGATACAAGGCCCACAAGTGAGGAGGGCCCACAAAGATACTAAAACAAAATGCCATGGATGTGTGGAGGGACCCATAGAAAATGCTTATGTACAGGGCCCGGATTTTTGTGATGTCATTGGACTGACCTACTCACCATATATTTCATTATCCCAGAAACATTTCAAAGATCAGACCATTTCTTTCAGTTATTCGGGCCTTCATAAGTAGTTGTTTAGGTCAATATTATTTCTTGCTCTGTGGCATCAGTAGAAATCTCCCTCTTCAATTCAAATCAATTTTATTTATATAGCATCAAATCAATGGCTCAGGGTGGGCGGCCATCTGCCTCAATCGGTTGGGGGTGAAGGAGAAGGTCAACTAGCCTATTTAAAAAAACAATGAATTGCATAACACATAGAGATAATAGGCTACATTAAACAGGATTTTTATGGAATGTTAACTGAACTGGTTTTAGTATACGGACATTAGACGAGTAACATTAACTGTAAAATAAGAAACCAAAGTCATTCAGTCTTTGATTCCTTAACTCATATTTTTACGTAGTATTGAACTAGTGTATATGGTCCATAATAGAATTTATGGCTTTTGGTTTAGTGTGCCACCCCAGGATTTTCAGTGGCCCCATCTGGCCACCCCTAGGAAAATTTCCTGGGGGCGCCCCTGGTTGACAGGCAAGCCAATGTTGCTAACGATTGCAAAGATAGCGGAATTTAAACGTGACTGATGGTACGAAGCCACAGGTTAATCTGGGCGCTCTGCTGCAGCTAACAGCGGTCTCCACTCAGCGGTCCATGAACGTCAAACACCTCAGCCTGTTTCCCTTTGAAAGTAACACATTAAAACCAACCGTGGCACAAATCACACAGACAAGATGATGATTTGGACGGTTTATTGACGTCCATGATCACGCTCAAAGTCCTCGCTTTTAACTTATTTGCAGGTGGGAGGGGTCCCTGTGAATAATCGCGCAGCTAACGATATAGCCTGCAAACTACACTCAGAAACATATATCTACATGACTATACATTGCGGAGACAAACAAAGTAATCAGAACGTATTTCCTGGTTTGCAGTCAGTGGATCCTGAAGCCACGCCTACGACACATCTGGGACTATCACCAGTTCATTTTGCCTCCAGTTAAACTGTTACACCACCCCTCCCTCACGAGTAGTTAGGGTGGTGGAGGGGGACACAGACAAGACGACTCAAGTACATAATTTGGATTCCCTCGTTTGAAAACGCATTCCACTTAAACATTTAGGATACAAACAAACCACACAATTAACGAGGCTGCCGATGAGTAGAAACACGACTTGTTTGATGTGACAAGTGGTAACGTAACACTGTAAGATTTACTTAATAGTGTCGTATTTTGTGTTGGCACTGTTTGTGTTTTTACACGTGTTTTTACAAGCAGCGTATCACATCCACACGCTGGTGCACAGCGTTTGGCTCGATAAGGCAACATGTGATAACAATATGCACTGGTATTTGCTCAACTGAAGCATTGAAAACAACATCACTTTAAATGTAATTTGCCATACTGTTCAGCTTATTTATGAGAATAAATTGCACTGCATGCAAGTGTTAATTAATATAATTCCCAATTAAAATGTAAAAAATATTTTAGGCGTTTATTTTACTCGAGTATTGATTTCAAATGTTTCATTCTGCCGTATGAGTCGTCGTTTTTCATTTCTCTAGTCTATGTGCATGCGTATGGTTCAATGTTTGCATGGTTTATCGCAGATTCTGCCTTCAAGTTTCTTTTTTATAGATCACAACCTTTGCTTAGGAAGTGGCGTATGTACGTTTCCAGCCATGTTTTGCACACAGGCATGTGGCTCCAGGGCTGCAAATTATGTCTCATTTAAATGATTCAATTTTGAAACCCCACTTTTTAAAAAGTACTTTTGTTTATTTCATAAATGTTTTATGATATTTTAGTTCATGTTATTATCTTTTTGTATTAAATGTATTCTGTTTTGGTTTTTTGGAAAGCACTTTGTAACTGTTTTGAAAGGCGCTAATTAGTACTTGTCGAATTTTCCACTTTTATTTTGAAGGCAGCAGTTCTCATGTTCCGGTCATATGTAAGGAGGTGGTTGACTCGTTGGCTTACATCAGGCAGACCTGGAGCATGTAACAGTAAGTTAATGAGCGTCTACAGCTCCGGGAGCACCGTGTCCACTCGCTGTCTCCAAGCCGCAGACATGGCTCTGTCTCTGGGATGGCTCTTATCTCTGGCCGCGGGTGTTTTCTCCGCTCATGTTTTACAGAAACTCTGTTTCCCATACTTTTGGAGTGACCTCTTCTTTCTGCTGAAGGTGATCACCTACGGCGTGAGGCTGGAGCTGTTCAAGATGACATCGAGCGTGTCCACGGTTCTGGATAGGTTCATCCAGCAGGCACGCCGCATCCCCAACAAGCCGTTCGTCATCTACAATGAAAGCATCCACACCTACCGGGACATCGAGCGACGTAGCAACAGGCTCGCTAATGTGTTCCTCGAGAGAGTGAGTCTGAAGAGAGGGGACTGCGTTGCCTTGCTCATGAGCAACGAGCCCGACTTCTTGTGCGTTTGGTTCGGGTTGGCGAAGATCGGCTGCTCGGTCGCTTTCCTCAACATCAACATCAAGTCCAAGTCTCTGCTGCACTGCTTTAACTGCTGTGGAGCCAAAACTCTGATTGTTGGTTCAGGTAAAGCTCTCTCCTTTCCTTGTTCATCTCTCCTGCAGGTGCACCACTGTGGCTTCATCAACGCTGTCTCTTGTCACTTTGGTGCCTTGCGGGTCAGGCGTTTTGATACTTGGGTACTTGGGAATTGCATATAGGATATATTTTGTTTTGAAATTAATTTCAATTTGTGCTGTGTGTAATCTCATCAATAACACAAGCCAATGAGTAGCCTACATCCTAAATAACATGGTCATTCAATTCTGATTCTATCATTATCCAAATAGATAACCCATTCTATTTTGTACACTGATGCTGTGCTGTGCATTTTCTATAATATCCTTTGCATGGTCATTGTGGTCAGTTGTCATTCGAGAAGTTGATATGTGCTCTCATGCAGTGGTGGAAGACACATTCAGATCCTTTATGTAGCCATACTGCACTACAAAATACTTCTTTATGTTACATCTATAAAATAATGAATAATCCACCATTCACAAAAGTATTGACATTAAAATTAGGGCTGGACAATAAAACAATAACAATAATTATTGCAATATAATTTTTTTTCAATAATAATATAACAAAGGTTCAATAAATATTCAATAAATGATTTGATTCACTTGAATCACATGAATCAAACTGAATTTTTTAATAACATGTTTATTTTGGTGAGGAAAAAGGACAGAAAAAAAGCTTTTTCTTAATTTTACTTGTGCATAATGGTTGAAAAAAGATTTTATCAAAAATGTTTTGAATGTTCTACCTCAGATTTGCGAAGTGATCCACTGTTTGGAATCAAATGTTTGTCATGTTCACTAAGGAGTAAAAATCAGCCTTTAAACTCAAAAGATATAACGATTTGATACTTATTGTGATAATTATCGATATCGAAAGATATGAAACTTTTTATCGTGATAACATTTTTGGCCATATTGTCCAGTCCTAATTAAAATATACTTGATAGTGTCAAAAGTAAACGTACTATTGCAGAATTGCCCTTTCAGAGTGATGTCTCTGCAGATAGTGTATGTTTTACACATGCTTGGAAACATTTGATAGGCCCATTAAATAAAAGGTAGTTTCGAGATACAGTCAGTGCTTGATTTTATTCTAATGCCTAGTAGTGAACCTCAATCAACCACTGTCACGCAGGACACTGTTGTTTTCAAACTCTAGTGTGAACTGTGTTGAGTTCAGCTGAATTACTCAATGTGGGAGTCAACTATACCAATATGCAAAAAGGCTAGGAACACCCTACTGTAACATGAATTAATGTGTTGTAATTGCTGTTTATTTCAGTGATACAACAATATGACATTCAGTTGACCCAGATTTAGCTTCCACCCATGTTCTGCTGGAACACTCCTGTTTGTACAGTTAATAGGATTCATAATGCTGCAGCCATGTGACAGGATGGAAGATCATGGCTGTACCAAACAAGCATGATGTTGGTCAGGGACACTGTCGTCACTACAACCCCAGTGCAACCGGAGAAGAATTCATGGAATAGTTGAAACATGTGGGGCCGAATACAGTACAGTGAAAGTAGTTGATTTTTTCCATCTTTGCATATTTGTCAAACATAATTGTTTCAGTTCTTTAAACTAAATTTAATCTAAGACAACCTGAGCAAACAAAATACTTTTTTTTTTAAAATAATGTCATGTCATGAAGGAAACAAGTTATAAAAACACATAAGACACTCACATTGTCTTTGTCTTATATTTATTTATTTATTTTGATCTGAAACAACTGTGACCAATATGTAAAAATAGAAAAAATCAGGAAGTGTGTGAGCACTGATCCCTTCAAAGTGGAAATTTCATGAAATGTAGCTTTGCTGTCTCCATCTCTCAGATTTAGTGGAATGTCTGGACGGCATCCTGATCAACCTGTTGGAAGACAACATTCAGGTGTGGGCCATGAAGAGCCAGAGTGTGCACCCACAGGTGCACACTCTGTTGGACAAAATCGATGCTGCCTCTGACCAGCCTGTACCAGCTGTGTTACGTGTCACCACCTCCCTCAAATCCCCCACCCTCTACATCTTCACCTCTGGAACAACTGGTGAGTCTGTTGTTTCCTACAGCTCATTCAGGACTGACAATTGAAATCTTAGTGCGCTTATTTTTTTAAAATTTAGGATGGTTCATACTAATAATTAGAAGTGTGAATCTCCCAATTCGATTCTGATTCACAAGGCTGAGATGCAATTGTAAAACGATTATTGAACGGATCGGAGCATCACACCTTCTCCCACCTGCCCTCTGGGAGGAGGTACAGAAGCATTAAATAGTATTGCAACAAGATTAGGAACACACGGGACTGGATCTGATAAGTACAACAACAAATCGTTAGCATATAGGGAAACTCTGTGTTCTGTGCCCATCTGCAGATTCCATATACGTCTGGCGAAGTTTTTAATTTAATTGATAAGGGCGCCATAGCCATGGCAAATAGGAGTGGGCTAAGCGGGCACCTTTGTTGTGTGCCTCTAGACATTGGAAAGGGTTGCGACCTCAGAGTGTTAGTGATTACTGACACTTTCAGAGATGCATATAACAGGTGAACCCAGGCAATAACAGTAGTACCAAACCCAAACCCCTGTAAAGTTGCAAATGGGTAGCCCCACTCAATTTCTGTCAAATGCCTTAATTACCACACAGTGAAACATTGAAATATTCTGATGAAGCATGTAGGGTGAAACAGTAAACACAGTAAAATATAAAATTTCCTTCACATTGGGCCAAAGAAAAAATAGTTTATTAATAAAAACCAACATCATCCCAGTTAAGGGCATATACACTTACGAGTACCACAGGTGAATAAAAAAGATCTCCTGACACTATTATAAATCGGCCTAATGGATGAATTAAATAGTTTCTGAGGCAGTGAATAATATTTTTTTAATCAATTTGGCGGCAGCCCTGGCGTTAGTATAAAAATTGGAATTAAAAGACTGCCCCTGGCACCCGTTTTAGCCTCTGTTGACATTATACAAAGGTATACAAAAAGAAAAAAGATAGATAGAAATCAGTATGCTGTACAGCAGCTCCATGCCCCAAAAGTACAAGCTTGACCAAAATAAATAAGTAAACAAAAAAATCCCCCATACAGCAGCAGGAGAACCCATCCCAGTATACAACATCCCAGTATACAGCATAAAGTAAACTTGGCCTCTGGAACATGGGCAAACTGCAGGCCTCTTCCCTGAACTTGTGTCTTTAGCTATCGACCTAGTGACAGCATAATAGTTTTAAACCACAGTTAAACCTGAAACATACATAGTTAAGCTGACATTTTGGTACCAGCTACAATGGTCATGACTGTTACAAGAAATTAACATGAGCTGTAACTTAGTACCACAACAAATAAGCCATTTCTCCACCACTGAAACATAAAACCTGATGAGTGTCCTTGTTTCTAAAAGTAAAATTAACATAAATCAGTCTTGCCCTGTGGTAGCCTACATTATCACAGGGGGAAGGGGTCGACCTTGGAAATTACAGTACCTTTGAACTTTGCATATACCCCTTCATAGTGATGTAATAGATCGGTGATCTGGACTAAATGACTACAGGCCTGTCGCCCTGACAACTATAATGATGAAGTCCTTTAAAGGACTGGTGTTGGCCCACCTGAAGGACATTACAGGCCCCTTGTTGGACCCCCTGCAGTTTGCCTACAGGGCTAACAGGTCAGTGGATGATGCAGTCAACTTGGGACTGCATTACATCCTGCAACACCTTCATCCCGGACATCCTCAGCACCAAACTCACCCAGCTCACTGTGCCAGCCTCCACCTGTCAGGGGATCAAAAACTTCCTGACTGACAGGATTCAGCAGGTGAGACTGGGGATCATCACATCCAGCACCCGGACTATCAGCACTGGTGCCCCCCACGAGTGTGTGCTCTCCCCACTGCTCTTCTCCCTCTACACCAACGACTGCTCCTCAGGAGATCCATCTGTTAAACTCCTGAAGTTCGCTGACATCACAACGGTCATCGGCCTCATCCGGGGCGGTGATGAGTCGGCTTACAGACGGGAGGTTGATCAGCTGACTCTCTGGTGCGGTCAGAACAACCTGGAGCTTAACACGCTCAAAACTGTGGAGATGATCGTGGACTTCAGGAGGAGCCCCCCCACTGTGCCCCCCATCACCATATTCAACAGTCCTGTGTCTGCTGTGAAATCCTTCAGGTTACTGGGATCCACTATATCCCAGGACCTGAAGTAGGAGCCCAACACAGACACCATCATCAAGAAGGTCCAGCAGAGGATGTACTTCCTGCACCAGCTCAGGAAGCTCAACCTGCCTAAGGAGCTGCTGATCCACTTCTACACAGCCATCATCCAGTCTGTCCTCTGCACCTGCATCACTGTCTGGTTTGGACAAAAAAAGGACAGGAGCAGACTACAACGGACAGTCAGGACTGCAGAAAAGATCATCAGTACCAACCTGCCCTCCATTCAGGACTTATAGATTTCCAGAGTCAGGAAACATCACTGCAGATCCACCTCACCCCGGACACAACCTGTTCCAGCTCCTCCCCTCTGGAAGGCGCTACAGAGCACTGTACGCCAAAACCAACAGACTCAGGAACAGTTTCTTCCCACAAGCCATCACTCTGATGAACAGCTGATTTTGACTCACAGTGTCAGGAACAGTTCCTGTGCAGTAACCCAGTAACTCTGCCTCTAATCAGACATCTGTTTACTGGTTACCACTTATTATTTACCCAACATCCTCTGTTCATACTGTTATATTGTCATATTGTAGATACAGTTTTTTTTGTATACCAAATCCACCTACCTCAAGTCATTACTCCTGCACAAAATACTTATACTTATTTATTCCAGCACCCTTTGCACTATGCTTCATTGCACTGTGTACGTATGTGCATGCATATGTACCTGTATATCACTGCACAATTTGTATTTGTCAATATGTCTATAATGATGTTTTGTTCATAGTGTATATACTTGTGTTGTCTACACTGAAGTCTGTATCTGATTTTATCTTATTTTTATTGTTATTTTGTAAGCACAATGTACAATCCAGAGTCAAATTCCTCGTATGTGTACACATACCTGGCAATAAAACTGATTCTGATTCTGAAGGCCAACATAATTTATCTGGCCCTATAATATAGCAAGAATCATCAACCATTACCTTCTGATTGTAGAAAGTCTCTGCCTCTTCTGGTGTGTTGAATTTGAGGGTTTCTCCTTCAAAAAAAAACATTCGGGCAAGGTGGGTAGAGCAGACGAAATTTTATCCTCTTCTTGTCCCCTTTTTGCCGCTTCGACACGCTGACACTGAAATCTGCGTATATTCTCAAGCTGGAGGTTTTGTACCGTGTTGTCTGGCCCATCGCAGCACTCGCTCCTTTTCTTGGAACTGTTGGAAGTAGACTACAAATGGACAGGGCAGTCCTCCACAGCAAAGTTTCTTTCCCACTCCGTGCGATCTCTCCAAAGCCGACGCTCTGTTGAAAACTTTGTCGGGCATAACTTCCATGAGCATGTCTGACACAAAGGCAACGGTTGTCATGTTACCTTCACTGTCTTCGGGGACATTTATAATCCTTAAGTTGGCTCTGCGAGAGGGATTTCCCAGATCTTCAATCCGGTCCAGGAGCGTTGCATTCTGTGTCTGGAGAGATTTAAACTTTCAGTTATCTAATGTTATCTAATGTATCACGTGATGCAGACACAGAAGCTTGAATAGGGTCACCTGCTTCTCGTATTAAAGTAGAAAAATCCTCCCTTAAATCGGCAGGTTGTTTGGACAGTTCTTGCACCAGTTGGCTCAGTTGGAGAGTCCCTCATCATCTTTGGAGGAGCGCTTGCCTGGGTCAGCTGAAGTAGCCATCTCTGCTAGCTTGCTAGTGATGGTTTTTCTCGTCGTCGGCGTGGCAGTGGTTGGTTTATGTTTGCTCATTGTGTGCAATTAGTGAACCAAAATAACAGGTAGATATGTTGTGAATAAAAGCCTTCTACCATATTCTACCATATATTCTTGGACAGCTCACGTTTATTCACAAGTCCTCTCTGGTTTAATCATTTCTGACATGTCTGTTACTAGAGACAAGCAGCTTGCAGATATATTTAGAATACGTTAAACACTATAGTTTAATCGCTCATTAATGTTAGCTCCTCCACTGATAAACACTGCATTGGCTTTGTGGCTTATTTAGCAATGGGCAGCGTTAGATGTTGTAAGTGATGTTAAATAATATTTAGAAGTAATGAACTAGGGAGGAATGAGAGGACCATTCACTAGAAGTGCCGCACTGTTTCAGAATAAATATACAATCACGTCTGTCAGCGTAACGTTAGCCTCCACCACTTACTGTAACATGAAACCTCTTGCTGTGACATGGGAGAGTGCAGTGAAAAACGGGAGGGTTAGCAAGTCTGCTATGAATGTTTTCAGGAGAGGAGAAGTGATAAGAAGTCATTATTATTTTATTCATGTAATTGACAAATTAATAACCCACCGTGAACAGTGAGTGTGAGCGCTACCTGGCTCTGAGCTCCGGTAGACTGTGGTCAGCTGAAGTTTTGTTCTGTGTTGACAATGCATTGCATTGTCATGGAGACAGTCAATCCTAATACTGGATACAACAGGGCAGCAGTGCAATTGAAATTGACAGAAAGCATCAAGTGTTTATTTTGCAAGGTCATGTAATGCAGTATCATGTCTTTTTTTTCCCACAGGGCTCCCTAAGGCCGCAGTGATCACTCACCTCCAGAGCTTGAAGGCGGCGGCAGGTTTTTGGGCATTTGGGGCGACTAAAGATGACGTGATTTACATCCCTCTGCCACTCTACCACAGTGCAGCTTCCTTGATCGGTATAGGAGGAACCATAGAGCTGGGTAGGCCTCTCTACATGTTGTAAGCATTTAATCTGTCTTGTCTGTTGAAATTTATACATTTAAATAACTGTCCAGATTAGGGGTTTTAAAGTGTGACACTGTGGGATCCCCTTCAGATGTAATCGAGACAAGTGTATAAGTTTCATTGACATCTAGTGGTGAGGGTTGCAAATTGCAACGAATTGCAAAAAAATCCTCCCCCCATTCAAGCGCACATGCTAGCTCCAGTGGTCGATACAGAATAAAAGAGAGTAGCCGGTCAAGAAATGAGGTTTCTTAGGTCAATATATTAAGAAATTATATTTTACGTAATTATTCAGTAAAACAAATATTATTTGTAATGTGAATATTATTGTTAATTGTTCATCAAACAACAGCAATAAATAAAGTGCTACATGATGTGGCATACTCCTGTAATACATTGTTTTACTGTAATCATGCATTTAGTGACATCTTGGTAGAGTTGGCTCATCTGGACTAACATTCCAAAGCAAAGAACATCAACTATCACAACTAGTGCAAGTATGACTACTGTAAGATAACAAGAAAATGTAAGCTTTCTGCACCACAGTCCATTATAAACCACATAATACATGAAGTTTACAAAGGCATTGTCAGGTAAGAGTCAAGGCTCCTCTCCACACTGTCCTTGCCTTGTTTTTCACCAGGGCAGTAAAATGTGAAGAAGACTGACTGAACTGAACTTTCATGCTGTACAATTTTATAATGATTAGCTTATTGTCTCACGAAAGGAACACAATTCTGTCTAGGTAGCAAAAGCTAGACTTAGAGTTGGAGAACAATGGTAAAAATTACAATCCAGCTATATATTTTTTTTCTACCAGGGCAGTAAAAGTTTAGCTGGTATATCGGAGCTTCCAGCTGTAGGCTACAGTTTTATTGCCAATTAATCAGCTGATTGTCTCAGGAAAGTAACCGACACATTTATGTTCGTAGCAAAGCCAAAGCGCAGGAGAATAACTAACGTTACATGAAATTACAATCCAATAACATAGTTTTTCTACCAGGGCAGTAAAATATGAAGGTAGCTGATCTGAGCTTTAATGCTGTATGTTACCGTTTTATTGTCAATTAATCAACCGATTGTCTCACAAACGTAAGCGGCACATTTCTGTCAACGTAGCGAAGCCAAAACACACCAAAGAATAATGTTAATGAAATTACAATCCAACTATATACTAGACAACACTGACAGGGGAAACACGGCGCTTCTATCGGTGATTATGCCCAAAAAAAGCTCAAAATCAAACAACAGCTTTCATTTGCATTGCTAAAGTTGCACTAACTTAATTACCTGTCCAGCAGAAAACAGTCATCTGTCTCTGTCTGTCCCCGCTCATCTGGGTTCATGTTTTCACTTCTTTGACGAAGAAGATCCCCACACTGTGGGCTTGTGCTAAATAATACTAATGATAATAAAAATAATGTAGTCCTCCATTTGTCCAAATTTCATTTCTTGCTTCTAATAAACCTGATGACTACTCAGAGACTGTTATATGTAATATATATAATAATATATACTGTTATATATAATGATAATAATAATAATATTAATAATAATAATAATAATAATAATATTTTCCCTTTTTCTTATATGTACGCATTCAACGTAGTGATGGGTACGGTGGCCCATAGGTCTCAGGCCAAATATAAAACCACAACACAAATGCAAAAGCTTTTGTATTCACAGTTATGTAGATATAAATAGCTCATTCTAAGGTAATAGTAACATAATGTTTCATTATGTAAGGTCTTTACACACCACTGAAAACATAGTTAGGGATCTTATATTGCATTTATGTCACTAGATCCTCAGAAATATTATACAATAAACCTTTAACTCAGTTATGACTCTGAGAGGTAGTACAATTTTTGACTTGCAGTGTTTATGCCTCTCACATCTCGCTCTGCACCTCCAATTTAAAGCTGTTAGGCAGTTTATTTCAGAAGCATTTTTGTTACATTCATACATTACATTTTTGTTACATTCATACATTGTTACATTACATTCACAGAAATTAAAGTATTTGACGATGTGCTAAGGGAAGTTTTCACCTCAAAATCTGCCTCATTCGGCTTGCCAGAAACTAAAAGTACTGAAAGGACATTCTGTACCACAGCTACTGTACTGAAACAGGATGAGTCCTGAGCTCCTGTCAAGACATTTTTATTTTCTATGCGTCAATCCTCTGGAGAGTCAAAATGTGTCTTTGTTTTATCCAATCAATGTACACCCCTCACATTTTGTAATATATTAGATTCTATCTTTTCATGTGAAAAAAATGAAACTTTGCTACAATGTAAAGTAGTGATTATAAGGCAGTACATCACACAGCCATTAATGTCTAAACCACTGGCAACAAAAGTGAGCACACCCATAAGTGTAAGTATGTAGTAGTAACAACAACAACAACAAACTTTATATGTATACTGAATGGGCTGCACAAAATGATTTTAATTATATAATATCTATAAAATATTTTTCAAATTGATTCATCTAACCTTAACCTAACCAGTAGTCTTTAAACATGTATTCTAATGGAAAAAATTATCTAAAAATCTATTACTTGATTAATATAACAATTTATCCCAAAAAATATCAAAAACATGTATCATTAATAAATGAATATATTATTAAATCATTAGAATAATGACAATAGTAGCATATTTTAAAATGAATCCCATTTCCACATCACTGCTGTGTGCAGTGATGTGGAAATGTACAATATTGTTACAATAACAATAACAAACATTATTTAAACTATTTTACTTAAAACTCTAAGGGCCGGATTTACTAACATCACGAATAAAGGGCCAGATTTCCTAAAGGTTTGCGTGACTAAAAACGTGTGCAAACTTGATATCACCAGCAAATTAACACGTAAGCTGATCTACTAATAGTGTTCACGCAGAATGACGTCTTCCAAAAGTGCGAGATAGCAGCTGTTGTTCATTTACTACTTTTGCCTTACTGAATATGCAGTTTGGGGCGTTTCAATTTTATTTTGCAAAATAATGGGAGGGCTGCGATGGACTGGTGACCTGTCCAGGGTGTAGCCCGCCTTTCGCCTGATGTCAGCTTGGATTGATTCCCCCCCCGCGAGCCTTTATACAGGGTAAGCAGTCGACAATGGATGGATGGTAATGGGAGGGTAACATGCAAATATATTTATTTACTACACGCAATGTGATCTACCAAGCCTAAATGCAATTTCATGTGAATCCAACAGCTTCTGTATTTAATACGTTTGAAAGGAAGGTGCAAACCGCCGAGTGTTGCACAGAGGTGGCTGCTGTTAGACACAGCTGTAATGAAAGCAAAAGTAGAGAAATCATCAATATTAGGTAATATTATTCTATATCCAATATATAGAAATACAATTATTTTATTTATTTGATGAACTATATAAATTGAATCTTTTTTTTGTATTTTCCTTTAGCTTTGGCAATACTGTTGTATTAAACCAAATTTCATTTCGACTTCTTTTCTCCCTGAGATGGAAGAATTTAGAAAGTTGCGTGGCTCTGCGGAGAGCCCTCAGCTGCAGTGGTTCATGGATCACACTTAGAATTCATCCAGCCAGTCGGAATGATCACCAACCCATTGTAGGTACCGGAGCAGGAATGGGGAGTTGGGGCATACAGGGCCAGGGACAGGAGAACGCAGAGCGACCGGACACGCTGTGGACGGTCAGTGATTGCTGGAAGAAGCAAAATCTGCTGTCATTTCCCCGTGTCTGGGTCATTCCAGCAAACTGTATCTGTTTCTGCTGGGGTTTCCCAAAGAAGTTTTTCAGGTGTGCTAATTCAAGTACTTAGTGCAGTCTCAGGCAGGATGGGCAGGTACAGTACATATGATTTCCACACTGCCAGACTGGACAGACAGTCACAGATTGTCTGTAATGTTAGTTTCAGCTGTTTTCTTGCTGTTAAATAAACAGAAATTATGAAACGGCCAAGGGTTAGATGACACACGGAGTAACGTTACTGGCTGGGCAGAAATTACTTTTAACGTGGAGGCGATGAAGAAATATTTAGAAAATAAATCTTGATAATGTGCTGATAATTTGCTGTGCTTGTGTGGAGACAAAAAGTAAACAGGATTTGAGGTGCTGCCGTCTAGACGAAGTGCTCCAGGATGCTTTTGCTTCACATATTCATGTCCAGCAGTTGCGCTGCAGTGAAGCCATTTCCAATTCACAAAGGTCTAGGAGCACCACGTTGTTGAGTGTCTGTCTAAAACACTCCCAAATTTCAGACGGTTGAAGGCGCGGTCTTGTAGTTGCAACTCCACTGGCAGTGTCCGCTTCATATGAAGCTGTGCCACATTTTTAGAAATCTTCAAGTGCTGGTTGAAATCCAATATTTTCATGAAAACCTGTCATAGATCATAGGCTCAATGTAATTGTAATTGAGTGATACATACAGTGGCTATAAAACAGTTCTAAAGCTACAAAGGTCTTCTTATCCTTTGCTCCTAGACAAACATATTTAATTATCTGACACATGTTTTCAGGTCACAGAATATATCAACAGGGGGCTCACATTTCTATTTTAAACTTGTGCACAAAATGGACTCTGATGGGTTTTAAGGTTGACAATGACACGATGAAGGCATGTGTCCACACAACATGAATGTAGTCTTACACATGTTTCTACAGTCATGATTTGAGTTCAGTGTTAGATACAGAGAAGCAAGTTTTCTTTGCAAACTGTTAATCAGGACTGCTGACTCTGCTGACTACAGTGTAACTGCCAAACTATGTGACCCCTTTGAGGACCCGCTGTTTCACTTCAACTAGCAGCTTAATTAGTGCAGGAAGTGGACACTGGGGACTATTATGGAGAATATTATTGTTTGTAGGTCATTGTTGCTGTGTTGCTCCTTCATAAAAAGATTGTATGAACTTTCATATTTGGGTTTAGATAACATTATAGTACAGTAGCATCTGCATGTTCACAAGCTCAAAAGAAATGTAACAGTTCTAAAATAGTTTTAGAAAAGCAGCACATTCTCAGCTTTCCTATCGATGAATCCTTGGTCTTTGCATTTGTTCCAACTGCTACCAAAGTTGACAGTTCAACGTCCTTGCAACATCCCGACAGGTTGTGCTAACAAACCTTGGTGAGGCTGCTGTCCTGTTCTAGATGTTGACATGTATTCAACTTTGTACCCTTTTGTCACATTTAGTTTTTAGATTCTCCACACTGGGATAGCTGTTCTGTCATTGTCAGACCAGGTCTACACATGCCAACCTTCACTCCTCTGAACTCCTCTGAACTGAATAAAGAGTTAATGATCCCTGCAAACATTCCCCCTTTTCATACTGACCACAGGTCATTCCTTCATAGAGCTGTTCCACTGTAAGGAGGACAGTCCTGATGCTCAAAACATGTCGACAAATACGGGGAGAAGGAATCATTAAAGTGAATAATACATATTTCAGACCTTTTTTTAACCCAAGCCTATGCTTTGAAGAGGCTGCATGTTTGGAACCCAAGGCCAAGACATTTAAAATTTGTTAGTTAGCTAGGCAACAAACTAGCAAGTGACTTTCAGCCTAATGCAAAAGCCAACATGGACAATCCCTCTCATCCTCCCCACACTGAGGTGGGGCCACTCAGGAGCATCTTCAGCCACAGACTCATCCAACCTCCCCTCAAAGCACTTAGGAGGCTCATTTGTGCCGTCAGCCATCAGCCTCCACAATACCACATCACCCAGTACTATATAAGGATATCATATTACATTTCAGTTGTATATAGTGTGTATATTTATTTGATTGGGATTGGTTATTAATTTTACTTTTATTGTATTTTATTCCTTATTTCCCTCTGCATAGATACCCCCGTGCTGCTCTGGCAACTTGATTAAAGGAACTTATCTTAACATCAAGCTGTTTTTTTAACATTAAAACAAGATAACATTGCAGCCATTGTGTCCTTGTTATTAACAATAGATTAGTTGAGTGGGCCAAAGAGATTTCCACTCTTAATATTTTGTACCTCAGTAAGGTTCTGTTTGAGCGATCTCTAGTTTAGCTATGAGTACCTACACTGATGTTTCTATCTGTTTGTGTAATGACTGCATCCATTCAGCGAGCTCAGTAAATGGATTCTTTCTGTTGTGATGTCATTGTGTTTTGTTTAGGATTATTGGGCTGAAACCATTTAGCTTGGTGTGTGTCCTCATCTTTGTGTGCGGTAGATTTTAATTTGGAAAACCATTGTGAATTTGATCAGAAAGCTTCTCTTGCATCACTTAAACAGTTCATTGACACTGGAGACATTTTTTGGTTTAGCATGAAGTAAGCCATGTCGTGGCATAAATATAGGCAATGCCACAGGTGCAACAGCATTGGGGCCCATGGCCTGAAAGGGCAGACACGATACATATGCCTACCAACTTTGGTATATCAGATTATTATTATTATTATTATTATTATTATTATTATTATTATTATTATATGAAAAAAAATCCTTTAATATTGACTTTAATAACATTGTTGTCTGTGCTATGACAGGTGCGACCTGCGTTTTGAAGAAGAAGTTCTCAGCCTCCCAGTTCTGGAATGACTGCAGGAAACATGAAGTGACTGTTTTCCAGTATATTGGTGAGCTCTGCAGATACCTCTGCAACCAGCCTAAGGTAATTTTCTGTTTGGCATTTAGCTGTGAGTGTTAATAACCTCTTGGAAAAATAATATGCCTTTCTCTGCATGGACATTCTAGGGACAGCCAGGGTTGCAGCGGTATAATGGTTTCACCGTGGTATGACAATTGATGGTTATCATACCACGTATATGATTATCTATGGTATTGAATTCTACCGTATTAGTGTTATAAAAAAACAATATCTTAACTTTATATCAAATTTCATGTGTGTCAGGCAGGGTGGGAATTATGTAATTATAGGGGCAAGGCCATTTGGCCTCCACCTTTTCTTTTTTTTTAGGGGCACCTAGGCCATATGACAGGGCACAAAGGCCATTGAGTACAATTCGATGGTTTTCCCATTCAGATTGATACCATAACATCCTAATTTGGAATAAGACATGGATTATGACTTTTTTAATAAAAAAAAAATTAATGAGAGAGAACCATTTCATCCAGAAGGTATTCATCCTAACAACAATAGAAACATGGACTGTTGTTGCATCAGACTAGGCAACTTGATGAGTTTATTTTTTTAAGTAGCCCATTAAAATATTCCTGCAAATGCAGTGAAGAAGCTGATTATCTGTAATTGAGCTATTTCTACAATTATTTTCCTTTTTAAATCTCCATGAAGGTGTTGATAAGATCACTTTAAAATAAACACTTTTGCTGCCCAGCCAACTTTTGGTACCTGTGCCTTTTATTATGGAGATGTAGCCAACCTAACCGCTTGTTCTGCAGCAGCACAGGCTGCCAATACAATCTGATTATTCCTGAAGCATCTATAATCTTCACAACGCAAAGAATTATTGTGTCAGTAACACGAGAGCAGCTCGTTGTTGAAGCAGGTAAACCTGCAGACAGAGGAAGCTGTGCGTCATGCGTAAAACCCAATAGGACTATTTTACCCATCCATATGCTCTCTCTCTCTCTCTCTCTCTCTCTCTCTCTCTCTCTCTCTCTCTCTCTCTCTCTCTGCTGTGTGAAAGATCAGTTTCACCGGCGACATTCCGTTTATGGACTCACCGTCGGACATCGATATAAAACCGATGTATATTAAAGAAAAGAAACAGGCTGATGTCCAAAGCGATGCTCTGTTCAACAACAGGACACTTTTAATATATCTCAGTCAATGCAGTGATCATCTGACACAGATCTTACAGTGTGTAGCCTTCATTTGCTCCGCAGAGACTAAAGACGCTTTTAATGCTCCGTTAATTGAAAGTGAAAGTGTTTCACTTGCCGACTTGTTAAAGAGCGACACAGGCTGCTTTCCAACAGGCCACCAGGTCCATGGTGTGGCTCACTGGGTTTCAGTTGTATTAGTAGAACATAAAACCTTAAACTGAAAAGATGTTTGCCTGATTTTCTAAATGTTTGCATCTGCCCAGCTCTGAGTGACAAGCGCCCGACCAGCGCGCAGCCTGGATGAGCTCATTTCAAAATGCAGATTACAGACTGGTTCAGTTATAAAAGGTATGAATGGAAAATGTAGCGAAATTAAGAGTACATTAGATGTACCTACCCATCAGCTAGAAGTAACAGCAGCACAAAAGAAAAGACTGGAATATTGAGGCACTTTGCTGCACCGGCAACTTTTTAGAGCAACTTTTTTCTCCCCCTCCCTTAACATTGGCCACATTTTGACTGCACCTGCGCGAATCCACGAACTAATTGAAGTTCAGAGACCTACTTGGGTGGCTCGCTGTAATTCAAAGCAAGCCCACTATGCCGCACTGAAGCTTTATACATGGAACTTGGCCAGGGCCAGGGCACACAGGCCACTGTGGCCGTACGATGATTTTTTTTTCACGGGGCATGACGGCCAAAGTGTAGGGCAACGGCGGCCATGGCCGCGTGGCCGCGGTATAATTCCCACACTGATGTCAGGACATATTTTGTGAAATTATAATAAAGTATTTGTTCAACCAAAAAAATAATCTGTTTATTCCTTTAATTGTAACTGATAATAATAACTGTGTAAATACTGTGGAACCATGCTATTTTCAGACATTATTGTACTGTTAACATCTCATACCATTACAATCCTACTGACAGCATCAAAATCCAAATGGTTCATTTCAGAATAAAATTGCCATCAAATACAACTGACATTGTTGTTTTAGCCTCCTAACATAAAATTTACCCTTTGGAATACTTTCTGGTTTGCTCTGAATCGTACAAAGTCACTTTAGTTGTGTGCCTATTTTCTTACAACATGTCTTGTTGGGAATTCCTTTGTTTTCTTTCTGTGTGATTGTTAAATGTGAATTTGAAGTTAAGTTTTAGAAAGAAGTGCTTCGTCGTGATTCTGAAACTCAAACCAAAACCATTGATCTTCAAAGTATCGTAGTGTTTTAGTCTATTCTATATTTTCTACTCAATGGAATATAATTTTTTTTTAAAAATCAGATAATTTGCTGAAATATCTCAACATGACTCGACATCATGGTAGTGATATTTAACTTTCTGCTCATACACCAGGCTATAAAACAGGTCCAGATGGTTGACACACATTACTGCTTAATGAAAGAAAGTGAGTTAGAGCAATGGAAACAATCCTCACCGCTCTTTGCAGTATGCAGAGAGGCAGAGGGAATCATTTACAGTCCCTGCTTCTTGTAACTCAAGTAACATCTGTGGCTAAACACAGCCACAGCTAGCGTTTTTCTTTTAGTATTTGCGTCCTCTTATGGTGAGCAAACAGACATGCACGTACTCACAGTATGCAAAACTCAAAGTCCACTTTGTCCACTCTTCTTCTGTCATTTGGCTAGTGGGTGGAAGGCTGGCATTGACTGTCCTCACCATTGATTGGCAAATAAAGGATGAGGACAGAGGCAGAACATAAGCACTTGTGACAAGGTCAATGTCCGCACATAAGCGTGAGTACTGATTACTGCTTGTATGCTGTCATCATGCACTGTGATCAACGTGCAAACATGGCAAATACTATAGAACTCATCATTGAGGACACAAAGTAGGGGCGCCTGTGGCTCAGGAGGTAGAGCAGGTTGGCTGTTAATCGGAAGGTCGGCGGTTCAATCCCCCAGGCTGCGTGTCGAAGTGTCCTTGGGCAAGACACTGAAACCCGAATTGCCCCTGGCGGCTGTTCTGCCAGTGTGTGAATGTTAGTTTCCGTCTGAGCACTTAGGTTCAGTGAGTGAATGTGTGTGAATGGTGAATGCAGATGTAGTGTAAAAGTGCTTTGAGTGGTCAAAGACTAGAAAGGTAGAGCATTTACATTTACAAAGTAGGCAAATTTGTCAAAGAATGGTTTTTTTTGATCAACAGTGCAGTGACAAAGAATGAACAGTTGATAGTATTCTTTTTAAAAGTTATACCAATGTGGTCATAATTCTTAAGATTTAATTATTATTAGGGGTGGGCATAGATTATTTTTTTTAATCTAGATTAATCTAGATTAATTTTGAAATTAATCTAGATTAAAATGGCTCATTTGAATTCTGCCGAAGGCATTCAGAATATGTGTGCGAACGGGTTTCAAGCCAGGTTTCAACCCAGGTGGTGCATTAGACCAGGGGCTCATCTCCTGTTTCCAAAATGCATCACAAACTGCTTGAGAAAGCTGTTCTACTATGATAATTGGTGATGAAAATAAATCATGTTCAGTAAGATGTACTTGTGTGTAGCGTGTGATGTGCTTTGCGTTTAGGTGGTAGGCTACTTGAGACTGGAAGAACTCCTACAGTAAACTAATTCCGCATTGTACAAAGTGCAAACCAGGTGTTGTGCCGAGTTTTGCCTGACTGCCGAGAATTGCATGCACCTCCAAATAATGCTTTTAAATTTTGTAAAATTCTTTGTGGACTTCATCAATGGTGATAAATTGATTTGAAGTATATATTTAATGAACGTTTAGAGTCTTTAATATTTTAGTACACTTAGTAGGCTAGAAGGACCATTCCTTGACATTCAGTACATACATGTGGTGATAAAGCTGTTTGATCAATGAGCACAGCAAAGTGTCTGAGAAGGACCTAAAGAGGTGGATGCAGAATTTGGCAGATCAGATTTTGTAGGCTCCCTGCCGAGATTTGCATCCACCTCTTTTCTCAGCATAGATGACCGTTAGCACCCGCGAGGTGCATGCAATTCTCGGCAGGCAGGCAGAATTCGGCACAACACCGGCGGCTTCAGAAATGTTCCGTACACAAAGTGCTGTCCAACAGCTGTCTGTGGGCGTGTTGCTACAGTTAGTGTGAGGAAATACCGCTACAGTCGCTTTTTAATCAGCCAGCGTATCAATAACTAACCTGGCTAGTTGTAAACAAACAGCTGGCCGAGCGAGGTTGTAACTGGAACGCCGTCAGCTCGGGTGTGACGTCATTCCTAGCTCCGACCTCCGAGGTAAATTGAACGCAGCAACAGCTGCATCCATGTTAGCACCAGAGCCCTTTAGCACGTCACGTTTGATGTGGTAATTTCACAGTAGGCAGACACACAGGTTCGAAGACTTGTTCTCGCCCCCTACAGTGCAATTCGGCGCTAAAATATCAAGGTGAAAGTCATCATAGCTGCGTGAGTATAGACCCAGCTCCCAACCCAACTTTGAGAATAGATTAACGGCGATATTTTTTTTGTCGCCCGATAAGAGTCTCACGTTAACTCAGCACGTTAACGCCGATAACGGCCCACCACTAATTATTATACTATGTATTTACATTCTGTAATTACCTCTCTGTATAGTAGTTTTCATTGGTAATGGTGGAGTCTGCCTTTACCTTGCAAGGTTCAGATTGTGTCCCCTCACAAACAAGAAGATAATGTCAGCATTCAATGATGAGTTTACCATCACTGTGCCAAACCAAACTGTCCACAGTCTCCTTAAGTCTTCTTTATTAAAGGAGGCGATAAATCACACAGTTTGTCTGGCCATACTCTAAACTGACACCAGGGGCCTGTAACACAAAGCGAGTTCAACATACTCTGGATATCTTTCAGTTATCTGGCTTAACTAAACCTCACAATCGCGGTCGGGATAAGCGGTACCATGAAGCTGGTTATCAACTCGGGAAATTAATCCAGGGTTTCCCGATCCAGCCGGGAGTGCGTTCACATAAAATAGGCGGTGTTAGCAGCAGATGACCAGTCACAGACATGAACAAGTCCACTGTCAGCAGAGCGTCATATTTTACAAACAAGGATAAACTGTAACACTACAGAAATACGACATGGTCTAAGTTGCATGCCTGCATCTGACACATGCAGGGAGACAGAGAACAGCCGACAGTGTGAATGCCTAAATGAACAGGCGTAGTCTATAATAACGCGTTGATTTGATGTGTTCTTATGAGCTGTGTGAAAATATCAACCTTATTCTTTCAGCTCGCCTTCAGCTCGTTCTCCCTCACTTAAAAAAACTTGCTGTCACCTCAAAAACGAGATTAATTTATTTAACACGCTCAAAAGTGTTCCAAACATTGTTACTACATTAACTTCATAAAGAAATGAAACGAAAACTCCATTCATGCCATAACATGTGCTCAAACAGTGGCTGAAAGACTGAATCTCAACAGTTAGGCAGCTAAAAACTCACCGTCTACCAAAAAACATAAAATGTCACAATTTTTTTCCCTCAACATTTCTTCTGGCTGCCCCTCTCACTGAACTTAAAATTTCCTCTTTTTCATCACAATTATTTTAGTTATTTGATCAAAGCCATTCTGACCTAATTTGATCTAATTTTTTTGTCAGTTAAAAGAAGCGGTCCATTTTATTTTAATGTCTTACCCCATAGAGGGGGAAAATGACTTTTCCCTAAAGTACTGCTTTGCAGTACCAGTGAGATCTCTCAGCTGGGATCTCTCTTGAAATTGCTAACATTTTGATATTTCCGTTTGTAGAAATCATTCTGGTGGCTATGGAAGCCCATTTCCGCCAGTAAAATAAAAAATAAAATGAAAACTTAGCCTGGAGAAAAAAATAAAATATCAAATTAAGTCAAAATTATGAGATACTAAGTCATAATTATGAGATACTAAGTCAAAATTATGAGATACTAAGTCATAATTATGAGATACTAAGTCATAATTATGAGATACTAAGTCAAAATTATGAGATACTAAGTCAAAATTATGAGATACTAAGTCATAATTATGAGATACTAAGTCATAATTATGAGATACTAAGTCATAATTATGAGATACTAAGTCAAAATTATGAGATACTAAGTCAAAATTATGAGATACTAAGTCATAATTATGAGATACTAAGTCAAAATTATGAGATACTAAGTCAAAATTATGAGATACTAAGTCATAATTATGAGATACTAAGTCAAAATTATGAGATACTAAGTCATAATTATGAGATACTAAGTCAAAATTATGAGATACTAAGTCAAAATTATGAGATACTAAACACAGTCACAACAGTCAAAGTAGCAGCTCTTTCAATTCTCATATTCAGTTTGACACAGAACTCATAAGCAAAACATGTTTAAAACACAAACAACGCCTCTTTATTATCGTAGTTATGTAGACAATAACCTACAAGAACATAAATTTCACATAAATGAGTCTTCCTACGAGCGGCACAAATAACATTGGTCTCTACGTGCAGCTGGCTGTGAGACGAGTGCGTAGGGACCGTCTACAAAGTGCAACGCTGAAAACACATTCTGCAGAGATATTCAATAACTTCACACTTATACAATGTAGTGCCCCAAAAATCACCTTACACATTAATGATATACTGCTGCTTATACTGCAACACTTAGTTTGGGGAAGAAAGACTTTGCATACCTAATATTAGGTAGGCCTATTTTTAATATTCAATAACTACAGTTGAGGTGGTTTGGGCATCTGGTAAAGATGCCCCCTGGGCGCCTCCCTAGGGAGGTGTTCAGGCACGTCCAGCTGGGAGGAGGCCTCGGGGAAGACCCAGGACAAGGTGGAGAGATTATATCTCCACGCTGGCCTAGGAACGCCTCGGGATCCCCCAGTCAGAGCTGGCTAATGTGGCTCGGGAAAGGGAAGTTTGGGGTCCCCTGCTGGAGCTGCTGCCCCCGCGACCCGACCCCGGATAAGCAGATGAAGATGGATGGATGGATAACTACACTATTAAAGGCTGTAGTGTCTCAAAAATCACCTCACATGTCAGTGATATCCTGCTTTTGATACTACAACACTTAGTAGTCAGTCAACTGAATATGAGAATTGAAAGAGCTCCTACTTTGACTGTTGTGTTTACTATCTCATAATTTTGACTTAGTATCTCATAATTATGACTTAGTATCTCATAATTATGACTTAGTATCTCATAATTTTGACTTAGTATCTCATAATTTTGACTTAGTATCTCATAATTATGACTTAGTATCTCATAATTATGACTTAGTATCTCATAATTTTGACTTAGTATCTCATAATTATGACTTAGTATCTCATAATTATGACTTAGTATCTCATAATTATGACTTAGTATCTCATAATTTTGACTTAGTATCTCATAATTATGACTTAGTATCTCATAATTTTGACTTAGTATCTCATAATTATGACTTAGTATCTCATAATTTTGACTTAATTTGATATTTTATTTTTTTCTCCAGGCTAAGTTTTCATTTTATTTTTTATTTTACTGGCGGAAATGGGCTTCCATAGGTGGCACTACAATCAAGGAAATGCATTTTGAGCTGTTTCCCACATTTTATGTCACATATTCAAAAACCTTACCTGAATCTCGTGACATAGGCCACATTGTAATTGTTTTTCTCAAAATGGCAGTGTATCCGATGTGCATGAAATGTTGCATGTAGAATCTATGAACCCTCATGCTCAAGTTACAAAGGAACAATTCCCCGAGCACAGCAGCAAATGTCAGTTGCTGGTATGTCGCAGGATAAGACTACAAGCTACAAACGAAAACAAGCTACCGCACACTGAAATTACTTTGTTGTATTTATTGAGAGCAATGCCTTTCGCCCATTGCTGCTTCAGGTTCACAGACAGTGCAAGTCCATTGCTCAGTGGCTCTGAATACACATCCAGTCAGACCATGGGTCACAGGAGGGGTGGGATGTTGATCAGCCTGCAGATCATCCACCCAAACAAGCAGCTGAAGGAGGCTTCGGCAGACTACACTGGATGAAGCGTGAGGGAGAAATAAAATGCTCAGCGAGTAAAAGGCAGGTGCTCTATTGAGAGTAACCATTGGCAATGGCTTCTGTGCGCTAAACAGCTGTAGCCTATTTAACTTAAGTTAAAATTATAGGCTACATAACTTTACCTGATAGGCCTTCATCTAGTGTTGCTGGGATGCTCTGCCATGTGAATTCCCTCTTGTTGATGTCCTGATAACTATACTATACTATACTAGATTCTGGAAACTTCCAAACAGCGAGGATCAGTCTCTCTTCCAATGACTTGTGCTGCGTGTTGCGTACAAAAAGTTCAAGACAATTCAACTTCGGCAGCTGGCGAGCGTGTGAGTGAGGCGAGCACGACCACAACAGCTTCACAGGAACACACCCAGTACACCTTGTGCTCGACCACTTCACCTCACTGTAACAGGGAGACTTGATACTGAACACAGACTGTTTCTACTGCTCCCTGATAAAAGAAAAATGTTTCTGCTGATACCTGCTCAGACAAAAACCCCAAGAAAACTGGACTCTGATGGTAACTTGTTTCACCAAGCTAGATAAAAGGTAATTTCCTGTCAGTGACAAAAAGCTTTGGTTTAATATTTGATTTGATTACATTAATGTTTTAAGTTGAGATTTACAAGAAATATTTTATTGCTACTGTGTAAAGGAAATACTGCTGGGAAAAAGCACCTTATTTGTTTAACGTGTTTACAAACCACTTGTTATTGCACTTTTGTGTATGTACCAGTACATTTAAAGTGCACAATACACTACTTTAGAGTTCATTATTCAGTTTTGCGCAGCATAACAATGCAATTAATTGTGCACAAAAACACCAAAAATGTTGCATACATCTATGTAAGAAAACGTACATTATACTGTACAAAAAAACTTACTCCCCTTTATTCCACTATATCATGCACACACGCTGGACACAGCTTCCCTGCACTCTACTACCGAGTGCACTTTTCTAGTTTAAGGTTTTGATTTGTTCTTCAGATGCTTTTAATACATCACATGTCTATATATGGATTTGTAAAAAAAACCAAACACTGTTAATTAGTTCTTCTGTTTCTTCATCATTTTAAAAGTGTACTTTTTCTGTCAAAAAAGACAGACAAAAACTACTTAACTTCAGTACTTCACCTTTATTCTATTGAAACAATTTCAATTTAATTTAATTTAATTTAAATCCTTAAGCCTACTTTGCATAAAAAAGCATTGTCTTTGCACTGACATTATAATAATAACATTGAAATATCTATAATATAAAAGTAGCTTTTAATTTCTTGCATGTTATTTTCAGTACATTACATTTTTGCAGTTTAATGCCCTTTTTTTGCCTGTATATTCCTATTATATTAATGATATAATACATGGAACACATTCTTGAAACGCAAGCATTTACACATCATTGAGAAATGATCAGTTCTCATCTGTCAGATGGATTCTGCTGATGACATCATGTCCTTCTCCTTCCATCAGGCAGAGGTGGATAAAGTTCACAAGGTGCGGATGGGAGTCGGGAACGGGCTGCGACAGGATGTCTGGCGGGAGTTCCACTGTCGCTTTGGAGCCATTAAAATGTGCGAGGTGTACGGCTCCACTGAGGGAAACATTTGTTTCATGAACCACATCGGCAAGATTGGAACTGTGGGCCGCTCCAACTTTTTCTACAAGGTGAGTGCTTGGTAACCGTAAAGTGGGAGGTGTGCAATATGTGATGAGGGGGTGGAATGCCACGCAAGTATTAACTGTAAGTGCAAGACCAAAACGAGAACAAGAGACTCTAGACTCCAGAATCTTCTGCCGTTTGCAGAAGATGCAAAAGTCAAATGAAAAGATACGCCATGACATGTTAGCCACTGCTAATTATTCTACTTTAGACAAAGATTTTACAGTTACACTCACAGTTACATGCCTCTTGTACTTCATCAAAAAATATAATTATAATGAATAAAAAGAGCAAATGTGTTTGGGGTTAACGTTTACGTTTTCCCAGTGGATCTTTATTGATATACATGATACAGTATTAATTATTTTATTATGAATCAATGCTTTTCCTTTGGCAGAGCAGTGTTAAATAAAGTTGGATGATGACACAGCTAATATTCAGTTATATTTTATTTATATAGAGCTAATTGACAACAACAGTTATCTCATTGCACTTTTCATATAGAGCATGTGAGACAGAGAGTGAGGGCCAGAGAGGGTTGGGGGACCAGCCAACACAATATCCACACAGAAATACATACCGTAAAAGTATTGGTGGTACCGACTGAAAATGAGTAATGGTACTTAAGTGGCATGGTTGAAGGTGTATTCATATTAAAATTGAAACGATGTTGAAGTAACCAGACCAAAGCTGTGTAATCGTGGACAAACATGTGGAAAAACATGTGACTCAAGTGACAATGTGGGTTCAGACATCTTTCACACTTATCCTCAACTCCTGGGAAAATAACAGATAGTCTTGCTTTTGAAAAATGGACCCTGGGTACAACCTTACTGTGAATCAGTACAAGAAGTGCACAAGATGACAAAGTAGTCCATCAACGACTTCCTGCTAGCTACCACTCCTCACTAAATTGCAGTCCCAATTCCTCCTCCCAAGCAGTCTTTTTTTGGCGTCAGTTACAAAGATTGCAACGAACGCAATCTTTTCTATCTAATCTAATCTAATCTATTGCAAAGAAGATTGGCAAAACAACAAACAATAAGTGTTTAGCGGACAGTAATGACTGTAATGACAAATCTAACAAATGTAACTGGTATTTAGTGAGAGCAGCAAAACACGGCACCAACACACAACACCAGAAACGGAAATGGGTCAGTATGCTTACTGCAGCATGTCAGCACCTTCCTCGTTCTCAAGCAGTAGATGCCACAGTCATGGTTGTGTATTCATGGAATGCAAGCCAGCTCTGATTAAAGATAGGTCATCTCCCAGTGCTGATCGGAGTTCAGTTTTTAAAATCTCTCCAATGTCTCTTTTCAAACAGGCTTAGCACGCTTCCGTGTCTGTAACTTGAGCATCAGGCCTGGGCGAGGTTGAGCCACAAGGAGGAGATGGACTACCTGTATCTGACGGTGTAGCCTGTGGACAAGGCCTCTGTTGCTGGGCTGTAGCACGAGGTTTAGTTTTCCTTCCAGACATTGTAACTCGTTCAAACTAAATGCTAGCCTGCACGGAATTCACTTGGATATCTATTTTGAAAGACACCCCAAAAAAAGTGCTGATAAATAATTTAATCAAAAATCTGTGGGAGCATCTAAACACACGTCCTACTCCATTGGTTGTTCAGCAGTGCCCCCTTCAGGTGACTTTGATAGCAAGCTGGATTCAGTATCCCTGAGCGGGTAATTAGGGATCTGGTTATACTCAAGGAGTGTGGGTAGTGGAGGAAAGATCTTATGGTCAACTGACTGTCACATAAACACAGATTCTACACCCAGCTGTCTCTTTGAGTATGTCTTCAGCATGTACGGAAACTCAGAAGAAGAAAGAACTCTGATCTTGCCAGAGATCTGTAGTTCTGCTTGTTGAGTACTGCATAGATGCTGTTAGATTTATCACTATGCCCCTCTGGGTAAACACTGAAAAGCCATATCTTCAAACATGCTCTTGCAGTGACTCCTCCACATACCTTGGTACACCAATAGGGAACATCCTGAGTGATAGCCTTTCCTCCTCCCTGCCATGCTCTGAAGAGGGAGTAGAAGACTTTTATGTCCATCATGCAGAGCCTGGGTGGAGGGCTGATATGTGACCGTCACTCTGGCATTCTTTGCACGTCTGCCCGTCAACCTTCGCAAAGCAGTCTGTGGATGAGCAGCATCTGAAGGATATGGAATGATTTCTGAGTAATTGCTTGCGTTCTTCAAGGGTCTTCTCCCTGAAGCCTCTGCACTTCAGCAGATGGGCTTCTTGTGGAGTTTTCTGTGATCCACAAATTTCTAATCACCTCCAGATTTCCTGGGTGGAGAAACCGTTGTCTTATGGACGGATAAGAATGTCCTGTTATATTTGTTTAACCTCTTTCTTCTGTCTGATGACAGACATGTGCTTAAGACACAAGCCAGTTGAAGCTGGGAGATTATATGGCAGATTCTCTGCTATGGAATAAACCCTCCTACAGGTGTCTTAAGTATTCTATTCCAGATAGGTAGCCATCCACCTTTGCTGCCTCAAGCTCCAGCAACAGGTCTCCCAGTTTGTGGAGCTTTTTTGGATCTTCGTTGGTCACCTTTGGGAAATTCTCAAGCTTGGTTAAAAAAAATTCAATGGCTTCAGGTGAGCCATGTGTCTCTTTCAGTCTCTCTCACGCCATAGTAAGTCCAACTGCAGACCTGCTCTGAAGACACTCTGCCATTTATGAAAAGTGCAAGCTCTTCTTCTGCAGTCAAGTCTGATCCAGTAATGGATTCTGGAAAGATGATTTTCAGGTTCAGCCTTTAACTCTACATTCTATTTGATTGGGTAACAAAGAAACAGAAATACATGTTGAATTTACAGATATGAAGGGCTAAGTATTTTAAGTATATTGAATACTAACAGACTAACAGGCACACATTAAATTAGCATAAGATAATAGCATATGTCAGGAAACAAACCTGTTATTTCAGCTGCAATCACATGCCATCAACTAATAAAATAAGCAATTCAGCATAAACTCTAGAAATATGCTGTTATGTAACATATATTAAGTTTATTTGAATAGGGACAAGTATGTCACATAAGCTCATGTTCCATACTACAACATTTTAGCCGAGGCTAATTCTCAATGTTAGTCCCTTATGGGCCTTTACATAAAATTACACAACACATAGTTAAAATAAACATGATAAAACAATATAACACAATCTAAATGTAAATGCAGCAGACAATCAGTGGTCACATTTCTGACCTCTGATTAAAGAGTCTTTAAGATTGTTCTTGAAGAGGACCCAGTTTGTCTCTCCCTCCAGTTCAGTGGGTAACCAGTTCCAGGCTTTAGTGCCTTGTACAGAGAAAGCTGTTTGTCCAAAAGAAGTGTTACATTTCGGGATCTGACAGTTCCCGTTTTGAGCTCCTCTAGTCCTTGAACCCCCAGCCCTGAGAGCAACTATGTGCTCACTCAGGACCTGTGGGGCTTGCTGATTTAAACACTTATACATTAGCTTCAACACAGAAAATTTAATGAAATTTTCAAAAGATAAAATTTTCAAATTTCTCAAACTAACACAATGATGCATCCTAATCCTATCTAAAATTTTAACCGCTCTGTTATAAATCATTTGAAGTGGCTTAATTGTGTTAACCGTGGCCTGTGACCATGAGCAGATGCAGTAACTCAGATGCGAGAAGATCATCGCGTGCATAAAAGTGTGAGCAGCGTGAAACGGTAGATAATCCCTGAACAATCTGAATGTGTAAAGATTTGCTTTGGCTACTCGACAGATTTTTTTAATATGCTTGTCAAATTTAAGATGAGAATCAAGAACAAGGCCCAGGTATTTGACCTCTGAGACCTGCTGGATCTTATGCCCATTTATCCTTAAATTTAGTTCTTCTGATATGGACATGTACATTAATATATCACTAGTAAATGCATTTACTTAAAGATAATGCTCCTAACAAGTCTGACAAGTCATCGTGACGTCACCTGTCACCATTTTGAAGCCTCAAGTTTGGCCGTTCGAGCGCCACCATGTTGAGTATTTGTAACCAGCGGAAGAGACTGTGAAGCTAACGGGTCTGTGTAGATCTAGCTAGCTTGCTTAGATAGGTGCATCTGTAATTCACGTTAACTGTCATTTTAACCATGATGATCATTTTGTCTAGTGAACAACAGGCTTAAAATAAAATGTACTCACAAGAGAAAATCAACAGCGAACTCTTAATATGCTTTTACAGCCATGCTGGTTAAATTTAACAGAGCAGTGGATACAAGTCACTTTGGTCTGATTGACAGGTCCCCATGGTAATGACTTGTCAATCACAGATAGTCCCGCCCTGAAGCCTTCTCTGCTTTATGCTCTATTTTCCTCTAAATGGGACTATAATTTACTAAATGAATATCATGCTGTATTAAATTAGACATGAAACTAGCAATTGAGACGATAAACTCATTGTGAAAGTGTTTATTCAGGTAATAAAATCAGGTGAGAAGTAGGGTCATTTTACTATCATTTCAAATGGAACCGGTCTTCTTTTTGCAACCAGAGGAGTCGCTGCCAGCTGGCCATTCAATAGAATGCAGCGTTAATGGACTTCCGTGTTTTCTTCGCTTCTCAGACCTGAAGCTTCCCGCATGATTGCATTACTAATTCTAAATGAACATTACTTCCTCTCCTCACAGCAGACTGCAGTACAAGTACTAGTGGCTCAGACATACCAAATACGTAAGAAGTTCAGTGTCCAGAACAGTCCATAAAGAGTTTATGCCACAAATAGGCGATGGGAAAAGGATTGATGAAAATGAATTATGTAGTGAATATAACATGAAAGATCAGCTGTTTGGTCTGATTACATTGCACAACAATTCTAAACTGGGTTGAATCATACTACGATTAAGCAGCAAAAAACTTCCCACGCTCACCTCTGAGCAGCACAGTGTCTTTGAGGATGTGAATGGCGCACCCGAGCTGAAGAGTCCTTTGGGGTTTGGAGTGGAGCTCTGCCCTTTTTTGTGTTGTTTGTTTTGTCTTTGTTGATTCAAAGACTGTTGAAACACTCGTCTGTGTACTGTTCCTGTTGGACAAGGTAGCATGATGTTATAGTTCAGTTTTTGAGCCTCCCAAAAAAAACCTTTTCTGGAACTTTCAGCTGCATCTCTCACACTCATACTCTACTACTCATACTACTACCACTACAGCAAAATCACAGTTTACAATTGCTTAAACATTTTTTACATCAGACATTTTGACATGCACTAGCAGGAAAAGCACAGCTGTAATCAATAACTTTAACAAAGTCTGCCTTTCCAGTTAGTGTAAAATTATTCCATTAATTAGTGTAGATTTGAGTGACACTGCCCAATGTAATGTTTTTTCTTTTAAATTTTTTTGTAGCTCCTGTTCAAGTATGATCTTGTAAAGTATGACTTGGTGAAAGATGAACCATTGAAAGATCAGAATGGTTTCTGTCAGCGAGTGGAGAGGGGTAAGGGTGTAACTCCTAAACATTTCCACAAATGAATTGTTTTTGGTTTGTTTTCAGATTTTCTTTTAAAGTTGACTTTACAGGAATGTATTTGTATTTCTGTCTTTTCCTCCAGGTGAAACAGGGCTTTTACTGTCCAAAGTGAGTGCCCTTAGCCCATTCTTTGGCTATGCTGGAAGCAAGCAGCTGACTGAGAAGAAGCTGATGAGAAATGTGTTCATGAAGGGAGATGCCTATTTTAACACAGGCGATCTCATGGCTGAAGACCAGGAGGGCTTTATCTGTTTCAAAGACAGAGTAGGAGACACCTTCAGGTATGTCTTTACTGCAGGTGCTACGATGTGTTTTTAGGATCTTGAAATACTACATTTTATTTATTAAATATGATAGGCTACACAAATGTATAATAATAATAATAATAATAATAATAATAATAATTATTATTATTATTATTATTATTATTATTATTATTATTATTATTATTATTATTATTATTAATGGGGGGGTCATCACCCAGGTACAGAGCTACAGAGGTAATGCAATGTCATCTTACCACGTTACGTTAGCATGTAAGTTATGTAATGTACAAACAAGAGTGTTGAGGATGGCTGTTTGTGGTGTTACAACTTTTAAATAATGTTCTCCTTCTTCTGGATTCAGTGTTTTTGATGCTTTACTGATACTAGGGACTAAAAATCAGCATATCATTACTCTGCTGCCTCAGTTCTGATAATCTGTCCATGTGAGTCCCTTGTATGAAAATGCAATACTATGTTGCTGTAACACACCTTAAAAAGGGGACAGGACTTTATCAGAAATTTCTGAATGATTGCAGGCCTATTTCTAAATTGTTAACTAATGTCTCATAATTTGGAAGTGTTCTTGGTTTCATGGCTCTTTACATTTATAAGTAAAAATTATATTCAAGAGGAGTTTCATTCAGGTTTCCTCCACTGTACTAAGATACTGGTCTGCATATCAAACATCTGTATTTGATACATGGGACCACCCTGGCATTATTAAATATCTCCATCTGGCATGTTTTAACACATGAAATTACTTGGAATAATAATATGTGCCTTATATGTTTTTTTTCACAAAATGTTTCATTACCTAGATAAAAATTCTTAAAGTGACATCCACTTCTTCTCCTTCTTTACAAACTCATTCTCTTCTTTATGCACCAGAGGTTTCACGTTTCCACATCACACTTGTGTAAGTTGCATACTGTACTATGATTGGCTTCAAACTAGTTGTGATTGTGATAAATCCTGCAGGTGCGTTTACATGATAAACTGAGATTTATCCATGCAAACGCATAACAAGAAAGTTTGGTCTTATAGTGGATATGCTTGAAGCAAACAATGGCACACACTTTTGCACAGACTCTCCTCAAAGGCATTCAAGGGGCTCCTGTCAGTTGTCCACATGAAAACTGACAGAAGTAGTCGTGTAACAAAAGAACAAAACGAGCTTGAGAGATAAGTTCTAACCCTGCTTACTTTCTCACCGCCTCACAGCTGGTCAGTCCCTCTGTAACATGTTGGTTTCATAAAGTTACAGAAATTGTCAGACACTTTCTCTCTACATAGTAATTTTCACTTTTTTTACTGGTGGAGTCTGTCCTTTCCCCTTGTGTGCACCTGCTCACAGGGGATTCACAGGAAAAGATCCAGCATGAATGGGAGCAATGCAGAATACAGAAGCCAGTGCCGAGTTTCTCAATCATGATTTCATTATTAACATGTCAGACAATATTGTTGTCTGTTTTCTTTAATAAACCAGTAACTGGAAGCACAGTGTTCTCTGCCCTGGCTGGCTTCTAAAGGATTACAAACAAAAACAAAGCAAAGAAAATATGCTGACCCAATGATGTTCAAATGAGAAAGAGTAATGATTAAATGGGATGAACTCAGGTATTAATGCAAGATCTGTATTACAAGGTTAGAGGCGGCTATGTCCTGAAGCTACTGTGTGTTATGCAAAGCTTACTATACTTGCACCATTGAAACAGAAATCATCATCATTTCTCCCTAATTTCAGGTGGAAGGGTGAAAATGTAGCAACAACAGAGGTAGCAGAGACTCTTGGGCTGGTGGATTTTATTCAGGAAGTCAATGTGTATGGAGTGGAAGTACCAGGTACCTAACTTTATTATTGCAATCATGTTTAGCTTAAGTGAGCCCGAGCTGGGATCCATGCTGTTAGTACCATTCCTAATAATGAACATCCCACCAATGAATAACACTGAGCTGGAGAGTGATGACGGCTGTTGTCCACAGGGCATGAGGGCAGAGCGGGAATGGCTGCTATGATTGTGAGACCAGGCCTCACATTCAACGGGAAGAAACTGTTTGACACTGTGATGAGGGATCTGCCGGCGTACGCCCGTCCACTGTTCATAAGGCTTCAGGTAACGAGCAGAGACATGCTGACTGACGTACTGAAGTGTTTTTTATTATTTATTTTATTTTCACAATTGCTTACATACATTTTCTGAAAGCATGGCTCATTTTCTTAACACTCTAAACACAAACACAAAACTCACACAGAACACAAAAACCCACAAATCCCTTACAAAGCAAATCTGCAAATCTGTTTTTAAAAAAACAATTGAACATTGATGTGCATAATGGGAAACACTATGGAGAGCGTAAACCGTACAATAATCTTATGAGTAGGCCTTTTGCATGTTTAGTGTTACACTACATACTGTACAGCAAATGTCACTAATAGACGGACCGCGGTCCGGATCCGGACCCAGCCGCTGTCCTCTCCGGACCGCCGACCTACAGCCGATTTATTATTGAGACTTACTACCTCGTGACGGAGTGTTTCTATTTTAACCCGCGCAGCTTTTCTAGCATTTACTGTACTGGCTTAGTGGCCGAGGAAACTCACAGACCAATCGCATGTGCTCCAATCGTCTTATGTTATACTGCTCAGCCAATCAAATCTGTGCATTCGAGTCGAGTCCGCGTCCGCGTCCGCGAGTGAGATACACCGGAGAGGTTTGGAAACGCACACGGAGAGAGGATGCGAAAGAGAAAAGATATTTCACAAGAATGTAGAGATTTTTACATGTACATTCCTCCCACAGGCCGTTCAAAACCAGAATATCAAATAGATCTCTAATCCTAGTTGGCAGGACGAGCTAGAGCTCACGTTTATCACTGAACAAGAGAAAGTAGGAAAGTGGTAGCTCTGTAAGAGGGAATGAAAGAGAAGAGAAGGCATTACAGCTGTTCATTTGATGTGTTGAGTGTTTATTATAAAATTGGTTAAGACTGAACTTTATGAACTTCATGCTACACTTTTTATTTCATTTTTTCTAAAGAAAAAAATAGACAGGCACTTTATTTTAGTTTACTTAAATTTAGAATTTATTATTAGAGTATTTATTATTTGTTATTCCTCCAGTTTGATGTGAAAACTGAATGTTGTTGAAATATTGTGAGTTGTTGACTAAAAACATATATGTTGATACAACTATGTGTTATGGCACTGAATGATAATGCAAGTTAGTCGTTATGATGTTCCGGACCTTTGCTTCGGGGAATTTTCTCTAACTGGACCTCTTTGAATTCTAATTGAATACCCCTGCTGTACAGGAAGGAGCCAGTTGTAAACTGCTGTGTTTTCATACTCAAATATGTGTATTTTTATTCTGAAATACTTTGTAACCATGTCAGCACACACAGGTGGATTTATAAAGTGTTCTTCAACAGAACAAACAATAGAAAAAGAAAATTAGAAATTAAGGTTTCAGACTGGCCACAGCAGCTCATCAACATCACAGGCAGTGTTCTCCCAGGCCAAGGAGCAGGAGAAGTATTGCCTAACATGGAGAGTCCAGCCCTGAAGAGCTCCTATAGCTGTATCTGCGTAAGAAGCCTCCATAGTCTGCAGCAGAGGTGCACATATGGGGATCATGGTTCTTCCACCTCCTGGCAGTACATACTGTAAATACTGTGTAGGCTGGAGTACAGCTCGCAAGCTCATGCATACATGCAGTAAATCATACTGTTCATCGTACGTGGTCATTTGAAATACTGCGTTCCTTATTGACTGTGATGATATGCAGAACTACAGAGCTGTAATTAGGGTGGATTTCTCATCTATCCTTATTTTGGAAAGTCTGTGCGATGGATGCCGCTGTGAACCTGTTCAGGTCTGGTTGTACTCCTAGCCCAGCTTGCCTAACTGTTAGACCATGTGGCCTGAATCTCATCAAAGATTATGGCTTTCCTTCCTCTTGATCATTCTTCTCCTCTTGAAAAAATGTGCAACATGTTTTTGCCCATGTTAGATGTCAGAGTGGACAGCATTTTGTGTTCCATGTGAACATAAGATTTAATACCTGAAGTTTGGGTCAGGTATTAGTGTGTAGTGTTTAAAAAAGTGTGTAAAGTAGGAAGTGTGCTTGTATTTTAGCAGAACTGTTTCAGGGTTTGCTACATAAATTACAGGCTGTGCTCATTGTGTCTCAAGTACCAGTGTTAGTGTGTAAACAGTTGAGAAAAACTCTATGAGGATTATATTTCAGGACAGAACAATAAACAGCTGCAAAAGGGCTCACTGTGGCACCAGTGACCTCAGGTGGTGAAATGTGTAGTTACACAGCTGCAATGCATGCAACAAAAAGCATCAAAAGTAAAAGGTCTCTACTTCTTGTAGTGGGTTTTTATGTTTTCTGTAAGGTTGGGTAGTTTGACATACAAAACATGGTGAACTTGACCATGGTGCATTGTTATGTTTTATATGTAAAATCAGAGCCTTCAAAGTATATAAAGCTGTCAGAAAATGCATTGAAATGTAGAAGTATAAAGTAGCATAAAACATAAATACAAAAGTTACTGAAGCTTTGTTAAGTGTTTTGTCCCAGTCAGGAGTGCACTGATATTGTAAACTACTGGTCCGAAGTCTTACCAGACTGAACAAATGTAATGTATGTTGTTTAGTCTCTTTCATTTTTTCATCTTCTACAGGAAAAAAAACAAAAAATATATTTTTTATAAAATGGAATTAGATTATCAATAATATAATCCACATGAGTGACTTTCAGTTCCATAGAAACGGCAGTACTGTTTGATGAGTGAGTTTCCCACAACAGCTCGTAGAATGACAGATCTTTTCTGTGTAGTCATCAGACAGCAGCATTATATACACTTTTATCCAAACCATTCAACCATTTGGATACAACCCCAAAACTGCAAGAATCATTCAAGCACATCATGAACCATTCACAGCATGGTAGACAAGGACTAGTTTCTTGATTGGAATTTGAGCAGCCACCAGTAGCCAGTGCAGGGAGCGGAGGAACGTGGTACTGTGGGAGAACTTTGTTGGTTGAAACATCAGCCAGGAGTGAGTTGCAACAAGTGCAGGCGCGAGATGACAAGAGCCTGGACCTCCTGAGTGAGGAACGGATGGATCAACTAATCGTTTCAGCTCTAATGCAGTCAGTGTATCCGCAGCAGCTCAGTGTAATGGCATACACAACATTTTATCACTTTAGTCCAAAACATTAGACAGTTAAATATTTACTATTAAATCTGATAAATATTAAAGCTGAAATGACACTGATTACACTGACTGTGTTTTCTTCTCAGGAGTTCATGGAAATGACAAGCACCTTGAAGCAGCAGAAGTTCCAGCTGGTGCAGAGCGGCTTCAACCCTTCAACAATCTCTGATCCTCTCTATGTGTTGGACTACCAGCAGAAGAGCTACATTTCTCTAACAGACAGTATCTACCTGAGCATTGTCTCCGGAGAACGCAAGCTATAAATGACAGCGCACAACACAGCGAAAAGAGGGACAGAAATTAGCTCTGCTTATAGCAGCATTTTATATTTAATAGAAACCAGTGAGCTGACAATCATGTATTTACCTGGACATGTGAACAGTAATGTGCCTTAGATGAGATCAACAATATGAACCGGAGGGTTTCACAATGAAACAACAAGTCCTTAAATTTTGTAATACTTAATTTACCCTTCAACACAACAAAAGCTTCCCCTGAAATAAGGTAGTTGTTATGGTAACCAGAATCCCTTCATCTGTCCATTCATTTGAAAAAATGAAACACCTTATTTAAAAGCCCTAAACAGATGAATTTTAATATGGACAATTTAATGGGGACGTGACTTTCTCCTTAAAGGTCTAGTGTGTAATTTTCATTGACATCTAGTGGTGAAGGTTGTGAATTGCAATAAATTGTGAAAATACTCCTCACATGCCTACCCCCCTCCCCTATCCAAGCATGGAAAATAGCTACAGTGGCCCACACAGGACAAAAGAGAGTAGCCAGTCAAGACATTAGATTGATAGATTTCTTTAGATAGGTATGTTAAGAAATTATATTTACCTAATTATTCAGTAAAACTATATGTTATGGCAAATATTATTATTAATTGTCCATCAAACAACAGCATCATCTAAAAATGAAGTGCTATACGATGTTGCATGTTATGTTCTTATAATCTGGACTAAGTAAAGAACATCTCAAAAACTATTTCATCTAGTGCAAGTATTACCACTGACAGAAAGCTCACTGTTTCTGCACCACAGTCCATTATAAACCACATTTATGAAAGCATTGTCAGGTGAGGATCAAGGCTCCTCTCCACACAGTTATAACACTGTCAGCAGTAAAGTGTCTGAACTTCCATGCTGTACAATTTTATTGCCAATGACAGTGATTCGTCAGCTGAGTGTCTCACGAATGTAACAGGTACGTTTCTGTCCACGTAGCAAAGCCAAGACACAGTGTTGGAGAATAATGTTAAAAATTACAATCCAACTAAATGTTTTTTCTTGCGCAGTAAAAGTTAAGCTGTTTCATCTGAGCTCCCATGCTGTAGGCTTTATTGCCAATTAATCAGCTGATTGTCTCACGAACATAAGTGGCACATTTCTCGAAAGTTGATATAGCAAAGCCATGACACACACTGGAGAACAGTTAATGAAATTATAATCCAACTATATATTTCACAACATTGAAAGGTGAAACACATCACTTCTCTCACTGATTATGCCCAGCTTCTACCTAAAGCTATTAAACAACTGTTTTATTTTGCATCGCTAAAGTCAAACTAACTTAATTACCTGTCCAGCAGAAAACAGACAACTTCAGCTCTGCTTTGAAAATATTTGTCCCGCATCAGCGCAATCTATCTGGGAAAATCCACAACGATTATATCCTTTATTTCTGCTGTAATCTGTCTGTATCTGTCCCGACTTCGCCTGGCTTCATCATGTTTTCACTTCTTTGAAGACAAAGATCCACAAGCTGTCGGCTCGTGCTAAATAATACGTGTGCTTCTCCATTTGCCCAAATTGCACTTCTCTTCTTACTTCTAATAAACCAGATGACTACTCAGAGACGGTATATTATTATTACAGACATCTACACTGCCGGAATTACATAGTAAAGAAACACGCTCTGGAGAGCAGTTTGTCTGTTTTCAGCTGCTGTACAAACATGGCGACGCAGCATGGAGACCTCCGTGTAAAGGGAACCTGCAGTTAAGTAGATAGAAAAGACTCATTCTAAGGTAATAAAAACATAACAGTTCATTTTGTAAGGTCTTTATACACCACTGAAAACATAGTTATGGATATTATATTGCATTTCTGTCAATAGATCCTCAGAAATATTACACACTGGACCTTTAATCTATTAATAATCAGTTAAAGGTGTTATTCAGGTTGGGGTTTTGGTTTTTGTTAAAGGTCTAAAATATTTTCAGGTACAAATGAATGATATTTTTATAGGTTTTAATAGGTCTATACAATACTGTAATTGGCACTAAAATAATGAATACATTTATAATAATTAATTTATCAAACTTAAACTGTGCAGATAATCCATTAATATACCTTACTATAATATATTAAGGTATTTTTCCATTAAATTGTACACTGATATTTCCCTTAAATTCCCATTAAAGTGCCTTAAATACATCAGTACTCACTGATAAATTGAGTTATTGATTAACTTTAATTCAGTTTAATAGTTTATGAAAGGATTGATCAAATGTGGATTGTAACCTTTGTAACAAACAAAAGAAATGGCTCACAGATGTGTTTTTTGCAGCTTTCCTGACACTTTGTCAAATGTTAATGTGATCAACACATTTATCCAGATATTTAGTTTTCACTGATTTTACTGTAGCCAATCAGATTTGAATCCACAATTTACCACATTATGTTTACCAATCAAAGCACACACAGTGTGTTTGTTCAGTTCATATTATGTATTTATGAAATAAAAATAACCAAAAATTGTCTTGACTGTGACTGATTTGAAAATAAAGTCCCCATACTGGCACGATCAAGTATATCAGATGTTTTTCCCATTTGTTTTTTAGTGCTGCGAAAATTCTGTTTTAGTTATTATTATTATTATTATTATTATTATTATTATTAGGGTTCAAACCACAAAACTGTATAACCCTTCTATGTTTGTCTGTATTAGTACTCTCCGCTCTGTATTATTTATTTATTTATTATTATATGTAACCCCATTTTCGGCGTCTATCTTCTCCTGCACCATTGTTGGAGATTTATGCTATTACCTGTGTTGCTTATATCTGTAATGGTTGATTTTATATTAATATTTTTATGTGAAAAAAAATGTAATGGGTTTCAATGGAAGCAGAGGCTCAACTTTCTTCCCACCTACTCAACTTTAAGAGCGAAGTGCTCCGTCATGTGCAGCTACAGACTCCATTTGAGCTGTAGGTTGCAGAAAAGATGTTGATCTTTCAAAGTTGAATTTGGTGTTTGCTAAAAAAAAATGTTTAGGAGCTATGACTGCCTGAGTTCTCCCCGTCACTAATTCTTTAACTTGCTATATCTTCCTATCTGTTTGGAGTTTGATGTATATTTTATTTTTAAGCAAATACGCTTTTTGTATCAACAAAGGATCAAATTGTGTCACAGAAAATATAACCACATGCAAAACGTTACTGAACCACGCATTTGTGGTCATAGATTGCCCTCTATTGATGCTTTGATGCATAACATGTTACAATGTGACCAAACACACTCAAGTGAAAAGGTTAATGACACATTTAAATCACTTTGCCTAAGTTGTCCAGTGATTAAGGTATTACCCCGTGGATTCATAGATTGATGGTTTGATTCCTGGTCATGGCATGTAATACTGACGTGGGGAAATATTTCTATAAACACTTTTCATTTTTGACAGCCTAAACCTTCATGAAAACCTACAAAACAGGCAGGTTAACAACCAACAAGAAGTCGCCATTTTGGATTTAATTGTTTTATTTGGCGTTTTACACACACCGCACTTTAATTAACTCCTCCCAGAGAATTAGTCAAGGTGACTTCAAGTTTTTGCTGTACAGTCTTATCCCATCGATGATTACACATTGTACAAACGGTGAGTTTTGGTCAACCAGGGGAAGCCTTGGCGTGGAGTGGAATATCAATGATTCGCCACGAAACAGGAAGTTGTTATACTTTAGTGTACATGCTCAAATCTATACCAAACTTTGCATGCTTCATAATAACTTTTCCGCCCCGAACACATCTACATGCCAATATCCACCTGTAGTACCCACAAAGGAGACACAGGAAGTGACGTATAACACCTTTGTGCAGCGTCTGAAGCGTGTAGCAAATTCACAGCTGCACGGGCAGAACTCCAGAATCTGCAACGCGGTCACCTCACACCTCGATGCATTACACGTGCGAGGGCCCTCCTAACACTGCTTGCAGCTCTAATTTTTTTCTATCTTTCTTTTTTCTGAAAAGTAACCTCAATTTTGTAGGCCTAAACATACTCAAAAACTCACCAAGCTTTGGTCAGTACAAAATTTAGGAGTTGTGAAAAATTTCATATCTTATGGGTTTCACGCGTGGGCATGGCAAAATGGCTAGCTAGCGCCCCCTACAGAGCAGCCCCTGGACTAAGTTTCGCCTACATGTACAAAATTTCTGTGGTATGTGTATCATGTCCAGATGTACAAAAAAGCATCTTGGAGCCATTGCCTAAACCCAACAGGAAGTTGGCCATTTTGGATTTAATGGTAATTTTTGCCGATTTACACTTTAACAAATTCCTCCTAGGGAATTAGTCCAATCGACTATCAAATTCTCGCTGTGCAGTCTAAACCCATTGACCATTAAAAGTTGTACAAACGGTTATTTCCATTGACCAGTTCGCCTGTGTCGTACTGTCAAAAATCGATGATTTGCTGTGAAACAGGTAGTTGTTGTAACTTAACTTAAGCAAATTCACTGCAGCATTCTCAAAGCTCTAGAATCTGCAATGCGAACGCCTCACACCTCAACAGGCTACAAGTGCAAGGGCCCGCCCAACGCTGTTTGCAGCTTTAAAGAGGCTACTTCAATTCGATTTTTTTCATTTAAAAAAAAAAAGGTTGAAAGCTTAAAAAAAATACCATATAAATACAGAACCTCTCCCATATATGTACACACTTTAACTTAAAAAAAATTAGTTTTTTGTAATAAATTAAAGTGTCAAAATGTCATGTGGTGCGACCGTCCGGCCATGACTGCTGTTTTGAAAACTTTTTTGAAATTATTTAATCTATTTGTTTTGCCCTATTTGGCATAGTTTCCAAAGTGTTTTCTAGTCCTCTACAAAACCGCAAAGCATCTGTATATATATTTCCATAATAATACACAAGTAAACTTTGTCTGATGATGTCCATTTTATGAAATATGTCACAAACACTTTAGGAATTTTATGTTGAAATCCATTATAAGACAGGAAGTTGAATAATTTGCTAAGGACCCATTGAAACAGCAAGTGGGTTTGTAACTCTCTCTCATATCTGGATAAATTAATAATTATAAGAGCTGGTATGTAGTTGCCACTTTTGGATATCATGTGGTATGACTTAAGAAAAACAATTAATATAATATAGTTATTTCTACCAATATTTGTTTTGATTATACATTTTATGTAGTCATTTTGTAGGAAGCTAACTTGTTTTGTTTAGGTGGCCTTTTCTGTGCCTGTAAATTTTGACTAAAGTAGAAAATATCATATGGAGCAACCAAATATCATGTGGACCATTGCAGAGTGTTTTCCATGATAGGCAATTTAGTTTTTGTCCTTTTACATTCAACTGAGGACTTTCAGTAGATTTTTCTTATATTTCAGAAACAACAGATTGTTTTTAGCCTTTGTACAATTTTATGAGAAAAATGCAAAAAATGATTTATTTAGAGCTTGTAATTTCACATTGATAACTATGCAATATCAGTAATATTTAATTATTTCTAACTGTTTTACCAATTGCCACTGCCAGAAAAACTGCTCACCATGGACAGCATGTCCTGCCCTGCAGCAAGAGTGGAGTCGCTAAAGGAAGCAAAAAATGTATCTTAAAGAAAATTAAAAAATGAAAACTAAATGAAGGAACATGTTGCTCTTTGTGTATTTCCTAGGAGGAAATGCATTTTTTGTGAACATGTTGGTGTAGCAGCCTGTCCTCACCAGAGAAACAGGTGTTTAGGTTGATTTATTTTGCTGCTTTACAACCCATGGGACTTTAACACAGGAGAACTGCATTCGATTCCCCTGTGAAATCAAGTAAGTGTAGAGTTATTTTCAGTTTGAAGCTAACTGTAGCCCTAACAAAATGTAGCAAAGAATTTATTTCAACGGAAATGGTGGTGCCTTGAACATCCTCTTGTGTACGCCAGCCACTGGACTTCACCGTCTTTTAAATGTGGCTGCTGATTGGATAACACCTCTGACACACCCAATAAACAAGAAAAAACATACTTGCAATTAACACCACATGCAAGCAAATACATTGTATCTAAAACCTTTAGATTACTGAGAACTTGTAAAAGCATGTTAAGGAAATTAATTAATTTTAAAATAAATTATGGTTGCACCACATGACATTTTCTAAGGCCATAGATGTCACGGTCTGGGTGCGGGGTTAGTGTGTGGTGTGCAGGGCAGAGCAGGTGAGGACCCAAATGCAGGACGCACAGGAGTGGAGCAGGTATCATCCAAACGGTTTATTAAAGGCAAACAAAAGGCGAGCACACTTACAGAGGAGTGGCTGGTGAACAGAATCCAAAACAAACTAATCCAAACATCCAAAACACACACAGAATAATCCAAAATGGGGGAGATCCAGAGCAGAGACGAGACAGGGCAGAGCAGGCACAGAGCACAAACACAAGACAGAGCGTAACTCACGACACAAAACAATGACCGGACAGGGAATGAACAGAAACACCAAACATTTATACAAAGGGGCTAACGAGCAGGGCGGGAGCAACACAGGTGAGTGGGATCAGGGCTAACGAGGCAGGTACAGCGACAGCAGGGAGAAAGAGAGAGACACTCACAGATTACTGAACACAGACAAGAGGAGGAAATATAAATCGATAAAGACACAAGCAGACAAATCACCACAAACCTAACAGGGAAAATAGACAGAAGCTAAGGTAAAACAGAACTCAGACACCAAAATAACACATAAGAACGCAGACCAGAAGTAAACACTAAGACATGAACTGAGACACAGAATTAACAGAACACAAGACCAGAAACATGACAACTGACTAACTGGACGGAGTACGAACAGAGACGGGACCAACAGGAAAACAGGACTGGGGACTAAGACATGGAACCAACACAGACACTTAAGTTATAACAACTTCCTGTTTTGTGACAAATCATTGATATTTGACTACATGCCACGGGCACCTTGACCAAAGCTCATCATTTGTACATCGTGTAATCATCAATAGGATAAGACAGCAAAAATTTGAAGTCGATCAGACTAATTCTCTAGGAGGAGTTTATTAAACTCCAGAGTGTATAATTCGTCAAGTATGACAATTGAATCCAAAATGGCCAACTTCCTGTTGGTTGTCGGCCTGCCTGGTGTCTTTGCAAAGTTTTGTAAGTTTTCGAGGAAGTTTAGGCAGTCAAAAATGCAATGCATTTTCAGAAATTTTTCTGTGCTGGGGAGGTGGCATTGCGCCAACAAACTGGGCAAGCTGGTGAGGAAGGCCAGCTCCATGGTGGGGATGGAACTGGACAGTGTTCAGACAGTGACTGACAGGAAGGTGAGAGGGAAGCTGAAAACCATCATAGAGAACTCTGCTCATCCACTCTATCCTGAGCTGTGGCAACTCAGGAGCACCTTCAGCCAAAGAGTCATCCAGCCCCGAGCCTCAAAGCGCTTTGGAGGCTCTTTTGTGCCATTAGCCATCAGGCTTCACAACACCACAGCTCCAAACTGACGGATTTTCCTGATTATATTTCAGACATTTATGTTGAATGTTCTACAATACAGCATCTGTTCTTTTATATTCCTTTGTGCTGCTATGTCAACCAAAATTTCTCCTAAGGGGGATTAATAAAGTTATGTCTCATATTATCAACCTTTGAATCTTAAGGGCAAGTTCTTCACCACTGCGCTATTGGGATAAACTGTAAAAGTAATTAATGCTTTTAATTCTCTACATCTATCTAATATTTTATTTGAGGTCCAGTCCACTGTTGTTGAATCAAATATAAAGAGCTATCAACTATTTTAAGGACTGTGCTTTGAGAAAGCTCTTCGGCACAAAAAGAACAACATCCCAGCCAGGCTGGCCCCTCAACAGTTTGCTTTCAGAACCAACTGATCCACAGAGGATGCCATCTCCACTGCCCTCCACTCAGCCCTCACACACCTTGAGAAAAACAACACCTACATCAGAATCCTGTTTGTGGATTTCAGCTCAGCATTCAACACAATCTACCCATGAAACTGATCCCCACACTCTGCAACTGCATACTGGATTTCCTCACAAACAGACAGACAGGTTATACCAGTGTGTGTTGTTTTACCTTGCTGAACCTCACGGTTTGTTGCTTTCAGTTGGGCTGCCTTGTATTTGGCACCCCCTTGGCGTGGCGTGAGCGGTTTGTGCTCGCCTTGTGCAGGCGTACTCACTGACTTTGTAAGTGGACGTGTGGTGAACATCATAGACTGTATATAAAAATGAGTGCATGTTGGGTAGGTGTTGGCTGCCCCGTGGGTATGCTATCGCTGCCTGTTGGTTGAAGGATTATTAGATTGAGATTGAAAGTTTGTTTATTGAGGTCTGTGTATTTCTTTCTACCTGTGTAGTTGTTTAAATGCAGCTGTTTTTCACCACCCTTTATTGGGTTGCTTGTTTTGGAATGCCTTGCCAAATATGCATGTTTGTTGTTTATTAATACTTTGCTGCATGTGTGTTTCTCTTGTGGGTCCAAACAGATTTTTTTTTCTGTAAGAGAAGGATTGTGTTTTCCTGCTGCTCAGAGACTATGGCAACTCAAGGGAGTGATGAGCGGGACAGTGTCCCGGAGGGCAATGTGCCACCTGCCCAAGCCCCTGCTCCCCCAGATCCAGGGTCCCTGGCAGGAATGAAGAGGTCCAGAAAATGGAAGTGGGCTGAGCAGGACCAGTTCTGTGACCCAAGGGTGGACCTTATGCTGAGGCAGTTGGAGGATGCGTAAGACCATCAAATGCATGGCTTCAACTCAGCACCACCTTTTGGATATGCCACACTGGCCTCCTCCATGTTTACCTCCACATCCTAATGCTGTGTCTCTTACTGCCTCAGACAATCTGGATAAGACCCACAACTCTGGCTGTGGCTTCTCTGGGCAGGTGGCACTAGGGACAGATGCCCTGAGATATGCTGTACCAGGTGCAGGGCAAGATTTGGCACCTGGAACCTTGGGCCCTGAAGCTTCATGTTTGGCACTTGAGCGGCAGCATCTGAATGCACTTGGCCTAGATGGCAACATGGTGAACACCTTGCAGGCTTCACGGACCCCCTCCACACAGCTACAGTATAGCGGCAAGTGGAGGGTGTTTTGGGAATGGCTGGGGGGCATAATCCTTGATGAGCAGAGTCTACCATTAGGGGCTACCTGGCAGCAATTTCTACTGTTTATGTGAAGTGTGATGGATTGTCCCCAGGAGCACATCTCCTGGTTGCTCAGATTTTGAGGGGGGTGAGACAGAAAGTTGTCCACCTCAAACATGTCTGCTTGTGTTCTGCTGTTTACTGAGCTAGGTTCACTCCTTTCTCTATATGGCCTTTTGACTGTTATTCGGGGCCACCTTCCTCCCCTTGTGACTAATTTGGTACACTGTTGTCATATGGTTACAGGTTCACTGACTGAAATAAAACAGTGTTATGAATGACAGGTGGCTCACACACTCTATCAGCTCTTGTGCTAAATAACACAGGTGGTCCTCCATTTGTCCAAATTTCACTTCTCTTCTTACCTCTACTAAACCAGATGTCTTCTTCTTCTTCTTCTACATTGAAATAGACCTGTAATTCTGAGCTTGTTGAGCCTTAAAATTGGCCCATGGCCCAGAAAAGCTGTTACAGTCTTTCAGCTGCCCTCAGCCTAGTTTTTACCTTTACTAATTGAGGTATGCTGTAAGAAAATGATGGGGGTGTAAGGAGTGTGAACTGATTCAGCTACTTTGTACAAAAGCTGTAAAAACATCATAATTCATTTTACCTTTGGCCCACGGCCTTTGCTACAGTGTCAAGTTGTTCCATGTGTATAAAGCCACTAAAGTTTCCTTGACCTAATTTAATTTACCACCAAAACAGCCAAACCTAATTACTGCGATTCAATTTGTAGGGGAAAAGTGGAGCAATGGTGTCTCACATGGTATTATGAGGTCAGTGTGATCAATAGGTCAATATATTAACAGCTCAGGGGCCTCTTTAAAGTCACATGTTTGCATCTGGCTTCCAGTTATTTCTGAAAGGGCTTTGTTTTATTATATTATGGTAAAAAGTAACATCAAATTAGGCCCAGTTTTGAAGACAAGGTATACTGTACCAAACTGATGATGGAGATGGAAGTCATACTGTAATGTGCTAGCAGTCCCAAACAAACTACACTACAATACATGGCCAGAAATTAAGCATAGCATTAGTTCAGGCAAGCAACAAAGTCAAGCTCCACTTACATTCCCATCTAAATCAGCTGATGGTTTACCTGATTCCCCTCTTAGCATTCATTGGCCGATGTAATGCAAGGCACCTTATTTAAGCTCCTATGCCTTTCTACCCTAGCTGCTTCCTCTGCAAGCCGCTTTGTAAGCACCCCACATGAGAATGACCAGACTGTCTGTCTACACACTTTTCAACTTACCCTGCTGCTTGGTATATCAGTTCCTGTCCATGATGAGGATCCGTGGCAGATTGACTGCATAATGATCATCAGCATCAGAGATTTCAATCAGAGGACGCTATCTGAGGAGAGTGCTTGTGCTAATGTTTCCATCCACCAGAGCTCCCAGCATTTGTGAATATCAACCCCCCCAACCTGCTGATATTTCAAACTCCTCTGTCCCCAGGAAAAAACTCCTCTCACAATTTCGCTGCACTCCCAGCTCTGCTGTCCAAAAGGGCTTGAGGCCCGCCCCCGGCAGCCAAGTCCACAGACCTGGGGTCGTATATGTGAAAGTTCCTATTTTAAGTCTGCAGTTAAGATATTTTTCAATATGGTATTACAGAAGCAAATTACATCTTAGCTTACTTCATCCTATCTTATCTCAATTTAGGAAATCCTAAATACTCAATCCAATATTGCTTATCAACTTTAATGTCTGTTACGCCAAGCTAAACGCCTTTTAATTGTGGTTTTTGGTAGTTTTTCTAATAAAACATGCACTGAAAAATGGAGCAGAAACAACAACTAACATTGAACTTCAAGAAATTTAAGAGGTATTGGTAACCTTGATTGAGAATTCAAAATTCACGTAATACTTTACTCCGGAGATTAAAGATAGAGAGTGGGCTAAAATAGCGGACACAGTCACCGCCACATATCCAGCTTCCAGCAGAACGTTGATGCTATGAAAAAGAAAATAAGTCTACTGACAAGTGATACGAAGAGAAAGGCAACTCGTGTCCAAAGAGCAGAGGAAACCCGGTGGTGGCTCCTCTTGTGTTCCCTCACTGACAGTGGCAGAAACCTATATTGTGGGTCTTCTCTGGAAAGTTGATTATGAAAGTAATGAAGGCTAACGTCATCATGTTTTTCATAGTTTTTAACATCTTCTATCAAAGACTTTGACAATTATTAAGTTCTGCAGGCATTTTGTTTATTTTGTAAAAGCAGTAGCCATGTGGAGCAAACGAGTTAGCAAACACTGCCTGGTGGAAAAGTAAAGGTTAGGACAGCTTAACAGTTATCCTAAAGGAGGAGAGGAGAAGAGGCAGTTAAGAGAGTTTATTTAAGATTTTACAAAGTTATAATGCTTGTGTAATACACTTTTCTTAAGTTAGGAAAGTAACAATGACTTCTCGGTAATGGCCTTTTTCCTAAATCAGGTCCTAACCCATGGTTACCAAACAGTCAAGACAGGATCTGCAGGTTAGGAACTTTCTGTAATGCAGACCCAGGAGGATAACCCCATCTTGACAGCACTGTCCGGTTGTGATTATCACTCGCCAACATGAACTTCAGAATCTCCACCGGGGTTCCATTCTTTCCTCCTGCTGCTGCAATCTCTCCCAAGCTAAGAAGGCAAATCCTATCAGGTAATGTTGTCAATCTAAAATCTTGGTATGCTTTTTGAGATTTGTCAGTGATGCTAAAGGATCGTGACCCATGACCTTCTAAAACTGTACCGTAAAACATTTCATAGCTTCATGGCTGGTTTGTGTTGATGCGAAAGTGTCATTTGTTTACAATAATTTACAATCTTCACTGAAGGCGCTTGAGATAGTAAACAAAGAACTCATGATTGGTCAGTTTGTTAAATTGACCTTTCCAGCATTAGCCCAAGGAACACCTTGCTTTTTGTGTTCCATCTCTTAGATGATATTCTGCTAGTGGACAGTGTTGAGCAAGAAATTATAATAAGGTACTAGTTACTTTGTGTAGTCCTTTGTGTCCAAAGCACATGACAATTCAGAGCCCCGTCACATCACAACGTGCAACATGTGCAAGGGCCTGCTCAACGGTGCTTGAATTTTTAATTAGGGCGCAAGCACTAACTGTGCGAGGTCCATATTGAAACTGTACAAATTATTTTTAGGGCCCGAGCATGAAACATGCGAGGTCCTTATTGGATTTTTTTTACTTTTTCTTTTCTCTGCAAAAAGTGTTTCCCCTATATGCATTCAGGATTAGTGAACGCCGCTGCTAAAATTTCACACACAATCATCAGGCCAATTATATCAATGCGCTACAAATTTTCACACACACATTATGCGAGCATAGTAATACTCATCACTTGGCTCACTCCTCATTCTTCAAAGAACATCTAAGTGACAGGTGCTTTTAGCCTAAAGACCTTTTCACACGGGAAGCGATTTACGCACCTCGTAATTCATTTTCAATGAGATGTGAGCGTGTAGGAAGTGAGGCGCTGGCATTGCGACAAGCGTGGGTGTGTTCCCATGAAACTGTCGCGGCCGTGCTAGTCTCATGCACAGCTGCTATAATCTAACATTTGATCTATTTATAGAGAGTAACTGGTAGCTGTATTTTATTGCTACCTACTTGTCCAATGTTGAGAACGTAAGCTAATGAGGAGACGTTTCTTTTTGGATTTTAATGTGCAAATAAAATGCTCCTCAGAAGGGAGGACGTTTCTCATGCTGCCTATTTTTTATATTAATGTCTACAGATAAATGTCTAAAGCTTTAAAATGAACAATCGTATCTAAATTGATTCTGAGGTCATAAACAGGGTTTTAGGGGGTGATGCCCAAAACATGCTGTGCCATGACTGTAAAATCAATGTGGAGAGGATCACAACCAACCAAATAAGTTTGGCCAAATCTAAAGGTTGTAGTTCCTCCAGTAGACTCATCTTTGGGTGTTGGTTATTTATTATCTGCTCTTGCTTTTCCACATAGGGTACTTGTTCAGAGATATGGTAAAAATAATGATGTGAAATTGCACATTTTTCATTGGAAAACTTAAAATTTTCTTGGAGGAGGGATTCCCTTCCCCAACCACGACCACCACAAATACAATCTTCTAAAGCTCACAAAAAACCTATGGGAAAACACTGAAATTTTAACTGTTCTAATGAGCATCACATGCTCATACACCAGAGCAATACTGCTGAGACATGCTGTGTTGGGGTTTTATATTCAGACATACTCCGCACTACGCACACAAATTTTTTTTTACCGCTGCTACAACTCATTCCTAGAGGAAACACTGGCAAAATAAGGCAAAGCTCGTTTTTGGTGACCATGCTTGAAAACTCACCAAACTTTGCACGGATCAGAAGTACAGATTTTATGGGTCCTGTACATGGGCATGGCAAAATGGCTCACTAGCGCCACCTACAATATTGGAAAGAATTAGCCTCCTGGCCACATTCATCCTACATGCACAAAATTTTTTGGGGACATATCAAGGCACACAAGAAAGCCTTGAGGACCCATGAACTTAATGCAACAGGAAGTCTGCCATTTTGAATTGAAAGTGCAGTTTTCACTTATTCTATACCATTTACAGGGTGCATACTTTAACGAACTCCTCCTAGAGAATTAATGTGTTAAACTTCAAATTTTTTATATGCATTCTAAACCCACTGATGATTAAAAGTTGTCCAAATGGGGAGTTTTCATACATGAGCAGGGCTGGATTGGTAATCTGGCATTCTGGGCAAATGCCCGGTGGGAGATTAAATTTTTTTGCCTTTTTGGCAGGTACTCCATCAGTCTCATGTCCATCTATCCTTGAGTCCTGCTGTCCGTCTTTTTTTTGTTTTATTGGCGGGTGTTGTTCGAGTGACTTCCTATCACTAGATGTTACAGCTAATGTTCTACACTGCCAACTGCTATATAGGAGGGGAATGTAGCAAACATTTCAAATACTCCCAGCAGTTTTTTTAAAGAAAAGAGAGATTTACGGGAAAACATTTAAACAGGAAGACAGCAAGAGAGAATGGTAAACTACAGGAGAATCCTGGGAAAACAGGAGGGTCGACAGGTATGAATGATTCATTCATTCATTCAAATCAAGTTAAATTTTGACATTTGTGACCTTTTCTACAGTCTTTGTTGTGTACATTTGATATGTATCCCAAATTGGAAAACACCTTGGTCAACTAGGGTTGTTTTTATATGTGCTTTATAAGTAAATTTGAACTTGAACTTGAATCTACAGACAAGAGTGGAACTGCAGTTTTCCCTCCTACTGTCTGTGAGTCAATGGGGTTTGAGGATGGCCTCCTTCTTGTATGGAGGCATTAATAGGTCAGAATTAATACTAAAAGTCCAAATTAAAAAAATAAAGCCGCAAGCGGCAATTCACGGGTTCAACCCTTTTTTTGCATTAGCAAAAATAATATCACACATGTAGTTTAACAATGTTATGGAACACATCCTGTGTGTTTTGTAATGATGAGACAAGCAGTTATTAAGTTATAATTTGATTTCTGTCATGCCACACCCATTTCTTGCATTTGTAGCACCCCCTAGTGGTCAGTTTGAACGACTCTATGGATGTGTGGGGTCCTAATGTAGCCATATCCTGGAAGTTACTGCTCAAATGGAGTCTTTAGCTGCACATATGATGGAGCATTTACTATCTTACAGTTGAGTAGTTTGGAAGAAAGTTGAGCCTCTGCTCCCATTGAAACTCATTCATTTTTTCACATAAACATATTAATATAAAATCAACCATTAAAGATATCAGCAACACCGGTAATAGCATAAATCTCCTGAACAGGATGTACATTTTGTAGTTTGAACGAAGTTTCTAGGACAAACGGTGCAGGAGAAGATAGGTGCCGAAAATGGAGTTATATACAAAAAGTACAACGGGCATTCACTAAAGTAAATGTGTGTGAAAGCTATCAGCTGTTAGCTGTAACTGCTACCAATGCTGCTGCAAAGTACTGCTCCATCAGCAATATCTAATCCTATGGCGCTGCCTACAGGTAAAGAATCACATGCCACAACTCTCACACTAATAAATAAATAATAAAGAACAAAGACAACTAATAACTAGAAAAGCAATTTCTGAAGAAATTGCGGTGTGAATGCTGTCTGCTGAATGGCTTGCGCTACTCTGAAATGCTGGCTTGAAAAAAGTTGAACAGTAGAAATGTATGAAAGATGTGGAAGGTTTTGTTTAAAAGCTGACGCCACACTGAACTGCTGTCTTGAACAAATTTGAATAGTAGAAATGTATGAAAGATGTGGAAGGTTTAAAGAACTGTTGAAAAGCTGACGCTACACTGCACTGCTGTCTTGAACAAATCTGAATAGTACAAATGTATGAAAGATGCGGAAAGTTTTGTTGAAAAGCTGGCGCTACACTGAATTGCTGGCTTTAATGTGCAGAAAGTAGCTGAACGACTATGAAATCTTGGAAACATGGGAAATGTCCTAAAGAATATGAATAAGATTTTAAAGTCACTTCAAACTGCCCTGATAAATGTAGAACATTTTACAGTTTGAATGTAGTCTTTAGCTGAAAGCCATGAAGAAGTTTTCAGAAATGTGAGAAATTCCCCCAAGTGTTGAGAAGATATGACCTGAAATATTTAGAAAGGGGTATGAAAGGTGACATAAGCGTATCAACTCCAACTGGAGGTCCTGGGTGAGCAGAATGACTCCACAGTGTGGAGTTGCACAGACTGATGGAGATGGGTGCAGCTGGCCTCTTTCTGGAATACCTGCCCATCTCAGCTGTCTTCATATCATTGAGCTCCAGATTGATCTGGCTGCTCCAGGACCCAAGATGGTCAATCTCCCACCTGTGGGGACACTGATTGTGCAGCCCTACCTTACAGTTTGATTTAGTTATAATGTTACACTGGTTTGACTTGCGGTCAAAGACTTGTGAGCATCTCTGCAGGACCCCAGATGGTCAATCTCCCACCTGTGGGCAGACTGATCCCCACAAGAGATGAGCCCAGTGAAGGTGGTGTCCTCTGCACATTGCAGGAGCTTGGTGGTTTGGTGACTGGAGGTGCAGCTGTTGGTGTTAAGGGCGGGATCAGAGGGGAAAGAACACGGCCCTGAAGGGAACCACTGAGTGATGGTCCTGGAGTCAGAAACATGTTTTCCCAGGTTCACGTGGCGCTTGCTGCTGGACAGTAAGTCTGTGATACACCTGCAGGCATGATCAGCTGGGAGAACTTGTCCTGGAGCAGAGCTGGAATAATGTTGTTGAAGGCAGAGTCCACTAACAGGATCCTGGTGTAGTCTCCTGGAGAGTCCAGGTGCTGGAGGATGTAGTGAAGGGCCTTGTTTAATGAGTTGTCTCCATTACATCATCTCAATCAGCTGTGTGCTGAGCCAGCATTCCCAGGTTTCCATGGCGATGCTAAAAGCTGTCTGACTTAGACAGGCTTAGAGAGCTGATCTCATTGAGTTTTAACCTGGAGCACAGCTCTGCTTCTCCTGCTCCTAACGAACAGACCGTAACTCTCAGTGCCAAAGTAAACGTATTGTTAGAGAGATAAGATCCTCATGATGATGATGTCCGAGATTTGTGCTTCTACTGTCAAAAATGGGTTCACAGCAGCAGTATAGAAATGTCCACCTGTCTGCCTCTTGCTTGAACCTGCCGCACTTTTTAACATGGGAGTCTATGCGGCAGTTGACTGGTGCACCTCTCATTCTCAAGCCCACTGTACCAGCTGTGAAAGTCTGTTTGCTTTCAAAGTTGGACATGAGCGGCACAACAAGTTTTTCTACAACTTCTGAAAAAATTACGTATGTAGAGTGAAAATTGTGGGAGATACAGCGAGTTGAAGACAAATTGTTCAGATGATTTTGAAGTGTATTCGCACTCTGTCAGTTGGTCCTCTGCACTCTAGCTGCCAACATTCCGTCCCATTGAAACCCATTATAAACTCGAAATTCAGGCTGATAACGACATGATACTTGAATCGAGATTGTGTGAAAAGTATAAGAGATGTGAAAAAGTTGAATTCACTGGAAAGAGTCTAAAGATTTCTGAACATTTTAAAGCTGGAATGGCGTTTCTACGTGAATGTATGAATGAGTGGGAAGAGGTTGAAGATCAGTGAATTTGAATGATTTTCTCATTGACTTTCATTGTAACAAAGTTTCAAGGAAAGCTGAATAGATTGAAGAGTTTGAATGGGATTTGAATGTTGAATAATATGAATAAAGAAGGAAAGATGTGGAATCTTTTCCATTTTGAATGAAGTTTCTAGCTGAAAGTATGAATGAGAAGTTAACAGTTGAAAAACCTTGAAAAAGTGTGAAAATGGGGACATTTTCAACATTCCGTCCATTCATTTGAATGGGGAAAAATTTCCTGGAAAACCTGGAATATCTTGAAAAGTATGAAGGTTATGAAAATTCTGAATAATAGCATAGTATTCCAAATTGAGAGGAATATTTGAAGCTTTGAATGACGTTTCTACGTTGAAAACTGTGGAACTAGTTAGTTTACGAAAAAACGGGACTCAAAAATCACAGAAGAACATATAGTGTGAATGCTTTACAGCATTCACACCAATAAAGAGTGAAGACAACTAAAGTTTGAGCTACAACCCAAGTTTAGGACAAACGGTACAGGAGAAAATGGATGCCTAAAAACAGCGGAATGAATAATAATAACTAGAATAGGCATTTCCTTAAGAAAATGTGTGTGAGAGCTGCCAGCTATTTTTTTGTAATTGCTACTGCTGTCGCTGCAATGTGCTGCTCCATCAGCAATTTTTAAAATCTTGTAGCGCCACCCACATGTAAGAGACTCAACGATGTGCGGCACACTTGCTCAGCAAACATATGTGTTAAGCTTTGCTCCATTTGGTTAACATGTGGTTTGATCCATCAGTCTCTGGATCCAAAGAGTAAGACCTTAACAACTGGATTACTCAGGTATACTGGAAAGGGTAGGCTTCCAAGTTTCTATGTCAATCATGTGTCTTCTTATGACAAAAAAGCCTCCTATGCATCATTAGAAGGCATGTTTTGCTTATAAACACATTTTCTGTGACGTCTACTCCACTGTTGAAGATTCAACATGAGTAAAAAATAAATAAACAGACTCTATGGACGTGTGGGGTCCTAATGTAGTCATATGCTGGAGCATTTACTCTCTTAAAGTTGAGTAGGTTGGAAACTACAGCTTTCACTAACTGTTTATACCCCGACAGCCATCTTGGATCAAGAAGTCATGGTAGTGCGTGTTGTCCCGACTTTCCGAGTCGGAAATCTGACTTCAGGGGGCGTTCCAGTTGAAAGTTCCAAAGTTCTGGGAACTTGGAAATTCCGACTTCCCATGTCAAATGGAATGGACCATAACCTCTCATAGGTCAAAGCTAAAGCAAGACGTAAGCTAACATTAGATGGCCAAAGCTGAGCAAAACATGTTCACTAACCTCAGGTTACTAATCTATTTGCATTGCGCTTCCTTGTTTGGGTGTTGTTGTATAAAGTTTTAAATCCAAAGTTTATGATGAATGGCTCAGCAGCTGCCGGTGTTTGTTGTCCTTTCTCACGTGCGGCTGCGCACAGCAGATGCTACGTGTTACGTAGGCAGGTTACAGGTAACGGAGGGAGAGAATAACGGCAAGCTCATCAGAAGTTTCCTAAAAAATAAACATTATTCATGAGTCCTGTGCCTCAAGTCCGAGTCCAGTCTGAAGTCTTTTGAGAATGAGTCTCAAGTCGAGTCTCAAGTCACTGTGTGCGACTTAAGTCGCACTTTAGTCTCTAACACGAGTCCCCATCTCTGCCTACAGGTAAAAGAATCACATGCCACAGCTCTCATACTAATAAATAAATAATAAGGAACGAAGACAACTAAAGTTTGAGCTACAACCCAAGTTTAGGACAAACGGTACAGGAGAAAATGGATGCCTAAAAACAGCGGAATGAATAATAATAACTAGAATAGGCATTTCCTTAAGAAAATGTGTGTGAGAGCTGCCAGCTATTTTTTTGTAATTGCTACCGCTGTCGCTGCAATGTGCTGCTCCATCAGCAATTTTTAAAATCTTGTAGCGCCACCCACATGTAAGAGACTCAACGATGTGCCGCACACTTGCTCAGCAAACATATGTGTTAAGCTTTGCTCCATTTGGTTAACATGTGGTTTGATCCATCAGTCTCTGGATCCAAAGAGCAAGACCTTAACAACTGGATTACTCAGGTATACTGGAAAGGGTAGGCTTCCAAGTTTCTATGTCAATCATGTGTCTTATTATGACAAAAAAGCCTCCTATGCATCATTAGAAGGCATGTTTTGCTTATAAACACATTTTCTGTGACGTCTACTCCACTGTTGAAGATTCAACAGTAAAATGTGATGTGAACATGAGTAAAAATTAAATAAACAGACTCTATGGACGTGTGGGGTCCTAATGTAGTCATATGCTGGAGCATAGAAGGCATGTTTTGCTTATAAACACATTTTCTGTGTTACTGTGTTCTGTGTTCACATTTCTTGTGACGTCTACACACAAGAAATAAATAAACAGCCAAAGAATTATGCTGTGAAAGACTTTATTCCATGTAAACAATGATTGCATTTAGAAAGACTGACAACATACTATATTGAAAGTAACCACTGCAGGTCAGTAGGGGACTCCACATTTTGCTAGCATCAAGTTCAAACAAAAAGCTGTGTAAATTCACAAGCTATAATATATTAATATTGTGAATCAAATCAGTGTCTGGCACAGGAGTAGTGCTCCGAGGACCTGTCTCTTTACCACTAAACTATTGATTCACACAGCTTTTTGAGCACCAATTTGTAGTACTGTTGATGGTAAAGTGGATTTGCCTTAAAAATTAAGCTTTTCAGCTTTCATCTGGGTATTTTTAGTTACAGTGTGAGAAGCTAGGCTTGAAAATACATAGCATGGGTCCACATTACAATTAGGAAGAAAGATAATGCAAGTTGAAGAGTGTATAAATAAATAATAAATAATAAAGAGCAACAGCTCTCACACTCTCTCATACAGAAGATGGAAAGAGTTCTAATAAGAAGAACTATCGCATTTGGTGTTTAAGATTTGGGGTTAGGGTTAGGGGGGTTGTAGGTTAGAGTGTAAAATATGAACAGGGGGCTGAACACACAGCCCTGGGTGAGTGTTGGGTTTGCTGATCAGTTTCGTGGGGAGATTGTGTTGAATGCAGAGCTGAAATCCACTAACAGCATTCTGATGTAGGTGTTGTTTTTCTCAAGGTGTGTGAGTGTTGAGTGGAGGGCAGTGGAGATGGCATCCTCTGTGGATCTGTTGGTTCTGAAATCAAATGGTGAGGGTCCAGGCTGGCTGGAATGTGGGTAGTTTCTCAAGGCACTTCATCAGAATAGGGGTGAGTGCTACAAGGCGGTAGACTTTTTAGGTACAGGAACGATGGTGGCTGTCTTGAAGCAGGTGGGAACCCTCTCCTGAGACAGTGAGATGTTGTAAATGTCAGTAATAACAGCAACTAGCTGATTGGCTCAGGTTTTTATTACATAGACAGGAATGTTATCAGGCCCAGCTGATTTCAATTCAATTTTGCTTTATTGGCATGACTGTTGAACAATATTGCCAAAGCATCATACATATAACATAACAATCATCCCAATACATATAAAATATCAATCACCCCCATACATCAGGCCCAGCTGATTTACTCTCAGCAGGACTCTCCTCACATGTGCTGTGGATACTGACAGTGGTCCTCTGGAGGTGGAGTAGACTTTACAGCTGACTCTTTGTTGTGGAGATCAGAGCGAGCAAAAAAGGTGTTAAGTTCATCTGGTAATGTGGCCTCACACATGATGGGGAGCTCCTGCTTTTATAGCCTGTGATGTTTTTGATGGCCTGCCACACATCTTTGGTGGTGCTGGTGTTAAGGTAAACCTGTTCAACCTGATCAATCCTGAGCACTGTTAGTGTCTGATGTGCACTCTGTTTCCTTTGGAGAGTTCCCTCTCTGTAATGTCACTATTTTTTCAAATTTTCTGATTGATTTTCTTTCCCACGATATTTGCGGTGACAAATGACTAAAATGACTGACAGCAGCCTCCTAAATCATTAAAATCAGTTGTTGAAGAAAACACTCAACACAATAAAGGAATCACCTGGAAAGGTACAAGGAAAGGTGCAGGTGGAGATAAATCTCCATGTGGATGTGGGTCTCTAAATCGGAAAAACTAATTTGTTAGTTGGTTGACTTTTGCAGTGTGGATATTTACAGTTGGGTGGATGATTTATGCGTATACCTACATGCGGATTCCAATGTTAGAGCTGATTCGCGCATCACACCAATTCAGCTGCTATAATCATGACCTCACAACTGCAAATGTCAAATAATTAGGCTGTAATATCAACAGGAAAATCCTGTCCATGTAGTTATATTTGTTCCCATTATGTAGTCTGCACATCATTCCAAAAGTATAGTCTTTTGACGACAGGCTTCATGAGTTACAGTTTGTTTCCTACACCATTGATGAAAGGCCCACCTGATCAGGCTGCAGGCTGAAATGAGAAAAAAAAAACCTGGGAGTGCTTTACTTGGTTTCTGTAGTGCATAATACTGTGGCTGTTTTCAGTATATAGAGAGATGACTCTACATGTTTCTGGACTGTGAAGATATCATCTGTAGCCTTTATGTGTTGGTGCCCACCCAACAGGTGGTCTGCTCCTCTGACAGAGATCACAGCGGCACGCTTTACCAGAACAATGGACAGATGATGCAGCTGTGCCACACGTCATATTTCATTGACGTCGCTTTAAAATGACGGCTCCGAGGGAAGGATGTCTCGTGGGAGGAACTACGCGCGAGGCGAGGAATAAAGGAGGTAGGCTACAAACTGAGAAATGAGATAGGCCTGAGTTTTGAAAGCCTGTTGGTGCAGTTTCCGCCCCACCTCCTCGTCCCCATCCCTTCCTCCCATAGGACTTTTAACGTCACGACTAATGTTTGGGTAATAGGATGTTTTCTCGCGACATTTCCCTCTCCTTAGAAAAACAAAGAGACGCCGTGGTTGACATCTCGCGAGGTTCCCCTCAGCGGGAGCCCACCCCTTCGGTGATGCCGACTGCAGTGTGTATAATATCAGGGAGGGAAGCTTTGGGAGTCTAGGAGGAGCTGCGGCAAGGTCGACAACAGCATCCTACCCTGAAAACCAGAAAGACCCTAACCCTAACCCGAACGAGCGAAAGTAAGTTAACCGGGGGAATTTGGATTTACTGCCGCGGAAAAAGAAGGAGGAGAGTGGCTGAAAGTTCCCAGCCTCATGTTCCGGGGCAGCTAACGAGCTATCCTTTACTACGTTAACGTTACCGCTCTCCGCACGGCTGCCTTGCGTTTCTACTGACGAGATCAGAGGAGCGTGTTCCTCGCTGTAAGTAGGAAGCCAGTGTGTGTTTGTCACGGGGCTTCCATACTTCCTCCAGTGAGTTTTGCGGTCCATAACGTGGCCATTTCCCCCACCCGGCTTTGACGTTCATTGGTGTTTTTTGTGACATGTCAGCGCCATCCTCCGCGCCTTCCGCCCCGGCGGAGAGCGCCGCAACGGAAAACGATTTTCTGTCCCCGGATGGAGGGCTGAGGCCGCCCGGTCCGACGCCCAGCCAGAGCCGATTCCAGGTGGACCTTGTGGCTGAGGCAGCGGGCGCCACCGAAGACAAGTCCCCGAGCTCCGATACCTCCACCACTGTCCTATCCAGCGATAAGGTCACTTCCGCCGCTCCTCCAGATGGTCCGGGTGCCGATCTTGGGGTCGTCGGAGAGGAAGCCAAAGGCCGGTTTCGAGTGGTGAACTTTGCGGATCCGAGCGGAGCGGGGAGCCCGGCCTCTCCGGAGGCAGCGCCTGCCGAGGGGCTGCAGAATGGGGACACGGTGATGAGCGAGACCAGTTTGCATTCATCTACAGGGGGCCAGCATCACTATCATTATGACACCCACACCAATACTTATTACCTGAGGACTTTTGGCCACAACACCATCGATGCTGTGCCCAACATCGATTTCTATCGGCAAACAGCTGCCCCGCTGGGGGAGAAGCTCATCAGACCCACCCTGTCGGAGCTGCACGACGAGCTGGACAAGGTAAGCTGCCACACAGTGATGTGAGAGCATTGACGGGCATGACGCTGGAGTGAGATTACCGCGCATACTGTCCAGTATAAATCAGCTCATAACGTTAATAAGTCTTTGTAATCACATAGAATGGCCGCCGTGACTTCCAGAGGACGAGCACGCCAATCACTCACATCGTCAATTCACCCTCCATCCCAGGTCATGTTGTGCATAGATATTTGGAGTCTGTGCACATGTGCAGACAGAAACAACACGTGCTTTCCTTACCCCTTCTAGGCCACAGAAATCATGCATGACTGCTTTGTTTTTGTAGCAATGACAGATTGAAGTGTTAAGACAGAAGCTGTGGCTGACAGAGCAGAAGGTAGTCTCATCACAACGAATGGAGTTTGGTTGTAGAAATGTGTACAGCTGATGTTTCTGCGGTGCTGGCGTTTTATTTCCATTATGAACACACTTATCAAAAGAACGGTGTAATTTGAGCTTGTTGTAATTGGTCAGGTAATTCTCTTGAGCATGGCACACCCTGACTCTGACTGAATGCCATTTTCTGTTACAAGTGGCAATTTACTAGTGTAGGGTAGTGAGGACTTCATGGCCTGTTGAAATGTTCCATATAATTCACTCGCTAATATTTCGTGGCAACTTGAACATTGATTCCAGCACCATGGGCATTTATGTACTGATACAACTGCCTCCACTCTTGTCAGATGGATTTCCATCAGATAAGGATCCCTGGTTGTTCACATTTAGCCACAAGAGCAATAGTGAACTCCAACACTGATGTTGGGCATTAAGGCCTGGCTCACAGCCGGCGTTCCAGTTCATCCCAAACGTTTTATATGGGGTTGAGGTCAGGGCTCTCTGTCCAGGCCAAACCTTTTTCTTCATGGAACTGGGTGTGCGTGGGCATGTCATGTTGAAACAGGAAGGGGTCTTTGTTGTCACAAAGATTGAAGAACACTGTGTACTGAAATATCATTGGATGTTAAGTGGTTTCACTTAAGTGGCCAAAACAGGCCCAGACCAAATGTACACAGAAGTATGTGGGCCTGCATGTTCACATACTTTTGGCCATATGGCTTGAGGAGCAACTTGAGGCTCTCTTTCTACCAATGGCCTCAAGCAAACATTAAAAGTGAACTACTGATTGTGAAACTGCCAGAAAGTATCTTGGTATACCTGTCCACATCCGTCTGGAAGCACAGTGTACCTGTCTAAAGAAAAATCTCAGTTCTATCACACAAGTCCCTGTACACACATGATTTCTTTGACCTTCTCTGTTGGTTGTGGCTTCAGCTCAGTTTGGCAGTCCTCATGTGAGTGTTCCCACCAGGACCATCTCAACAACAGCTGACTTGACTGATCAACTCCTCCTGTGTGAAAGGACACTCAGGTCACAGCAGCATGTTGAAGATGATTTTGTTCAAGTAACCACAGGTGCCCTGATCTGGTTTTCAAGAGTAAGTTCTACTGGAGCAGTGAACAGGAGCTGTTTATTTGACCTTGGGTAGCCTTTAATTGTCAAAGTAATATTTTGATAGTTAAAAGTGGCAGCAGCGGTAGTCTGCGTGAAAGCCCTGATGGATTTATTCTGGTTACTCAATCTTGAACAGAGACATGTTAGAGACCAGGCAAAGCCTGACTTGTAAACATCTAGACTATGAATAGAAGACATTCATTAACTGCAGTATGGAATCTGTGCCCCGTGCTCTTTTAAAATTAATAATACAGTTATTTGATGCATCTCAGGGAGATGTTTATCATAAGTGATAATTAATCTGGATAACAGCATGAATAAGTTGATTGTTTTCTCTTAAGTGTTTAGTAATTAAATCTGTTTGTGTGTTTGTGTGTAGACCTCAGACATATCTTTGCCATCTCTGTTCTGCCACTTCTTGTTACTTATCAGTTGTTCTATCACAGACCTCTATATCGGTGTATAAATGGGTTTGTTGTATACAAACACTAGTTCCGCGCACAGTCAGGGGGGCCAAAATGCTTTGGCAGCCGGTCAGAATTCTGTAGTCAACCACTGCAATCAACATAGATTTCACATAGCTTGTAAATTCTTGTTGACTCAAAAATAAACTGTCATTTCAGAGTTGGATCTGTTTGTGTTTCATTTGCATATTAATATAACGTGTGACTGCGCTGCAGGCCAGCGGCACCGGACCTTATGTTTTTCAAGAGGTGTTCTGCATAGTATTGAAAATGGCTTTTTATGAGAGACTCGCCAGACAGTGCTGTCCCCTGAGGGACAGTGTATTTAATAGGCACTTTGGGAAATATGATATAGTATGGAAAGGTGGTATAGAATGTCTAATCAGATTCATAAACTTGTTTACTTATTCTTTGATCAGAAAGTTGCTGATTTAAATGAATGTTGCCAGATTCAGACTGGATTTTATCTAGGGAAAGTTTTTGTCTTTGACATTTAAAGGGGACCTATCATGCTGTATTTCCAGCCCTATATTGTAGTTCTGTGACTCTTGTATGGCGGCTATGCATGGTTCAAAGTTCAAAAAACTATTTTCTATCTTATACTGGCTCTTCATCCTAACCCTCATTTCAGCGTCTGTCTGAAACAAGCTGTTTATGCTCTTGTTTCTTTGAGACCCCCCCCACTCCAGAGGCCACTGTCTTCTGATTGGCCATTGTCTAATGTGTTTACCAGGTTGCTGTAGGGATAGGTCTGAATGTTTATTTGTGGGTGTGTCCAGCATTCTCTGCCTGGAGCAAATGACCATATTTGGAAATCCGTCTCGGAATGACATCATACTGAGCCATTAGTAGAAAAACAGTTCAAAACAGAGCGTTCAGAACACTCAGCTTCAATTATGGCTTCTTTTGCTGTTATCAGAAACGGACATTGCTTCACATGGCACTTGAGAGGAAAGGATGTCTCATTTCTCTGATACTCCTCTTCTCTTTTTCTCCTCACATGCTTTTTTGTGTCTCTATCCCCGCTGGGAGGGAATAATGGTGTGTTCCATTTGTACTCATTTTTGTTACCTTAAAGATTATTGTTCACATTTCATTCAAAATGGATCATTTCAAAACCATACGAAATATCAAATCTGGGAAAAAATTGGATTGGTCCTGATATATGAAATGTTTGATACCGATTTATGGGGGTCATTTTATTTCAGTATCATTTGCATGAACAGATCTGTGTGTAAATGTGTAGTCTATAAATATAAAGCACTTTCCACCAATGCAAAATAATTTGTAAACTCTCAAAAATATTTTGCAAATATAAAACGATCTTCAAATACACAAAATTCCACAAATAAAAAATCCATGAATATTTATTATTATTAGTCTGTTACTTAATAATTCACAAATAAATTAAACACATTTGTGAATATCTTCCTAACATCTACAACCTTAAAATAGGCATTTGTGGGTCCAGCTTGTATTTGTTGATCTCTTTTTTTCACACACGGAGTTTGGAAACAAACTTTCCGCCGGTGGAAAGAAAATCGACTCGTGTCACTCGGTTGTTTTCGACCATGTGACGATGCCTGTTGACATTTCAAAGGACAGCAGAGCTGCCTGAAAGTGCTAGCTTGATGCTGTCGTTAAGAAAATATCAGCTGCTCTCAACAAAACGTGCACACAGACTGAAATTCAAATGTGGTGTTGTGTCAGGAGAGGCAGCGATTTCAACCAGCAGTGTGTAAGAAATGGTATGTAATTTGTTAAGCTGTGAGTAGAGGGAAAGTCCGCTAGCCGCTAGGCTAATTTAAGCAGTGTGAAATACAGTAAACTTATAAATTAAATACTCGACTCACAAATGCCTATTTGAAAGTTGCAGTTGTTAGGAAGATATTCACAAATGTGGTTAATTTATTTGTAAATTATTAAATATATTCTCAGTTACTTTTTTTGTGCAATTTTTTTGTGTATTTGCAGATCTGTTTTATATTTGCAAAATGTTTTTGTGAATTTACAAATCTTCATTTTGTGTTTGTGGAAAGTGTTTTAAATTTAAGATTAAGATTACACATTTACACACAGATCACTCATCTGTTCACACAAATGGTACTGAAACACAATGATCCCCATACCGATTGTTCAAAATTTGTAGGAGTGAAAAAACGCATTTGGACAAAATACAAAATGGCAGAAAAATGTCCAGGTGCAAATGGCTTATATGGATCAATTTGACTGGATTCACAGAATCCTGGAAGAATTTTGTTTCTGAGACTTAAGTTGCTTAGGTGACGATAGGTGCGCTCAAGGTGACCAAGGCTGACTTTCGCCAGACTGGTGCTGACTTGATAGTTAAACGTGAGCTGCCAGCGATTGCAGGAGTGCAGTATAAAAACACTGCCATTAAGTCGGACACATTCTATCAAACAAATCACCACGGAGCACCCAGTCCCAATCTAGTAAAAATAGTTTTTTTTTAATAATTAAAGACATGGGGCAAAATGAAAGTAAAATAAGACCCTGGATGGTAAAATAAATGAAAATGAAATATTCATGTCTGTTTGCATAAAGTGATTTAGACCTGGGTTGTTGTGTCCTTGTTGCACACTGGGGAAAACCAACATTTACACAGTGTCTAGTTTCTTTTGACATGTTTGTACCCTGCAGTGGTTTAGGTGCAGAATGATGTTTTGCAAATGTCCTGTGCTGGTGTTGAGTAACTTCCTTTTGTCATATCTTTGTGCCATCACTAATTGGATAATTTTACCACATGAACAAAGCAGTAGAGCACTGTTCATGTTTACTGTATTTAGCATGTTGCCCAGTTTTATTGGAATGGCAGTACTGCATGTGTCCTAACATGTGAGTTGACAGATTTAAAGAACTTCTTCAAAAAGAAAGTCAACGTGTGCAGACTTGAAACCTGACAGGAAAATCTATAACAGTTAACATCTTGTTTTTTATTACGGTTGTTATGTTATCGTAGGACAGCATCGATTCGAACATTGTGTAACGGGACCAACAGGTTTGATGTTCACTGTGATGGATTACCTCATTTTGGCAAGGTTCATGCTTCTGCAGGCGGCTTTTTCATAATGTGCAGAAACAGCGGAACCAAGGGACTGTTTTGGGCAACTTTTTAACACAACTTTACTACTGATGAAGAAAGTCAAGAGTTCAAACACATAAATGTAGGCGTGTCAGTGTGACAGACACTCAAGGGAAAAATGAGGTGGGCAGGTTAAACAGCCAACACTGAAATAAAGTAGAAAATTAAGTACATTTAAAATAGTGAGATAAGAAATAATGTAGGGTAATTTATCACCATTTTCAAATTAAACATACACCCTTCCCCACCAAAATCAACATGGTTAAAGTATCTTTATGTGTCAGATATTAGGTATAAATATTAAATTACCTAGATTAGCCAAAAAATGTAATTCCTGGTTATCTTATCAATAAATATTTAATAGATATTTACATTGATAGATATTGCATGCTCACTGCAGGAGTGTCCAACAGAGCTGTTGCCCGTGAATTGAATGTTCATTTCTCCACCATAAGCCATCATCCGGCAGTATATCCAACTGCAGACCACATGTAACCACACCAGCCCAGGACCTCCACATCCAGCATCTTCACCTCCAAGATCATCTGAGAACAGCCACCAAGACTTAAAAGCCAAATATGTTAACTAACATAAAAGTGTGTGTGTGTGTGTGTGTGGCCACTTATCCTGTCAATACACAGGATGTGATGTAGAGCATTACAGCCAGCACTAGTGCGTAAGTTATCCTGGTTTACACAGTTATCATTGAAAATGTTTTCTGATACTCAAGGTCAAGGACAAAGTCAGCCTCTTGAATAGCATTAGGTAGGCTGTATCCAGAGGTGGTAGAGTAGCCAGAAATTGTACTCAAGTAAAAGTACTGTTTGCAAAAACAAGTACTGAGGTAGAAGTAAAAGTGGCCATCAAAATAATTACCTGATTAACAGTACAAAAGTATTTTCTAAATAAATGACTTGAGTACCAAGTAACTTAGTAACTTAAGAAATAAAAAAATCGAGTCCCTAAACACTCAGGTCCTAAATGGTCCTCAGGTCATCCTTTCCTGATTAGATAACCTGCCATATTTACACCAAGACAATATTCCAAGGGTGTATTGATGTGTGATTACATAGTATTACATTAATATTATAGTCTGTTAGTACTTAATAAGTGAAGATTGTTTAAAATAGATTTTTTTTCTTGTTGTTGCTAACATGAAATTATAATTTGGCAAACAAATCAAATAAGGAGATGACGTTGTGATGTCACAACCACATAAAAAAGGAGTAGTTTTTGTGTGTGCATAATTTGATCTGTCTTCATCAGGCTACACCGATGAGCATGACAAGTTAAAGGCACACTTCTTGTTCCCCTGATAGCTTGAATATTTCCTTTAAGACTGCTCTCTGTCAGCTCAGTGTCAGCATGGTGTTGTCTACTGATTTCACAACCGCAACCCGCTTCAGCAACACAGTCTCAGATACTGACGCTATGAGAAAGCCTGACAAAGCGTCGGTCAATAAACGTCCCTCTTGCTGTATGTAGGTTTCATGTGTATGATCAAATATGATGTCTCCAGTCCTACATTGTATGATGCAGGAAGACGCACCGATCCCGTACTGATATTGGCCCGATACTGACTCTTATAGCTGGATCGGGTATCAGTGACAAGTGAGACCCATACGGACCCAAGACCCTGTAACCATATTTTTGCTTTCATTCTGCTTTTCTCTACAGCAGGGGTTCTTAACCTTTCTGGCAGTTCGACCCCTTTCTGAAGTTGGAAATATTTCACGACAAAGTTTTTTCCCAGTGTCCAATCTAATGAATGGAGAGACGGGCAGTTGTGCTGACAGAAGTTCACAGTTGCTTGAATTGTCCGGAGACTTCAACAGTCTGATCCTAAAATAAGACTTGAACCGACCGTCATCAAGACGAAGCCCCTGGACCAACTGGTAGGCTACTACCAGTGGTGTCTCCACTTTCTGAGGGTCTCATGTGCCCACACAGGTCTCCCTGTCTCCTGCGTGTTTGTACACCTCACACACTCAAAACAATGCCAGAGCAGATGCTCTCCGTTTATCTATTTTTTTTTTTTTTTTAAAAGCAGATTTCTTTTGCAACAAAAGACACAAACCTGTGAGTTGTGATCAAGTTTCTGGTAATATGTCAGTTATTACTTAGCAGCAAACCAAAGATTACAGATCGCTGGCACTATAATCTTTGATTAGACTGACAGAACAGCTGATTTGGTGGTTGCCTAGCAACATGATAAAAACACAGCTCTTTGCTCTTTTCTAAATTCAACCATAAAAGGCACTGCTGTGCGCCTCGCGTTTTCAAACCTGCAAAGCACTTTCTGTCTAATTGCTTTTTGTCTATATTACCATTCTAGACCCCCTGTGGTTCCAGACCCCCAGGTTAAGATACACTTTCCTACAGTATAACTAATATATTTAACTCTAGCCAGTAATGCTATTGGATTAGATTTGATGTAATTTAGGATCATATATCGGCCTTGTGAGTGCAGGTATTAGCCGATTATCTCAAAATACCAGATACTGACGTGATTAATTGGCGGACTCGATTAATAATAAGTCCATCAACATAAGCAGGATGCCTTTGTTCAAGATCACTACAGTCAGTTTTATAGTAAATGAGGAATGGTGAAAAGCTACCTCCCTTCCCTGTTCTTTAATCTCTGAAGCAGCTAATGAGCTATTCCCATATCCAGCCATCAAGTAGTTTGTGATGAAAAGCTGTTCTCGTATGTTCTCAAGGTTGAAAGGGGGCTACTAATGCGTTCCCTAGTCAGCTCACATTGTGGCTTAATGGCTAGTATGAAGTACAATATCAGGAGTCAAGCCTGTTTCATCACCACACAATTACTGCTGCTAGCAGATATGCACTATCAACCGGACAGGATTTAATTAGCGGCTGTGGTTGGCGCACATTCATTGAGGCAGCACTGTTTGGCTCAATGTGGAGTTTGAAATAAAGGGGGTTTGTGGTGGTTTGAAGGTCATGGTGACCCAGTATCATGTCTACCATTAAGAGTTTTCCCCGCTCTGTACCGCATGGCCAGATCGAATCGTGGAATGGAAATTCCACTGTACCCATTGACTGTTGCCCATGGACTATTTCTCAGCAATCAATGAGTCATTCTCTCGGGGCAGATAAAGAGACTGAGTGCCACTGCATTTCCCTGATGACTGCTGAGCACTTCATGTTCTTTATGTAAACTGCTAAGGGTAGTGATGGTGAGCTCCACTAGTTGAAAATTGGATGTACAGTATTTGGTGGGATGAGACATCCCCAGCTGGGACATGCAGGACACATCTCCCTGTCCTGGTGTATTGGGTCCTTGCTCAGGCAGAGTTTTAAAGTATTGTTTTGGCACCGAAATTGTAAAAAACCCCAAACGATACCCGACCCTACACAGCAGAAGTGTACTGTAAGTCTATACTGATGAGTCAGAAGGGAAACGTGACAAGGAAGATGTGTTCAGCCCAGAGTGGCAAAGCATAAATGTGTTGTTCTTAAATATTGATGACGCACGTTTTACTCCAGTGTCCCAGCTCCACTGTGTCTGAAAAGGCTTGGACATCATGCAGAGCTGAAGCATGCACTTTTTGAGTAATTAAGGTGATGTTCAGGATGATCTTAATTTAGACTTGAGCCTTAGTTTGAACGTGGCATCCCAGCCGGAAAGTGTAAAATATTTCTTTGACCTTCTCTTATTGCCCATTCACATCTGCTACAGTTCTTCTGCTAGCTGCTACAATTGACCCTTCGCTGAGCCACGCCCTGAATACACAGCTGGCCAATCACAGCACAGCGCAGTATAGAACTCGCTCTGACTGAGACACTTTCATGGCTGCGCTCCGTTGACTCCTAGGCAAAAGGAATCATTTTCTGGCTTTCTTTTACCGTATTATTACAGCACACACGTCTCCTGGGGCACTTGTAATAGTTACAGTCACTATCCAGAGAGGTTAGAAGGAGAGAAAGAAGTCTGATTTATTCCCTTTTTTAAACTTAAAACAGATCCAGAATAATGTAGGTTGTGGATTGTTCCTGATGGGAACGGAATGATGGTAAAAGCTAAAATTAAGTGTGAGGTGGTACTGTCAACACTTTTGATTGGTCGATTTTTATTATACTGGATAGTCAATAAAATGTCAGAATGTAGTGGATTAGCCAAACAACTTCCCAGACCCGATGTCATGTCTTCACACTGCTACTTCAGTTCAACCAGTAAAACCAGCAAAAACCAATATAATCAATTGATTAATTGAAAATTGATCATCTAAAGATTATTTTACATTTCAGCTCTGTGGCATCTACCATGTTGCCCTGTTGCCCTCCTGGTGCAGGTACAGAACACTGAGTTGCAGGAGGACTCGTTTTGGGAAAAGCCTGATCTCTGCAGTCTTATTCTGAACAGGCCTCGCTAGGAGCTCCCGTGTTCATCAGTCTAGGCCAGTGTTCCCTTTGAACAGTGGAACCTTTGACACATTTTCTTCACAACTGTTTTGGTAAAAGTATGATTGAGTGATAAATGGAATCCTGGATGATTAGCTTACTTTGATGGCCCTGTTGGCGTGTACCAGGGCTGTGCAGAATGACTAACATCTAACACCTCCGGCCAATAATGATACATATCCTGAGAACATTCTTTGTAAATTCAAGTAAATATCATGAGTTACTGTGAAATCCAACACCATGACAAATACCAGGATGTAGAGTGAACGTCACAGCATGTAAGTTAATGTAGGTAATGATAGATAGGTTGGGCGTAAGCAAACTTAGCAAAGCTAATTTGAGAGTAGGAGACGTCCCAGAGCAGCACAGTAGATCCAGACACCAATACTCACAACTGTCCTGCTGCTCCAGCTAACATCACAACAACAGCATGTCATTAACATCAACATTAGTGAACTAGAACGTAAACTGAATGTCCGTAGGCAAGTCATTAAACGTTACTGGACACAGAAATAATGGCTGGAACTGCTGGAATAGTGTTGTGTGGCGCGCCCAGACTTCTCTCTTTGGTTTTTTTTTTTGCACGGTCCTTTACTCATTTCTAAATAAACTGCACTCTCCTTCAAGTTTGTTTATTCTTATTGTAAATTTCTTTCCTGCAATACCAGCACTTGTGGAAGAATGGACCACGGTGAAGTAATATCCAACGTAAAACAAACTTCACCGCGGTGGAAAACACTAGCATGTACATTAACAGTCCGACTTCAGTCGGGAAGGAATGCCTTTTCTGGCAGTGGACCAGCAGCTTTAGGAAAGAGGTTAGGGTAGTGTGAAAAAATGTACCATGCAATAATGTAAGTGTGCCAACTGTCAGTTTTTTTGCCATACTCTGGCTGCTCTTTTTTAATTTTACCATATCAGTTATTTAACTTATTTATAAATATTTTCCCTACTGTCTTTGTTCATGTACTTTTCCTGATATTTCCTGAGCTGACTGGTGGCTGTGTGTATGACGCAGGCGCCGATCGCCACATTACGCTTACCTCACTACACACGTCTTTCTGTTGTGCATTTTTCCTGTCCGTCAAAGTGGCGTATGGCCTGACGATTTCACCCACCACCGCCAAGTTACCCGCGAGGGGGGGGGCTGCTACTTTCATTTCGTGTGACACTAAAGTTTCTGAAGTGTCAGATTCTGTCAAGCTTAAGGCCGTTGTACAACAAGAAGGCGAGGTACCGTGTAAGCTGCGAAGATGATGCTTCGTCTGCAGACTTTACTCTTGGGTGTCATGTGACCAGAATGTAATCGCAGCTTTGGCGATTAATTAATCTAATTTTATCACATCACGATAATGTCGCAAATGCAATTAATCGTTCAGCCCAAGTTGGCAAAACTGTGAAATTTTAGTAGCAACGGTCATAATTGAAAAAGCTTAGGTTCCATGTGACTTGGCCTGTTTACACTGTTTATAAAAATATCAGATCTTAGTCACATACAAGCAAAAAATGTACTTTAGATTAATGCTGTGGCTGTAAACACAATGTGTTATGTTTGTCATTTTACACATAGGCTTTTACAAACGTTACCACTGATACCTGTAGGTTTTCATCCAATCATCTTGCTTGACAGGCGTTTTGTGTGTTTTACTGTTGCTGTGTGTGTGCTGTGTGCTCCCAGTGTCTCTGGAGTTTAGCTAATGAGAGCTGCTGTTAACTGCATCTCGAACGCTCTGCTGTTGTCATCTGTGATGGCTTTGTTCAGCCGTGTAAACCCCTCCTGGCCACTGGTCTCCATGGACACAGTAAACAGTGTGTTTTTGGGGGTTCATGTGACCTCCCGCTAGTTTTGACACCAGACCTATGCAGCTACAGCATTGCATTATCTGATATTACCTGCAGTTACAGTGTCTGCGTGGACAAGATCAGAAATGTAGAAACACCACCATTTCACATCTTTGGGACCATGTTCCAAATTTTTGAAGTCAGCTTGTCTGTCTACATGTGCCATCGTTTCTAATGTTTTTATTTTCCTACTGGTGAAAAGCGGGAAGACTTCATGTGAAGTAGATGCAAGCTCAGACAACTTGTGTTCCATACACTACCACCGGCAGTGTTATCACACTGATGGTTCAGATATCACACACAGCATGATCTGAATACTGTATGACGCCTGGTCCGTAAACCAAGTCTGAGATCATGTTAGGATTCCACAGCTGGACTTCATGCTGGAATTAATGAACTGTTTTCTCCATACAGTAATGTTGTCTTCTCTACAGTTTCGGGCTGCAGCGATGCAATGATTAGTTTCATAGTCGACTTCTCTGTTAATTATTTATTCGATTAACTAGTCACGATTGTTTTTAGCTGCGTTTTGACCAAACCAAGTATACCCCAGAACTAGGAACCTCTGGAGCAACTTAGTGCGTTTCCACCAAAGGGACCAGAAACTAAATTTAGTTCTAGGGTTTACATTTTACCGCCCAAAAAGTCTCTGCTCGGGTTGTAGTACTTTCCAAAAGCACCGGTACTTTGGGGCTTGCCTTGCTAGTTAAATTCTGAATGGGCGAGTAGAGGCTACTGGCTTTAACTAGATGATGTCGGGATTTTTTTCTACGACTGCTCCCCTCTTTTCCAACCTTGTTTGCAAACCAAACAAGGTTTTTTTTTGTGTTGCCTTCTCTGTGCCGGAGTTATTTTAAGAACTTGATGGCTTTATCCAGTTTGTTATTAAATGCGTAACGTACGATTGCTCAGTAGGCGGCGTTTATTTGGAGTTGATCTCTTATCTTAGTTTTTCTCAGTGGTGGCGGTACCGTCCCCCAGGGTCCATTCAGAAGTTGATTGGGGGGGAGGCGCTGGAAACAATATTTTGGAAAGGGTTTGTTGAGGCGAACGTTTTAACGCCAATTTTCACCAAAGATTCACAACAATACGAAATTTTAAACTTTCAACTACTTGCAAAAGAACTGTGGTCTGCAACATTAAAACCTTCCGGTTTACTCCACTGCGACTGGACGAGACTGTGTGAATTGTAACTACTCTTCTGTTTCTGTCAGCTGCTTGTGGACAGGTCCGTGCTGCCTTCACGGGAACGGGAAGTCAGAGTAGCCGATCATCTGTAAAATACCCAAAGGGTGTTGACTGTGTAAACTCTGCAAAATGAACGCTCTCTTTCATGATATTACCGTGGAAAAATGTCTTTCTCTCAAAAGCAATAATTTCTCTGAGGAAGACACCAAGAACGCCTTTTTATTGCCGTATTTACACATTCACAAGGGAGATATTCTGCTGTCGGAGTTCCACTCAAAGCAACTTAGCATCCAGCACCTGATGTGAAACCAGTGAGTGCCGTGAGATTAATCAGTTAATTAATTAATCAAGTGAACCCACATCGCAAAAGTGATAACGTGACAGTTACAAATTTTACAATTTTACAATTAAAAAAATGTAACGTTAAACCTGAGACGCCGTCTTTGTGACTGTGACCTGCACTTTGTCCGAGCTGCTGAAGCTGTGTGTGGATTTGTGGTGAAATCTCTGCCTAATCGGTGTTGCTTAGGCTACCTGTCAACCGTTTAACGTTCCATCCCGCAGTTTTCCCGTTTAAATACATGAAAAACACGTTAAAACAGAGGATTTGTGTGAAATGTTATGATGAACAACAAATCCAACTGTGTAATTATGTGCTCTAATTTTGGTCTGCAGGTTTGTAATTATGACTGAAAATACCTGTTGTGGCAGTTTTGTTTCGTTACAGGTGTGCCTTCAGCAGGCCAGCCACAGTTTATTTATTCTCTTGCTCGCATTGAGCACCAAACATCCCTACAGATGTAAACACAGACAGTACATCCATGTTTTTTATACACAATAGTTTCTTATAAAAACATATAATGTAAATGCATTGTCTAAACTGACTGGCTTATTTATCTTGAAGATGGCAAGAACCTAGTATTAATTTTGATTCTTTTAACAACACAAGATGAATAAGATATACAGGTATACAGACAGTGAATGTTCTCTATTTGCTACCTTGTAGTTACACATAAACAACAAGGCAGTGGGTGGAATATAAAGGTTTTTTTTATCTATTGTTTACATCAAACCAGTCTTTATTTTTAATGTATTCATGTGCTTTGTTTTTTATTAGGTATTGTTTTTGTTTTGTTAACTGTTTTTTATAACTGTTTTTTTTATTACTTTTACAAACAACAAACAGGGCCATCACTGGTGAGACAAAACACTTGACAGTACGCAAGAAAGAAAAAAATAAAGGAAGAAGACAAGACTGAGAAGATCAAAGAATAAGAGTCTGTGGGTCCCCTGTGTCCATGATTGTCCCTCAGGGTCATAGGTTCTTTATAATCTGAGGCTTTAGCTCAGCCAAAGCCAAAGTACCTCCAAGGGGGCGAGGTCCTCTGCTCCTTTAAGAGGCCAGTCTATTAGACCCAGCACAGAAAGAACAGATATACAACAATATAATCAGTTAACATTCCAGTGAGATTTCTAGTTTTTCCTGTATTCTTCACATTTTTTTGTGGCGTGCCTCAGGGAGAAAGTCAATTTTCCCTTAATGTAGATTTCCTAGACTTTCTTTCCATCCAAGGACTGTTGGGGGCTCCTTATTCAGCCATTTTCTGGTTACTCCGCTGCTTTTTCCTAAATACAAAACACTGTAATTAAAATCAAGTCTGTGGTTAATGATTAATCTGATATTAGTTCCCACACCTGACCAGTAAGAAGAGATATAAGAACACACCCAAAAAATTTGAAGATGACCCGCAGATGTATTACCACACATTATCCAATAGGCCATGTTCAGGTTTGTTGCTTTGTGAACTTTTTATTTTAGGAGTAATAAAAAACCCTTAAAATGTTTTTCCAGGTGAATTCCCTCCACAGATCTGAGCTTGAAGTGGTAGTCCGTGTCTTTAAATATGTTTAAGCAGTCATCTTCATTTCATTTTATGTTAGCTTCTTTTTTTCCGTTTTGATTGAATACACATTGTTGAAAGATGTTTTTCCATGTGTAAACATGAATAAGTCCTGGAAATCAATTTTCTATTACCTTAATTTGCCTCAATGAATATCTTTTTCAGACCCATTCCTTCCTTTTCCAGCTACCAGTGAGCATCCAACTCGAAAGCCAGAGTTGGTTTGCTCTTCGTCATCAGAATCAGAAGGAGCTTTATTGCCAAGTAGTGTTTAACACATACAAAGAATTTGCTTTGGTGATAAGCTGCTGCACGTAGACAAATACAGTTGACATTTCCTTATGGATGGTTTTGTCTCTCTTGCTTCTGATCCTACAACTAAGCGACCTATCACAATCTGGAGAGACTCTGGAGCTTTTCAGTCTATGATCCTCCAGGATTTTCTTAAGTTTAATGACAAGTCTGCCTTGGGCTCTAGTGCTCAAGGTTTTGGTGGTTGTTACCTGTCCTTACCCATGCACAATCTTAACCTCCAAACCGCTTTGGTGCTAGGGGAAGTTGTTGTCACACTTTGTCCCAATATTCCTATTGAAGGTGTTTCTTTCATTTTTGGCAATAACCTGGCTGAGAGTAGAGTGCTTGCTGCTCATGAGGTGGTTCCTTTCCCGGTAGCATCTAAAAGCCCAACATGAACAGCAATATCCAGATACATTCTCTGTTTGTGTTGCTACTCATGCTCTGGCAAAGAAAAACCAAGCCAAAACTTGTGACTCGTTTATATAAAGTGGCACCAGTGAAAACAAACATTGTCTCCCATAAAAAAACTTGTCCTTTTAGGAGAAATTAGGAGAAATGGAAATCTATGGAAATCTTCTAAACTTGAGGTTCATAGACTTCATCTGAGAGAACTAAGAATTACCTTAAATGAGAAGCTAAAAAATGAGAGAACTTGCTTCTTTTCTCAGCTTATGTCCTATAATTAGCAAAATCCTAAAATCTTGTTTGACACTATGAATGCAATTGTTTTCTCTTTCTGCCCCTCAAGCAACTGTGTCCTTTAAATCTGACTGTAATGAATTCCTTCACTTCTTTGTAAATAAGATCAAAGATGTTCGGACAAACATCTCACCATCACTTTCTCCACAACTCTGCATATGACCTGCCTCCTGCTCATTCTTGGTCATATTTTAAACCTGTGACATTACAGGACATCGCCTCTCTGCTACATACATTGAAACCCTTGTCTTGTCCTATGGATGTTCCTCCTACTGTGCTGTTTGTACAAACGTTTGATTGTATTGGCTCTTATATTGTGGAAATGATTAATACTTCACTTTTAACTGATGTTGTTCCTTGTTTTTTTTAAACATGCTGTTGTTAAGCCTGTACTTAAAAAGCCCAGCTTGGATTCATTACAACCTAAGAGCTACAGACCGATATCCAAACTTTCATTCATGTCTAAAATTCTAGAAAAAGTTGTAGCAGAGCAAATCACCCTTTTCTTAGAGAATCACAAGCTGTTTGACAAATTCCAGTCTGGTTTCTGTAAAAAGCATTCCACAGAAACTGCATTACTTAAAGTTTCTAGTGACATTCTGATGTCAGCTGACTCTTAGGAATACACAGTTTTGGTTCTCTTGGACCTTTCATCTGCTTTTGATACTGTTGATCATAATATTATGATAAATATTCTCCATGATCTGGTTGGGATGTCTGGATCATTTTTAAAATGATTTTCATCCTACCTTTCTGGTAGAATTTTTAGTGTTTATATAAATCAGATCATGTCTGAAACTGCAGGATTGTCGTGTGGTGGGGTACCTCAAGGTTCTGTCTTGGGAACCAACCTGTTCCTTGTGTATATATTTCCTCTAGGACAGGTAATTAGTCAATTCAGTGACATATCTTACCATCTGTATGCTGATGATATTCAACTGTACTGCTCTGGAAAATGAGTTCCATAAATTGTCTTCTTTAACTAACTGCTTGACCCCAAAGTAAACCGTGGTTATGTGACAACTTCCTGCTTCTGAACTCAGAAAAAACAGAAACACTGATTATCGCCCCTGAAAGTAGAATCCCTCAGATTTAACAGCATATAGTTGACTTAGGCTCGTCTGTCCAGCCGAACGTCAGGAGCTTAGGTGGTGTTTTTGATTCTGCGATGTCCTCGGAGTACCACTTTAAAGAACTAGTTGGAACAGTTTCTGACTAAGGAATATATCCAAATTAAGAACAAAGGCTGGTGTCAAAGGGTGAGCTGGAGATGATCATTCATGCTTTTATTTCCTCTCGTTTAGATTACTGTAACAGTCTTAACACTTGTTTGAGCAAGGAGGAGCTTTACCGTCTCCAGGCTGTTCAGAACTCTGCTGCAAAGCCTTTAACCCACATTAACAGAAGAGCGCACATCACACCTGTTTTAGCAGCACTTCACTGGTTACCAGTCCAGTATAGAATTAAGTTCTTGCAACTAGGAATTTCAGTTCCTCCCTACATCTCTTGAGTTGATACAGCTTCATACTCCGACCCGTAGTTTGAGGTCATCAGGTCAGAGGTTGTTAGTGGTTCCCTACACTCATTTTAAAACCAGAGGGGATCGTTCATTCCAAGCAGTGGCACCTAGGCTGTGGAATGCTTTGCCTACCTTTCTACACTGTGTGAATTCTGTTGATTCTTTTAAAAAGCAACTGAAGACGCTGCTATTCAAGCAGGCTTTTCATTCGACGTGGGGCTTTTATGCTTTTTGTTCTGTTTTCCATTTGTATTTAAATTTTCTTATGCATTGTATTTTACATTTTTGTGTTGTATAACATTTTATTGTTAAGCACTTTGTGATTTCTATCTGTGAAAGGTGCTATACAAATAAACTTTACTTACTTACTCTGAGATTGTGCTGTCTGACACCTTCACGGTAAATTATGAGATGTTAGGCTTTGGTACAGTGTTCCCCTCTTGTAAAGAGCTTAAATTGGAACAAGGAAAAGATACAACTTTCTGGTTTCCCTCTTTGAAGAGACTGTTTCTGAAGATGCAGTTACTGCTGTTTCTTGTGGGTACTTTTTGGATGATGGACTGTTAGTGAGAAAGTGGACTTTTCCTAAGATGTCTTGCCATGATGAGTGTAGTGTGTTTCCAGTTGTCATTCCTAAGCTTATCGCTTTGGAGTCTTGCATTTGGCACATGATCATTGTCTTGCGGGCCATATGGGCATCAAAAAGACTTTAGAAAGGGTCCTGAGGCATTTTTTTTTTGGCCTGGGGTAAAATCTGATGTTGCACAATACTGTAGAACATGCCATGTATGTCAAACTGTTGGTAAGCATAACCAGAAAATTCAACCTGTGCCTCTACATCCCTTTACATGGATTTATTTCAATATTGAATAATGCAGTATGATAATCACATGTATTTCTGCATCAATGTGGGGCAAAGATTACCACTGAAAGGATTCACAGGCTGAGCAGACAGTAACAGATTGTCTGTAATGTTAGTTTATGCTGTTTTCTCGCTCACACATGGCCGTTTAATAAACAGAAAATATGAACCAGCGTAATGTTAGATGACACACAGTGTAACGTTATGTTACCATGAGAGCAGCAGGGCAGAAATTACATTTAACATGACAGCAATAAAGAAATACTTAGAAAATACATTTTAACGGACTGTGTCGTCATGCTGATGTGGAGAAAACACGATTTGCGTTGCTTCCGCCAGTGCACAGGGATACTTTTGCTTCACGTGTTCATGTTGCTTCGTGGACATTAATTGTGCTGCAGTGAAGCTATTTCTGTCCAAAATACTTTAGACGGTCGAAGGCGCTGTGTTGTCAGTGGAGCTTGTCCGGGGGAATCCAACTGGATGCAGCGACGCTTCGACACACGTCATAAGAGTCGACGTATTTATGTAATCGATCACGTCAACTAATCACCTGTAGTGTGGACCCCATGGCCACACTATCTGCCCCTGCCTCTCTCCCCTCACCAGGGGAGCAGTACGGTAATGAGCCTACAGGTGTGGCAGCCCCACCGTGTGGAGACCCGCCATGCCTGTGGCTGTCTCCCTCCAGATACTGGTACACATACATGTTGTGAAATTTAATCTCTGCATTAAACTCATCCCTCAAGAGAGCAGTGCTGTGCACCACCCAGGGACTGACTCTAGCAGTTTATCAGTGTGTGGTCAATAGCACTGACTGGAGCACCTCAAACGGGATTTTGATGGTGGGGGAAACCGGAGCACCCGGAGAAAACCCACACAGACACAGGGAGAACATGACCTCTTCACAGAAAGGCTGCTCCTTGCCACCAGGTTGACTTGCACATGCTCATCACCATAGCGGCACTCCCTCCTGCATGGCTGGGCATGTTGGCACCCACGAAACTTTCCCTCCTGCTAGGAGCAGAGCTCTCCTGTCACCTGTCAGATCCCCACCCCTATTAGCCCCCCCCCCAATCGCAACTGTGGTAGGGGCAGCGGAGTGGTTTCTCTGAATGGCCACCAGGGTGCCTCATCAGCAGCTCGACCGTCAGCCAAAGTGTATTGCTCACTTTTGATTTAAATGTACTGCTATAAAAGTGCAATAACGTGGTTTGCAAACACTTCAAACAAATAAGGAGCTTTTCCCAGCAGTATTCCCTTTACACAGTAGTAATAAAATATTTCTTATGAATCTCAACTTAAGCATTAATTTAATCAAATCAAATATAAAACCAAAGCTATTTGCCACTGCCAGGGAATTACCTTTTATCTAGTTTGTTAAAACAAGTTTCCATCAGAGTCCAGTTTTCTTGGGATTTTTTCTGAGCAGGTATCAGCAGAAACAGTCTGTGTTCAGCAGTGTCCCTGTTACAGTGAGGTGAAGTGGTCGAGCACAAGGTGTAGCGACAAGCGGGCGTGTTCCTGTGAAACACACGCTAACCAGCTGCCGAAGTTGAATTGTCTTGGACTTTTTGTACGCGACGCGCAGCACAAGTCATTGGAAGAGAGACTGATCCTCGCTGTGTGGGAGTTTCCAGAATCTAAATAGTTATCAGGACATCAACAGGAGGGAATTCACATGGCAGAGCATCCCTGCAAAACTGGATGCAGACCTATCAGGTAAAGTTAGCCTATGTATAATTTTGTGAAGTCTACGGAGGTGTAGCGCACAGAAGCCATTGCCATGGTTACTATCCATAGAGCGCCTGCCTTTTACTCGTGGAGCGCTGTCTCTCTTTCTGTTCACCTGAGAGCACCTGCTGAAGCCTCTCCCTGCTTATTTGGGAGGGTTATTTGCAGGCTGATCAACATCCCACCTCTCCTGTGACCCAGTGAGCAACGGACTTTCAAAATAATAATAAAACTGTGTTAACCTGCGATTTAAAAAAATGGCTTTGTTAATAAATGTATGCATTAACGCAATAATAACACGTTAACATGCCCAGCCCTAATTAATTATTATTTAAAAATATATGAAAATGAGGTAAGCCAGCTGCTCTGCTCTGAGTACATGTTACCTGAGGTACAGCTGAGGTACAGTGGCTGAATGTGCTGGAGATGCTGTGAGTTTGCACAAAGGAACCTCTGTTTGAGTGTAACGAGGTTTTTTTTTTTTTTGGAGCAGACCTCCCTCCCTGTGTCTACCCTGCTCCCCCCTTCTCTTTGTTTGCTGCACATATTGTACACAGAAACAGGAAATGAAGGACGTCCTGGGCTTCTGGTGTGGCCTTTGTCTCTGCATTAGCCACGGCTGATGGCCTTACAGCTGTTGTTACACACACACACACACACACACATAAACCCCGCGTCCCGCCCCGCCCCTCTCTTTCTCTCACACACACACACACACACACACACACACACACACACACACACACACACACACACACACACACACACAGGTTTACGAGCTGCTGCCCAACAGCTTGTGTGTGAGTGTATGTTTTGTCTGTTGAGGACCTGGCTTCCTTCTTATGCCAACATCCAAGTGCTTCGCATACAGCCTGATGTCAGAAATAGCACAGCAACCCCACCCCCCTCCTGAGACGATAGTTACCAGCTTGCTTCCATGGACAGTAAGGTGAGGTATGAGCAGCAGGCAGAGATTCAGTGTAAGCAGAAATCTTCAAGTATGAATGTTGTAGCTGGTGAGTCTTCAGTTCAAAATCAATCACAATACTTCAAACCTCTTTGTAATGTCACAGTATTCCCACAACTATGATACAATACTACTGATAGGAAAGTTTATAACAATAAGACCCAGGAATTGAATAATTTTATATACAGTATCTATAGCAAGAGCTGCGTTTATCAGTCATGAAAGTAGCACTATATTGAAAACTTTGAGGCTTTGAAGCTTTGTTCATAAGGTTTAAGGTTGTAAATCAACATTGCTGCTCATACTATTCATAGTTTTCACATGACGTCACATTCCAATGAAAACGCTCACTTGGAGGGCAAAAATATGTTAATTTTCGCTGCCTGCCAACCGATATGCAAGTGATACACTGTTACTTTGAGATTGTTGCTTTTTTGTTGCCAGAATGCTGGATGGTTGTGTGCTTTCGGATTTACTAATCGAGCGAGACGAGCCTGAGCTGTGTTAGGGAGGGATTCCCCAGAAGGTAAACGCAAATGTTACCACAGTGGAGCGGCGGCAGGGACCCAGCGGTTTTTAACAGTAGAAATGCGGCAGTGGATGCTGTAACGTTATATGGATCAGATATGCCCAACACTTGCAGTTTGTGTTCATATCTTTCTTTTTCTTAAGTTGAAAGTTGATCCAAATAAAGTTTGACTGCTTTTGCTACGTCTCTATGGTGGAGTCGTGGTGCGAGTCGCTATGCTAGTGGGTTGTTTTGCCCTTCAGGTCACCGTGCATGTCACGTGACTGAAAACTTTGAATAAAGCCGTGCCAGTGACCAGATTCCATTACCTCTACTCTGTCTGGGCCATGGACGTATAGCTGCGGGTCAGTTACTCAGACAGAGGTTTTTTGTATGCATCCCTAGGTCCTGCAGAGGAGAGTTTTGTTGGACTCATTCATTGTTAGTTGAACCGTGGGTTTGTGTTGGGCAGTTACTGTATAATACACCGTGGTGGACTTCAACTTGTTGTGCCTCTTGCTGTCAAATGGTGAATGGTTGCGAGCCTGCTGCTTCTTGCAGTACATCATGATTGGATGGTAAATAAGAGCTAAGAATGTCCAGATAACAAGAGCTGCTGCTGTGTTAGAACCTGCAAAAACCATGTTGAGCAAAGAAGCTTAGTTGACAATGCAGCTTTGTTGTGTCATGCTGCTGAGAACATCAGACTTTAAGAAATTCTGCACACAGTTTTGTCTTAGCCTGAATGTGAACATGTGACTGACTGGGTGGGCCAGTGTTAGTTAGTACAGAGATCACTGATGGCAGGATTGTTTAAACTGTTCACATCTGTGTAGAGTTGAATGGTGTCAGTGCTTCGAATGGAGCAGTGGGTAGCAGCAGCAGTGTCAGATGTACTGCAATTTGCAAACACTCCGGTTGTATTGACTAAACCAGACATGCCGGAGTTTAACAATAATTGCTGCCCTCTGGCCTGAGGCCAGTAGGAAGACACGCTAGGAGAGTACACTCAAGAGCTTACTGTCCTGATTGGACCAGTTCTGAAAAATAAACCTAAAGCCTTAAAGAACTAATGTAAGAACATGTTTAGCCTACATAAGGTCACTTTTATTCAGACCCTGATACTTGGCCCCCCACTGCCCATGTTAGAGGCAGATTGGGATATGCACTGACGTTGTGACAGGATGTTAATAAATAAATATAGTGGTCGAGTGATTATTTATAGAGCTGGGTGGCTGATGGTCAAAACAAAGAAAAGCCATGTATAATTCCATAATTCCACGTGGAGTACAATCTGATACACATGTTATCTAAGTGACTGGTGTTTAAGGGAGAGTGAGGTACAGTTTGTCAGAAGTGACGTCATCCAGCTGCATCATTTTCTACTGTATAGCCTTATATATTTAACGTTAGCCAGTACTGTTTTTAGATGAGATCAGCTGTCATTTAGGAGAAAACTGTTAACATTTAGAAAAGAAATGGTGACATAGGACATTTAGGCCTCCAAACTAATCACCTTTTTCACCACCTTCCCAAAACTCAAAAGGACATTCACAGCAGCTCACTGACAGGGCTGCTGCAGACATGTCTGTCTGTGGGCTTGTGAGTGCACGTATCAGCCGAAAAGTTTTGGCCAGATTAATCGGCCAACCCCTTAATTAGTCTATAATTTTATGAAAATAGGAATGCTATATTATGAGAATATTATTATTATTATTATTATTATTATTATTATTATTATTATTATTGTTATTATTATTGTTATTATTATTGTTATTATTATTATTAGAATAACTGAGATGCTTACAGAGTTGACCAGTGTTTCTGTAGGTAACAAACCCTAACCCCTAACTCTAATAAGATGGTAAGTGAAGTGTTACTCCAGCTGATTGGTAATTATTGGAAAAATGACAGTAAGTAATAAACAGTTTCCCTTTAATACAGCGATAAATATTAATATCACATTAATCATTATAGAGCCATACTTATTTTGGTGAGGAAACCCTGTCAGTGGGACACATCTGATGCATATAAGATCTAAAGCCTGCAAAAACACTGACATGAATATCAGGTGTAGTACCCACTTTATTCTTCAGAAATACAAACTGCAGAGGCTCACTATATATAAATAAGTAGGAAGAAAATGTAATAACAATATTTTCTCCCCCAGCCCCCCCCCACAATATTCCCATCTCTACTTTCTCAGAACTGTGGAATTTTGTCCCCTTCAAGTAACACAGAAACAGAGATGACCTTCATAACCACGTTTCACGTTGCCTGCGGTCCTCGCTCTCGCAGCAATCTGCACTGCATGGCAGATCGACTGTCTGCTCCCAGTACTGCTAAGCTAAGCACTTCTCAAAGCACATGCACCATTTTCACTCAGTCACAGCATGAGGGGTGAATGTTAACATCACTTTCTCACATGATACCACCCCCTCCCCTAACCCGTAGAGTGGCACAACAAACTCTCAAAGGCGGCTGTGAATTGAATAGAAAAACAAAGAATTACATTAAAATGTCAAGACCGACAGAACTGACTGCAATCGGCCCCACCACACCGGAATAAACTCTAAACTGGGGCCAGTTTCCTGACAAATAAATGTATATACAGTACTGTACAAAAGTTTTTTTGAAGGCAAAGGTGGTCACACCAAATATTGATTTGATTTGGGTTTATCTTCTGTTCACTAACTTCATTTTGTTAATTGATAAATCTAATCTTGCTATTTTGAAAGCATTCTTACTTTACAGCATTTTTCCACACCTGCTGAAAATCCTGTAGTGCTGTATGTATTTTATGTCTCAGAATGCCTTCTAGGGATCTGCTGAAAGTAACAAAGGCTTCTTCAAATTTGCAGTCTTGAAAGTTTAAATCATAATTTTACTAATTTTAAACAATATTTTATTTACAGAAAGTTATTGAAAGTCTGCTTGTGTTTGGATATCACCTAAAGTTTTAAAACCGTGCTTTCTTTTGCTCAAGTGATCCTCAACTCAGGAAATGAGTGCGGCCTCTTGTTCCTTTCAATAACCTGCTAAGAAGAACGTCAAGGTTCCCAGCTCTTAAATTTTCACCTTGAACTGAGGACACGGTGACAAAGAGAGCTTTTGTCTGTGTACATGAGTTAGCACACCACATGTCTGCAGAGCTGACATGTGCAAGTTGTTCAGAGTCAAAGATGTTTGGAGGTCAGTTTTAATGTGAAAGAAGTAGCCTCTCACTCTGTTTATTGAAGCAGCCTGTTTCATGAGGAAGGAGCAGAAATCAAAGTCCCGAGAGCTCGTGGCTAGCATCATGGAAAATCTGCACACATCCTTTTATATACATTTGCACAAGCTGCCACATGTGCTTGTATGTCATATGGCAGGATGTGCCTACACTCGCTAATTTGTGTTCATTTGTCAGCCTTGGTGGCCAACACATGTATGCAAAGCACGTGATGGAAAGTTAGAAGTTAAAAGGGCATAGGAGTAGGATGTTTACAGAGTACCGTATTCATTGAGCTGAGAATTGTGCCTGTTTGGGACACACTGTTCTGCTTTTATTCATCATTTATGCATTCTCCACATCCACAAAACAGGAGCGTTGAGCTCCAGACTACTGTGGCTGCACCAGGTCACCAGATGGTCGATCTCCCACCTGTAGGCAGACTCACACTCACCAGAGATGAGCCCAGTGAGGGTGACTTCGTCAGCAAACTTCAGGAGCTTGACGGACTGGTGACTGGAGGTGAAGGTGTTGGTGTACAGAGAGAAAAGAAGAGGGGAAATAACGCAGAACTGTTGCTGATGGGGTCCTGGAATCAGAGACCTGTTTACCCAGCTTCACCTGCTGCTTCCTGTCTGTCAGGAAGTCAGTGATCCACCTGCAGGTGGAGTCAGGCACGTTCAGCTGGGAGAGCTTGTCCTGCAGCAGGGCCGGGATGATGGTGCTAAAAGCAGATCTGAAATCCACAAACAGGATCCTGGTGTGCGTTCCCAGGGAGTCCAGGTGCTGGAGGATGAAGTGAAGGGCCGTGTTTACTGCATCATCTACAGGTCTGTTGGCTCTGTAGGTAAACTGCAGAGGGTCCAGGAGTGGGTCTGTGATTGATTTAAGGTGGGACAACGCAAGGCGTTCAAAGGACTTCATTACCACAGAGGTCAGGGCGAGGGGTCTGAAGTCGTTTAGCCTTGACGTGACAAATGACCAACTCACCGTGAACACGGAGTGTGAGAGCTACCAGGAGGAGTAGTTTCTACATGCCCCAATAAACTCCGGTCAGCTGATTGTTTTCTTTTGTGGTGCAGGCAAACTATGCAACACTCATGAGATGAGAGAACGATCCGACTCTTTTTTTTTAATTTTTTTTTTTTAGTAGTGATAAATTGTCTGTTATAAATGCAGATGCCGATTTATCTGCGATATATCTGCCTATAATATCGGCACAACGATAAATCGGTCGGGCTCTATTGGAGACCCCTAGTCGTAGTTTATAAAAAGACAAAAGGGCTAACATATTTAAATACAAATTATAGCAATGTCAACATTTTGATAACTTTAAAATAACAGATAACAGCGAGAATGATCAACTGAATCTACAGCTTTAACTTTACTGTTGTGATTTACTCTCACTGCTCCCAGTGTCAGTTTGGGTTGCAGCAGTCAGCCAGCTAAAAAGCAACCATACAGGACCGTCTCAGCACCAACAGCTGCAGGCAGACACACTTGGTGAACTAGTTGGTGAACATAACGGAGCATTTAGCAGCCAGGTGAATTTCCTGGGAGACCAAAAACAGAGCTAAGATCAAATGAATATTGGACTTATATTCATTATGTGGCCAGAAACATGACTTGAAATGAATGATAATATTGCTCCATAAGTGCTGGAGGTATAAATAAGAACTGTTTGATAAGTCGCCATTTTTATTAAAAAGGTGTTTTATTTCAGTGTTGTGATCACAACTTGTTTCTGCTGAGCCCAAGTGGTCAAAAAAACTGTTTCAGGTGTTGTATGGAAGTTTCAGTGATCAACTCAGCTGCGTGTCAGACACGTTTTTCCAGCAACAGTCGAATGTAATCAGATCATACAGGAAAAACATGAATGGTAGGGACTGTAGGTTCTGGGACAGTGAGAAGGTTCTGGTTTGAACCCGCCAGCCGGTTGACATGTTTGCTCCGTGTCTCTGTGGGTTCCCTCCTAGGGTTGGGCCGATAATAACATAATACCGCAGGTTCTTTTCAGGTCACATCGCCTCTGATATCAACTGTGGCGAATATGATTATAGAACTGAGCACTATAGGATATTATAGAGCCTCAAGCACTCATTCTCCAATTCAAGCTTAATTACATCAGCATTCAGGAAGCATTTTGTTTTGGGCTGATCTGAAACAGCTGCTTACCTGAGCGATCTAAGAGAATACCCAAATATGTTTAGCAAGGTTTTTTTTTTCTCTCAAGACTACGGCCAGGGTGCGACCTCCCCCGCCCTGTACGCTCCAGCGCCCTGCTCCCCCTCCGTTAGCCCTACTATGGGTTGTGTTGCCAGCGGCGCACTGGAGTGGTCGTTCCCTCTGGCTGGATGAAGTCTGATGTTCCTTATTTTACATAATCCATGTGCCTACTGCAGCTGAAGGCTCTCTGCAGCGCCGAGCAACTTTCGAAATTCTTACATCTCACAAAGAAAATAATGGTCAGGTCGAAACAATGCAGAGAGGCTGAATGAAAATTACCCGAACCTTTTAATACATGTATAATTTGTTAATATACAGTTTGCCGAATTAACTAATAACAGTTCACGTTTGCTGTGTACCATTGGATGTACTGACAACTATCACTGAATTAATTTGATACTGATGAAATCTTAAAACCGGAGGCTTCAGGAAAGTGTTCCTGCTCCAGTTGCTAGCGAGTTACAAACTGAACTATGAGCCAACATTATTAAATAGCTGCAGTACCAGAGGCTGCGACATAAAGTCCTGTTTTTCAAACTAAAAACCCAGTTATGTTCATGTTCAAGCTCATCTCAATTACATTTAATCAGGCACCGCCATCGTGTATCTGCTGCAGGTTTATTAACACACAAAGCTACACATTAAATATCCAAATCAATATTTTTCCTTTTTGGTTTGAAAACAAAAACCGACTTGGTGTTTTGGTTTTTCTGATTTGATTTTGAAACGAAATAAAGAAAGAACGACCCATACACAGATTCAGTATGAGCGTGAATGGATGTTTGTCTCTTTGTCGGCCCTGTGATGAACCAGCATCCTGTCCAGGGGGTGCCCCTACTCTTGTCACATGTCAACTGGGTGCTGCGTGCGTCTCTTTACCAAAGACATGCAGGTTAGTTTAGGGAGCGTTTGATATAAAAGCAGAATATCACCTTTAACTCTATAGCTTAAAAAGTACGTCACATCCCTACAGTCATTACAGTCCAGTTCAGGTACAGTAGGTAAACAGTGATCCGTCCCTGCTCTCAATGCCTTACACATACCCTCTTCCACCCCAAACTAAACCTTTGTGGATCAGTGATCCCAAAACTACTTCCTGTCCATCCCAGTTCACCTATAGATGCCGTTGCTGAGCAACAGTGCTTCTCACTGTTTGCAGGCGCCTCACTGGTCACCTCTTTTACACTCAAGTAGTAATTCAACACGAGTCAAATTGTAATTCAACCCAATTTCAAAACAAATCTCTCCAGTGTGAAGCCAGGCCGCTGAGCTTCCATCAACAGTCCTCAGTGGGCAGCAGGGAATCCAACTCTGGGAGAGTTTCAGCGCACTAAAAGAATAATGAACTGAGTTGTGGGAGGTTTTTCCAAACAATGGTGAGATGTCTGTGACCGTGGACATCTGATCGCTCCTCTCAGCCACCGATGGGGTCATGCTGGGAGGGTGGGGGACTATCTGAAATAGGTATCTGAGAATCCATCAGCGTCAGCCTGGCTCAAAAGATGCTTCCCACTGTGATGTCAACTAATATGGCACACAGTGTACAAATGGACAGTGCTAGAGAGATATTATTAACACATGCTAAAGGTCTAACAAGCCTCTGCTGATCACCACACGTCACAGCGCAGGAAAGGCTCTGTCCGCTGCTCTTTGTTAATCTGCTTGTTCTTCCCATTTTCATCTGGTCACAAAACTTGGAAAAATGTTTTGCAGGAGTATCGAAATTACAAAATTAACAGTCATGGTCACATATGAATCAGTAATAATGATCTGATATTTTGTCAGGAGCAAAATGAGCGGGAGTCTCGTACTGCTTGCTTTAAATGATGTCACGATGTGCGTTACCTTCAGCATGTGGCTTTCAGAAGTGCAACCCAACACAGCCCTCTCAGTCCTGCCTGGAGTGAGTCTGTGTTTCCGTGATGTAGTGTGTGCTTCACAGGGAAACTGGCAGTTCCAGGCCCGCTGTCACGAACAGGGGCTATTTGTTTTTTGATTAGGTGTGTTGCGTCAGTCCTGATAATATATGGGATGAATTACTCATTAGTAAGTAGTCAGCAGAACATGCCAATGTTTCCAGGAAATTAAGCTCCGTCCTTTCTGGCTATCATCAAGGCACACAAATTTGCATTATGTCTTTAAGGATTTCTTAAAATCACACTTGACCTTTAGACTGTCTCTGAAATCTAATTGCATCATTGGGTTTGCTTTTTTGTAATGATGCCCTTTGTGGCGAGTCATGGTACAGTTTGCACTGTCGTGCTAAGCTCTCAATGCTTTGTCAATGTTGTGCAAAGCCAGCCTTTGTGTTGCTTCAGCCATGTAGATGATGTTCCCTAACTCATTCTGTGTTGTCTGCGCTGATCTGTGCCATGCATTCAGCAGTGAGAGTTCTCAGCCGCAGCAGCATGTCCGCTTCGTACCTGCTAGGTGACAAATGCAAAAGAAGAATCCCAAACTCTGGAAGAATGTTAGGGCTGACTTTTTAACCCTGTGCCTAACAGAGCAGGCAGGTGGACTCCAGGACAAATTGTCAGATGTAGCGCTCCTGCTTTTTCTCCACCTGTCAGTGACATTACTAAAAAAACAGGAAGATTCGGACATCCTCTTTACAGCCAAAGGCTGTAAATCAAAAAGCTGATTTCAACCAACATCAGGACTTCAGAACTGGGTCAGCCTCTATGTCCCTGAAGCAGAAGCGGGTTCTCATGATAAACAGGTGTTGCTTTTTATTAAACCCTGCTGCTCTGTGATGTTTTCTTTGGTTCTGAGGATGAACTATTAGATATACATCTGATATAGCAGAGGATTCTGTCTTGAATGATTCGGCATTGATTTGTAAATCAGAGGGTTCCATGAGCTGGCTTTTCTCACAGTTGCCTACCTAAGCCTTGATGCGTCTTACACTCGTAGTTCTTTTTGTGGGATGATGTCAAAAAACAAAGCAACTACAAAGAAAAATTTTTTCAAAGAAACTGTTTTGGCTGCGCTGATTTACATTTACAGTGCTCTTAATTCACAAATCACCCAAATGTATACTCATTGTTCCACAGGGTCCCGATTTTTAGCCCGATTTGTCGGTTGGAGAGCTCGGCTGATCAGCGGTCGATCTGCGGTCGCCAGTTGTTATGTGTGAACTACACAACAGCGCACCAAAACAGCTCCCTGACACATAACTGACACATTGCCGACGCCAGCCAGATATTTAGCATGCCAAATATCTGGAGAGGTCGAGATGTGGATGTGAGAGAAGGCACCTGGCAGAACAGACAGTTACTTTTACACTGCAACACATTTTCCTCCCCTCCAGCTCTCTGTAGCTCAGACCTTCCCTGCTACCTGCCTATGCTAATCCATATTTTTCCATACAGATTCTTTAGAATTGCTATCTTTATAATAACAAACAGCTGGAGGTGTCATGTGTAGGTTCGCGTCATTTCCCGTTTCACATCTCACCTGTTTTCTTGACAAAACATGGTTTGGAGATCAGCGTCTGGTGCCGCAGCCGCTATTGGCTCGCGTAGTGTGTGATCACTTGTCACCGATCAGTCACGTAGTGTGAACGCCACAAAGACTTCAAGACTGCCGTCACAAGACGGCAAGTTGTGTAGTGTGAACGTCACGGCCATCGGCCGACGCTGAAAGTCGTGGAGTCTGCCTTTATGCCACACAAGGGCAGCAGACCTTGATGTCAGTGTTGCATAATGACATCAGCAGCGTGACCAGACATCACTCTTACCTTAGAATGTAATGTGCCATCGCCCAGCTGTTTCGGTCATTTGTGCCAGCAGGAGATTTAATTATATTTCAATTGTGAAGCGAACCTCATGCCACATACAGGCATGCTGGAGCTCAGTTTTTAAACAGTTTAAAAAGCCACTTTAATGATTTTCGTTTCCATGCTGGTTATTGTTCAGGGCTCAATAACTCAGTGCATATTAAAATCAGATTTTTGTCCTTTTTCACTCATTTGTTGGTACAGTAGTCCCTGGTTGAAATCTCTTTGCCAATTGTTTGGCATTATCAGGTGGTACCCGTTTGGAATTGTAAACCTTCATATGTTACCAGATAATCTGGGCTGAACATCAGTACCAAGGTCAGAGACCAGATTTTTCCTCAGATTGTCGGGAGGGGTGAAGCGTTGATAAAAGACAGTCTGAGTAACACTCATAATGTAAGAACTACAATTTTTTTTTTTTTTTTTTTTTACAACTTTCCAAAACAGACAATCTGGCAATCACACCATCTTGCAGATAATAGCCAGGTGTTTGGGCACATCTGTTGCACGCCTTGAGCTTTTCTCTCAGCCATTATCTGTATGTGCTGGAGCCTGTTACCCCAGATGCTACGTCATTACCCAGAGCTGGATGATATCAGTACTTCACTTTTAAAGGGTCACTACTCTCCAGTCAAAGAACAATGGCTTGGACAGGAGTACTTGAATTAAAGCATAGTGTGACTCATGTCGAGTCAGAGACTTACAGTGAGAGCACACTGTCTCGCTCATGGACTGTTGGCTGTTAAGGAAAGAATTCTTCCTTAATTTCCTGCTTTGTATAGACTGGTTCTCTTTTGGACTGATCCCGACACAGCTACTGCCAAAACTTTTAGTTTACCCGTTCTGATGCTGATACCTTTGGTTACCATTTTTTGTTGTGCTGGAGCTAGTCATGAGTATATCTTGGGGCTGGCTGATGGTGTGCGCCCTCCTTCTTCTTAAGCTTTGTTTATGCTTGTAGGAGACACCTGAGCAGATGGCGAGTGAGCTACATGCGCACGGAGGCATTTTATGCTCATGTTATCCGTGCAGACAAACGAAACTTTCTGTGACATAGCAAGAAATCAACTATTATTATTTATTACCAGAGTAGCACCAGTATTACCAGAAGAGCACCACAGACCAAACATGGCTGCACGCCCAGCTATATAGCTCCACAGAATACGTTAACATTACAGCTGGCCTTTTTAAGAAGATCGATGACTAAAATCCTTAATGAGGAAAGAGATCGTTTTAATGTAAAAGGACAGTTGGTACAGGAGCTAACCCCAGCATGGAGGGGATCTTGGCTCTCGGCAGCCTGTCTAGCTGCCGTGGCCAGATCGCAGCAGTGTTGCAGAGTCATTGAGGGGGACACAGCAGGGTGTTTGTGTTGACAGATGGCCCAGGTGAAGTGATGCTGAGTGATGCATAATAAGCCTGCCCTCCCACAGTTCTGCTATGTGTGCCCTAGGCCCGGCACTCTGGATAATTTATAACAGCTATTTATACGGCTGTTGTAACAGAGCCTCCCTGCTGAAAAATGTTCGTTCACATTTGTTTAATGGTTCCTCTCTTTCTCAACATACACCTTGCCCCATTTTCTAGACATTCTTAATCCCTCTGCATGCAGCCATGTTAGTTTTTAGTGTTTGCACTCTGCAAATGGGAAACAAAGTGGCTCGCACCCCGCCACACAACCAATCAGTTTCAGCCATGATTTGTGTCCAGTAATGTTTAGTGGCTTGCCCACAGACATTCAGCTTACTTTTTAGTTCACCAACACATGCTGTTGTTGCGATGCGAGCTGTAGTAGTAGTAATGTAGTAGTGTAGTAGTGACCTTGGTAAAAATATTTCCTATCAACTGTAACTCTGCTGTTCGAGATATCTCAGGTCTGATAGCGCTAAAGCTCTAAAGATTAACTTTTTAAGAATTATAAAAGTCCATTAGGCAAACAACAGGACAACCGTCTTATCAACAACAATTTTCTGGGGCAGCTTGTTTAATCCTTTCAGTGATATTGAAAGGAGATACGTCTCCAACCTCTCTAGGATCTTTGCAGAGGATGGCATGTCGGTCTTTCAGGTGCTCTGCACCGTTTCATATGGGCTTCCTTGTATCCTCAGCCAGCATCCAATCACAAGTGACCAGTACAATCGCAAAACTGAATGAAAGAGGTGAGAAGAAAGCGCTGTGAGTGACAGGAGGCGGGGCTGTGTGAGCACTGCAGTGGTGTGTGTATCAGCTCCCTGTCAGGGAGAAGAGAAGCGCATTTTCATTCATAATTCAGATTGATACTGTGAAAAATTAATATTAAAACCGTTTGAAATACTGAGAATCGATATGTATCAAAAATCTATATTTTTCACAACACTAGTACACTGACATGTTGACCTTGTCTAATCATGTCTGATCATAAATGATTTCTAATAATCCATTTTGTTGCACATAAACATGACATTTCACAAAGCAGTCAGTATTTCCCGAGCCGAACGTAGAATTTGACTTCATGGCATAATGTGCCAAAGCCATGTTTTTAATGGGGTTATGTAAGCTGCCCTTAGCATGTCCAGTTTTTTATGACAGCATTGTTCTAAAAATACAGCAGGATGCTGGCAATGGAAATGTATTGAACATTACCAGATGTCGATGGCCTCCACAATGAACAAGTGAACTGAGCACAAGTCAATGCTCACTCTCACTCTGAACCAGAAGCCTTCTGTGGCATGAGGCAGGGACACAAAATGTATAGAACCTTTTCTATGAGCTTCCATTTAACAACATATGGCCAACATTGTCAATCTAAAAGGCAAAAAAAGATGAAGCCTTAGTAAACAATTTTGTGCTCCCAAAATATCTTCCTGTATGTCCATTTTTTGTCGTTACACAACCAGGACTGGGTATTGAACCATAAAACTTTGAGAAACTGTCAGGTACTGAGAGTTGACATCAAATGTCTGGTCATAGTTGTAATGTTTTTTACTCTTTAGATCTGGTAATTAAATTATTTAAATTACATTTTACTGTGTTTAGATTGCCCCCAACCGGTGGAGGCAGATGGCCGCCCACCCTGAGCCATGGTTCTGCTCGAGGTTTCTGCCTCTTAAAGGAAGTTTTTTCCTTGCCTGTGTCGCCTAGTGCTGCTCTTGGTGGGAATTGTTGGGCTTGAATTTGAAATTTGAAATTGAATTTGTTATGTTTCTCAAAGTATTGAAAATAGTGTTGTTTTGGTATCTGCACAAAAATGAAAAAAATCCTACTGAGACACGTTCCTATACGTTATTACGTCTTTTCCTGTAGTGCCAATGTTAGACCAAATGACCAACAATATAGTGGCTTTTTCCATAAAAGGTTCCCTGTGGAGTTTTAGACCTGTAGTGGTGCTTTGATGCTGTTTTGATGAATGGCTCTTGCTAGAACTCGTTATTATGATCGTAAGGTTAAGGAAGCCTAATTAGGCTATCGGTCATCACTGACCTACACTACAAGAAAAGTGGACATTGATTGGGTTATTTTAATCTGCTTTTATTTCCTCCTCTGTATGAGACACTGGGAAGTATTAATGCTACTTAATTTGGATGGCATTAATATATCAATGTTGCGCAGGTATCTCAAGTGTTGACTGCAGTCAAGACAGCCCATGCTTTGTTATGGGATGCATGAATTTTTTGCATGTAACATTGTGTCACAGCAGATTTCAAAATAAAAGTAAGCTTCTGGTGAACATAACGAAACATTCAATGGGTGTGGCAGAAATAAAAAAAGAAATGAAATAAAAAAGACTACATGAGTATCTAAAAAATTATTGTTCAGGATCTAGAATTATATCATCTTGAAATTCTGACATCTTTTCTCATAATTACGAGATAAGGTGTCTCTTTTTTTTTCCTTTGGTGAATGCAATGTGCTTTCATACAATTCCAGTATTTGAAGATGATTGCTCAGTTAAGGAGATATTAAGGGCGAAAAAAATATGTTTTGCGGCATGCTTGCATGAGTGCCATTTGTCTCAGCCGTGGTAATTGAAAGTCTTGCATGAACAGTAAAACTGAAATCCAAGATTAAAAATGTCTGATTAGTGGGCTGTGGGTGACAACAGTGTTGCTCCAGTCTGTTTATGTTATTTAAATACATTTCTATCTTTTAGGAGCCATTTGAGGATGGGTTTGCCAATGGAGACGAGCTGACCCCGGCTGAGGAGGCTGCTGCCAAAGAAGCAGCCGAGTCCAAAGGAGTGGTTAAATTCGGCTGGATTAAGGGGGTGCTGGTGAGTCACTTTCAAATGGAATGATTGATCTTCTTTTGTTTTTACTTGTTCAAGTCTATTCTTATTCTTCGAGTCGAGTTACCCACAAGCATGTTAAAATCACAGTCAGGGAATATGTAATGCGTCAGAACAGTTCATATCGATGCTACTAATTGAATTAGTATTACTGCTACTGTTAGGGGTGTAATGAATTATGACTATATAATATAACTATGAGCTAAAAATCCCTAAAGCTTATAAAAAGTGAAATATATGATACATAATACATCCAAACATCCAGTTCAGATGAAACATCATTAATATCTGACTAAGTATTAGTGATGTGCGATACCAGTTACCAATGGTATAGCACCAATTCCTATACGATCCAATACAATTAATACCAAAGCTGGTATTGCATACTACGATACCTATATTTACTTTATACTTTTATTGTCACATACACATACATTGTGAAATTTGGAGGAGGAGAAGCAGTTCCTATTAACAGAGTGTAATTAGACCATCCTGGTGACAGTAAGATACTTATGATAAAACACACATTAACTCCAAATTACTGAGTTTAGATATTGATCCATTTATATAAGTATCGATCCTAGAGCAGGAAACGTTCGAATCAGAAATGTTGGAATCAGATTTTAGTATCGATATTGATCCACACATCACTGTTAAGTATCAAGATTTTGTAACAGTCAAAAGAGCTACTGTTTACTATTCAAAAATAAAAATCTGAATAGTTTTTAAGCTTTACTATAATTAAGTCTGTGTTTATATGTGTAATTGGACAGTTAAACTCAACCAAGTGGAACACAGGTGATAAGTGTGCCACTTCATACTTTGAACTTTATGTGCAAGTAGATGACACCTTGCTCAGGATTTTTGTGTGTGAGTGTGAATCAGCGTTGGTGCAGACAGTGGTTGGTTGGTGATGGTTCAACCAAGGAAGAAGAAATCACTCACAATTACCAATAGACATGTTTCATGCTGAGTTCTGTTTGACACATGTTTAGTTTAATTGAAAGTACAGTCAGCAGAGGATGAATTTTCCATGTTAAGATATGTCTGGATATGATCATCCTGCTTTTATTTTGACATTAGATGTCCTTACTTCCTCTCTAATATAAACATTCACTAATTCTCATCTTTCTTGGTTTCTAATGGCTTTTATCAAGTGCTGTAAGATATATTAAGTGTACTTATGTGATCCCTGGAGGAAGAGGGGGTCCTAGATCAGACTTGTACTCCTGGAGCTGGGAGGGATTGTTTATTTTACCACATCCATCTGGTTTCATGTTGCCTCCCTTTCCCTTAGCTGTCCATTTTAAAGTGCCACAATGTCAATTCATTGTTGAGTCTTCTGTTGTAGAAAAAAGAATAAATCTACCTTGAACCCTTGGACCTACCTCTTGCTGGCATGAGCCACATGCAACATTTCAGTACTTTTCTTGATCTTCCCCTAAAAATCTATGTTATATTATTATTATTAATATCATATAATGGCAATGACCTTCATTGCTAACACCCAGCAGTATCACTAAAAAGTACAAAAGCTAATTTTCTGGTTGAACTGAACCTGTCACCATCATGTGCTCACAGTAACTGTTCTTCCTCTCCACAGGTCCGCTGCATGTTGAACATTTGGGGTGTGATGCTCTTCATCCGCATGTCATGGATCGTGGGGCAGGCTGGAATAGGTAAGCAGAGGTCACCTATAAAGAGCTGACAATTTTAAAAACAAAAATGACCTGTTTTACAATCATTGGACATGGGAAGCTGTGTGTGCAATCTGCCCACAGTTAGAGGCGTGTGAACACTGTTGCTTTATCAGAAAAAGTAGATGGTCTAAGACTCCTTGTTCCTTTTAATACATGTTGAATAGGTTTGTTTAGTGCATTAAAATATTGAAGAACAATGCTGAATAGACAGCAATGGCAGAGCCAGTCTTACACTGGATCTGTCATGTTTAAAATCAGCACTTGTGGCCTCATTGACCACTTTACCAAACATTTTGTAAACCACTGCAGTTTATGGCAACATTGATGTGCTGTACATCATTTTGGTAAAAAAGTTTCACCCTTCCATCCAGTTTGGATTCTGTCTTATCAGCTGTCGCATAACACCCATTAAAGCCACAATTTGTGATCAATATACACCCTGCTGCCCCTTACAGACTGTTTTGAATCAGTTATGATGTGACAGCTTGAGCAGGTTGAGGATACAAACATCCAGACACCTGTGTTTCACAATTTAGGCCACTTATTACAAATAATGTTCACTTCCATTTTTACTTTAACAAAGCTTTCTTTAAGTTTTTCAGATTGATTTCACATGACAAAGCAGTGAATACTTGAAATCATTTTGTATTTACAACTGTGTTAGCATGCAAACTTTATAAAACCTTGGCCTTGGAAAAAGCACTGGAAAATTGAAAACACTTAGGAATCTGAAAATTTATCAGTAATGTGTGAAGTTTATATGACTTGTAAATTATGTGAAACATACGAAAATACTGTTATGGTTTGAGCATGGATGTTCATTCTTCACCTTTTACTGAGACAATAACCCTAGCAACATGTTCCGTGGAGTATCTAGAGCTACATTCCTTTCTGAAAAACGAAATGTAGCTCTGAAAGGAAACGCTTTTGACACAGTAAGCCATTCCATCCTAGTAAACCTACTTAGGAACATTGGTGTCTCTGAGCATTCAGTGGCGTGGTTTGCCAATTACCTCATTGGCAGAGTCCAAAGTGTAAGGTCAGAACATCTGCTGTCTAAGGCCCTATTGTCACCAAGGGAGTACCACAAGGCTCAATTTTAACACTTTATTTCAAAATACAATAATGACATACCACAAAGTGTAGGACACTCTCTTATCCACTTATATGCAGATGATACCGTTTTATATTCAGTTGGGTCCTCCCTGGAACAGGTTCTAAGAACTCTACAACATTCTTTCAGTTGTATCCAGCATGTTTTCTCTGACCTTCACCTCGTCCTTAATACCTCCAAAACAAATTTAATGTGGTTCGGTATGAAAAACACACTCTCCCACCCCGGTGTAATTACCACATGGTGTGGGACTAGAGCCTTTCAGTTCCAATGATTGGAACCAATGACAAAAAACAATAAAATTCTCTACTCTAGACACCACTGCCACTTTTAAAGGCAAAATGACCAACTCGTTTACTAAAAACTGTAACTGCTTCAGGTGATATTTTGTGTTGTTGTTAAATGTCGCTCTGCTGCTATCTAGATTGTTTTCATTATTAACTATTGTGCCATTTGTTGTATCATTTACTCTAGGGCTCGGTGATATGGACCAAAAAGTCATATCCCGGTACTGTTAGGCAGAAATCTGGTAAAAAAAATATATTATATTTTCTGCTAAGTTGGCTGTGAGGGGGTGGGGTCGGTTTAGCGGCATGTTTTTTCTATTTGAAGGAACTTAGCCTGTTTGTTATTTCACTGTTTTAATTATACTTCATGCTCTACCCTATTTAAGTGTCACTCACTTGTTGAATCTGCCCCCTTCAGTTCTCTTCACACTTTCAGACCTAACGTACCTCTTCTGCAAACACGTCAGTGTGCCCTGCTTCTTTTGGTCTCTCCCTGGTAACCTCTACGCTGGTGACTTTCTCCATCAGTAGGCTTAGTTGTATAAAGTCGCCGAAAAAAAAACAGAACGTGTCTTTTCTGACACGTTCTGACTTTTCCTCCCCTGATTCCATTCAAAGCAGCAGTTGCGCCGCATGTTAGACTTTCAAAACAAAATAAACGTGGTAGCTAACAAATTAGATCTGCACTATTGTGTTCACCGTCGCTTTACCTAGTCTGTGCTCGTAAAATAGCCACCATGTCTGCGACTTTTAACGTAATGACTGAAAAATGCTACATTGTGTCGCCAAATATGCCTGGGCGGCCCCTCGAAGTAAAATGTATGTGTGGGAAACACTGGCTGAACTGTTGTTTTTTATAATTCAGGTCTTCAGCAGTGTCGACTGGCACTGTCTCCCTCCATGTTGTTAGAGACTTTTTGAATAGACTGCTGCGTGCAGATGCACAGGGATAGGCGGGACTGCACGGTGAGGGAGAGAGAGAGGAGCTAACAACGGCAGGACTTTATGAAATATATTAATTTACTCAACATCAAACTATATCGGTAGAAACAGTGTTGAAACTTTTAAAATTATATCGGTATACCTCTTAAACCAATATACCGGCCAGTCTACTCTTTGTAGATATCTTATGTCTAGTCTGTTATGAAGTTTCTTTATCTGTCTTTTAATTATTTTCTCATCTGGTCTCTTTGTGTTCTTGTGCCTGGTTTTAAGGTTGGTTGTGGGCTGTGTCTGTTGTTATATGCTTTTTATTTAATATTCAAATGGAATTCGTAGAACGAATTCCAATATTGAAATAAATGAAGTAAAATCTGTATAAGCTCTCCAAAGAAAATTTATATTTTGTGAAGATGGTGTGGAGGCAGAAATCTTGGAGACGTATCTCAACATGTTTATTGTGTTATTTAGATCCTTTTTCCCTTTTTTGTTAATCATTTTGCTACTCACCATTGAATGATGTTAGATACTTCAGGCTTCAGAGAAACAAAGCCGCCAGCGGGTGAGGAGCCTTTGATACACAGCCTAGGTTTGACTTTGATGTGACTAGGACTGCACATAAGTGACAAATTCGAATATCACTGTGCAGAAAAGTTAGCAGGCAGTGTGACACCAGCCTGTATTTATGTGCTCACTGGGTGGTCAATTCAGAGCCGGCGTTCAACACTTTGTCAGCTACTTTCTCACGTCACACACAAAGACTCCCCCGCTGTCCTTGACCCCAGCACTTGTTGATAACTCTCCACTTTGATGTGAAATATCACCACAAAGTGCCACATGTGGCAGACTTTGCTGCAGCAGCTGCTCTTGTGTGCTGTTACTTTTCACAGAGCTCTCAGATTGATTGGAAGGCCTGCTAGAAAAGTGTTAACAGTGTTGTACATTCTTTTCATTCAAGAGATTTGTAAAGTGTTTTCTTCTGCAGCGCTCTCCTGTTTGATTGTCCTGATGGCTACCATAGTGACAACCATCACCGGCCTCTCCACCTCTGCCATCGCCACCAATGGATTTGTACGAGGAGGTATACATAACTTTCTTTTCTAGGAAGGCTATCTGTAGTCAGAAGAGAATATGTCACAAAAGCAGAACACACCAGTGACAAGTAATAGACTTTAACCTTCCCATTCAGCACCAGAGTTTTCCTGCAACATCTTCCTGCTGTTATGTATGAAAATCCACAGTTGTTATTTTAACTAGCATGACCAGCGATCAGTTGTCCATCACATTAGAATTCTGTTTTCAGCTTTATTTGGAGATGAAAGAAGGGTTAAACACACATCTCTATCCATCTCAGTCAGAGAAGAAATTCAATTCAAGTTTGCAGCTAAATAGGCTCGTAATTAGTTCAGCATTTCATGTTGCAATAAGAGAAAATCATGTCAGCTATTTAAAACTTTACTTTTTACCATGACTCTTTGACTCTGATGAACAATGTGTTAAAAAGTTATTATCAACTAAGCATGACCGTTCATCTTGGACCCTGGAAACAAAACAAACCTAACTCAAGGTTCACATGTTAGCTTTGTCTGGAGCTTTCAGCCACATCACATGGTCCTCATCAGCAGAAAGAGGTAACTGAGCACATTTCGTCTGTTAAATGCAGTTGAAAGCTCACAACATAGCTAGTATGTGGACCTTGTGTCAGGGTTGTCTTGTCAAGTTATGATAAAGGTTTGGTTTATAACAGCACTGCAGGACTGGAAACATTAAGCCATTAAACACCTGCTTCTCAGATGTATGAACTCATTGGGAATAGGGCTGCAACTAATGATTATTTTTGCAGTAGAATATCTGTAATAATCTGTAATTATTTATTTGATTAGTCGACTAGTCTAGTTTTGTCACTAACCCTAATTAAATCCTTTAAAGAATTAAATATGTTTCAGGTGAATTACTGATCTCCAACATACAGCCTAACTAGCTAATGTTACCATTAAGCGAACGAGGTTTACTATTCAGAATGAATACTAGAATCAACGCCAGGCGGAATGGCCTGCACCTTCCATGAGACCTCATGAATGCAAATAACTATGGAGAGGCTGCTTCAAGATAACAGCCAGGCATCATCACCCAAAACTATAAGCTCATACTCTAAGCTCAATTAGGTTTTAACTTTAAAACATTTAATTTTTTAACAAAGATTTTTGCTTTGGAACTATATAAAATAAAGCAAAATAAAAGCAAGTACTATAGCCACAACCGTACACTAACAATATAATTTCTATTTAGAATAATAAAGCAACAGCCCCCTTTCATAATACTTCTGTAGTTTATTTTTCCAAAGAGCTTATAAGTTTTATAAGCAGAGAGCATGTTTCTTGATTTACTTTAAAAATGTTAAACCATTATTCAGACTGTAAAGACAGAATAACAGCGGTACGAACTTTGAAACTATCTTACAGTTGTGGCCTTTCCTCAGTCGTTTCTGCTGCAACTGGGAACAGGTTGCTCTGTGGGCGTGACTAGCCGGCCGCCTGGCACCGCTAAGCTCGCGGACGCTTGTGGAGCTTCTCAACCCCGAAAACGTTTAAGCACATTTTGGAATCGGCAACAACTTTCGTAAAGCTGCCAATATTCAAATTCTACACAGTTGATTTCTCACCTCAGAACCTTTCAAAAGTGTATTTAGTGATGAAATAGCGTACAAAGCTTGTAAAAACAAACAAAAATTTTTGCTGTTAGCCTCTCTTTCCGTTGCTTTCAGCTTCTTGCATGAAAGCTCCTTCTTCGTGAGTAGTCTTACAGTTAAACAGTCATGGCAGACAATGGCACCGATACGGCCTCTAGCATTCCATGTAAGTTAGTGCAGGTAAAGTTAGACGTGAACAACCAGGAAATGTTCTTCATAAGAAAACTGCTTATCTGGCCCTTAAACGGCATCTTTGTAATGACGCATCAACATTAAAATTTCCTGTCGACAAATTTTTGTATTCGACATCAACAAGTTTTTATAATCAATGTCAACAAATTTTTAGAATCGATGTCATCGATTACGTCGGCTAATTGTTGCTGCCCTAATTGGGGATCAGAGTACAAAGTGTTTCAGGTGATCAGATCCTGGTGAGAACATTAAATGGGAATGCAGATCCAGGTTTTAATGATGGATTAGTTTGAGGATAGGCATCAAAACACTGCGCCACTGTTTATAATATTATGAGACAGGATATTGTAACTCTGTCATTTTATCCTCCATCTAAACAGTAGAATAGGTTATCTACCAGGAATTTTAGTGTAAATATATATATATTTATGCTTTGCAGGGACAGACTGCTGAAAGTTATACCCCAGTGCAATACTTTCAGATCGAAAACAATGCAATATAATCCTACTGTGTGTATAAAGATAATCAGTAAGAGAATAGTAAATCCATACTGTCAATGTAATTAATATAAGTTTGCACAACAGCTAACTTTTACTAACATCATTACCTTTTATTTTCAGGTGGAGCATATTACTTGATTTCGAGGAGTCTGGGCCCAGAGTTTGGAGGCTCTATTGGTCTGATTTTTGCCTTTGCCAATGCAGTGGCTGTAGCCATGTATGTGGTGGGCTTTGCTGAAACTGTTGCTGAACTTCTTGCCGTAAGTATCTCTGTGTATTATGATGCTTTTAGGCAGTTAGTAATTACTGCTCGCCCCGTCTTGATGGTGCAATTCCACCACTGACCTTTCCCAAGCCCTACAGACAACTTACTGCTATGGACTTGAGAGGGAATGGTGACCACTAGGGCTGCACAATTAATCTAATCGCAATGTCATCCTGTGCGATTACTATACCCGCCCACACCGGGCTCTGGTGTATGCCCCTAAAAACAGATGCGTGCTCACCAGAAAAATGATTTATGAGCAGTGTGCCGGTAACGTTAAAGACAACAACCTACTGTAACTCCTCCCAGCTGCGAGACAGACGTGACATCTGCAGCTGAAATGGTCAGACAGAAGAAAACAGGGAGAAGATAAGGAAGGTGTGGGTTTAGCTAGCTGACCATTTGATGTTAGCTCTTCTTAATTTCACAGAGCCTTTGTGCTTGTCATTGTCACTTTTCGTCAACCGACCAATCACAGTTTGGATGGGGCGGGACATTAAAATAAGTTTGATGTGCTACAGAAAACTTTACAAGGTTGAACAATATGATTATTGCCAAGCTAGTACTTAGTAATAACAAATTAAAAAACAATATAGAGTCTTTGCTTGCACAAGGATTTAATGAATAAAAACAATGCAAAGAAATGAAGAAATTTTTTAATATTACAAGTGGTAAAATAATATACTATTATAAGAAAATTATACTTTTCATTTCATGTTATAATATTATACCATTTATGCTAGTTCCTCCGCTGTTAACAATGTGGCAAAATCAGTTTTTTGGACTGTTGGCAAAAAACCCTGTATTTCTTCTTACGTTCTTTTAACGTAGTCCAGGCTGACAAATACACATTTCAAAATGTCACTATTTTGTGTATTTTTCTTGGTAATGAAGTAAGTAGAGTCAGAACCATATGTTCCATTGTAATCAACATCACAATGTGACTTTTAAAAAAAAAAAATAAAATCATTCAGCCCTAGTTACCAAGTTTAGCCAAGTAAACCAACAGTGTTTATTTCCTTATTTCTGTTTTAGCCTGACTGGTATAGCCAGACCTCTCCACACTTGGTTTTGGCGCTGTGTCGCTGCTGGAGAGAGTAACGCTAATGTAGTAAAGTATGTAGCTGGTAATAGTGATGCAACGATTACAGAATTTGTTGGTTTTATGATTATGATGATTATTATGCATTAATTAATTTCACAACACGAGTAATGACTTCATTTGATTTATGATTAATTATATTAACAATTATAATTTATATAATGTTAAAGTATTATTAATATAAGATGAATATTAACTTAATTTATCCCCCAAGGGAAATTGTTATTGAGGAGGGGAATAAATTGAACTGTCACTGTTGTCAACTCTCATCCATACATCTCTCATGCAGTGTTATTAATAACTGAAAAGCATTTAATTTCTATAGTACTGTAGGACTAAAAGCTCCTGATATTATGTTAGTGTTTACACCTGGCAACATTTTCTCAACACAGACAGGAGGAGGCAACAGGATGTAATTAAATGTTCAGTGACTGAAGGTATTGAGAGGACTACGTTCTGTCTTCCATAAAGGCCCTTTCAGAAAAGAAGCAATTTGCACTACGCTGGAAGCTGCGAGCTTCAGCACAAAAGTTCACCTACTTTGACCAACGTGCACACCAGCTCATTGGTAGCGTGAAGATGTGATGGTGTTCACACTGTATACAGGAACTTTTTTCCTCTGCAGCAGCGAACACAATATATGACCTTAATATTAAAGATGCAACCTGAGCATTAGCCCATCTCACAGCACTGCAGCCCAACTGAACACATGTTTTACTGCCCAGGGGCAAAATCTGGGCCTGTACATACACATTCTGGACAGCTATTTGTCCATAACCCCCCACCCACCCACCCCTGCTGACGCTTGGTAGTGACCCGTTACTACCAGTCACCGGTAAAAACAAGGGAAAATATATTTTAAAATGATAGTTGCATAAACTAAACGATTATTAATAGAAAATTGGAAAATCTTGACCCATCCTTAGTCTAAAGCACATTTTAGGTTAAATCTTTCAGGTCTTCCAGCTACAAGAGTAAGCTGAAATATTTTTTCCATTTGCAGATTTGTTGTTGATATCTTCCACTGAATAACAGCTTGCATTATCTCTCAGGGTGTAGACGCCATCATGACGGATCAAACAAACGATATCCGAATCATCGGCACCATCACAGTAATCCTTCTCCTGGGCATCTCTGTGGCAGGAATGGAATGGGAGGCCAAGGTATGAACAGGGTCCCATCTTTGACACTCTGTCAGCTAACATAAACTGCATAGAACATACTTAAAAGTCCTAATGACAATTCCCACAACAGGACACACAGTATGATTGCAGTTAGTTTAGTTTAAGAGATCAGTTGAGGCTAATGAATTGTTTTTTTTTCCTTCTCTGTAGGCCCAGATTTTTTTGCTTGTTGTCCTTGTCACAGCCATCATAAACTACTTCATCGGAACCTTCATTCCTGTAAAGTCCAAGGAACCTGAGGGCTTCTTTGGCTATGATGGTATGACCACACACTGGCTAAATCCACTGCTGTATCCACTGTACACCTCATAACCCTGAGAGCTGTTCGCTTTAGCAGTGTTGGCGCAGAAGGCTCGGTCAGCTGCCTTTTTGGTGTTTACATTTTTTTCTGTCAGGATCAATCATGTGGGAAAACATGGGTCCGGACTTCCGAGGCAGCGAGACGTTCTTCTCCGTCTTCGCCATCTTCTTCCCTGCAGCCACTGGTATTCTGGCCGGAGCCAACATTTCAGGAGACCTTGCTGTAAGTCACCAATAAATATTAACAAAACAGCCTTGTAAAAGAGAGGATGCATCTCAAGGGGTGTAGATTATTCTGCGCAGGTGAATATGAGTGATTCTTTCATTGACTCTGCTGGAAATCATAGCGAACAGGGACTGAGCTGTTGACCTTCAGTGTGGCAGAGGATTGATGACTTAATCTAAAAGCCCTTTATTGATACAGATTAAAAGGTTTGTACAGATTGATTGTTATCTTAAGTCTGTGTTGTGTTTGTTTGTTGCAGGACCCACAGCTGGCCATTCCCAGAGGAACCCTTTTGGCCATATTGATCACAGGAATAGTCTACCTAGGTGTTGCTGTTTCAACAGGTGCAGTAGTCCATATCAAATGTGATCATTTCTGTAGCTTTATCATGTACATATGTAAATGTAAGTTTATCACATTCCTTAACTGAGCTTTAAAATGTGCGTAAAACTTTTTTTCACACCAGGTTCCTGTATTGTGAGAGACGCCAGTGGAGATGTGAATGACACACTCAGTTCTCAGTTCCTGATGAACTGCACTGATGCTGCCTGCAAATTTGGCTATGACTTCTCTACCTGTAAGAGTGAAAAAAACTGCAACTATGGACTCCATAATAACTTCCAGGTATGAAGCAGCTCTATTAGAAGATGAGGTTTGACATGTATTAGAACAATTCAGAGACAGTGTTGGTTTTAGGGTGCAAAGGTCAAACATTGTAATTTTTTAATTTAATGTTCCATTCAGGTGATGAGCCAGGTTTCTGGTTTTGGGCCCATCATCACTGCAGGAATTTTTTCTGCCACTCTGTCCTCAGCTCTGGCCTCTTTAGTCAGTGCACCTAAAGTTTTTCAGGTAACACCCGACCTAAACTACATCAAATTACACTTATAACTAGGGAACTATTTACTTAAAGATTTGGATTGTGGTTTGATTATGAACAACTAAAACGCTACACAATGTTTTCCATATCCCCAGGCATTATGTAAGGACAACATCTACCCCGGCCTGAGCATGTTTGCCAAAGGCTATGGCAAGAACAACGAGCCCCTCCGAGGCTACATCCTGACCTTCGGGATTGCTCTGGCCTTCATCCTCATCGGTATGGCAGCACACATTGCTCATTTGTCAGTTATTCATCGTTATTGTAAATACACTCCACTGTGACGTTAAAAGCCTAGAGGCCAGTGTTTCCCCTTTATGCATAAGGAGCAGCTGTGCGCCGATGCTGAATGTGGCAGCAGAATGTAATGCTGAACGCAAGCATAGGAAAATTCTGGCAATAAAAGTAAAAGTGTATCAGCTTCTCAAGATACTTCACCAAGATGCACACAAAAAAAATTGTTTAACGTCCACTGCTACAACTCCATCCTAGGGGAAACACTGAGAGGCTGTAGTATTTATTACACTCCTTGAGATGAAAATTAACCATAAAATGTGGTAACTTTAAAGGTTCAGTGTGTAAGGTTTAGTGACATCTAGTGGTGAGGGTTGTGAATTGCAGCCATCTGTCCAGTCTACCACTGCCCCCTAAGCTTTCAAAGAGCTCCATGAATTCCACCAGAATCAGAACAAAAAGAACATAGTGACAAAACACGTTGTGTAGCGCTGTTTGTCCATTTTCAGCTACTTTAGAGTAGCACATGATGATGCAACATGGCGACGTCCATGAACGGGGTGACCTGCGGTTATGGAGATATAAATGGCTCATTCTAAGGTAATAAAAACATAATGGTTTATTATGTAAGGTCTTTAAACACCACAGGGCGGCATGGTGGTGCAGTGGTTAGCACTGTTGCCTCACAGCAAGAAGGTTCAAACCCCAACATGAAATAACTACGGCTGGACCCCATTTGACCGTTGGTTACACATTCGATTTTCAATTTTGGGAATTCTAATCTAATTCTAAACGTTTTTCCTGCACGTCTGACCACCGTCCACAGCAGTGATCGTAATGCTTCAGTTCACATCTAAGGGAAACAAAATGAAGCCCTCTGCTCTGTGGGAGCACTTTAAGCTGAGTGATGACAATGGCAGTGTGGCAGTTATGGGGTTTAAGAACATTTAGTAGGCTGTGAAAAATGAAACGCAAATTTTACATAGCGCATTTCTTTCTGCTTAACGGAAACGGTGGACCCCCTCTCGGTTAATATATTCCCGTGATCTGTTCTGGACCTGCTCAGTTCAGCCTCTCACCCTCTGGACCTCAGCTACAGTTACCTCCTTATCTCCACTGCAGCCACCAACCTGGTACTGCAGCATCTAGTCTTCCAGTCTATCTCGCTCTTCCCCGGCTCAATTTCCGATCAATTCAACAGCACAATAAATATTTAGTCCTGCACTACGAGCCTAACCGTGAGAAAAGTTAAACAAACCTTTTGGCAATAATGACGTGCTGTTATACATAGCCTACATGTCATAAATAAAGTGCTCTCTCTTTTTCTCTCTGTCACTCACACACACACACAGTCAGAGACCGCTGGAAATTTTAGTAAGAATCAAACAAAACATCATCAGCATTGACCCTGCTGATCTACAGGCTGGATGACAAAGCAAACAAAAGATCTAAATCTTGTATTTGCTTTGTCATCCAGCCTGTACAAGTGTTTTGGATGTGTGTACCTCACACCCTTTTTGTCTTAGGTGGGAGTTTTGGCCCACTCTGAATTTACTGTTTGTTTTTTTCTTGCAGCCGAGTTGAACGTAATTGCCCCCATCATCTCCAACTTTTTCTTGGCCTCCTATGCCTTGATCAACTTTTCTGTGTTCCACGCCTCACTGGCTAACTCCCCAGGTAAGCTCAATACCCAGAAATGGGAGAAAATAAGAACAAAAACACGCTCGATCTGAAGTTAAGACAGCTGAGCCTTGGTTGCAGGGTCATAAGTCATATGGTGTTTAACAATGACTGTGATGGGAAATGATAGGGTTTTAACAGGAATTACTGGAAGCTTTTAGACACGTCCTGAGCTGTAGTGCCTGACAGAGCTTAGAGACTGTTTTAGAGCTTACAAGATGGGTCCTATCAGAAAAGCTAACCGAAAATCTGAGGTAAAGTTAATGTGTATGTAATGTTTGTTTAATGTGTCATTTAGACTGGCCATTTTTTAATAGGGACATTGATCAACATGACAGTAAATGTGCCAGTATAAGCCAAGTGGCAAATTTTCAGTAGATCCTGTTGCAAATTTTAGAATTATCCATAAAATTATCCAAATTTTAGAATTATCCATAAAATTATCCAAATTTTAGAATTATCCATAAAATTATCCATAAAAACACCAGTAAACCATGAGAAATACCATAAACCATCTTTTACCAGTAAAAGATGAGAAGGCAAGTAAACCATAAAAGCAGCTAAACTAATTTTAAAATTATTGGTAGGTTGGTCAGTATGCATTTTAGGAAATATACAGTGCACTCAATTAAAATAATACAAACTGAAAATGGTATCCAAACAAATAGTCATAATTGTTGAAGGCATTTTCTGATTAAGGGTGTAGTAACATTAGGCTGGAATTACCTGATCTCACCAGACAGTCAGAGAATATTTAATTTCGGTGGTGCTGAACTTTTGGTCGTGTAGTGTCTACTAACTGAACTATATGTTAACGTGTTAGCCAACTAAGAACTTTGTAGTGCTAGTCAGTCCCAATAGCTCTGCAGAGTAGTTGGTTTGCTAACTGTTGGAAATTTCTGTCAGTAATGTAAAAACAGTTTGCTATTTATCAACACTGATTGATTGTGTAAAAATGCACTAAAGTTAAAACCAACGCTAAAGATTTGCATGAATTTACTCAGCAAGCCAGGCCGCTATGTGCATTGAAATCAGTTGCTTTTGTTTCAAAATGTATTGATTTAAAATGCTGGTGTAAACAGACATTGGACTTTTGGGAACCAGAAGCCAGAGGATGACGGTAATATTCCATAAATTTATAACAATTCTAGGTTCAATTTAAATGGTCGTATTCTACCATATAAATAACACAATTCCAATATACTTTGCCTGTTTGTCATTAAACTCGCTAGAAAACGACATGTTCATTTAGTCATCTAAACAAAACCCCAATTACCATGAAGTGCAATGTTCAGGTTGTGATGAAGGAAATCTGAATGGCTAAACAGTGATTTTATGATTCACTGGTGAATGATAGTGAGATTGATTCTGTACATCATTTCAGTGTTGTTGTTTTGTTTGGCCCTACTGTTTTTTTGACAGATGAGTCAGAACAGTGTGCATGGAGCTGTAATATTGGACACCACACTAGCATGAATGACTTCTTGGCTGACACAAACTGGGTATTGTCAGTTTACATTTTGGCGAGACTGATCTCTCCTCATGTGGAACTACATAGAAATATCTCAGTATGTCAGAGATGATGTTGTGCAGCATCCAAAAAATGCTAACCTGTATATTTGCTAGTTATTTATTCTTAAAAGGTTAGTTAATCAAAATGATGGAAAAGCATTACCTTTAGTGAGATCCATCTATGCATATAGTTTTGGTTGTATTCATCCCAAGTTTTGGGATATCTGTCTCTGCCTACAATCCAGTACAATGCGATTTAGTATGTGAGAAATTGGAAAAAAAGACACTTAAATGCAACAGCCCCATATTTTACCAGAAAAGTATTAGCATTGTTTTTGTTAGTAAAAAGACAATTTAAAAAACATTCAGACAACATTGGCAGGCTTCTAATTTTTAGCTGGTGCTGACCATCACTTCACTGTTTGAAAGGATTAGTTTAGATTCCATAAGTCAAGTATTCAGTGTAAAAAACTGTGAATCAGGCCCTGCAGTATTTGGTGTAAAGGTCGGTAGGCTATAGCTGTTACAGTAATTCAGCATATCACCTTATAATCTCTGCTGCTCTTCTCATTTTATGTTACAGTTACATGTTGATGGTCACATGTCTTACCTACTAAATTTTGAATACCTAAAACTTTTAGTTATTCATACATTGAGCTACTTAGGAGCATTGAAAGCTAGATTGAATGAGGGATTAGACAGGATTAGGTTTAGTATGAGGTTTAATTAGGTAAAATGCCGTTGAACCCCGTCCTTAGTTCAAACAGTTGACTGATCCATAGTGATGGAAGCATTGTTTCTGGAAAGAGATGACATTCCATTCACCTCCTTTGTACTGAGGTGGAAGCAGAAATGTCAGACACAGATATCTGAATACCTGCACAGATGAAACCCAACCTGTCAGCATGGATGGATGTGAGAAAAGATTCACATTATTTTTAATTTGGGTGAAGTGACGCTTTTTAGACTTTATTGAGAGCAGAATGAAATGTATATAGTTTCTTTTTTTATACTGAGTTCTGTGCTTTTTCCCCCCTCAATACCAAAGCTCTAGCAGACCTCCAGGTACAGATCCTCTATCTGCTTCTAATTCCTCCAAGCAGGTCTTATAATTACATGGACTTAAATGGTACATGACTGAAATAAAGGCAGTACAGACATTGACTAATAGATTTTTCTGCCACTGCAAACACAAACTATAAACCCTATTTAGTGTTCTGGTCTCTTGAAGGCCGGTCTCTGCCAGGGACACATAAAACCCTTGCATGGGCTGAGAGGATCAGCACCATCAATGTACCCTTTATGTCCTGTGGTTAATTTTAGACTCTGTCATTGTGTTACTACACACAGTCCGACTGTATCCCATCACTAAAATCTCACTAGGCTAGTTTCTGTGGTACCCAGTAAATATATATGGTCCCTAATAGCTGGTATAACCTTCTGGTCTCCAGTCTAACAGACTGCTAACTCCCATTCTTTAACCCAAGCATATCCAACTTTAACTTTAACTTTATCCATGTTTTTAACAGCTACATTTACTGTTTCAGACCATTTTTAGTCTTAAGAAATGCAGGTCTGACTTAATCTGGCTCAAACTAAGGAGTCTTTGACAAACTGGACTTTGTACCCAACCTTAACATGAAGTGTATTTCCTCAGTTTCCCATATGTTTTGCAAACATGATACTTATACAGTATGTGAGTTTATGTTTTTACTTGTCCTTTGCATTTGCTTGCAGTGCTGTGACTTGTTTTCATTGGTGCTGTAGGGTGGCGTCCCAGCTTCAAATACTACAACATGTGGGTTTCTCTTGCCGGAGCCATACTGTGCTGTGTGGTGATGTTTGTCATCAACTGGTGGGCTGCTCTCCTGACAAATGTCATTGTTCTGGGTCTTTTTATCTACGTCAGCTATAAGAAGCCAGGTGAGTTACGAGGTATTACATTGGAACAGTTTAGCCAATGGGTTTATGACAACATTTCCTATTTCTGTTTACAGAATGCCCTCAGAATAACTTTAAAAAAAATACTACAACCACAAAAACATGACTCATAGTGACATTCATTTGACAATATATAATAGTTAAGGAAAAGATTATCTTCCCACCTGTTTCACTTATGTTGCTTCAATGTAACCTGTTCTCATTTGAAGAAGAAATTGAAATGTAAATTCTGTTAAGAATAAAATGGACCAAATGAAAAGGCTTGTAGTAGGGTGACTCGGCTAGCCAAGCTTCACCAGAAATGTAAACCTTACAGCATCCAACGACTCCAATGCTGTCTGATTATCAAGTTATTTATGTGACCTATGTCTGAAATCTAAAGATGGACTCTTCAGATCACAGAACACTGTAAACAAACTGAATTATTATGTGAATTATAGAAATATATCACACTGCTACAGGATACTGAGCTGCCCCTCCCCCCCCCATACCCATCACCTCTTCAAACAAAAGCTGCTCTGAACACACTCAGTTTGACATGCATTTACATACACATACATGGCCTTCTCAATGCCTGTAATGCCACATGGGTCAGATGTCCTTTGGCCAATCAGGACGACCCATAAACACACTTCCTAACTGCACTGTGTGTTTCTGCCTACGCGATTCCTCCCTCCAGATGTGAACTGGGGCTCATCGACCCAGGCTCTGACCTACCACCAGGCCCTGACCCACACTCTGCACCTCAGCGGAGTGGAGGACCATATCAAGAACTTCAGGTACCAAACACAAAGAAACCTTCCCTGCTAACTAACTAAACACGCCTGGGGTTGCCGTAAACTGAAGCATGCAGTGTTTTTTTGACTGCAAGTGTAGACGGTCACTGACTGATGGCCATGCGTGCTAATATTTTACCATATACAGTCTATATATACCATGCTAATCAGATCATGTGTTCATCAGATCAACGTTAGACATAGACTAGCGTTATGGCATCAGATCATATCTGGAGGTGATATATGACACTAATGGACATTTAACGAAAACTAGTTATTCGGTGACAAGTCACAGCCACCTCCACAAACTCAACCCGACTAATATTTGTAATATTTGTGTAATTTGAAGTTATGGTCTAAGGGAAATGAGGCTAACTGCCCAACACAGTTTATAGTTTTCAAGTGCAGCGAGATCAGATGTTGAACTGTATTTGTTTCCAGGGCCGGGCTGTATTGTTGAAAGCACTACATTATTTAAAGCATATAACTCATTTGGTTTTGAACACAGCTGGCCTGGAATTATTTGAATTAGTTATTTCAGTATCCACAATGTTGCGTTTTCGGATTGCCTCTACATGTAGCACATGGTACACTAGTGTTTCTGAGGATTACTAGTGATATTGTGCCTTTTGACTGTTCCCATGGCAACAAACCAAGCAGGAGATTAAAAGACATCTGATGGTATCTTCAGAATGACTTGTGTGTTCCTCTTCTCTCCTCTCACCTCCACCATTAAATCCCATGGTGCTTAACATATTTGCTTTGATGTACGCTACTCTGCTCCTGTTCTGTTTGTTTCTGTGCTGAGAGGACTGCAGGCCACCTTAACGTCAGAACAAAAGGTGGCTGCAGACTTAAAAGCTAATAATGCTGTAAATGCCACAGCAGAAGTTCTACAAACAGTAAAAAGTGCCAGTAATCTGATGTGTGGATGTTTTCTCTGTGTTTGACTGTAGACCTCAGTGTTTGGTGATGACGGGTTACCCCAACTCTCGTCCAGCTCTCCTAGACCTGGTCCACAGCTTCACCAAGAACGTAGGCCTAATGATCTGCGGTCACGTTCGCACGGTGAGCACATACTCTGTAATTGTTCATTTGCTTTTTGTGGTCATTAAGAACATGTTGTAAAAACCCACAAATGATCCTAAATTGCCTTTGAGACCTGTGGTGCTCCCAGCTCAGTCTGACATTACTGAAAGCTTCTGAATAAATACCGCAGAAGCTTTCAGACAAACTGTATGATGTCAACTTGTTGACTCCATCAGGTACACAGTAATTAAGCATATCGTTAGGTATCTCGCTATGAAGTGGAATGAATCAAAATTCCTCTCTGTATTTTAACCCTTTGCACTCTTGATACTCCAGCTGTAATGTAGCTGTTTTAAAACTTCAGGTGATTGCCCTTCTACATCTACACCCACCACAAGAGCTTCAGCAAACTGTTCTCACACAGGGGCTGATGTCAGTGACTAGCAACTGAATTGAAAGAGAGGCTTAACTACACCACGAGGGCCCCTGGATTGGGTTACACCAACTATGTGTGTCCATTATTCAGTGAGTCAGTAAAGTCCTCACTAAGGTCTTAGCCACTGCTAGATGGTCTCATACTATTCAATAAATAAATTGAGTTGCACCATCAAAAGGACTGTTTTAGTCATGCACAGAGCTTAGTAATGTGTTCATTGTTTGCTAGGACCCATTTGTAGCAATGTCCAGTTAGACCAATCAGTGTGCACATTGAACCAATATGGAAGCTTCAACACAAATCCCAGAAGTTACAGTTTACAGGAGCCAAATTAAATGTCACCACCAGTCCTCCTACTCCATGTATTCATCATGTTTTGTGCTTTAAGTTAATTTTGTCAGACAACAAGCAATACATTTGGTGATGTTAATTTCCAATGCAAACATATAACATTAAGAATATTTTCGATAAGAAGACCTTTTTTTTGTAAAGATACTTTTTGGACATGTTTTTGCCTTTATTGGATAGAGTGGGGTGAAGAGACAGACAGGAAATGGGCGGAGCAAGAGAGGAGCATGGCAAATGTTGATCAGGATGTGTAGTGAGCTGGACATTTTGCAGTTAAATTGAAAAAAACATCCAAACTTGTTTGGATAAACTATGCAATGGAGACACCATTTTAAAATAATCTCAAAAATATCTTTGACATTTGTTTGACTATCAGGACCAAATGCTGATCGATATTTTCACTTCTTCCGCTAAGTTAATTCATTGTTTGTACATGCCAAGTTAATTCCCCTTCTAAAATCATCACTGTTGTGTGATTTCTTACCTGTCTTTGCTCAGGCACGGTATAACTCTCTCTGAGTCAGCTCAGAAATGAGGTGGCATGGGACTGGATATGTCCCATATCCAATGGTGATCCAGCTGATGCGTTTGTTCCACTCCTGTACGCAGTATATGGTGTAAACAGCCTTTTAGTAATCCCCTGCCAGGCATAACTGCTTTACAATGGAAAGGCCATTTTGATTGGCTGAATGCAGGCTCTGTGCAGTCCAGCAGCTCTCTGGCTCTGTGGAACATGTTGTACTTCACAAGTGCCCTCTGATTTGCCCTCCTGCCTCTTCTGTTGCTGCCATAAGGACTGGGAGAGAGTTCAGCAAGTTAAATGGTGTAATCATTCCCAGCTAATGGCATTACAGTTTCCTGGCTGAAAGGTAGCTTTGTGAGCTCTTCTCTTCACAAATAAACAAAGTCCCTAATGAGGCGATTCAGAGCAGAACTTTGTTCTACAGGTTGAATTCTTTATTCTGAATTAAGCATCCTGTGTTATCTGATCTTGGAAATGTTGACCTGCAGTATTGTCTGTATGGTCATTTCATTTGTTACAAACTTCCAATATTGCTGAATGCAAAGCTGTGGCATTAGTTATATTTGCTGCGTATACCTCCCCACAGGGCTGCAGAAGGCCAAACTTCAAAGATCTGGCCACAGACCAGGCCCGGTACCAGCGCTGGCTGCTGAAGAATGAGACCAAGTCCTTCTATACACCAGTGTTTGCTGAGGACATAAGGCAGGGCACACAGTACCTGCTCCAGGTAGGAATCAGCACTGCTACCAAGGTGCTAGCTCTGATTCAGCCTCTGTTGTTCTGGAGGTTATCACTGAGTGTAAACAGCAAACTACTGTACTGAAACAAGTTAACCGTCTACATGCAGGAAGCATGGTCCAAGCCTCTGGTAGACTTGCACAGCCATTGCCAACAAGCAGCAACAGCTCACAGTGTTGGCTCACTGCTCCGTTTGTGCTTGTTGGTGTTCATAAGTTGGTTTTCTTCTACAGGCACATTTTTCACTCTTGTTTAAAAAAATGTTGCCAACAAGAAATGATGTTTGAAATGATTTTTTGAGGATAGTTCTATTTGTTGTGTAAGGGGCTATGAAGTTTATTGAATTTGGGGCCTGCATGCCCTTAAACTCAAATAATCTCGATCCATGTCAAATCAAATTAAGCTTTGGTTTGCGTACAGTAAATGTTAATAGGATACATTCATTGTTGATTATTCTGTGCATGGGATATGTTGACATGAAGAAAAATACAAAATGTCCCAGGAGTTATCCCTTAACCCTAAATAAGGTATTTAACAGCTGAACATTTGAACTAGTTTTAGAACACTTCAGTCTGTGTGCCGTGCTATTCTTCTGTTGAGAAACTGCTCAGAGGTGATTCAGTGCTGACAAGCTCACAAGTGTTAAAACTGGTAGTGATAGCTTGCCAGAATGTCTTCAGGTTCAGCCTTTAAATACACTGCAGAATGTTCTTGGTGTACACATGTATGTATATATGTACATGAATACCTGTATATATTGTTTTATTTTATATTTTACCATATTTTAATATACAATTAATTATATGTCGTGTGTGTGGCATGAAGGAACTACAGACTTCGTTTGTTATGCAGCCTTGTGTTGTATAACAAATAAACTGCCATGTACCTTTTTAAGCAATGAGTCAAGGTGTGAATTCATTCGATCCTGATTTCAATTCTTCTCCCTCCCGAGGCTGCTGGTTTGGGTCGTCTCAAGCCAAACACCCTGGTGCTCGGCTTTAAGAACGACTGGAGGGACGGCGACATGATGAACGTGGAGACTTACATCAGTATGATCCAGTGAGTAGAGCTCCTTAAGAGAGACAGATTTAACCTTCATGTTGTAACACAGTTTGTCCTCTAAACTCTAAACTGACTTACAGAAGTAGCCCAATTAAAGACAATATTTTCTGGGAATTCCATGTGGAAACGTCGCGTCACATATAGACATAAGTGTTACAAACTCAACATCTCTCTGAAGTAGAGTAATGCTATGTCAATGCTGTGCTCCTCATGGTTGGTTAACACACCAGTCCTCTGGTTAATACTGGTCTCTATGAAAAAGAATATTGTTAATGTAAATGTTAACTGATATTTAAAAGCTGTCAGATTTACTGTACATCTTCTTATTTATTGTTTTGTTGAAAGAACTTTCTGAAAACAGGTTTTACAAAAGATGTCTTACAATCAGGGTGGTCTCATGTTGGGACCAAGCTGTTATTTTATAACATTTACATCATCCATTTTTTCTTTGTTGTTTTTTTTAACCGCACTACGTCAGTACAGCAGTGACGCAGCGTTTGCAGATGGCATCAAATCAAAATGTTGTGGTGCTTCATTGATTTCCAAAGTATTTGACAAGTTTCTGTCAACAGAATAATCATTGAGTGTGTTTGCTTAGTCAGCCCCCCCTCCTTCACACAGGCTTCAGAAACATGTGTGATATCACAGACACAGGGGCGTAGGGTGATCATGTGTTTGTGGTAACTTAATGCAGCAAAACTTACATGCATGCAGCATGTCAGCACAACATATGCTGAAATATTAAAGGCTTATGTTTAAAGACCTCGAGTGATGTAATAATGCGTGAGTTGCCTTACACCCCTTTTCATTTTAGTTTATTATATGCTTAATTTGTGCATTAATTATTAACAAACATAATTTCAATTAAAGCTGCAAGCAGCGTGGAGCGGGCCCTCACACGTGTAGCGTGTTGAGGTGTGAGAGGGCCCCGTGGCAGATTCAGGAGCTCTGCTGGTGTCACTGTGAATTTGCAACGTGTTTCGGACGCTGCACAAAGGTGTTAATCATCACTTCCTGTGTCTCCTTTGTGGCGCTACATACCACTTGGCGCAGGACTTTTATTAAACGTGTTAAATTTGGTACAGATGTGAGCATGTACAGTCAAGTTACAACAACTTTCTGTGTCATGGCAAAGAGTTTAACTTGGCTGCCACGCCTCAGCCACGCTCTTAACTGCAAACTCACAACTTTTACAACATGGCTTCATCAATGTGATAAAGATTTTCTCAGACAGTTTTGAAGTTGATGTCCAACCTGCTAGGAGCAGCACAGTACAACATAAAATGTGTCATTTTCTATTGCCAGCAGGTGGCGCTCTGACTTTGAGTGAATACTTGCATATGGATGTGTTCAGGGCGGGACTCTTATAATGCATCCCAAATTTGTACTTCATGTTGGGATTAGGCAATGGCTCCAAGAGGCTTTTTTTGTACGTCTGGACATGATACGCGTATCACAGAAATTTCGTACATAGGTGAAACTGTCCGGGGGCTGCTCTGCGGGGGGCGCTAGCAAGCCATTTTGCCACGCTCAAAGCCCGTAAAATACGATTTTTTTCACCGCGCCTGAGTTATGTGCAAAATTGAGGTTAGTTTGCAGAAAAAAAGAACGTTTTCATGCTCGGGCCCTAATAAATTTAATGAACACAAGCTAATTGGTTTGAACGTCAGGTCAGGGGCCCCATGGCACAGACCCTGCAGTCACAGCCAGCATGCTCCCTTTTCAAAAGAAACTAAAACCGAGTGTTCTTCATAGACATTAAAGTACAGTAAGATCAGTGTAGTACCACACACTCTGTAAGCATTAACACAGGAGTACGGTGTTGGTCCATGTGAAATCCTGTTCCCCTGCTGAAACCTAAATCAGTCATGTGAGACTGTGACTGAAGGACTTAAGCTGAGTGGGTGTGGGGATTATGGCATTAGAGCTGAAGGTCAGAGATGGTTGAGCTCCACAATATTACAATCACAGCTAATACACTCAGAAATGTTCCTTTACTTTCCATCCAGTGAGGAGCCGTGGCAGCGTGCACACTACAAGGTTCATCCTGCACAGCTGAGAGACATCTGAGCCTGGCCTTATCTACACTCTGCTTAATAGTCCGAGTCTGTTTAGCTGAGCATGTCGCGCTTCATTCTGTCCCCTGCTGATGTCAATCTTTTATTTATGTGTGTTTCCTCTCAGCGATGCATTTGACTTCCAGTTTGGTGCTGTTATTCTGCGTCTGAAAGAGGGGCTGGACGTGTCCCATATCCAAGGACAAGGTATCAAACATATGCATACATGCACAACATGGGTCCTGAGAGGCGATTAGCAAAATGGTGGAAATCCATGTGATTTTTCCAGTATTTATATGTAACACAAAATGACAGATGTATCCAAAATCCCAAATCTTTTGCTGACTGGATCAGGGTTATCTCAGCTTGGAGGCAGCGTGGCTCTGCTTAACCACAGCCAGCCTCTGCAGTGCAGCATTTCACTGCATGCAGAGTGTGTGAATGAGGAACAACTCAAACACTGAGACTGGCAAAATGCATGGATTTGCTAAACTGTGGCGCTAATTATCATTAGCCAAGATTAGCATAGAGAACATTCATGTAGGCTAGCAGCTTCTTGTTTGATGCCGACTGTCACTTTTACAGTTAAAATGACAAAAGATAAGCGGTGGCAGGTCGGCTGTAATTAATATTAATTCTGTGAGTAACATACGATGACGACGTTAGTTTGGTTTGTTGTCTGGTTTGTGTGCTCTCTGCAGCCGCTGCCGACATTGCTGTGAGCGAATGAGCTCCACCCTGTAACACCACTGTGCAATCAGTGAACTGGGTTCAGCTCCAACCCTTAAACTTTCGTATCATAAGAATAATCTAAGCTTATCAATTTAATGGTTTTGGATCAGGACCTTCAGTATTTGCTTGTGAAAAATCAGGTGTGCAAAACTGAATATCTACAGCTGACATTACATATACATTTAATCAACATTTAAGTAAATCAAAGTATGGTATTAAACTCTCTGTATCAGCAGATACCCTCTCTAAAGGACTCGTGATCAGGACTTGATTAAGACAGCTGTAATTTTTAATTGAGTTGCATTTTGGGAAATGTAAGATTTCCAGCGAGGACCTAACTAAAGGTCGGGATTTTTCGGCCTCTGCTGCTTCGAATTTGTTGATACATTTTTCCCCTTCTGTCTCTTGTAAGTCCCCCCACTTTATGGAAGTAATACACTAAAGAAATGCTATGAAGACTGTAGTGTAGTCTGATTTCCTTTTTCTCACCCTCACGTTCTGTAAACATTGTTACTATCTTCCATCTTGTTTTCTCTTCTTCCTGCCTCCCCCCTCCCTCTGTCCTCTCATTCCTTTTCCTCCCAGATGAGTTGCTGTCCTCCCAGGAGAAGTCCTCGGGGATGAAAGATGTGATCGTGTCCATAGACACGAGCAAAGACTCTGACGCCGATTCATCCAAGCCATCCTCCAAGGCCACCAGCCTCCAGAACAGTCCGGCTATACAGAAAGGTTAGGAGCCTCAGTGTGAACGTCTGGTCATTCATCTCAGTAACGTTTTCTATCTTCACTGAAACTACCAAGCAGACTGCCTCTACAAACACACACACATACACACACACACTGCCCTGACAGGAAGTCTCCTCAGTTACCCATGGCCCCAGTCGTCCCACACACCCAGTGTGTTAGTCCACATGTGTCTCAGGCTGCACTGTGTCACCCACACAGTTCCCAGATTGTCTGAACTATAGTACCAAACATTCCAACTGCAGCCTGAGCACCAGGTCTCATCCGGTCTGGACTCATGAAGGCTGGTAAGAATGTGGTGTGGATATTTATTGTTGTTAAACTGGGTCAAGCTTTTTATATAACACAGCTCTTTAGCACTGCATGCTTAGTTTATTTTTGTAGATTGTAATCATATTTTACTAAGACCCCGTTTTACTCTGCTGTTGATGTAAACTCTTCCATTTTAATCTGTTGTCTTAATAAATTCACAAACACATACATTTCCACAGCAATAATTCCATCAATTACAACAAATTTTAACAGAAATGTTGTGGTTTTGTTCAGATTTTTAATTCCAATTGCTTATATATTCAAAAGACATTCAACACTTGCTGCAGATGTTTCACATTACAAACCTTCTAAAGGCTAAAGACTCTCTACTATACTCTTATACTAAATACTCATTTTGTAAGACCACATTCTAATGTAAGAAAAAGACATATATTTATGAATGTCCATTCAGCATAATTGCTAGTGGTAATTAATGTGCACTTAATGTCCAATTAAGGGGATGCAAACATGTTTTTCTGGTTGGAGCCACAAGAAGCAGCAAAGTGGAGATGAATGCCTCGATTTGGCTAAACCTCTTAGTCCAGGCCAAAACTCCTACCTGAGCCATCAATAAGACACAATCTTTGCCCACTTCCCCTGATTCTGAATCAGCCTCCTCACTGTGAGACTTACATTTTGATCCAAGCAGTAGTTCAGCTTTGAGAATAAGAACTGATTCACGCGTATGTAATATGCTCACGTCATGAATGTTACTTAACAAATGGGCAGTGCAATCCATATTGATTTAAGTAGAGAGTCTTGGCTCAGAGCTGCTGCTTTTATGTTCAGGTCAGGCCTGAAAACTTTCCAGAAATCGAGAGAAAAAGTTGAGCTCTCTTGCAGTGGAAAAGTTTGAGCAAAGGTTTTTGTTTTTTCATGCAGTGTTAGCGTCACGCTAAACCTTCTCCTGGGACCGTGTGTGTGTGTGTGTGTGTGTATCTGCTTTGTTGTACTTTTGATATTTTATACTATACATTTTCTGTTGTGCTAAACTTCGTCTTGATTGATGACCAAGAAAGCCTGATTGTACATTAAATCAACATTTTACATCAATTATGATTTTTTTTTTCTCTCCTCTTGTCTCGCATTTCCCAGATGACGATGATGATGGCAAAGCTCCAACTCAGCCCCTGTTGAAAAAAGGCAGGAGATCCACTTTATTGGGTTCCCTTAAAACCTTTCTCTTTCTTTCTTCGTCTCTTTTTGTTATCTTTTGTGTGCTCTTTTCCTCTGAAGTCATATTGTCTCTATCCTCACGCTCTCGTCATCGCCTCATATTTCACAGTATATCTTGAATTCCTCTTGTATTAACATACTGTTCTGCACACTGCTGCCTCTGTCTTGTGTCTCTGCCAGTCCTGCCCTTTGTTTCTAGCCTGCTAGCTACGTGGCTTTGGGGAATAACACTTTGTCTTTTCCTCTCTTTCTCCTGCTCTCCTGTTAACAGTCTCCAGCTTGTAGCTAAAGCCCAGTCTCTGAAGCCGTTTGTGATAGTGCCTTTAACTCCAAGTCATTAATATGGTGTGGGTGTGTCTGTGTGTGTGTGCAAAAAGTTCACTTTCCTCCAAAGTGTCTTCATTCTCTGCTGCCTGCTGCTGCTTGTTTCTCTGCAGGTGGCAGTTTGTCTGTAGCTTTCTTTTCCAGGATGAAAGCCTCTCTCCTGTTTTCATGTTTCCAGCTAACCCTGAACCTCTCACAGCATCTCTCCCTGTTCCCTTCCTGTTCAGTGCTGATGGTGTTTCCCCCGTGTTCATTAAGATATCCAGACATTAGATATATAGTACATATATTAGTGCTGGGCAACGATTAAAATTTTTAATCGCATGATTTTCTGCGAAAATCAGATTAATCAGAATTAATCACAATGTCACAGCAATTCTGAGCCCATTCACGGACTTTTTCCCCCACACATAAAGACAAATAGTAATTCATTTCAGCTCTAAAAGCTTGTTGCAGACTCTTGACATTTCTGCAGATCAGAGGTCTTCATGGGTCTAAAAAGGCCTGGAAATTTACTACCCAGATCATTTGAAAGTTGAACCCATACCCATCTAGGACCCAGCAATGCTGGAGCCGAAGGCACAGACACAGACCAGATGCACTTTGCTTGCAGATGCTGTTGCACTCAACACACACTGCACTTCCATCATGATACACGCTGCCTGATCGCGGCCAAGTCTTCTCAGATACTCTCAGGTATTACACATAATGTTCAAAAAGACCTGGGTAGGGTTTCGGGTACTGGGGTTCTGGTGGACCAATGAAGACCTCCACTGCAGATAGATTACTACAAAAAAAAATCATAATACCAGTGGCTGGCTGGAAGGTAGGAAATCAGTCCTAAAACCTAAGCAATCTGAAGGCAGCGTTATCCTGCAGACACACTGAACAGTTTCCAGTCCACAGAGTCCAACACCACCTAGGAGACTGACACACAGTCTACTGGGGATGTTTGATGTTTGGTTAGTGTCCAACCTGAGTTCCACTCTCAGGTTGCTAATATACAGTTTTATGTTGCCATCTAAAAGAGCTTTTGCTGTGTGTGTGTGTGTGTGTGTGTGTGTGTGTGTGTATCTGTGTGTGTGTGTGTGGCAACCATCCTCGCAGACAAGAAAAGCCCGACTGTACCGCTGAATGTGTCTGACCAGAGGCTGCTGGAGGCCAGCCAGCAGTTCCAGAAGAAACAAGGGAAAGGCACAGTGGATGTCTGGTGGCTGTTTGATGATGGAGGTGAGTCTGGGAGAAAGAGACATGTCCCACGTATCAAACATAGTCCAAATAGCTGTGAGCGGCAGTGCACAAGCTTTACTGAATGAGGACCAGGAAAACCAAATTATACCTTTTATTGTTAATACTACTGTGACACTACAGCTTGTATGTCGGGCAGGCAGGCATCACTTTTTGCTGCCAAAGTATTTGGTAGCTAATGTTATTTTAGTCAGAATGTACAATTTGATGCTCCTGAATAGTATGAAGGCCTAAAAGGAAAAAAAACAGTTTGCGGCATGTGCCTTCATTATGACTTGTGTCTGTATCCATAAAGTAAATACCACTACAAACTGAAATTTGTTTTAAATATGTTGTCTATTGTCTGAAAAATACTGTTCTAAAACTTAAAGGATTCTTTTCAAAGATAATAAAATGATTTTACCTTGTAGCACTTTGAGATTTGTTTCAAATGTAAAGTCCATTACAAAGAAAATGTATTATTATTTAGGGCTGAATGTTTTCAAATTAAACTGGCGATTTGAAAGAACCTGCTTAGCTAATCGTGAAGACTGCCATTAAAAATGTTTGTTAGCACAACTGCGCTGCAGTTTAGTCTGGCGTCAGCTCACACTGAAGTGTTTCAGCAGCGGAGCGTTTAGCCTGCTCCACGTTGTTGACGTGTTGTTAATTTGTCATTTTGTGTGCTACAGATATCAGCTCTCTGTGAACAGGTTTTGTTCCGCTCTGTGCATGGCGACATATCCCACATGGAGCATTTCTGACTTGTTCAGGTTTTGTTGATGTGTCTGACCAGAGGCAATGGCAAAGCAATCCACAGCTGTTTAGAGGACCATCTCCACCGGCTGTGCTGATCAATAGAGCTGACAGAGCCAATATGTTAATATGACTCGTTCTGTATTTGGCACAGTGATTTTGGGTGTAAAGATGTGAACAAGGCCAGAGGCATGACTCATGTGACACTTCCAATCTGTCTCATCATCATCATGATGTCAGCCCTCTTCACTACTGACAGTCTTGGAGCGCCCTGATCTCAGTTCTGAACTGCTGTTTTAAAGCTGATTATTTGGGTGACAATTTATTCTGCAGTCAAAGTCACTTGGACCATTTATTGAAATATTTTACCTGCAAATATCCATGTACACAGCTCCTCTGACTCCAACACATTTTTCTCAAGTGTCTGAAGTGCAGTGTTTGTAAACAGGAAGGCGGTGAAGGATCATGTTTGTGTTGCTGCAGCAGTGACTCCTAGTTGCTCAGGTGGTCTGCACAAAGCAAGTTGGCTGTATTTGAAAGACAGAATAAAACATGCTGTTGTCTGCTGAGATTCTGAAGCTCTGATGTTTTGACTGAGACGTAGCAGTTTAATATTTCCAACTCAGAGGTTTGTTGTCTCCTGTTCAGGTCTGACCCTGCTGATCCCCTACCTACTGACCAACAAGAAGAGGTGGAAGGACTGCAAGATCCGTGTCTTCATTGGAGGAAAGATCAACAGGATTGATCATGACCGCCGAGCGTGAGTACCGCACGTTGCTCCCATCCAGCGTGAGGACACAAGTAGATAACATGAGGTCACAGAAGTTTTCCGTTATGTAGCACACCTGCTGCATCAGCTGTTTTACTGAGAATTTATGACCTGCTTCTGCCAAAACTATTGGATTGTTGTAAAACTTGTAAAAAGGTATAATAATTGTTGTTAATCAATATAAAAAACTCTTTTCTGATGTATGCTGTCATATTAATTAGGGCCTGAGGATGAAACATGTCCAGAACTGAGCAGTACCCTAAAACTAACAGGAAGTTGGCCATTTTGGACTGAATCATCATTTTTGACGATTTACAGATTCCGTACTTTAATGAACTCGAACTTCAAATTTTCGGCGTGCAGTCTAAAGCCATTGTCAATAAAAAATGGTGTGTTATTTATTAGGTTAAATCAAAGGCTGTTTAAAGACAGTGATTCGCCATGAAACAGGAAGTTGTTGTAACTTCCCTGTATATGCTCGAATCTCTTGCAGCTTAAATTTGCATCATGTTTATAGGTCACTATTACTCGCTCTGATTCTGCTGACGATGTCTTTAAATGGAGGTGAAGCTTTGTCACGGAAAGCAGGCGAGCAACTTGTTAGCAGTGAGCGCAGAGCAGCCATCTGCTTTCCTTTCAGCTCCACACTCCTCTGCTCAGCTGCTGCTGACAACACGACTCACTGACACCACTTGTCATGTTACCGTGACACATTCATATACATGTCTAAAGTTCATTTTAACTTGCCATTTGTAAAGTTTTCACATTTGATATTGGCCATTCCAACGTGACAGTTTGATTGATTTCCTTGGTGCAGACTTTGGCACACAGTGGAGGACAACACTGCATAAAATTACAGATTTATCTCTGCATAACAAATGGTCAGTGTGGCTGGTTTTAATTTATTTCACTTTGAAGTTACTGTAAATGAAATGCTTTGACTTAATTGACTTTGAGTTATAATGTCATATTTTGTAGGCATCAGATTGAAACTTACAGCCTCTGAGTCTGATGTAAAGCTGACTTAGTGCCTCTAAGGGCTGAAGAAGTAACTAAAGGAGCAGCCAGTATGGTTAACTTTTACATTATTGATGATCAGTTTGCAAAAATATGTCTGACTCCTGAGGTTTATAATTAAACCAATATCTCTGTAGGCCATGAGATGTAGCTGAGAGCTACACAAAATTTTAGTAAGTGGACCTTGTGCTAAAGAAATGTTGACATTTTTCCATCATTACTAATTAAACTTGACTTTGTTGAGACTTAAAAGCTGCAGAGAGCTAATCCACCAGAGTGAATGTTTAGCTGCCTTCATTCCTGTATTGGATGGATGTCATTGTCATGTGGGTTAGGGTTAGGGGTCATTGTACCTCTGTTGCAAACATCAATGTATGCAAATTTGTCATGTGGTTCTGAAGCTGACTGCAGGTCTGCTTTCAACACTCAGGGGCTGCCTGAGTGATTACTTCACTTCCACAGGAAGTAAAGCCATCTAAATGTTTACTGTGGGAGTTTAGCTGACATCAAGTTTCCATAAAGTCTCCACAAACTGATTTTGATGGTGTGTTGAAATGACTGAGGCTGTTGTCTGCCTAAAAGAAATGCATCTGAAATAATAGAGCTGACTGTGGCCATCTGTAATGGCAATTATACTTTGTGGTTAATAAGCAAAAACAGAAAAACCACCAGTATGGAGGCTGAAAAATAGACAAACTAAACACTGGAGCCGAAGTGTTCGGCACAACAACACATGATGTGGACATCCTGTGGCTGTATTCCTCCTGGGCCATGTCTTCATCAGAGCCATTAGTGTGTGGCCACAAGTGGAAATGTCATTGTTATTGTGGGGAGAAACTTTCTCATCAAATCTCATTACAATCTGTTAATCATTGAACTTTGCTGACATGAAGACATGTGGAGTGCTTCAGACAGAAGTTTTCGGTGTTAGCTATGTATAAACATTGAGAGAAATGTTAAATGTTTCACAAGTTGCTTTCTTTCCTGGAGTGAGATGAGAATATCGATATCACTCATGCCTGTGCTTGGTGCAGACCTGGAGTCAGGATGCTGTTAGCTTAGCTTTACATAAAAACTGGAAGATTGCTGAAAGAGATCAAATCAGCCTTTTTCAAAAGAGGGCGACATATTCTTTTATGGACGTGGTGTTTCCAATATTATCTATATCTGCGTACACCTTAACCTAAACCAACAGAATCTGTTTTCAGCACAAAGGCTGCTCAGCTTGCCCCCCCCCCACACACACACACACACACACTCGTTTCCCCCGTCTCTCTTTGTCCCCTACAGCTGCCTCCTACGTCCTTTTGTTGGATAAAATTAGCTGGCTGCTAGCAGCCGGGTCTTTTATCTGCATGTGTGAGCACACGGCTCTATGTGCACTTTGAAATTTCCTTTGTGTTTGTTTACTGTACAACTACAGACTGGCCATTTCAACAGATATCTGACACCTCAGTGTTTCCCTGTCACAGTTGCATGGATTCACACTGTTTTTTCACCAATAAGCAAGTACAGGCAAGTTGCAGTTTATCTTTGTTAAAATAGACGCTCTTTGCTGCCATGCTTTTTGATTGTGTCGGCGCCTGCTTGTATGTTTATCTGTGACCTGCCTTCTTTTGAATTCATTCAGTTCAAAAGGTCATTTCACTCAAATTACACGCAAAACACATTGTACCTCTGCAGATCTGCCTTTAAATAGTTGTCATAGGGAGAGTTTCTTTGATAGATGGCCGTCCCTCCTACAGCACTGACGCCTGACTCGTTTCTGTAAAGACACAAGCTTAAAATCACACACATCGCCTTATCAAGCGTTAGCATTCATTTACAGTGGTGCTTGTGTTAGGAGAAACTTGAATGCAGAAGAGGAGCTGGTGGGTGGGACACAGTCGTTTGACTGATTGTTAATAGAAAATCATGATCAGTGCAGCGTTAGGGTTTGTTTTGGCTTTCACATTTGAAACCAGGCCGTGATGGTGGTACATAAACAGCATGTAAATCTACCCATATGTGACAGATAAGGCTTTCAAGCACTCAACATCTTTGAAGTTGAAGCTGAAGGAAATTACTCTCATACACAGAATGCCACAGTGCTCCCAGTAAAGCCTGTCCTACCTGCCTGTGCCCTCCAGCAGCCCCATGTTCAAACAGAGCTATTTAAAGCAGCTCTCCCCGGCCTTTAGGCAGCTCTCTGTCTTGCGGGTGAGTGCCAGTATTTATCCAAAAGCTCTTTGTTTTTGCTTTTTCTGTGCAGGATGGCCACTCTGCTGAGCAAGTTCAGAATAGACTTCTCGGACATCAACGTGCTCGGAGACATAAACACCAAGCCCAAGAAGGAGCAGTAAGTCGTCTTCAATGAAATTCAAAGCACAAAGCTTTTCTACCTGCTGAGTCTTTCATATTTTGATCATTCCTGTGTGTCGGAATGGCTTTTATTCCACTTTAAGCTCGGGTAGGCAACGTTGGAGAAACTAGCAAGAGACTGCTAGATTTAGAAAGTATTAAATCAGTCCCCTTCTTTCAAGCCTCCCTCCAAAGCTACTCCTCCAGAACACATGTTCATGTGCATGAGCAGAGTGCAGTCAAGTAGACAGGCAGGTAGGCCAGCCAATCACTTCATTTATTGGTCGTGCTTATCACAGTCCTGCAGCCACAGATACAGATGTCATTTTTTTGTGTCAGAGCATTTGATTTATTGATTGCTGTCTGGATGTAAAGATACTTTCATCAAAGATAACAGGATGTTTCTGAACTAAACTGCCTACCCCAGCTTTATGGTCGACTCTAAAAACCGGTCAAATAAAGAGATCTCAACCACCAGCACCCACCTGGATGATGGGGATATTATTGGGATCATTGGGATCTTATTATTAGGACCAGAGGGAAGTCTGCCCCCCTACTGGCCCACCAACACCTCTTCCAGCAACAACTTAGTTTTTCCCAGGAAGTGTCCTATCCAGGTACTAGCCAAGCCCAACCCTGCATAGTCTATTATTGAGTAAGTAAGTTATTGAGCAGAAGCAGGGTACATGTCCAACACTATCATCTTCTATCACATTGTAAAATTGAGTGTATGCACATCTACATTAAGCATGGTAGGTCAAAGCTGAAACTGGAAGTAGCCCTGCAGGATGCATTGGATGTCTGCAGGAGACAGTTGTTATTCACTTTGGATTTGTTTTACTTCATCCTGGACGTTGTCCCATGCACTCTGTTGTGTCTGCACCCCAATGAAGTGTGTAGGTAAAATGTTATCATAAGCAATTGGAATGAAATAAAACTACAAAAACAAGACCCAGAAAGTTTCACTTACCATAGTACTCACCTCTATTCACGACACAGAAACCAGAGCCAGTGAAGAGTGAATCACTGCTGCCCTCATGTGGTCTGTTTGTGACAGAGCTGACATTAGATCACTGACTGCAGAGCCTGAACTTAAGGTGCCCAACTAACAGCAACATTCTAAAGGTGTCAGTTCCACACTGCCCAGACAGACTTCTGTTGCCTATTTCTTTTGTTATGTTTAAGTCACAAGGTCGAGGCTGCAATCATTTTTTGGAAAGTGGAAAACTACTTGTTACTGGGTGTACTGGCCCTTTAAAGGTATTTCAACAGGTTGAAAGGACTGAGCTTTAATCAGACATAACACAAATCTAACACTCATGACTAACATCAATTCACTTTGAGAACCTTTTAGTCGTAGTGAGGTGGAATCAGTAAAACTGAATTGGCTATATGGGCTGTGTTGGCCATTTAAATGTAGTGTAACTACTAATAAGGACTGACTGAGCCCTGTTTTTTTGGCAAGTGCAAGACTACAAACTACATATTTCATCTGGTAAAAAGGTGGATTGTTCTGCACAGAGCAAGTAAAATTAATATCATAAGACTAGTTTGCAAGAGAGACACTTCCTTTATTTTATTCACAGCCTAACCCAGCCGTGAGTCATCTTAAAGACGACAGTCTGTTTTATAAACAAGTAAATTAAACCTAGGCCTACCAAATTCCATCGGCAGTAATCATAACGTTTAGTGAGGCCTGATAAACTGCAAAACTTCAATTGTGATTATTCAGTTTTAAAAAATGTTTCCCAAATACATACCTTTGTTACAACAGACTCAAAGTGATCTTTATTGCGCGTTATGACTGAGGTAAAAGCAGCTGTAGATGAATGGATACTGGGCGTTACAGCTTTAACATCCATTTACTGCTGATGATCACTTTTCGGCCCGACACCTGTCGCTTCCTCCAGCGCATGGTCTGATTCAGATTGTGCACGAAACGAGAGGCTGTTCACAGACGGGTCTGCTGTCAATGAGAGGAGCAAGTAATAGACACCTTGCTAACCTACATTGACATCAACGAAAGTTGTGTGTGCTGACGTTTAGGGCTGGACGGCCAAAAATGTTATCACAATAAAAAGTTTCTTTCTCATATCTCATATCAAAGTTTCTCATATCTTTCGATATCGACTATTATCACGATAAGTATCAAATCGTTATATCTTTTGAGTTTAAAGGCTGATTTTTGCTCCTGAGTGAAAGTTCAGAACAAACACTTGAGGCCAAACAGTGGATCACTTCACAAATCTGAGGTAGAGCATTCAAAACAATTATTATAAAATCTTTGTCAACAAATATGCATAATTAAGTAAATATAGTAAATATAGTAAAATGAAGTAAAAACTTTTTTCAGTCCTTTTTCCTAATCCTAATTCCTAGTCCCAATTTGTGTATGATTCAAGTGAATAAACATTTATTGAATATTTATTGAACATCTGTTATATTGTTATTGAAAAAAATATATTGAGATAATTATTGTTATTGTTTTATTGTCCAGCCCTACTGATGTTCCTTATGCTAATATAGGCTGAGTTGTCAAGGGAACAATGTCAGAATGTTGCGGTTTGTTGGAAAACAGTGCACATTAGTCCGACTTTCTACAACTCCACCCAGCCCGACTGGACATGTCAAATTCTTAAGACTTCATCTGACTGACACAGACGAACACCGTTGGTGCTGGTTGGAGTCGGTCGGCGTTTGTTGGGGCAGTGTGCAAGCAGGATAAGGCTGATGATTAGATCACATTTCAGTTTGCTTTCAACAGATAATAATGAGAAAAATCTACATATTTCTCTGACTTTAGTCAGTGACTTATGACATACACACTGGTGTGCTACATGTTTCTACATAACCTTTGGTAATGTGGATCCGTAACACTGTTTTGTCTTTTTTCTGTAACTTAAAAGGGAATTAATTCCATCAGTAATAACAACACTGTACTCACCAAGTTAATATCTGAGGACACAACAAGAGAGAAGTCAGATATAGATTATCAGACAGGTTGGAAAGGCTTTTCACTTCTGTTGAGTTGTTTCAAACCTGTCTGATCAGCTGACTGCTTGTATACTTTCACCTGACCGATGTATTTGTAGCAATATCTCCTTTATTATAGACTGAAGGACCAAACGTCAATAATAAGACTCAAGTTGTAATAATTTGGAGTTATGCTTTGAAGCATAACTGAAGAGAGAACAGCACCACGTAACACTTGTGTTATGTGGTGTTTTATTGGTGGCTTTATGGTGTTGATGACTGACTTGTATAAGGGGTTAAGCATGACGTTTCTTGCACAGTGTGTCGGCCTTTGAGGAGCTGATCGAGCCGTATCGGCTGAAGGAAGACGACATGGAGCAGGAGGCTGCAGAGAGGCTGAAGAACAGCGAGCCCTGGAGGATCACCGACAACGAGCTGGAACTGTACCGCGCCAAGGTCTGCATGCTGCTGCTCACTATAGTTCATCTCTACTGTATGGCTGTGTGGATTTTAATTAGAATTTTAGAAGTTTAAACTCTCATTGAACAACATTGTGAAGTTGATACCTGAATGTTTGAACGTGGATTTGTGTTTGTTTTGGTCTCCAGACTAATCGTCAGATCAGACTCAACGAGCTGCTGAAGGAGCACTCGAGCACAGCCAACCTCATCGTCATGTAAGCTGTGTGTTTGTGTGTGTTCTTCAATAACACGGGTGGTGTTTTGTTTAATAGTTTCAGTGACAGCAGTTGTGCTCTGCTGACATTTCATTTGAATTTTAAATAATGAAAAGCAATGAGTCCCACTGAGTGTGTGAGGAGGTGTACTAACTTAACAGCTGAGGTCATTAAAGGAGAGTCCAGCCCAGTAAATTCTGCATCACTGACAAACTGACAGATGACTTCAGATTTGTTGTCATGATAACGATACAAAGTTAGCACACTGTTATCATGTGTTTTACAAACGAGCTGCAGCCTGATTGGCTCACATGCTGTGCATTTGGACACATCATTACAGTTGCTCAGTTTTACACAGGCGAAGTGTCCTGAGTGATAAGCCAATAGGTGAATGCAGACATGTTGTTTTGGTGTTTACTTTTTTCTATTTCTTTGTATTTTATAACATTCTTTTTTTCTAACTGAACACAAAGCTTTTTATAGAAACATATTTATCAAAAGCAGAGTTTAAACCAAAGCAGCCCTGTTACTGATTGTGCTCTCTCTTTCTCGCCTCCTCTTCCTCTGTGCAGGAGTCTGCCGCTGGCCAGGAAGGGCGCGGTGTCCAGTGCTCTGTACATGGCCTGGCTGGAGGCATTGTCCAAGGACCTGCCGCCCATCCTCCTGGTGCGCGGCAACCACCAGAGTGTCCTCACCTTCTACTCTTAAACACACACATGGAGATTTTCAATCTCACATCCACTTCTGCCTCTGAGAGCAGGCCCACTTACACAAACCAGTTCTAGTCCAAACCTACAGGTGCACCACATACACGGGAAGCCGGTCTGAAATTCAGCCACTGATAGAAACAATGCTAGTGATGTGAATAAAGAAAGTAAGTGATATTGGTTGAGATGTGTAAAAACCTCAAAGTGATGGAGGAACATCAAGGTGGAGGTGGTTGTAAGGTTGTCCACTCTGCTCCGTTATTTCTATTTATTCCAAGATGTCTAGCTTTTTCTCTTGTAGCTCTAGTTTCCTCTAAATTCCTCATGAAGAGTTCATGTAAGTCAAAGTTGATTTCTCTCAGGCTCCAAAGCAGTACGTGCACAATGTTCACGTTGTTCTCATGATCTGGAATATCTTGATGTCAAACTTGTGAAGTGAATTGGAGCAGTTGTGTTTGTGATGCAGCAATAATCACCCTGTTATTTTCCTTAAATATTGGGAGAGAACCATGCAGAACGCTTTGCAACACCTTCTGAAGCCTTATGGATGTGCCTTCCAGTTAAATCAGATGAAAAACTATAATCTCTATCCAGATTGACAATATTACCTATTATATTGGTGGCTAATAGTTTTATTAGGTTTTAAATATGATTCCTTCTTAGTTGGAGCATTGTATTTATGCGAGTGGATTGCATTAATCTAATGAAGTGTGTCCACTTGATTTCTCTCTCTCTCTTTTACCCTAATCAACTGTTTATTTTGAGTTTTTATTTTTTATTCACTTTTGAGTCTTCCTTATTAAAGCTGTTGAATATTTACGATAGCCTCAGCTATTCGACACAAGACACAATTTATCTTTTAGGCTCAGCTCCTAAAAATGTTACTATGGGTCTTAAATTTAAGATCTTGTTTGTTAGAAAAGATGTGAACCTAATTTTTCATGAAAAGTCTCTTCTCATGTAGCTGCTGATCGACAAAAGTTTTGTTTCTCTGTCCACATGTACGGTTCTTCGCCTGTAAAGAAACTGCTCTACCCAACAAGCTAGATAAAACCTTGCCTTAATGCTAGAACTAATGATTGTCACGAGTTCCCTTTTCTCTTATAAGCCATACTGGCTGGACGGTTTATGGGTAAATGCAGATAGTGATCATAAGATAGGGATTGTGTTTCAGCACAGCTGTCTTCTGTACTGTACATGCATCTTAATTTGCTTCACATAGTTACATGTGTTTGTCTGTTACATTGCTTGCTGTAGGCCTGTGTAGTGCTGGTGAAGTGGACAATCAACAGATACAACATATTCCACTTTGCGCCACAGTACACAGTGTTTTATGCTTATGCACGGATGTCTAGCTGCTTGTTTGTCTGGGTTTATGATGAACTGCTGGTCTCCCATTCCCACAAAGCCTAAACGGGCAGAGGGAATGAATGACATGCAAGCTTCACACTGGAAGACTTGCTGGCAGGAGGAATGTGACATTAGATTGTATCATGGCTGAGTGAAGATATACCTCTATGCATATGAGCTTGTGTTGCGTACTTGTAATAAAAGTCCATCGCTTCTTCATATGAACAGATCTGCTCGCTTCAGTTCATTTAAGGGGCACTTCTCTTTCCTTAACACTAATTCTTTCCTTCAAGAACACTGGCTTGTGGTCCAAGAAAAGAAGTTTTAAATCCTGATGTTCAATCGGTCAAATGTCAGAAAATGTTGACTTACCCAGAGGGTGTAGATTATTCTCAGATAATGAAACGGCTCTGACCTAACAGTCCTAAATGAAAGCTGGTTTCTTACTCACAGCTGCTACCTTTGTGGAGTGCTGAAGTTACATTAATTCTAAAAGTGTGTTCAGACTGAATGCAAAGTTACATTTAGAAACTTGCCATTGCACTTCCTTTTTTCGCACTTCTCCTGTCTGTGAACTGTTTCCTGTACATATTACTATTAGCACATTGCAGTGGACTGTGTGTCATCTTCATGGTGCTGGTAGCATTCATGCAGCTGCATCCCATCATCCATCACTCTGTGCTTCACCTGTAGAATGTGGAGGCCAAGACTTTCTCATATATATATATATATATATATATATATATATATATATATATATGTATGTGTGTGTGTGATGCGGGGAGAGGTGGTTATGAGTGTATAAATGTATTCGGTACATACACGTGAACTATATACACACACACAAATGCTCATCAGTGTAGTACATACTGTATGTCCTTTCCAATATGTGAAAAGCATGTGCTGGTTAAGGAACTGTAAACCTTTTTTAAACTTTGAAGGCACAGTCAAAGGCAATTCCTGGTAAGTTATAGCACACAATAGAGCCCCCCAAAATGCCAAAACATCTTCCCAGTGCACTGTTAGTGTTAGTAGAGGTCTTTTGGTCTGGTCGGACCTGTGGAAAACCTTCCCAAACAGATACGTTTTCAAAATAAAAGACCCTGTCCAAACTAGACGGCAGGATATTTAAGGCCAATCCAAAATGTGGTTGACACAAACAAATTCTGAGTTGATTGTGTTCCTCAGATCCATTTGGGTATTAGACTTCCAATAGACTGAATTTAGCTTTGACCTCAGTTTTGAGTAACCAAGAGGACCCATAAATGTGTGTACTGTGTAAACATGACCAAACTGAGTGTACTTGACCAAGGCTATGGATATATCTATTTTACCAGCCATTTAAAAAAATAGTTTCTTGCAGGTCACCCCACTTTATGAAAGTGCATCACTGCAGCACCTCTGTTAGATTGATGCCTGTCAGTGCAAGTATCTGCATCATTTCCTGTTAGTACAAATTGGTAAAGCACATCGATTTGTTTTGTAGTAACTGCTGAAACAATATACTATTACAGTTTGTATATAGCATATACTGTACTTTTTGTCAAAAGTGTTCGTAGTATGCATTTGGGACAGCACAGGTTTAAAAATATTGGTGAGCTTGAAGGAGATTCTGATATTTGGGAGCACTATTGTTCACTATAACAAAATCTCTGAACTGCATTGATTGTTCTGCTGTGAAGCACACACACTCTTACTGTTACAGAGCATCACCATTTCAAACAAGAACACGGGTTACTCTATATTTGTATATTAAAAAAAAAAATATGTATGCCTATATATATATATACACATATAAATGTATCAATCTGACCTGGAGGGGATCTGTGTCTTTGATGTGTCACATGAAATGTAACAAAAAGACCTCCTGTCAACATTTTACAACCAAATAATAGTGTTTGTGTGTGTTGTTTTCTTCATTTATATCCTGATAGATAGTTTCTAAAGCCTGTTAAACAATACTACGTTCTACTGAAGAAACCAAATGTTACCCGTACTCATGTCAGCAACTGTTATCATTTTACATCTCCTAATCCTTTGATGTATTTTTAAAATTTTTGCCAAAGCCCCTCTTCTCCTGTCCCTATCTGTTAAGTCTCAAGCCATCGTGATGGATGACAGTGTAAAGAAATCATAAACCGGTCTTTATATCTCATCATGGTCGACCTCTTGTCCACACTGCAAACATAAACTAACCTGTAAAGAAACATCATAGTCTAATGAAATGAATTAAAGGAGGGGAACAATTATGTTGAATTTCAATGTCGAGAAAGATATTTATTTTAGTTTTAAAATTTTTCTGAAATTTCCATAGGAAGTTTTTTTTGGGGGGGGTTAGTGTTTTGTCTTTAATATTTTGCTTTGGGTTGTTAATTAGCATGTTTTTTTATTATATTTTGTTGCCTTTTGATTTTAACTAATTGTCTTTTTCTCCTTTTGAGTCTGTAATTCTGTTTTCAATGCCTTTTGATGAAAAGACACCCGACAAAAGCAGATCAAACCCATTGTCTCCTGTTTTCAGACAAACATGGATGGAATCGACCCAGCTGGTTGAAGAAGTAATGTTTTGATACACTGTACTGTTAACAGTCACAGATATGCGTTTTCTAACATTTTAACATGTATGATTACCAATACTTTGTACATCTTTTATTGCAATAAATAAATCTGATAAAATGCGTTTCATCTGATTTTTCCTTTTGTGCTGTTATTTATAGGCTACTGTTCCTGGATAGGTAGGAGAGAGAGTAGGCCTACACACTGGACTACACACCTGTGCACTGCAAAAAGGTTAGAAATTGTATCACTGAGGCCAGGAAACACTAGTTGTTGGTGTTGTAAGCTGTGTAAATCCATCAGTAGACCTACATCATCTTTCAAATTATTTTCAATGGGTTTGTTTCCCTCTGAGTCTCAGCCATGGTGATTGCTAGTTGTTCGCGCGGGCGCACGCACACACCGCTTTCACACCGTTTTCTGGGAGAATTGCAACAATATGTATAGGCTCGGTGTGCTTTGTGAAAGTTACTAGGCTGGAAAGGGGAATCAGATTTGATCAATGCCGGGAACCTTGGTAGTAAGAGGGAGGGAAAATCCACAGCCGCTGCCGCCAGTTCCGGTGTCGTGCCGAAAAGTGATCGTCTGCCGAAAAATGATTACCGTCTGCTGCTGTACTTGGTATTAATCACTTTCTGGCAAGTGAAATAGCCTACAGCTTTTTTTTGGGCTTATATTGGCCATTTAAAGATATTTTAAAAGGTAAAAAGTACAAGGTGAACTGTAATCTGTCAGATATAACTCTTCTGAATGAAATCAACTAATTTCAGGGCAGAAATAATCTTTCAGTCAACAAAAGGCTTCAATCATTTACTGGCAAGTGAAATACTGCATTTTATGAGTTGTATTGGCCATTTAAAGGTATTTTAACAGGCAAAAAGGACTGGATTGGTTAAGGCCTATACATCAAGTAAAATAATGCAGAGTCATAATTATAATTACCTACAGAAAAATGTAGTTATTCGGCAGAAAAATGATTACCGGTAGGCCTATGTGTAATATCTTGTTTAAATTTGGAAAACGGGCTGTAAACTTGACTTACTGCAAACTTAGATATACAATGAAGACAATTTTGCAATTATAATTATGACTCTGCATTATTTTATTTGCTTTGTAGGCCTACCAACCAATCCAGTCCTTTAAAATACCTTTAAATGTCCAATACAACTCATAAAATGCAGTATTTCACTTGCCAGAAAATGATTGAAGCCTTTTGTTATTGACTGAAAGATTATTTCTGCCCTGAAATCAGTTGATTTCATTCAGAAGACTTATATTTGACAGATTACAGCTCACCTTGTACTTTTTAACCTTTTAAAATACCTTTAAATGGCCAATACAAGCCATAAAATGCAGTAGGTTATTTCACTTGCCAGAAAGTGATTAAAGAGACAATACAGAGGCAATACAGCTCCAGCAGACGGTAATCATTTTTCGGCAGACAATCACTTTTCGTCACAAAAGCACAGAGTTAGGGGATTATGGGAAACTTTTTTTCAGTATGAATGAAATGCAGCATATTAGCGGATATTCTTTTTGCAATTAGTGCGGGATCTCTGTATAAAAGCAGCTGTGCGTTTTGCTCTATATAGCATTAGACTGCGGAAACGTTACACTGGCCTTCAAGCAACGTGGATTCTCTGCCTCTCCTCTCTTCCTCCAGACTCTGGGACCTTGATTTCCAAAGGAAACGCAAAATTTACTTTCATCAGAGAACATAAATTTGGACCACTCAGCAGCAGTCCAGTCCTTTTTGTCTTTAGCCCAGGCGAGACGCTTCTGACGCCGTGTCTTGTTCAAGAGTGGCTTGACACAAGGAATGCGACAGCTGAAACCCAGGTCTTGCATAGGTCTGTGCGCGGTGGTTGTTGAAGCACTGCTGCAGTCCACTCTTTGTGAATCTCCCCCACATTTTTGAATGGGTTTTGTTTCACAATCCTCTCCAGGGTGCGGTTATCCCTATTGATTGTACACTTCTTTCTACCACATCTTTTCCTTCCCTTTGCCTCTCTATTAATGTGCTTGGACACAACTTTTTGATGATATTCTAATTATATGACCAGCACCTGTATATCCCCAGGGCTGACCTGGGCTGACATGCAGGACAAGATATCTTTGTGTTCTTAAATTATGTTTTGGTAAAAATTTCTATTTTAAGTTCTAAGTATGATTTTAATGTCAATATAACATTAGACTAATACAGTTATGTTCAGCCAATGACATATAATAATGACCTAATTCATTAGAAAATGACTGACAACTGAGACCAAAGATATTTTTAATTCAATAGATTAAGCCTTGTAGTTTTTAAGTTTAATTTAGAAAAAGCTTTCTTGAAACAGTTGACAAAACAGTTTACCACTATATCCACTGTGCTTTCAATCATTTCACATGATCTTCATCAGCAAATACTGTAGGGTTTACCAGCTGCCTTAAAATTAAAGATATTAAAATATATTTAGGATAAAAATGATCATTTAGATTTAAATGAGAAAAATGACAACATTTGAACATCCATAATTCTTTAACAACTGGCAAAATCAATCTGCTGATGAGGACCACATGATCAAAAGCACTAAACTGAACAGTTACTTAATGGACGTTGAAGTGAGATTGTTAAGTTTTAACACTAAGCCAAAATGAAGTATATTTGGATCCTGTGAGTGTCCTGCTCTAGCTATAACATTTTCTTTTGTCTGCAGACATTAAAGCTGCACTAATGAATATTTATACATTAATATTGGATCAAATTATTGTGTGTAATGTTAAATATATCACTCACATTGACAAACCCTCAGAGAATTATCACCCAACTCTGCTGTTCCGCTATGCTATAGATTATGAGTTCTCTTAGCTCATTGTGTTATCATTAACATAGTGTTGTACTCATTATTATTAGTCATTATTATTATTCAAATCTAATATATATATATATATATATATATATATATATATATATATATATATATATATATATACAGTATATACAATAAACAACGTGCAATCCCAAAAGCAGTGCTACATACCAGTAGGTAAAAGAGGGACCACAACTTTTGTCTATAAGCATAAAAGCTTTGAAATTTATAGTGTAATGTCTATTTATTCAAATAATGTTTTAGTATGGCATGTGTAAAATACATATTATTTGTTATAAAGGTAATAAAAAAGAACATTGGCATTCATTTGTAAGGCCATTGAAAAGGATGGTCACGTCCAGTCACAAAGGACTGTGACAGGGCCTGACGGTCAGCCATTTTAACTGCCATTGCTCAGCCTGTTAATATGCAAACAGAAAAATTAGCATGTAAGCAAGGAATTTAAATAACATTTAAAGACATATATAGGCGTATTGCACACTTTTTATATACTGTTTTATGTAAAATTGACAGTACAAAAACAAGGTGACATGGTCATGTTTTTAATCAATTAATGTTAATTTATTTGTTTTTTAATTAATTGTGCTGTTAAATTAACAGTTTTTATCATAAAAAAACTATGAAAGCTATAGCTCAAATTTGGCTCAGGACAGTCCAATTTTCAGAATTTGTAGTTTTCCAAAGTATTTTTGATAAAGAAAATACATCTAAGACCTTAATACATGACAAATTCCTTTACCGAACACCTCTCAAAAATCAGCCATCTAGTCAGTTTTAGATAATTTTGGATTATACACGTTTTGTGTAACAATTCCAGGAAAGATAATGTACGTTTCTGGTAGAATGTCCCGACTACATTTGAGGCATGTGCAAGGCTCTAATTCTTCCAACTAGGCTCCACCCATCAGTTCTTCTTCTGTAGAACCACAACTGGCACTATGATAATAAGTACAGCACAAACAGACAAAATAATTGCAGAAAGAATCATACAAAGTCTTTTTCTTCTGTGTTCTGTCTCTTTCTTTTTCAGTAAAGAGTCAAATCCTGGTGTGTATAGGTCCTCGAGCCAAAAATCCAGATCTTTAGGAGTCTTCTCTTCCTCCTGCAAAGAAAATGAAAATAGGCTTAACTATGAAACATTACCATGTACAAATATGCCCTGTGCTTTTGTTTTTGTTTCATATCTATACTAACTGATGTGGTATTTTGTAACCTACCTGTTCCATTTATTCTCTTAACCAAAACTAAAGTTTGGGAAAGCCATTAGTCAACTGAACTGTGATCAGCTGTAATTTAAAACTTTACTTTACAGTTTACACTTTAACTGCACTTAGCTTCCACATTGCCCATTTTCCGCTTGTTGCTTCTATGATAATGACAAGGATGTGTCCATAGCAAGGATTGGTCTAGGTTATATAAGGACCTGAAATAAGTTTTTGGATTTTCAAGCAGAATAGCTACTTTTAAAAAATATTTTTCACTAGTAACAGTTTTCTTGAAAATTTGATTTGGCACCACCCAAGTTGGCTAATAACTAGCACATCTTAATTTATAGCCATACCACGGAGCATCTGGTATGACCATATACTGGACATAAGATGGGCCTGAGCCGTTCGCAGCACAGTAGGCAAGAACTAGTGTCAATCAGATTCGAGCAGCTGGAAGAGTGGTGTAGTGTGGGAGAACTTGGGTAGGCTGAAGACTAGCCGAGTTGCTACATTCTTCTGGAACATGAAAGTGCAGGATTGGGTTGTCACAGCAATGTTGACAGCAAAGGACAGCTGATTATCCTGTGTCACACCCAGGTTCCTTGCAGTGACAGAATTATAATAACAATAACAGAATTGAGTGACATGAGAAGAGTGAAGGGGACCCAGAACAGAACCCTGAGGGACCTCAGTAGTGATGCTACAAGGTTCAGACAGAGACATTCTTAGAGAGGACGTGGTGACCACAGCAATGTTTAATTTCACTGGACAAATAACAGACACAGCATCACATTTGAATGAAGAAGGAGTGAAGTGTGCAGGTAGAGAGAAAATATCTGTTTGGGGAGCTTAACAAACCAGTGGCATCCTGTCTGCAAGGGGGTCTGGATGTGTGGGTGAAGTAGTAGGCTGAGAAGGGGGCTGCAGAGGTATTCTCAGTTGTGATCTAAGTCTCAGTTGTCTGTTTTAAACCCACAATATTGCTGTAAAAAAGACCCGTCATTAGGCTGACTGTGCTTTTTTACATTGAACAATGCCTGCATAATGTAACCAACAGCATTAGCTAGTCTAGTGTGACGACATAAGAGAACTTACATTTTTGTTGAAACAACATTGCTTTGTAACTAATAATGGCAGGAGAACTGCTGTAAGCTGCTACCCTTCTTGTTCTTTGAGTAGTTAGCTGCTTTTTAAATCCACTGATGGTGGGTCACACACATTGCACCTATTCAAAATATGCCAGAGTAAAAGGCTGGAGGCTAACATGCTGCAGTTAGATGACTGGTATGCAGGCTAAAGGCTAGGAGGCTGAACGCTAGCAGACTAGAGCAGTTGTCAGTTCCTCTGCAGTTCCCCTGCAGTTCCAACTAGTGCAATAGTTCACAAGGGACTGAATGGTGTAAATCATCTCGTTCAGGCTTCTAGAGGACAGCCTGAGGATGGTAGGTCTGGGGAGTTAGGGCAAGAGACAGAATAAATGTAGAGGACTGGGGATGAGTGAGGCTGCAGGAAGGGACTGAGAGGCAAACTGTGACAAAAACAGCACACAATTAGACTAAATCAGAATCCTCATAAAAAGGAAGCACATGGAAGTTAAGTGCAGCCAACCTTGAGATGATCACTGCCCACAGCATCTTCCAACCACCCAGCCAGTCCAGCTGGAGAACTGGAACACTGCAAGCGCTACGATCGCCCCAAGAAGAGGGGGAAGAGAGCCACAATAAGAGCTAAGATAACCCAGCTTGGACCTAATACACTACCCAGTCTACTTTTGGCTAATGTCCGGTCCATAGACTGTAAAAATAAAGTGGATGTAGCCCCCTGAGGCAAAGAGGAGACATCAAGACAGACCTCAACACCAAAGATATGTTGCAAGCAAGCCCGACTAGCACAGGCTACAAAAGCATCACATGTGAGGTCACAGTGCCAGATGAGCTTAACACATTTATGCTCACTTTGATCTCCTCAAATGTTGCTATTTTGAATTTACTTAGGTAAAACTGAAGTGTAGTAATGTAGGTCCTCCTTGACTGAATGCATGCATGCTCCCATGGCCAGGGGTATACTTCCTTTCGGAGGGTAATTACCCTAGCATGACACCAGCAGCATCTTTGGCGTGATAAGGTTGATCCAACCTTGCAAAGTGAAGCATTGCGGTTCCTTGACAAAAAACATGATTTTTCTGCAAATCTATGCCTTTATAATCCAACCAGTAATTACTTATCAAAAACTAGGTGACACGAGGTGAACCAGTTCTTAATTCAGCCTTGAGTCCATGTAGCAGTGCCTTAATAGTGGCTCTCTTACAATAATAACCAGTTTGCAGAGTGTGAAGGCAGAGTAGCACCTTTGTTTCTAACATTATGAAATCAAAACACAGTGCCTACACTGTGTATTCCTTTGTCTATCCATCCCCCAAACACACCTTCATCCTCAATCATCCACAGCCTCTCTTCCTCTTCACAACTTACCTTTAAATAATCGGCAAGGTTGCTGTGGATTGTTTGTGTGTCATACTCCTTGACTGTCCAGGAAGGCTTGGACTTCTTGTTGTCCACTGCTTCCATCGATCTTATGTCCATGTACAGAGGGTTCCTTTTAATGTTGGACTTCAGAGTGACTGGAGTGATGTGCTTCTCCAGGTATCTGTCCACAAACACCACAGGAGTGCCCTCTGGGGATGGAGGGGACCTGCTTTGAGTCTTTATCCTTTGCTCCCTCTGTGGAGAACAAGAAGGCAGGGATTTGTTCTCACCACATCCAGCTTAGGCTTTCAACACTTTCTATAGAGGAGACGACCGTAAGCTTATAGCATTTTTTTTTTGTTTTCTCTAGCTATAGGCCATGAATTTCAAAAATAATTGCGCATTTCTACCACTACATTTAAGAAAAAGCTCTCTTTTCTGCTTGAGAGTTCTCTTTGACTCATCTTTTCTCATCCCTCCTTATCTAATACATTACTTATAACTTCTCTCTGTATCTCATATTTGTAATATTTCATTCATCAGACAAAAAAAGGTACAAATACACACTCTATACTACTGAACATGTTGAAAATGCCATGAATTATTCAATAATTCCCACACTTACACCTTTACACTTTAAGTTCTTCTTTCTGGCCTCTACAGCTTCTTATGCTAGTTGTGTGATCATATTGTTCACCTTGTTATAAGTACTTAATTCATGGTTCTGATGATGTTGCTGTGATTAAGAATTCTGCCTTAAGCTCAGCCTCATGGCAGGATAGATAGACACAGAGTTAGCAGTCAGTCGACAACTAGTTTCATGATACTGGTTATCCATTAACGCTGATGTAAGGCAATTGGTCAGATAACCCAAAGAGAGCCCAACTACATTGAACATGCTTTGTGATATAGGCCCCCTAAGCAATTCTGGTGAAATCCAACACCATTAAAAATACCATGATACAGTGCAAATGACACAGCAAGTACTGTAACTAACATTTGCAAGGTTGTGGTCAGCAAACGGCTGTTACAGTTGCTGCTGCAACATGAAGCCAACATGTAGAGAGGGCCAAACGCTCCCAGAGCCAGCATAACGTCTGTGAAGATTCTCAGTCATCCAGGTCATAGTTATCCAAAGAAGGTTAAAGTCAAGGGCAACTGGACTTGGTTGAAGATACTAGAAGACATTTCGTCCCTCATCCAAAGGACTTCTTCAGTTCTGACTGACTGGTAGGGAAACTCAGCTATTTAACCTCAGTGGGGTCGGTTGCCAGGATCGTCGATACTGCTGGTTCGTTAGTGTTCCTGGCTGTTCTACTCTGCAGTTTACTTACATCTGAAGGACAGAGGACACTCATTTGAGGACCACCAGGTGCACATTTTAGACAGAGAAGATGGATGGTTTGAAGAGGTGTCAAGGAAGCCATCTACACCTGGGTTGAGAAGCCGTTGTTGAAAAGAGAGGGGTGGCAATGGCGCAATGGATAAGACTACGTCTTTGGTGTGGCTGTGACCCATCCGCCATTGTGTCCCTGAGCAAGACACTTAACCAATAGTTTCTCCAGAGGCGTGCGACCTCTGACATATATAGCAACTGTAAGTTGCTTTGGATAAAAGCGTCAGCTAAAAATGAATAAATGTAAATGTAAATGCGGTCCTTTCATCACTTCCCAGGAAACTCAACAAACGTAACTTATTGGCCTCAGGTGAAGATACCAACGATGGTGGTTCAGTCTTGGCCTCGGGTAGTCCTAACGACCATAATGACTGTCATTACAACAGCCAGGAACACTAACGAACCAGCGGTACCGATGACCCTGTCAAACGACACCACTGAGGTTAATTAGCTGAGTTTCCCTACCAGTCAGTCAGAACTGAAGAAGTCTCTTGGATGAGGGACGAAACGTCTTCTAGTATCTTCAACCAAGTCCAGTTGCTCTTGACTTTAACCTTCTTTGGATTGCTAACATGACATCAACAGCATGTCTTGGTGAACTAGAAAGTACCTGAACGTCTGTTAATGTGAGTTATTTAATGTTACTAGCTGGAATAGTGTTGAGAGCCACTTTGTTTCCCATTTACAGAACCAGGGTTGAGGACAAACACTGCAGACCACGTGGAGTTATTCACTGAATTTGACACAAGATGTGTTTTGGATTAGGATTGCTTACTCCTCCTTTAATGGTATACTTTAGTTGTACAAATTCCCTAACAAATTTGCTGAATTAGTGAAATTACCATGGTGTGGTATGTTGTACGGAATGTAAAGACCAACAGAACAAACTTTTGAATTTAGACTATATAAACTTTATTTCACTTTACTTCATTCTTAATTTTCCTCGACTAACAGCTCTGTTCTGTTGTTACTTTCCCATTCTCAAAACATATGGATTCTCAAACAAGCATTAGTGATACTCATGTCCCCTGGTTTCTGATAAATAGTGAATGCTGTTCTGTCCTGTTCTGTTTCAAGCCACACTGCTCCAGATTGTGATGATGATCTTTGCTGGAAGATCATTCACGCAGACTAAATGCACATCATAAATAATGTATCTGGGTGTATCTTTATGTCTGTGGAATTAAATTTGAGCAACCAAATACAGCTATCCTTGTCAAAGGGGAGAAACAAGACACATAAGCACACACAGAAATGAACGGATGATGAATAGATGGTAAATAAGCTCTACTTATATAGCGCCTGTCTAACACTTTCATACCCACTCTACCTCCTGAGCAGCGGCTGCCCTGAGAGTAGCTGTGACATTGTCCATACCTGGGAGTAGACCCTGTTCTGCCAATGTCTCTGACTGGATATGACTGCCCCGACCTGGAACATGCCGTGTGTGGCCGGCAGCATCCCAACGTCCAGTTGGAGGAACTTCTCTGGGTGGTTGTTGTTTGGCAAAACAGAGATGTCCATCCTGGCTCTCTCTCACTGACTGCATTACCTGCCGGCAGTCTGGCTGGGTGCAAATGCTCACTACATCCCGCAAGCTCTGTAATAATTTATGAAGAGCAATTTATTTATGAGCCTGTATCACTTTCAGGTGTGTGTAACCCAACCTGACCATTAAGAGCCCGACGTGGAGAACAGTGTCAGTGGAGAGAGAGAGAGAGAAAGAGAGACGTAGAGACCTGGTGCTTTAGTTTACGTAATCTGCTAAATCATCAATTGATTTTTAATTAGGGCTGGGCAATAAAACAATAATGATAACTATCGCAATATAATTTTCCTCAATAAAATTATAAGTTCAATAAGTGTTTGATTTAATTCATTTTAATCACGAACAAATTAACACTTGATTTTTCTAAGATATTTATTTTGTTGAAGAAAAGGGACTGAAAAAAGAGAAAATTAATCCATAATAAAAAATAATTATTAGGAACAACCTTATATAAAATAATAAAAATTAGCTCCACACTCAACCAGCTATGACAGTAAGATGCTGCTTACACATGGATGCATGTGTAATTATTCTCTAATGCTACAATATATTACTGTATAGCATTAACATGGACATCTGTGAAGGACCTCAGTCATCAAGGCGTAATTACCCAAGTAAAGTTAACGTCAAAAGCTGCTGGATTTAGTTAAAAATACTTGAAAACGTTTCTTCAATGAAATCCAGTTGTTATCCTTCCTTGGATTAACAGGGACCATTTTTCTGCACTGAGTACTTTTGTTTTTAATCATTTAAAGGTCCAGTGTGTAATATTTCTGAGGATCTAGTGACAGAAATGCAATATAAGGTCCATTACTCTGTTTTCAGTGGTGTATAAAGACCTTACATAATGAACTGTTATGTTTTTATTACCTTAGAATGAGTCATTTATATGTAGATAACTGCGGGTCCCTTTACATGGAGGTCGCCATGTTGCGGTGTCAATGGGTAATTTTCTATACTGACACTGGTCCGGCCCAATCACACCTCTTACTAGCCCCAACCTCCTCTGCTCTCTGTTTGTTGCGTTATGGCCCTCCAAAGAAATCTTCAGATGGCGACTGTGGCTCAGGAGGTAGAGCAAATGCTCCTCCAGGCTGCATGTTGAAGTGTCCTTGGGAAAGATACTGAACCCTGAATTGTTCCACAATTCCACCAGTGTGTGAATGTTAGTTTCTGTTTAAGGCTCAGTGATTGAATGTGTGTGAATGCAGATGTACTGTAAATGTGCTTTGATCACTATACAAATACGGAGCATTTACATTTATGGCTGCCACCAAATGCGTGAAAACAACCAATATGTTTGCTACCCAGGCTGCAGTAGCTTCAACTGCAAAATGTCGGATACCGACATAGTGCAGAAAGGGGAGCCGTGGCCCCTGCCAGGCAGAGGAGGAGGCGTCTGTTAGCGAGTGACAAATTGATACGGCAGAGGGAGAGCGAGAGCAGGAGGAGAGTGGACGTGAAGTGGTGCTATGAAATGCTATGAAAAAGGATTGTTTGCACATAAACCTGCTAAAAGTCCAAAAAAGGTAACTTAAGCTAAAAACAATAACAAGCTACTGATTACTGCATTCTATTCTATTCTATTTTTAGATTCTGAATTGTCACCTACCACCTGAATTTTCTGCTTCCCTGGTTCAGAAAATCTCCCCAGAATGCAGTAAAGGCCAGAAGGCCGTCTGGGCCAAAAATACCAGGGCCGACTTTGTTGTCCCAGTCCAGCCCTGGTGTTTGTGTTGCGGTGTTTGATCTGCATCCATCTTTCCACCATTCAAATACAACACTTTAAGGTGGGGGAGAGCAGGGCGAAAGTACCATTTTTCAGAAAAACCTGATTTTAAAAGATTATGTTGTGTAATTATGTGATATATTTTTGCTGTGGTCCCTAACTCTCAGGTGTGGTTTATCAATATCAGGTGGTATTTTGTTCAAATGCAGAACGACTTTCTTAGAACTTCACTTTAAACATAAGTGACACATTGCTACTTTCAACCCCATCAGTTGGGTCAAAAGTAACATAACTAGATTTTTTGTTTCCCTTGTTCTTATTAAATATATGTGACTATGACCTTGTAAATATGTAACTGCAAATGTATTTTGTCCTTTGTCTTTGCAAATGTATAAATTACATTTTCATTTTATTTATCTATTTACAGTTTCTTCAAATGTCTCAAAAGAAACCCAACCGTATACTTGTTCAAAATGTTTTTATTGGCCATGTCAATCCATTTTATAAAACATTTCTTCAACAATATGAACAATATGAAAATGAATATTCATAACATAAATATAAATTCTCAAAATAATGCAAAAATAGTCATGTTTCTATCCAGCTGTTTTTATACGTAATTCCAAAATGAGCATGAAAACATGTGGCTTAATCAGACCTCTGTCTGTTTTCTCTGACCATCACTCTTGGCATAATCTGTTGGTATAATACAACAAACATGTTTCAATATACGCTGCAACACAGAGAAGGTCACCACATTAGCAGCAGGACAAAAGTTACTTTAGCCGAATGTAACAAGTGTTACACCCAAAAGCTAGCACAGCAAGCAGTTGTAAGCGGGGTCCAAGCCTCCCAATGCCAACCACGCCCCTTGCCGATGCGGGTGCCCCACGGATAATGAGAGAGCTGAGGTTGTGAGCCCTCTAAACGATGAACGAGATTATCTGTGTAATTTGCCTCGATTGTTCAATTTGCACTAACAGCGCCACCTATTGTCCAAATTGCATCTAATGTCGCATACAGCATTGGGGACCCGTGTTGAATTAACGGCCAGAGTTTAATATTAAAGGGCGTTGTGGTAACAGATATAAAAACAAATGTATGTCTATCACGCTGTACCCCCGCTATTGCCGAGCCCCTTGCTTAAGCCACGCCCCCTCACGTTACAGTCTGTAATGATTGGTTGTTGCCGCAGCACCTTTCTGTATGGTATGTTCTGCACATGCAAATACTTATTTCCGCCCGTGATTGAAAGAAAAACTTTATTTACAACACATTATACAAATATATAGTCAATTATAGCATTAGCACGAATACTGAAATTCTAAGACTCAATTTGTTCTTGTTTCCACACACTAAATGTTAAGTGTTCTGGGAACAGCGATTCAAAAATAACCTAACTAGTGTAATATTCATTACTTTTTCTTGTCAATAGTACTAGTGACATAAAAATTTATATATTAGCTTCCATTTCCATTGAACGGAGGACGTGCTGACGTACTGCGGTTAGCGTGTTGACTCATTTCCGTTTCCGGTGCTTGTGTGTTGGTAGCGTGTTTGCTGCTCTCGCTAAATACCAGATAAAATTGTTAGATTTATCATTACAGCGGCCAATTGTCCGCTAAACACTTATTCTTACAGTAAGTTTGCCTAAGCACTCACAGTTCTTTCCATCTTTAGTGACTGCTGTTCAATCTCATAATTGTTTTCAAAAGTTGGTAGCCAACGCTACCGTACTTTAGCTTAGCCGTTAGTGTCTTTAGCTTAGCAGCTAACGATGGCTTCTCCCTCTCGCTCTCCTGCTTTCTCCTGCTCGGTGTGTCAGATGTTCAGTTACTCCTCTGCCTCCTTTAGCGGTAATGGTACGTGTAACAAGTGTAGTTTATTTGTAGACATGGAGGCGAGGCTCAGTGAGTTAGAAGTCCGGCTCCGCACCTTGGTAGATCAGCCTATTGTAGCTAGCCAGTCCCGGTAGTCGGTGCGGACCGGCCTGAGTTAGCCTCTGGTAGCCGTTCCCGGCATTTCCTGAGCAGCCAGGAAAGGGTGGCTGGGTGACTGTCCGAAGGAGGAATAGTTCAGTAAGCATTCAAAGCCCTCAGGACACCACCATTACGCTTCCCGCTTCTAACAGATTTTCCCCACTCAGCGACACACCCGCTGAGAAACCAACTCTGATAATTGGCAGCTCCATTTTGCGAAGCGTGAAGTTAGCGAAACCAGCGACCATAGTCAAATGCATCCCTGGGGCCAGAGCGGGCGACATCGAGTCCTATTTGAAACTGCTGGCTAAGGATAAGCGTAAATACAGTAAGATTGTTATTCACGCCGGCGGTAATGACTCCGGTTACGCATATCGGAGGTCACTAAGATTAATTTTGAGTCGGTGTGTACATACGCAAAAACAATGTCGGACACCGTAGTTTTCTCTGGACCCTGCCAAATCTGACCAGTGATGACATGTATAGCCGCGATGTCGTCATTCCGCCGCTGGTTATCGAGGTGGTGTCCAGCAAACGATGTGGGCTTTGTAGATCATTGGCAGACTTTCTGGGGAAGACCTGGTCTGATTCGGAGAGACGGCATCCATCTCACTTGGGAAGGAGCAGCTCTCATTTCTAGAAATCTGGCCAACTTTATTAGCGGACCAAATCCATGACAATCCAGAGTTGAGACCAGGAGGCAGAGTCGCAGTCTAACACACTTCTCTGCCCTTCTAATTCAGCAGTTACCCACCCAAAACCCTACGCAGAGTCGCAGTTTAACACACTTCTCTGCTCCTCCGTTCCAGGAGTTACTTCAGTGTTTCTCAACGGGGGCCGTACCACCCCCCAGAGGGCGTTCCGAGGTCGATGGGGGGCGTTGGAAGCAATATTTTAGAAAGGGGGGCGCTGAGCTGCTTTTTGGGGCGTTTGTTGGATGGAAATTCTAAGGCGAGTTTACACCAAAGATTCACAACAATACGAGTTTAAACTTTAAACTACTTGCAAAAAACTGTGGTCTGCAACATTAAAACCTGCCAGTTTAGTCCACTGCGACTGGACGAGACTGTGCATTTTTTCTCCATCAGCTACTTGTGGTGCAGCTTTGTGCTGCCTTCACGGGAATGGGAAGTCAGATTATCATCTCTAAATTTTTGCCCACATGGCGTTTACTGTGTAAACTCTAGAAAACCCACGCTCTCTTTCTAGGTGGGAAAGTGTTTATTTCTCTGAGGAAAACACCGTGAACGTCTTGTTATCGCAGTGGTTACACATTTACAAGAGGGATATTCTGCTGTCGGACTCACCCTGAAAGCAACTTCGCAGCCAGCGTTGTCCACCCTCCTCGCGCTGTGAGTTGCAGTTTGTGCCAAAGCGGACATAGCGGTAGTTTCAGTCGGCTATAAATTAAAAACTGAAGCCCTGTGGACTGTTAGCGGCACTTTATCAGAGGTGCTGAAGGTAAGGTGTGTGCAATTATTGGTGAGCTTCCTGTCTGATCACAGGTGTTTATTCAGTTTTGTCTGTCAGACAGCGAGGGGATACTTTGAGCGAATCAGTAACATAATGCAGTACAGGGCATGTACTAAAATATTATGAATTCTCTTAAATAGGCGAATGACGTTAGTCTCCTATTACGACTTTTTTTCTTTAAATGTCAGAGAACACAGAAATGTGGGAGGGATTCTGAATGTGCAGAAAGTTTTGAACATGAGCAGATAAATTACAGTGTTTCCTACATGTTCATTTATTTGTGGCGGCCCGCCACAATATCAACTGACCGCAACATATTGATTTTTTTTACCAGGCCTATTTAAAATCGCATTTGACTGCAGAGCTGCAGGCAGCGCGAATTCGCGGAGCTCTCTCTCTCTCTCTCTCGTGAACACAGGTGCACAACACAGCCAATGTCGGAGACCCAGCTAATAGAAGTTATTATCAAGCATGTAAGGAGCCCAGCTAACAAGGAGAGCTAAGTTAATGTTAAAATACAGCTGGGTTTTCGAGGTTAGCATGCTGTACAGCTGCAGCACAGTTACACTGTAGCTGCAGAAACACTGACAGACGAGCTAAAGTCAGTCAATTACTGAATTAAAATTATCACTGAGATGAAAAGGGGCCATAAACACATTTAAATAAGTTACTTCCCCACAAAAGAGGAGGTAAGACGTAATCATGTGTGTTGACTCAGCAGGGATGATATTAAATAAGTTGATCTACAGAAGAAAATATTTAAAAGCAAGAAAAATGCCTGAGAGCCTCACTACATTGTATTCTATTATAATTATATATTTTGAATTGTCACCTGAATTTTTAGACATTTCCACCCTAAATTGGTGCAGAAAAGGCAGAAATTGGGGGAGAAATCTTCACCAGAATGCAGGAAATTAAGTGTTTAATGCTCAAAATCTTCTTGGGGAGGACCCCCATACCCCCCACTTATTAAATGCCCCATCCAAGAAAACAGTATTTTCCTTCACACGCAGTTTCTGGGAGGAACCTTCACTTATTAGTTAAATATAATGACTTTTTACAGGGCTTTTTGTAATCTTTTCCGTGTAACAATAGTAACAATAAAAAAATCAAAATATAGTCAGGGCAAATAGCTAACATCTTTTTTGATGGGGGGCTGTAAGGGATCTGGATAGTGGCTAGGGGGGCGCTGGCTCAAAAAAGGTTGAGAACCACTGAGTTACTTAGTGAAAACCCTATAGTGACGGTGTCTGTCCCCCGACCATTGAAATTATTTAAATCAAAGGTAAACAGAAGAGGAGCTGTGCATAAAAACCTCATACAAATTAAAACCACAGGAGCAATAGTGCAAACGAATAGGAGAGTAAAATGTGGACTCGTAACATCAGATCTCTCTCTTCTAAAAGTTTTACTAGTAAATGAACTAATATCAGATTAGGAACTTGATTTATTCTGTCTTACTGAAACCTGGCTGGGTGATGGAGAATATGTAAGCCTAGATGAATCCACCCCTCCCAGTCATATTAATACTCACATTCCTCGAAGCACAGGCCGAGGAGGTGGAGTTGCAGCTATCTTTGACTCTAGCCTAGTAATCAGCTCTAAACCTAAACTAAATTATAACTCATTTGAAAGCCTCATTCTGAGTCTTTCACACCCAAGCTGGAAATCACTGCAACCAATTCTATTTGTTGTAGTGTACCGAGCACCTGGTCCGTACTCTGAATTCTTATCTGAATTTGCAGAGTTTTTGTCAACTTTAGTCCTTAAAACGGACAAAGTTATTATTGTAGGGGATTTTAATATTCATGTGGATGTTGAGAATGACAGCTTTAGTACTGAGTTTATCTCTCTATTAGATTCAATTGGCTTCTCTCAGAGTGTTCATGAACCGACTCACTGTTTTAACCACACCCTCGACCTTGTTCTGGTATATGGTATTGAAATTGAACATTTAATAGTGTTCCCACAGAATCCCTCTTAATCTGACCACTGTTTGATAACTTTTGAGCTTGTAATGCTGAACTATCCTCCATTGGGCAAAAATTTCTATACAAGATGTCTGTCTGATAGTGCTATAGCTAAATTTAAGGATGCGATCCCATCGGCTCTAAATTCACTATCAGGTATCAAATTAACAGAGGACTCTTACTGCAATTTCAGTCCCTCCCAAGTCGATCATCTTGTTGATAGTGCTGCAGGCTCGCTGCGAACAACACTTGACTCTGTAGCCCCTTTACAAAAGAAAATACTAAAACAAAGACGGTTAGCTCCATGGTATAATACTGAAACTCGCAAATTAAAGCAAATATCACAGAAACTCGAGAGGAATTGGCGTTCCACCAAACTGGAAAATTCTCGTTTAATTTGGCAAGATAGTCTTAAAACTTATAGGAAGGCCCTCCGTAATGCCAAAGCAGCGTACTACTCGTCATTAATAGAGGAAAATAGGAACAACCCCAGGTTTCTTTTCAGCACTGTAGCCAGGCTGACAGAAAGTCACAGCTCTATTGAGCAAAGTATTCCCATAGCTCTCAGTAGTTACAACTTCATGAGCTTCTTTAATGATAAAATTCTAGCTATTAGAAACAAAATCCACCAAGATCTGCCCTCAACTGGCACCGACTTAACTCAATACTCAGGAACTTTAGAAACTGCTGTAAAACCAATTATATGTTTAGACTGCTTTGCTTCCCTCAACCTTTATCAACTAACTTCAATAATTTCTTCATCTAAACCATCTACCTGCCTCTTAGACCCTATCCTGACTAGGCTGCTTAAAGAAGTTTTGCCCTTGGTTGGCACTTCTCTGCTGGATGTGATTAATTTGTCTTTATCAACAGGCTACGTGCCACAGTACTTTAAAGTAGCTGTAATTAAACCTCTTCTGAAAAAGCCCAACCTGGATCCAGATGTTTTAGCCAACTATAGACCTATATCTAACCTTCCATTTATCTCTAAGGTCCTGGAGAAAGCAGTCGCCAAACAGCTATGTGACTTTCTACATAGCATAGTTTATTTGAGGATTTTCAATCAGGATTTCAAGCTCATCATAGCACAGAGACAGCACTGGTGAAAATTACTAATGACCTCCTAACTGCATCAGACAAAGGACTTGTCTCTGTATTGGTTTTACTAGATCTTAGTGCTGCATTTGATACCATTGACCATCAGATCCTATTACAGAGAATGGAACATTTCATTGGCATTAAAGGAACCACTCTAAGCTGGTTTAAGTCCTATTTATCAGATCGATTTCAGTTTGTACGTTAACGATGAATCCTCCATGCATACCAAAGTTAGTCATGGAGTTCCACAAGGATCTGTGCTCGGACCAATCCTCTTCACTTTATATATGCTTCCCTTAGGCAATATTATCAGGAAACACTCCATAAACTTTCATTGTTATGCAGATGATACTCAGTTATATCTATCGATCAAGCCAGATGAAACTCATCAGTTAGCTAAGCTTCAAATGTGTCTTCAGGATGTTAAAACCTGGATGACCTGCAATTTTCTAATGTTAAACTCAGATAAAACTGAACTTATTGTTCTAGGTCCTAAGCACCTCCGTGACGCATTATCTAAAGATATAGTTTCCCTGGATGGCATCGCCCTGGCCTCCAGCACCACTGTGAGAAATCTTGGAGTTATCTTTGACCAGGACATGTCGTTTAACTCTCACATTAAGCAAATTTCAAGGACCGCCTTTTTTCACCTACGTAATATTGCAAAAATCAGGAACATCCTGTCTAAAAATGATGCAGAAAAACTAGTCCATGCATTTGTTACTTCTAGACTGGATTACTGCAATTCCTTATTATCAGGCTCTTCGAAAAAGTCCATTAAGACTCTTCAGCTGATCCAGAATGCTGCAGCACGTGTTCTGTCAGGAACCAGTAAAAGAGATCATATCTCTCCTGTCTTAGCTTCTCTGCATTGGCTTCCTGTAAAATCCAGAATAGATTTTAAAATCCTTCTTCTCACATACAAAGCTCTTAATGGTCAGGCACCATCTTATCTTAAAGAGCTCATTGTACCTTACTACCCCACCAGAGCACTGCGCTCCCAGAATGCAGGGTTACTTGTGGTTCCTAGAGTCTCCAAAAGTAGAATGGGAGCCAGAGCGTTCAGCTATCAGGCTCCTCTCCTGTGGAACCAGGTTCCAGTTTGGGTTCGGGAGGCAGACACTGTCTCTACATTTAAAAGTAGGCTTAAGACTTTCCTTTTTGATAAAGCTTATAGTTAGGGCTGGCTCGGGTGAGTCCTGAACCATCCCTTAATTATGCTGCTATAGGCTAGACTCCCAGGGGATTTCCCATGATGCACTGAGCTCCTCTCTCCTCTTCTCTCTTTCTCTCTGAGTGCAACCTCATCCCATTAATGCATGTTACTAACTCGATTTTTTCTCCCTCTCCCGTGGTCGTGTGCTTCCCCTCCTGTCGCTTCCCTGCGGGTGTTGCTGGCTCTGGAGCTGTGGAGTCTGGATCTGTGGTTGGGAGTCTCCTGCTGCCCCGTGTTCCTGCTTTCGGCCCTCTGCTACAGTTGCAATTGCTATTACTAGTCCTATTGCTATTATTACTGTTATTATTATTATCATTAACATTACTATAAATATCTGTACCATTTTTCATTCAGTCTATAGCACCATTACCTTTACTGTCTGTACCTCTATGTGTATATTGTGTAGGTTGCCTCCCTCTGCTCTCTCTCTCTTGCTCTCTCTCTCCCCCTCACCCCCAACCGGTCGAGGCAGATGGCCGCCACCCTGAGCCATGGTTCTGCTCGAGGTTTCTGCCTCTTAAAAGGAAGTTTTTCCTTGCCTGTGTCAGCCTAGTGCTTGCTCTTGGTGGGAATTGTTGGGCTTCTGTAAATAACTTCAGAGTATGGTCTAGACCTGCTCTTTATGAAAAGCGCTGTGAGATAACTGTTGTTGTGATTTTGCGCTATATAAATAAAATTGAATTGAATTGAATTGAATTGAATTTATTGTACATAAACATTTTAAAACTGTAACTCCAATCTTGATTTGCATGTTTCCACACCAGTGAAAGCTGGATATTAAAGGCAAGCAGTATCAACAAAAATTTTAACTATGCTTTTAGGCTAAAACACACAGAAGAATAATTTAAAAAAAACAATATGATTATAATAGGGTTCCCATTCATGTCATTTATGGCAAAATGAGGTTGATGGATTTTATTGTTTGAGTTTGAGAACTGCATTATCTTTCGTAAAGGATGGTCAAGTGTATACTATGCTAAAGGAGATAAGAAAGGAAGCACTGAAGCACCTTTCCTTAGCATTTAGAGAATTTGGTCAGCTCTGATCATGGCTGCCACAGAAAGATCCCATGAAATCAAAATTGATGTTTAACTATTGCAAGGTATATGCAATATATATTGATATTGCATATACCTTGCAGTACACTATAATCAATACACTAGTATCTTACCCAACAATGATAGAAAGTTGTTTTGTAGGTATTTTTTTTATCATTTCCTGGAAAACAATTTCAAAATGTTGATGAATCCTGCACTCAATGCGGTGTAATAATTGCACGTCCAATGAAAAGCTTTCTCACCGGAGCATTCTAGCGACAGGGCTAGGCCTCACTGATTACTGTACAAAGGCACATCTTAATTAACTTAATTAAGATTAACGTTAAGTTACACTTGCATGCAGCATGTTAACCTGTTGAAAACGGCCACCTTTTTCCATAAAAAACGCCTAAAATTACATACCCAAAATGAATCAGGAATAACTCCTCAACCATTTGGCCTAGATGCATAATTCTGGTCTCCTTTAAAAAGTCAGAAGCTAAGGAATATAAATCTATTGTGTATTAATATATTTATTTTACTTTTACTGACTACATGGGCATGCAATAAAGAAAAAATCTGATATTTTTATCCTCGCCTGAAAAAAAAAGCTATATTTTAATGCAATAAACCATCAAAACCATCCTGAGCAAGCTTTTAGTGCAACTGGATATCTTCTAATACACATAGAATGCAATTGTAACTGTAAATCACATGAAAATAAACTAAAATACAACAGTTATCATACAAAATTATCAAATAGGCCAGGCGAATTTCCAGATTTTGGCAATATTTATTGTTAAAATGCTGACTTTTATTGATAGACATCTTTAAAACACTTTTTCTGTCCATACAACTAAGATCCAAATGAAAAAACCCTGAAATATTAATAAAAACAGGAGTATTCATCAGCATTCCTGTCACTTTAATCCCTCCCAGGCTTTACAGGCCTGTAGATTGAGAACGGAACATCCCACAGTAATGGGGGTGGTATCAATCGATCCGGCTTGAGCAGACCTTTCATTTGATTTCGTCCTGCATGTCTATATATCTCCAACGGATCGGTCACAAAATGCCAAAAAACACCGTGTGTTCTCAAGCGTCATGTTTCCTCTCTGCAGAAAAACACGAGAGCAGGCCGGCAGCTGGCCGCTATTGCGCTAATAATCAATATGGAGCGCCGAGTAGACCCGAGCTACAACTTCGGCACATTTCGGAGTCAAAATGGCGGACAAAATATTTTTGGCGATTTTTGGACAACGCTTAAGCCCCATCGCCCCCGGTACCGGGGGCAGCTGTTTTGAACAGGTGCTAACCACGACGTGCCTCACTGTTACCCGCTGAAATGTCACGGTTCCTACACGTTAACATATAATGTAGATAAATAATGAAGACATGTCAAACAAAGACACAGATACTTACAAGACCAAAGTAAATGTCTTTTCGCTTCCAGTGTTTGCAGTAAACTCTGCCCGTTGCTCGCTGAAAGGCCGAAATCGTAACGTATCCCTCGTTTAAAAATGGCAGAAGCCTTTATTGCGAGATCTGCTGCTGATGTCTAACTTTCAAGTCTCGCGTTGCCAGTAGTCATGTCTCAGTAGGGCTACAGCTGCCATCTAGCGGTTGAAAATAGTAATTGCATTTTGTTTTAAATTAAAATGAAAGTTAATGTAGTGAACGTTACAGCGAAAATAAAGATAATTTTAAATGTTTCAAACGTTTACTTGCATTTGATGAAATGATATCACGCACCTCAACAGCTGCATGGGTGAAAACTACATGTGACCAATTTGGTCTGAAACACGACTACAGCCAAGCCGTTCATTAGACCACTAATTGCCTCTATTTCGCCGGGTGGGCTAAGAGCAGACTACACGTAGCCTGTCCAAATAAGAGCTAAATCGTGGCTACAGATAGACCATGATATTTTAATGACACTTAATAGCTTGTTGATATTATTGACAGTGCAAAAATAATGGGATATCAACCATCTCACGTGCTGCCAGGGCAAAACCCACTTTTAATCATTTTTGACTTTTTTGACTAAAAGTGGGCTATAAACAGCCGGTCTGTCTACGAGCTAAATCGCGTCTACGCACAGGCTGCGCGTAAATCATGTGAAAGAAATGAAATAAAAAACTTTGTAATCACTGTAGACCTTGCTTAAATGATGGAATATCATACACATTACAAGTTATTTTGGCAAAAACGTCATGAAACCACATGTAAAGTTATTTTGGGTAGAAGTGGGTTACTTATAGCCGGACTAAATCAGGTCTATAGTAAACCTAGACGGCGAAATGACGGCTATGTGGAGTGATTTTTTTTTACTAATGTTAGCCTATAGTGAATCAGGCAGGAGCAGCCAGCTAACGCTTGAGTAGCACGGACCTGCCGCTGTTTGCTTCGTAACATTCACTTTAGGTTTATTGTGGTTTCACCAATACTCAGGTACACAGCTTCTCCACCTCTCAGTTGCTGTAACTAACGTGACCCACATAATTTACAACAATGCAACAAAATGGTCACAACAACAGGAAGAGCCATCCACTAACACTAGTTACAGTAAAGTTACTTACTTCGGTCTAACTGTTATAAAGTGGTACACCATCTTATAATATTTAGTCCAGCTCACTACCCGTTTCATTATCATCCAATACATGTAGCTGTGCTGACATTGCTGACCCATGCCTGGTTGCAATCTTAGAACCGCACCGCTAGTGGCCGCTGGAAACTACATAATGCCCCTTTAATAAATCTAAATTTCATTGCCTTATTGTCAATGGGCTCAAAACTCACTTAGAAATGAAGCACATGCCGTTTTTCTCTGATGCAGGCAGCATCAGCCACTATTATGCTATAAATGTGAGGACACTGGGTTGGATTCAGCCCTGTGCGCGCTCCCAAGCCTATCCATGACTACAGCAACAACACGGCAGCTTAACGACATGCAGTCCACTAACACCATAAAACAACCAGCTCACAGCAAAACACAGGCTCCACGTAAGGATACAAAACAACAATAAAGGTTTATGTGCCGAAGCCCATCAGACCAAACAAACTCTCACATTTGATGATGTTGAGTAAAAACACAGTGAACATTAGAAAAGCTAACGCCGAGCAATTGCTAACATTAGCTGGTGCAAAGTTGCAACATTATTGCTTTCCACATTACTTCACCAACTAATATAACTATCCTGTGTACCACTGGTGTTATGTCAAATTGTTGATTTAAAAGGCAATAAATTATGTAATGGTAAAAAGCAAATGTGGAGCTATTTGTTTACTAGTGATGCAGGCAGGGCAGCCTGCTAACGCTACATTAGCTCAGACCTGCCGCTATTTGCTTCGTAAAGTTCAATTTAGATTTATTGTGTTTTTACCAATACTTCGCCACCTCTCGGTCGCTGTAACTAACATGACCCACATAATATTCAATACTGCAACAAACGGCGACAACAACACACACAACAAGAGCAATCCACTAACACTACAGTAAAGTTACTTACTGCAGTCTAACTGTTATAAAGCAGGGCTCGCAAGTCTCATGCATTCACCGTGAGACACGCATTTCAGCCAGTTCACACACTCACACACTACACCTTGTATTTCTCATACTTAAAAGTAAGTGAAGAGATAAAATCCTCAAAGTTGTCCCTCTATATTCAATTAATGGACGATCATTTTGAGCCTAGTTCACAGCTTTTCTCTGCAGCCTACTAAATGTCAGAGAAATGTGTTGTTTCCGGGTGAATTCCATGACCAAACACGTTCGTTACCAGGCAACATGGATGTGCATACACACACGGAGTGGAATTGGAAGCGCAATAACTGTAGTTTTTTTTAGCATTTTGATTTAACAAATCCTGGATGAAAACACTTGCCTGTGATCAAAGATATTGAGAGTAGCTAATGTTGGGGAGTGTAGCCAAATGTGTGCTAAATTATTATTGATGCTGTCAAAAAACTCTCCAACCTCTTTGCAACCAGAAGCTTTGGCTTTTTTAGCCAGTAGTGAGCAAAGTAACATAGGCCTATTCAGATCCTTTAAAAATAAAAGTACCAATACCTCACGGTAAAAATACTCTGCAAGTAGGTCTACTGCATTGAAAAAGTTAAGTAAAAGTATGTAAATAGGCGATAAGCTGGAAAATGTAGAAGTAGCCAATTAAAAATAAAAGTAGCCTACTCAAAGCAGAAAGAAAAATGTCCCATATGACTGTTATAATATTATATATTATATGATTAGATTTTTATTCCTCATACATTAATGTAGTTGGTTGAGGTTAACTATTTTGTACCAGATTGCAATTAATTTTAATCAGCTGATTATTTTCTCCATCAGTAATAAAATTAATAAATTCTGAAAATAGTGAGAAATGTTGTCACAGTTCCCTAAGTGACCCTTCACAATGCTTAGTTTGTCAGTCCAAATCTCAAAATGATTTAAAATACATTAAATAATTAGGTAAAAACAGCAAATCTTGACATTTGTGAAGCTAGACCCATGAAATGTTTTTACATGAAAAATGACCAATACCAAAACAGTTGCCAATTCAATTTCTGTCATTTAGCCTAACTGATGTAGTTCTACTAGCTGGACTAAACTGTTAAGTAATTTAATTTATATCAAAACATCATATTTTTTAAACTATTCATACATTTTGTGTGTAAAAAACCTTTTTTTTTTTAAAGTAACTAGTACTGAAGCTGTCAGATAAAGTAAAAAAGTAGCTACAATATTTCCCTTTGACATGTGGTGAAGTTGTAGAAAGTGGCATGAAAAGAAAATACTTAAGTTCAGTACAAAAACCTTGTGTACTTAAGTACAGTACTACTTTGTTACAATCCACCACTGGGCTTTGGCTACCTGAAACGGAAAGGACTAGAGATGTCATCCGTCATGATGGTGTAAATGGCTGGCATTGAGCCACAGAGCTTTAAGTGGGAGACCCGTCTCCCTGTCATCAAGGCATTAAAATGTGCAACAAACAATTACAACACAAAACACCATTCATAAGCTGAAATGTGTAGCCCACTCACACATACAACTTGGCATACATGCGTAGGGCAAGTTCTGCCATCCTACTGTAGACCTGTGTGTACAGCCCTGCTGTTCAGTGGGTTCGTTTGGGGCCATTTATTTTTTAGTTTTAATGCATTCGTATTTTTGAAATAGTATATATTGAAGTAGTATATATATAAATATATAAATATTTATATACATAGTCTTCTATCAGATCTACCTTTTGTTATACTTTCTAGTTGTGCGGGTCAGTCTGTAGGTAAAATCTAACTGCGTTGCAATCTTAAAACCGCACCTGGCTGCTGAAAACTACATGCCCTTTTAAGTAAAGGATAGGCTATATCCTCCACCGCTAACACCTGCTGCTACCAAAAAGCCCAAAGATAGAGAAGACATGAAAACAAGCAAATATTTATATTAAATAACATCAATTAATTTTTGCTTGAAAATTACATTTCAATCATCAATTATCAAAACTACTGTTATTTCCTGTAGATGGACTCATTTATTAATCGGGGAAAACGCTCTAATCCTGAAACCTGATGGCGTGATGGAGGGGATGGGGGGGGGTTACTTAAATGAACCGGCTCCTTCCTGATGGGAGTAGCCCAATAGATTCCCTTTATGGAAATATGTTCGTCACAGGGAAACAGATGGAAGATGGAGGATATCACAGCCTTCTCGGTGGAGGTTTCAAGCGTCCCTCTGTCAGGGCTGCAGGCGCCATGGAGGCAGAGAGAGAGAGAGAGAGAGAGAGAGGGAGGGTGTGTAGTGGTTGCGGTCACATAGATGTGGATGGTGCAGCAATCCACTAACGATGTGACGTTAGGGAGGAGGAGAGAAAAAATCCGTGAGTCTGACCAATAAGGCGGATATTGCAGTTTTACCTTTTGCACATGTCGGATGTCGTCATTGGGAAACCACTATCGCACTGCCTCACATCGCATCCCTGAGAAAAAAATGGACAAGCACAGACTGGGAGTCCGGACTGATCCGGTAAGACATGGAGCTTTTTATTCGCAGTAGCCTACCGTGTTGTCGTGCTCTGCACAAGGCTGCTAGATACAGGGAAAACACATGTACCTTCACTAACAGCAGCCATCGTGGTGGATTGAATCCCACAATCATTTCTGTTTAATTTGACATCGCTGCGACGGTCATACATACTGAGCAAGATATGAATAGTGCACTCAGTTTTTGGATTTGTGCACAGCACATCGCATGTAGGCCTACCTCTTCGGATCTTGCAAAGTATGTCGTTCTGTTTGTGATTGCATGTTCTGAGCACAGGGATGCACTGGCTGATATTGGACAAATGTGTTTCCATCCTCGAACACTGACATCATCCTCATCAGGATCGTGGCTCTAGGCAGCAGCTTTTCATGCAGCAGCGGTCAGGATATACTACGCAGTGTTTCCAGTTCAGCGCATCAATGCGACGTTCGTTCAGACTTGATGCATTACCCTGCCACCCAGATGCATTTAAATTCAAATAAGACATGCCATAAGCACTGCACTGTTGCAGGGTTACAGAGGTTGCATGGGCTGTTCTGTCATGAGAAGACTGACAGAATAACATAGCCAGATGCTGCAGGGCTGTACAGAGGCCACAACATTTGTGCAGATATGTGTGCAGATAGAGACACAGATGGATGTGTGTATTATATATGCTAAAGCAGAAAATTTTATAATAGAATATAATTTAAAATTACAGAATATAATTTTTGTATAACATAATTACAAACGTGCATTCATTTACATTTACATTCTATTACTAGAATTTTAACAATTTCTTAAAGCCCTATTATGCAAAAAATTGCATTATTTTGTGGCTTTTAGCTTTTACACCACTATCATAAATGCAAATTGCACCTTTTTGGTAAAATAGTTGCATAATGTTGCTTTAAATCCATCTGCCCATATACCTGATGACAATTTTCATTTTATTTAGCTATATGGTATCACAAACGACAGACAAACAGCCCAAGTGTTCATTTGATAATAATATGACATAGAAAAGCAACGAAACCCTCAAAGAAGGAAATTGCAGCAGAGGCCAAACCCAGTTCAAATCTAATGCCTACAAACATATCAGTTTGATCATAGAGTTAGTCACTTCAGTTGATTCTTTTAACTTTTTATACATTTTCTTATGACAATGAAGATGCACAGAGGGTGGTGCCACACGAGGTTTGACCATATTTATTTTTAGTTAAATTGAGTGAGAATTGTGGAAAAGCTGGCTAAATGACCCATGACATACTTTATGAAGGCACCATTCACCTCAAAGCCCCAAAATGACATGCTGATAGCAATGTTTTGTCATAACCAGGTGTGGATAAATACCTGTGGAGAAGAACACCATTGTAGTTTCTGAGATCCCTCTTTTGTATGTCACCAAAGTGACTATTTCAATCCATCCAATATTTGTTGTGACCTTACAATCTGGACTATGTGTTGGCCTGACCAGCAAACCAACTAGTGCCCTACAGTATACAGTGGTAGCAACCACCCATAATTCACTGCTAAAAAAACAGATTAAACCAAGCTAACAGTGATGGATTGACTCTCAGTATAATGTGTATGCACACTAGTATCCTGGTCTTAGAGTTTTCCTGCCTTTCATCAAATGTGGGATGTTTACAGTGAACATAGAGTAGTCTCTCTCTCTGTTATATCTCTGTAAAACGTTTGATTCTACCCTTTAAGGGTTTCTGATCAGTCTGCTGTCCGTGCAGATGTGTCTTTGACTCGTCATAGTCATTTAAGGAGCTGATGAAATAGTTGTCTGCATTAAACGCTGCTGCATTAACCCCTGTTTGCAGGGTTTGGTTTCTTCATCTCGTCAACACAAGTGGAAAATGAGAGCAAGAAGTTTATTCTCTATTTTTGTTAGCTATGCCAACTCATAGATCATTATATTTTTATAATCATATTGTTTGTTTTTCTGACTAGTTACTACATCATTTAATGTTGCAGTCAATCAACATTTGCAGACATATTACTGCTGACGCACATTACAATTTCTCATAACCAAGATAATGATTTTCCAGGTTGCCGTAGCTTTAACGGGACACTCCTAAATATATCACACTGTGATTTTACTTGAAGAAGATTGACACATCCTTTGAAGTGTAAAAATTATTGCAGACATTAGTTTTCGGTGACTGTGCTGCTCCACTGGAGCTACTGTAGTCTCAGGAACAGCTCTGGGTAGAGCCCTCACCTCTCCATTCATCCAGGCTTTCTGATTGAGGAATGACTGTCTTGTCTTAGTGGTCACCACATCATCAACGCATTTGCTGATGTATGATGTCACTGATGATGTACATTCCTCCAGGTTGGTTCTCCTGGGTGGCGGCCTCTCTGAACATGTGCCAGTCTGTGCACTCAGAACAGTCCTGTAGAGCTGCTGTAGCCTCATGTGTCCAACAATTCCATATGTGGTAAACTCTTGTCTATCCCTACATTAGAGTGCGAGTTTTAGCACCAAGCATCACTGATGTAAACACCGAGACCTCATCCTCTGGTCTTACTGGAGTCTTGTGTTCTCTGCCTGTCAGTTGCAATAGCTTGATCCGCGATGTTGTGGTGCAGCCAGGTCTCAGTAATGATGAGGGCACAGCACCCATGGCATGAGCCAGGAGTAGGCTGGGTAGTGGAATATCCTTATGTCTGACCTGGGTTAGCTTGGCTCTCGTCCCCTCTCGCTTTCCTTTCTTGCTGGTTCAATCACACCACTTGCGGTGACGCTAGGTCTGGCTGGTTTGGTTGTCTGGACTGGAGATGCCCTGAGCAGTGATCGTCTCTAGGCCACTCAGACCGATCTCTGGACTTCCTTTTCCAACATTAAGTAGTGGCTTTCTTTCATAAGTTATATGTGTACCAGTAATAAAGGTGAACATATTAAAACAAAAATGTAGCGAAATGTAATTGAGCTGTGGGCCATTACATCTGCATGCACCACTGTTGTCATGGTTAATTAACTATCAATAACTTGTCCACATCTTCCCCTTACTTTAAACCAAGTGTTTCTGTGTCTGACCTTACCTTAGAGTTTTTTTAGCTCAGATATTGTTTAAAATGTGGTCATTGAACATTGTCCAGTATCAATGTTCCCTCTGACGATGAGGTTAGTGCTCTGTTTGGAACAGAAGGCGGTTGCCTGGCTGCTGTAATAGACAGGTTCCTCAGAAGGCATAACCTTTGGGTTAAGGCATTTCTATGAACATTGGTTTCAACCAACCTTTTAAGGGCAGCATTTACGGCAAAGTGTGACGTCAACATGCCGTCTTGCTTCTCTTCTGTTCAGTTATTAGCCTCAGCATGAGCTAGCTAGCTATTTAAAAGGCAAATGGCTAACAGATGCCTCAGAAATCATACTAAACAAACTTGGTCGTTTACAGTCACAGGCTAATATGACAGTTCAGTGTTTGGTTCTCGCTATCTTCAAAAATCAAAGCGAAAAAACTACTAAAAACTTAAAACGTATATTTGTAGATGCATTTCGGCTTGTTTACGCCATCTTGTGCATTTTTCGGAGGTACCCAGGTCCACAGATTTACACCGCGTTCCAAATTATTATACAAATGATATTTTACACTAATTTTCCTAAATAGTTGGTGCAAATGACAGTATACTTTTCAAGTCTGTTGTTAAACTGAAAAGGACTGTTCCAAGTTATTATGCACAAAAGAGTTGCAAAACATTTTATAGGTTGTACAGAACTGAAAATAGTCAAAATGGACCCCTTTTTTGACATCACCTTCACTTGCATGCATTGAACTTGTGAGTTTATGAAGAATTTCTGCTTGAATTTCTTTGCAGGATGTCAGAATAGCCTCCCAGAGCTGCTGTTTTGATGCGAACTGCCTCCCACCCTCAGATCTTTTGCTTGAGGGTGCTCCAAATTTTCTCAATAGGGTTGAGGTGAGGGGAGGATGGGGGCCAGATCATGAGTTTCTCTCCTTTTTTGCCCATAGCAGCCAATGACACAGAGGAATTATTTCCCGCATGAGATGGCGCATTGTCATGCATGAAGATGATTTTGCTACAAAAGGCACGGTTCTTCTTTTTGTACCATGGAAGGAAGTGGTCACTCAGAAACTATATACTACCAGCCTACCAGCTCTCTCCCCATGATTCTGGCCCAAAACATGACTCTGCCACCTCCTTGCTGACGTACAGGGACGTTTCTAGTATTGAAAGGCAGGGGGGGCTTAGCCCCCAGGGTATGCGTAACATGCGCTTGTGAAATTTTGTTACTGTACTGAACTGAACTACACCTTATGTCAACCAGTGAAGAAACCAAGATGTTAACAAATAAAAAGCAACAGACATACTTGGTTCTTCCATTTCTCCTCTGTTGAAGTTACTGTACATGGGGTTTTGTCAGAGGCGGAGCCAGATGTTGTAAACATTTGGGGCTTAGCCCACACCTAGGAGGGTCCGGGGGCATGCACCCCAGGGGAGATTTTTCTTCCTATTAAGCCAGCTAAATGCACTATTTTTCATGTTGTTTTAGAGGATAGAATGGCTAGAAATCTAAACACTATCTGGGAAAAAGATGAATGTTTCTTTGGAAAATAATTGTCCTGTAGAGCTACAATCTATTTTTTATTTAATTGTTCTCCAGCTGTAGTGATCCAAAACACAATACATGTTGAAGATCACTCATTTTCACTCCTGACAACCAAAAAGAGACATACTGTAACTTATCTGATGTTACTATTTTTAAGTTACATCACCAAGGTACGGTCGAAATATGTTGAAACAGTTTCTGCTCATCATTGGAGGTGGGAATCTCTAAGTGCCTCATGATTCCATTTGATTACGATTCAGAGGGCTGTGATGTGATTATAAAACAAATATCAAATCTCTTTTACTTTGATTTATGGATAATTACTAAGCATTTCATTTGCACATTAAAATCCAAAACAAAATGTCTTCTCATTAGATTAAAAGGACTAGTTTGCATCCCTAATTTACTTTAGGAATTTCAGCTCCTTCATGGTCACCACTGTCCTTCTCTCACCCTTACTGATGATTAACTATCATATCATCATAGAGATGCAAACATTTTAAATGCATATCTTATTCTCTTACATTTACTTTTGGCATCTGTGTCTCTTTACTCATCTTCTATTCACTCCTTTCTTCTAAATGTTCCATTTGTCCTGCTTTCACATTTCACATTCATTTCTTCTGGAGTCCCTCACCCATTTGAAGTTAATCCAGCTGCTGTCCCTTGCTGTGATGCCTGTCCTTCCTCTTCCCTGGCTGATTCATCTGTGTGACAAAGTAGTCCCTCAAAGGCGGGGAACACAGTCGAATCAGCTGACATTCGCTAGCGAATAGAGATGAGTGGATGATGCATTATGAAGCTTTGGGGTTTTAAGCTAAGCAAACACAGTTGCATCTGATGGCGTGTAAAACCTTTAGACTGAGGTCAAAACGCCACCATAACTTATACATAACTGATACTAATAGTTTTAGTTTCATGTGTGCAATAAAAGTCAAAAAGGGGTAGGGATAGGGTTAACTCTAACCTGACGGTTGATATTTTTGAGATTCAGACATGGGATGTGATTGGACGAAGTTATTCATGAAACTATTATTATTACTTTTGTCTATTATTACTTTTGTTACATGAGCATCTCAAATCTAAAAAAAAATTGAATGATGGTGGAAAAGTGAGCACCAGAAAAGACAGAGAGTTAATTAGCTGAGAATAGCTCTTCTCAGGTCAACATTTTAGTATAATAAATAATTTATTCTGAAATTCTAATAAATTTTGGAATACTAGAGTTTTAATTCTATGAGCTGTAAGCCCTAATAATCAAGATTAAATATAAAAATATTTATAAGATGATATTTCTGAAATAAATTATAACTTTTCCGCTATATTAAATTATTTTCCAGTAAATGCACCTATAGGCTAGGCTGCTTGGTATATTTGTCATCAGGAGGAAATGTCCTCATACTTTTTTTCATTCTCTCTCATATCTTTCTGATCTTTATCGCCATATTTCTCAATTATTCTCTCTTCACTAATGTGCTGAGTTTAGCTGTAAAACGCCCTGAGCTGATCATTTATAAGCTCAGACACAATGTATTGAAACTCTGCATCACAGGAGGGAAACATGCCTCAGAATCAGTCGAACATCTCTAATAGTGAGATAATATTACTTAATAACATCTAAGCAGCCAGCAATACAGTCACTTAACTGTAGTGTTAAGTGTTACAACTGCGGACTCACAAACCTGAATCACCATCTGTCCGCGGTTCACTGTCTGACGCTGCTTTTCTCTGTGAATGCCGGTGTTCTGTTGATTTATGCTACCTATCGAGATGTGCTACTTAGCGGTTCTGCGAATGCGTACAACCCACAAGCCTGGTCTGTTTCCACGCCCATAAATCTGTGCAACCTTGCTGTTGGGCATGCTGTCGAGACAGTGGCTGATCATCAGCAATATCAAAAAATAAAATCATTATTATGGTAGTCTGCCAGTATCAGAATATGATACCCCTGATATCTTAAATAAAGATGTCATAATATAGTATTTCAGCATGCTCCCCATCTCCTTACAGTGCACACAGTATGAGTAGTGGTGCAATATAAAATGAGTAGTGGGAGCATTATTTGATGGGGGATATTACTCTATCAGAATATGCTAGTCCTGAAATTATGTTATAATATAATCAAAAAACATTGGCCATTGACCAGGATTCAAAAAGCTGCTAACTCTAGTTGATTAGTTTTAACTTTACTGTAGCTAGCTAGCCTAGCAAAACTGTTAGATAACTCTATTATAAGTGTTATAACATGTGTGTAAGCATAATTGTAAGTCAATGCAGCAACAAAGACTACATGATTCCTTTTTAAAGCATCAGGTAAACAAATGATGAACATTAAATAAAAAGTGGCTTTTTTATATGAGCACAAAGACACACCTGAGCAGCAGGTATGCTAAAATGCTTTCTTTACCTTGCTGTGTTCCTGCAGTGTTAAATGGAGTTTAACTTATATGGACTCTAAAAGAGCTGAATGGAATGGATTTGAAAGCAACATCTAATGAAAAATCATCCTCTAATAATAAATATAATAAATGACATTAAATATTTACTTTAGGCTGTGCCTTGGTGAGTAGACCTGCCAACAAATGCCTATTGTTTGAATAAAACAAAACAGCCCACATTTCCATAGACCCGTAGACCACTTACTGAGCTCAGAATCAGCTTCCCTGCCAATCTGCTGCTTCTCCCTCTCTCTTCTAAAATATCTTCAATATCCATCTGGTCAATGAATGGAAGGATATACAACAGCATTAAAGAGGTAGTATTATGTTTTTTTGGCTTTTTCCCTCTCCTGTATCTGAGTTATGTATCTTTTTTGTGCATGTAACAGGTTTGCAAAGTGAAAAAGCCCAAAGGGAGTTCCCATCTCCCACAGAAAACTCTGCTGTGAACTGTCTGAAAACAGCTCGTTTGTAGTCCAGCCGCTTCCCTTTCATCCCTGTGACGTTACAGGGATGAAAGCTTAATGCGCCTCATGTAATGCTTGCCAAGCGGCTACTCCGACATGCCCTCAAAAACACCTGTGGAAAAACACTGAGCTGCAGCACACAGCTCTCCTCTCCCTTCCAAACACTAGCTACTCTCCAGACAGTCAGTGGACATAAAGTTGTAACTGTGATGTAGAGACAGAGCTCAGTTAAAACTTTATGGATGAAAGATACTTTTGTTACAGATCAATAACTCACCACTCTGAAACTCTTGCTCCAGTCCATGTTGCCAAGTCAGCAACATGTAGCCTATAGCTGAATCAAAGCTGTACAGGCTTCTCACTGACCCGCCCTTCTCTGATTCTGATTGGCTATTACCGGCTTTTTGCTGACCTGCCCTTCTCTGCTTCTGATTGGCTAGTAGTCCTTAACTAGGAATGGCGCATGTGCAGTTACCAACAAAGGTCATTTAGAGACAAGACGTATCGCTCCATAGCTAAAAGAAGCCTTCAACACAGGGTGAAAAGTGGAGCTGCAGCAATGTGCAGTATAAAACAAAAGGTGTTTTAAAAGTAAACCATGTAAACCTGTTCTGGTCCATCCATCCATCGTCAACCGCTTATCCTGCGTACAGGGTCGCGAGGGGGGGTGGGGTCTGGAGCCTATCCCAGCTGACATTGGGCGTAAGGCAGGGAACACCCTGGACAGGTCGCCAGTCCATCGCAGGGCCACATATAGACAGACAACCACTCACATTCACACCTGAGGACTATTTAGAGACACCAATTAACCTAGCCTACATGTCTTTGGGTGGTGGGAGGAAGCCGGAGCACAGGGAGAACATGCAAACTCCATACAGAAAGGCCGGGCCAACTGGGGTTTGAACCCACGACCTTCTTGCTGTGAGGCGTCAGTGCAACCCCTAAATAGGATTTTCAATCTGAAAATGAGAATAATACCACCTCTTTAACAGGGACACTATGACATTTAGTTTTCACTGACAACAACATTTTATGGGGACTGATATTGTTTTGAAATAGGCTACTAAAGATGGTTAATATTAATGGCGTTCACATTATCAACACTAGTGTTTTCCATAGCCAACTATGGACTGCCTTTCCTTTACCTCAAGTAAACCTAGCTCAAGTTCAGCAAGTAACAGTCACTAACAAAAACTTGGTGGTGGCTTCAGCCCCCCCTAAAATAGGCCTAATAACGTCCATGCTGACGTCACTGCCTTATTGGGACAATGGTGGCCATCCACCAACCATCAACTACTTCATCCATCTGGAACATTAAGCGTTGCAGTTTACTCATCAGTAAACAAGACAGTTTGAAAATTAGTCTTCATGTATTTCTGGGCCCACTGCAACTATTTCTGCTTGAGAGCATTGGTTATGGGTGGCTGTACAGTAGGTTTATGCACAAGTGCAAGCCTCTGGAGGATCCTACACCTTGTGGTTTGCAGCACTCCAGAGGCACCAGCAGCTTCAAATACCTGTTTGCTGATTTGTAATTGCAGTTTAGCAACTGCTCTTAATCCGATGAATTTGTCTGGCAATAACCTTCCTCATTATACCTTTGTCTGCCAAATATCTCTTTTAAGTGCAACGATCACGCTCAAGTTTTCGTAAAATGTCTAATGTCTTCAGACCTTGTCAAAGGCATTGCACACTTTTCTGCAGCAGAGAGATTTTTTTCTTTCCCATATTGTTTGAAATCTGTGGCCTGCTTAAAAATGTGGAACATCCTTCTTAAGTAGTTTTCTTTAATTGTGCTTACCTGGCAAACTAATTATCACAGGTGTCTGAGATTGATTTAGGTGATCCAAAGACCCTGGAGACACAAAACATGAGTTTGATTGAAAAACTAAATATTAAAGTTTATGACCCTTAATTCCAATTTGCATAATAATTAGGAGTGTGGTGTATGGGTAATAGACAGGATCGAGTCAGCATCAATGCGAGGGGGTCCCTCGCATTGATGCTGTTGGACCTTTTTATTTACAGTCTATGTGCTGGACACGTCTGCTGTGTCGGCTGCAGTGGTCTGTGTGACCTAACTGGGAGAGCTAACCCCTTGCTGACAGCCCCTCGATGTATATTCCTCTTACCCTGACCATCACAGGATGTGTGCCTAAAGCTACTGATTATATGCATGTCGACCGGTTAACCCATCTGCTAGCACGTCGGCCTAAGGCCGATGTGCGCCGCTGTGTTGCTGTGCCTCCTCCGGTAATATTACTGCAGCTGTGTAACACCCGCCGGCACTACTGATCGGCACTTGCGGAGCTTCACAACTCCGAAAACCGTTGAACACATTTTGGATTCGCCACCAATTTTCGTAAAACTGCAGATATTCAAAATCTACACAGTTGATTTCTCGCCAAAAAACTTCTCAGAAGTGTATTTAAAGTTCTGTTGTTGGCTTCTAAAGAATAAATCAGTTTGCATTAGGATCAATGCTGTACGTGAGCCGAGATAAACATCATCACGTCAACTTCCGTCACGATCTCACGGTCTGCCGCTGGATATACTTGGAAAAAATGTTCAAAGGACCAGAGAAAAACGTTTCAGATCTCAAACTTACAGCGTTCTAATTCTTCCAGTCTATTAGCAGCTTCCCTTAAGAGGTCGGACACTGAACGCCTGCCTGCTGAGTTTGACATTACTAAACAATGCTTTATGGTGGGGAAAATCCATGTAGATTCGACCGATGCAGTAAAATGCTAACCAACCAATGGGCAGAAGTTGACCCCTTAAGGCACTGCCCTCCTCATTTGCATAATGAGGCACAAATGCATACAAAATGTAAAACGACAGGCAGAAATGTAAAACGACAGGCAGAAATAAATAGCATTGAAGAAATAAATAGGGTAAAAAATACAAAGGAAGAATAAAACAGACAAAAAAATTATAACATGCACATAAATAAATACTTAAAAAAATAAGTAATTAATAAATAAAGTTGAAGATTATAACGGACAAAAAATAAATAAGGTAATTATTACAAAGGTGAATAAATAAAGTAGCTAATTAAAAGAGATATATACATTTATGTCTCACTGTATAATTTAATTTCTACCTACATTTATATGTTTATTGTATTTTTTGGGGCAATTAATTGTATGCTTATTTATTTATTGAGCATTTATTTATTTCTGTATTTATTTTTAAATATGATAGAGCTGGTCCTCCATAGAAGAACACTTATGAGCCAAAAGCAAACAGGTAGATCACACAAACCTTCACAAACCTTTTTGTACCACTGATGTACACTGATTTTATGCTCTGAAGGAACGAGACACCCTTGCCTTCATCTGGACATGTAAGAAATGTCTTTTGTCCAAAGAAAGAGCCGAACATGTCAGGTCGGTTTTATTTGTCCATGTTTGCGTGTTTGCCTCCAGTGTAATACAAGATAACATTTAGCAACATCTTTTTCCAGAAATCCCAGTCCTGTTTACTGATATAACTGTAAACTGTTTTCACTATAACTACATTCTGCTGAAGAAATAGTCCAAATAAAAACTAGGTGTTATGTGGATTGTTCAGAGAAACAAGTACACTGTTTCTATTGTTTCTGTTGAAAATTGTGAGGTAATTTAAACCATAATGTCTGAGATAGTCCCTATAATATCTCCTGCAGGTAACTGAGGGGACTTCTATGATATATATCTATATATCCATATGGTAAGTGCAATGAGATAACTTCTGTTAAAGGCATGGGCCGGTGAGATAACCTTAAGCAAAAAAATCAGTTTCAAGATATTGCAGTATTGTTTACAACTCTAAAATGTATTTATTTATAAGGAACAACATATATCACTGCTGCTAAGAATAATATCAAATAACACCATAAAAATGATTATTGTTATTTCAGTGTTGGTGCATGTAAGGAGAGAGAGAGTATAGATGTGCCTGCACTGTGAAGTAACATAAGGGGTGAACCTAGTTGACATTAGGTAGTTAATTAGCCATGTTATCTTAATCAGTAGTAAGCCAATAGTATTTATTTCCCCAGAGGCAAAAGCGCGCCTACTCTCTTAGCTTGTTGCCAATGTTTATTTTAAGAAAGTGTTATTTCAGCGAAGAGTGCTCCTGTAGATGGGATATCATATTTGTTGTATTGCCTCTGTCTTTTTTGATGGGGGAAATGTTCAGGGGATCCCCTCCTTCGTCCATCCTACACAAGGTGACTGTAACACGACCAGAGGGGGAGGGGTTGTGTTACTCTCTGCTGCACACAACCTGTGGGATTCCTGCACTTTCCGTCTTTGATGGGGCATTTAAAAAATAGCTCATACAGCAGGAACGGTATAACCGACAATTTTAGTGGTTTTTAAACCTTCACTTTACCGGTTATGAATTGGCCCTATATAAATACAATTGAATTGAATGGAAATTAATCTTGATCCTGTAAGTTGGGCACTGATATAAAGCAAGGCTGGACTGCCAACTGCTCAAACTGAGCACATGGCCCCAGGGCCCCCCGATCATCATTTACGGTGTGGCAACTCATGATAATTTGAATTATAGTAAAATTGTTTAGAAATGTTCAATGTCACGATATCAACAAAATGACTGAGACTTTGTTACATTCTATCATCTGCTGTCATTTAGACATTTAGTCATTTAGATTTCATACGATGGGAAAGACAGGGGAAAATAGTAACAGCACAATACTGATATGTTGTGGCACTTCACTCTAGTAGCCCAGTGTTGAAGGGACCTGAATAAGACAATTTCATGTCCTCTCAGGCTTGAAAGACCGTCAATTATTCCACCATCAACTAACAGCTTCTTTTTTGCACTGTTATAGGTCACAGAACACTAACAAAGCAAAGCTCACTAACTGAATTATAATGGAGCTTGCTACCCATTCTTAGCATGTTGCCGAGTATCCCTTCTGATTAGTCTTTCATTTGACAACTGTGACGTTTCAATATTAAATGTGTTAACAGATAAGAAATCCGTGTTTAAATGTGTTATCTGTAAAATTTTTAGTTTTCAAGTTTAATTTACAAATTGGTGAAAGGCTTGCTGCTCTTGTTAAGGCAATATCAGCTTCGCTGTTTCCATAAACAAAACGTGCATGCAGACTGAAATTCAACCGTGCTGTTGGGAGATGCAGCGATTTACACCAGCGGTGAGTGACAAATAGTATAAATTATACACTTGCTTTGTTAAGGTGTAAGTAGATGGAAAGTCTGCTAGCCACTAGGTTAATTTAAGCTGTGAGAAATGCTATAACGTTTAACGTTGGCATTAAACAGTTATTTATATCGTAATGACTATTATTTATTCCTGTACTTTGGAGTATTTTCCTTGTTGCTCTACTTTTTCTTCTTCATCTTGTCTTCTGACAAAGATGCAGTTGATGACCACAAGACAGGAGATACCACTGATTGCTTCTCTGCTTTTGGCGATACAAGAAACAAAAAAATAACTGTGGTCAGTTAAGTGAAGAAAAGCTAAATTTAAATTAACTCCACCAAGAAGCATTAAACATGGCTCAACAACAACAAACATTTAACAACCGTTCGGCTCAATATGTGCAAAAAAGTGTGCACTACAGTTTGCTCATTAGCCATGCCTCCACACCGGGCTCTCTCGGACTATCATTTTCAAACAAGACAATTTTCATCCAGATTATGACTCTGGACTAATGCAAAATAGAAAACGATGAACTGACATAGATTATTGATTAGTTCAAGTTCATTTATTGTTATTCATCATAAATACAGAGTATACAAATGAATGAAATGCCATTTTTTACGGTCCAAAGTGCTTAAAACAAAGTCACAATAGTCTAATTCAACCTGCAAGACAAGATACTGTTAAAACAAATATTAGAGACACTGGACAGCCAAAGTGATAGATGGTATTTGTTTAGTGCTGCGGTCACACATTGATTAAATTAAACCAGTTACTGTGCATCTTTAATTGTGATTTTTAACGCAGCTGTAAAGGAAACCAGGAAAACATAGCTTGCCAGGTGGAAGTACGTCTCAAGTAGGTTATTTGATGAGCTTTTTACCACCAGTCCCGCAAATATAAGACCTACCGTCTTGTATACAGTAACTGACTTAAGACAGAGTCAGAGCTGATGTTACTGTAAGGCGGAGTGGTGGGAAGGGAGCATTATAAAGTGCGTAGTGCAACTGAAATATGTAGGCTACACCTTATATGTATAGGCTGTCTTTAATTAAAGGTTCAGTGTGTAATATTTCTGAGGATTTGTTGACAGAAATGCAATATAAGATCCATAACTATGTTTTCAGTGGTGTAAAAAAGAACTTACATAATGAACCGTTATGTTTTCATTACCTTAGAATGAGTCATTTCTATCTACATAACCGCGGGCCCCCCCTGCCATGGACGTCTGCGAATCGTGTTGTCTTTCTTCTTTTCTTCTTCTGCTTGTATAATTCAGTGTAGACGCCCGTCACTACATTGAATGCGTACGAAGAAGAAGAGGAAATCATAATAATAATAAGCAGTCTGAGTAGTTGCCTGGTTTATTAGAAGTTAGAAGAGAAGTCAAATGTGGCAAATGAAGGAGAACACGTATTATTTAGCACAAGAGTCATTCTTTAGCTCGAAGATGGGCTAATCACCAAGAGAGCTGGCTTGATTCCCGTCAGTTGGAAAACGCATTTATTTTTACTGCTAATAGTGACACATAACATGACCGTGTGCCTAGCAAGTGTCCAATAATGAATACTTTACAAATTTGCATTAAAAAAACGTGGATTTTTTTGGGTAGTGCTTCGCCACTGTGCACACAAATGTGAAATTTGTACTTGCACATGCTAAATGTCCATTAAAATCATTGCACCGTTTTACCACAAACTGAAATTATGGCTATTAATACTAGTTTGTGTTTCTGTTGTATTTAAAAAAAACTTTAAAAAGACATTTTGGTATGATTTGCAGATTGCTTATTTACTTAAGCAAAGCAAGACGAGCCATGATCCTCACCTTTGTAAACTTCATGTATTATGTGGTTTATAATGGACTGTGGTGCAGAAACAGTGATATTACATTTTACTGTTATCTGTCAGTGGTCATACTTGATGCACTAGATGTGACTTTTTGAGATGTTCTTCATTTACTTTGGTATGTTAGGTCCAGATGAGCCAACCCTCCCAAGATACAACTTAATAGTACATTATTATTATAGTACAGTAAAATATAATGTGTTACGGTAGTATGAGACATCATGTTGCACTTCATTTTTTGATGTGGCTGGTTAATGAACAAGTAACAATAATACTGTCATATATCAATCATATATGATTTTACTGAATTATTAAGTAAATATAATTCCTTAATATATCTATCTAAAGAAACCTAATTTCTTGACTGGCAACTCTCTGCTATCTCTGTTAGTCAGGCTGCATCCAGTACTACCGAGGGTTTTCCTCCTTTGCTTGGGGCAAGGTTGCATGTGATGCGGATGAAGTCTCTTACTGTGTTGACTTTGATTTTGCAGTTGCACAACATTTGTGAGTGTAATGTGCTTCCCATTTATAGTTTTCTTTGTTTTTTGGGCTTACTGTATTTGAATATACAGATATTCAATACTGTTTTACTTGCAATATTTACAGTATACTATATATTTACTATACTAAGTTATGATTACTATTCTTTTTAAATTGAATTTTTTTGTAACTACATGCTCTGGACGCTGTGTTTCTCAATTTTTTGATGTAGTGTCTAAAGAATGCTCTGTAGTGTTTTACCTATTGACTGGTTTATGTTTTGAAAGCATTGTTTGACTTTGAGCACAGATCACATGGTTTTAAGGCAAGTGTTTGAATTTGCCAGAAGAGTCAGGGGTTTTGTGAATGTAGTTTAAAGACTGGGTTTTGTGTTTAAAGTTTTGAGAATATGGGTGAAGTTTTCAAGAAATGTGTGTTAGCATTGTAATAATAGCATCTGAAATATAAGCCAGTAAACAGAGCAGCCAAATAACAGCAGGCTATGTCAACATAGGGCTGGGCAATATGGCCAACATTTTTATCACGCTAAAAAATTTCATACCATTCAATATCGATAATTAGCACTATGAATGAATTAAGTCAAACAGTTATTGACGATATATTATATTGTTATTGAGGAAAAATTATATTGTAATAATTATCGTTATTGATGTATTGCACAGCCCTACGTCAACATTGTGGAAGTGCCGTAACAGCATCCAGTTTGACTGTTGTAAATACACAGCCGCCTCCGCTCATCTCCTCGGAACCTTTCGCTCTGACAGAACATGGTGCACCCACTGAGTGCTCTGAGATATTGATGAACAATTCTGTGCAACGATGCGGGCATAACAGTCTTTGATTTCCCGGTGTTTGGCAGCACGAGTCCCATTTCCTCTAAACCGCAAAAGCATTGCGAGGTAACGCAAAACATATTGCAACATATTGCACTACGTCTTCATGTATTGTGACGTAATGTCATATTGCGTTCACTCACAATATATTTTGCAAGGGAATATATTGCGTGACTCTTCGGAGCCACTGTAGTTTACAATGTGGCAAAATCAGTATTTTGAGATTGGTGGCAAGTTATGTTTAACTTTTTTCAAGTTGACAAATACACATTTCAAAATGTCAGTATTTTGTGCAGTTTCCTTGATAATCAAGCAAATAGACCAAGGCTATTTAATTACAAATTCAACTGAGCCAGATTTTAAAACTCAACTACAACAATTATTGTGGGGCTTTGTGGTGTCCATGGGCTTGCTCTAAGTGTCGGCCACGTAAGCAAGAAATTTTCTATAGTTCTCTCTGTGCGTCTGCTTTGTTGAGCCGTGGAAGAGGTTGTGCTTGTAGCCATGTCTCTCCCTGAGCTTCAGAGTAAGCCATGCCCACTTTTCCTGCATTGAGGGGGAACAGAGTGGCGCTGTATGTGCAGCTCTGAGAGATAGAAACTCACTGCTCTGCTGTCGCAGTGGAACCTTGCAGTTTTGTCTGAATGCTTAACTACAAAACCCAGTCATTCTTGAAGCATTTGTAGCCAATTCAATTACCAAGTGTGCCAAACTGAATGCACATTCTCTGCTGTACACTCACTTTGCAATTCAATAACACACTTTTATCAAAACTGTAAACATTACTATTCTTTGCTACACTATTTTGCCAGTTATTGACACGTGAAAACACTTTTTTTAGTTCGCAGGCCAATCAGAGCTTGAGCACTAAGTAAGTAGGCCACAGGAAAACATTTGGTTTGGCTAACAGTGGAGGCTTTAGAGGGTTGAGAATTGGGGTAGGAAGAGGAGTATAAGGATGTAAAGAAAAAAGGGAGGAGGAGGAAGAGGATGAAGGGGTGAATAAGAAAGAGGAGGAGATGGCAGGATCAAGTGGGATGGGGGGAGAAGGAGAGGACTGGGAAGAGGAAGAGGGAGGGGAGTCAGGAACACAACTGATGAAATCACAGTGACTGTGGTTGACCAGGTCAACCAGGGAATGTGCTTGAGGGAGGCTGGGCAACAGATTACACTAAAAGCGGTAACTGTGGGTGTTGTAAAGCACTGGTTCTGGTTTAGTGATATGCACTGTAATGACGAGGATATGTCTCTACTGTAAAACCAATCAAATGTTTTACAGAATTGCAACAAAACCAGTATCTGGTAGACCAGGTTGATTGTTCAGCCCAGAGCAGGAGATCCACATTGTATATATGGTCATTGCAAATAAATACATCACACTCAGAGAGCTACAGGACCACATGCTGGCTGATAACACAGTCAAAGAGTCTCTGCATTAGGTGTCCCTTTCAAAATAAACTCAATTCATGTAAAACACACATCCATTTGGGCACCTGTGTGTATGTCAGTTATTGCAAACTGCTATGCCCTACACACAAAGGTCACAAGTGTTTTTCATTTTTACCATTAGTACTTGCTGCTCCATGTCCTTACTCAGACATCTGTGTGTACTGTATTGATGCAAAAACACATTTTTTTCAAAGAGTTTAATTAGTTAAATGAAGCAAGTTATCCAGGATATTGCAATCAAACTAAGTGGCTATAATCTAAGTCAGCCCAGGTTTTCCCAATCTAGCCATTAGCGCATGCAGACATGGACAAGTCTACTGGCAGCAGAGCAATAACTTTAGCCTTATTCTTTCAGCTGCAACCCCAGCGGTGTGAAATGGACTTGGTAGCAAATAAAAAAGAAATATAAAAAAGTAAGTCAAAGTACAAGGCTTTAGCGCTTCAATCAGTCTCTGTTGTAGGGTGATGACACAGCTTTGACATTGCTTGCAGCCAACGAAAAAAAGTATGATGTATGTATGAAGGACAAAACAGGAGAACACTCTTGCTGCTCCTACTCATATAAAAACTAGTCAGGCATAGCCACGAGATATACGAATGGTGATGCAATTTTCTAAAAGAAATCACTGGTCAGTAGACGGTGCTTTTATACCATAGACTGTAAAAAACATGGACATAGTTTCACCCATTGGTTTCTGAAGCTCAATGTGGGTGAAAATGTCAGCAATAAAATAAAAGAAGGGGGGGTGCTGAGAAGTTGTGGGCCAGAATAAATGAAGAATCTAGATGAAGATGCTGTCAACTGTGCAGAAATCACGGATATGTTTGCTGCAGGGGCTGCAGCAGCAGCTTCAACATCTAGACCGACAGGCAGAAGAGAAGGTTTGTGAGAGGGAAGCCAAGGAACAGAGTTAATAGGAGTGTAGTTGAAGTGGTAGGTACATAGAAGCATGCATGGAAACACTGACTCTCAGGGAGGGCACAAGGAGGTAGTGTGTGTGCCATGCCATGATGACGATGATTGATGATTCAATAGTCAAACACCTTCAAATTTACGCTTTACGTGATTGGCTGAAGTGGAAGAAGTGATTGGCTACAGGTAATTCCCTGCATGCATGCATTTTTTAATTGAGCCACGGCAGGGGAGTCTCAAAAAAACCATACAAATGCAATGAAGTTTGTAATGTAGGTTTAACAGTTTGTACATAAAATGTAACATTGAAATATTTTTTTTTGCTGAAAATTGCAAATACTTTTAAATACATATATTTATGGATTTCAATTTAATTTATGTAAAAACAAAAAAATTGTGCATGCATCAGAAATACACTTTCAGAATCCTTCTGTGTGCATACATTAATTTTGAGACTCATCTGACTCCATATCATTTTCATAGCAGGCAGCAAGAAAACAACCATAACTTTTTCTGCTCCTGCGAACACTCAAGTTGGCACATATATGGCTTGGGAACTGAGCTGCCCTTTTAAAACTCCCAGTTTAACCCCTGGTAACCCTCTGCTTTATAGCAAGGTTTTCTGAGTGTGAGACGATGCACAGTCAAAATGACAACACAGAATGGCAAAACATGGTCATAAGATGTGTAAATGTAAATATATCAGTATGAATTAACTCTGCCACCCTTTTTTCTAGGGTGTTCAATGTCAATAGTGCCCTGATAGTTCAGTGCTATAGAAATACCCACAATGCACCATGAAAACAGTGTTCACTATGCTCACTGACCAGAAGTAACACTACTAGTCCACTGTAGATGTGACATCCATTACTGGATAGTGATTCACTATCTCTTGAAAAAGGGAACAGTTTGAGCCATTACTCAGCTCTTAGAATGTTGCCATTCCAGCTACTGATCGGGGAAATGATCACAGGCCATCCTCAAATAAAATCTGATGTTATTTTTAACCTTTTGAACAACAGTGTTTTTTCACTGGTTTGACTATATTTACAGGAATGTGGAATTGTCACCTATTGTCTTTTTAAGACTGTGGTGGATATTCTGGAGACACTATTACTGGAAAATGTAACTAGCACTTATTCCAGGAGTGTCTGTTGGAATCATTCTGACAACAGATGTTTTTAGAACTCAATATAAACTAATTTATTGTATAGAAAGCTTGAGATATTTGTGAGTCATGAGTACAAAATAACAAAAACATTCGAAAATCAGAAAACATTTCAAATTCTGGAAATTATACCAACCATCATTATTTTATATTTATTATTAACATAATTGCTTATAATTTAATGACTTATGGTGATTCCTGAAGCATGACCAAAAATATATATATATCTTCAACACATTACAGTGGCATCTCTAGCACTCTTACTATAATTAATAACTATTACTATTGCAACTTAAGGATAATATTTAGTTTACTTTACTTCCTGCCTTAGTCATGCTGATTTAAATGAGCGACTCCTCAGGTTCACAGTTATAATTAAGACATCCCTGGATTTTACAAAGTGTGACTAATTTTTGCAACAGTAAGATTAGAATTAGGTTTTAGGTTAAGATACAGTCTACAGTACAAGGATGTAGTTCCTGGTGCACAGATACAAAGTCAGTGTAGAAGTAAAATCCAATAAAAAATCCCAATGTGCAATGGAAATGAGTACCATCTCCACACAGTCATGTAATTAATGTTGCTCTTTGAGGGCCACTGATTTATCGGGTACTAGGTAAATGTATGTGATGTGTCCAGGAGGTCATGTGTTTCATTGTTTCACAACATGTACCTGGCTGTAGTAGAGCATGATTTAAAGCCCCCCTCCAGCCAGTTTTAACTGCCGTTTTTGGCGAACCTTCTTTCTCAAACAGAGAATGGGGGTGCGGTTAATAGTTGGACGTAACATTACCATGACAACCAAAAACTGACCGGCTGGAGTGTTCGCTAACAATATGCTGTGTTAACATCACTACACTGAAAAGTTTAGTACACTTTACTGTCTGGCAGGAGCAGCTGTTACTTACCCATGACAGAAACTAATGTGCGTGTATCAGCTGTTATTAATCATACAGTCGATGGTCCTGAGTAAATTACATGATAAATTGGTTAGCTAGCTCACGATGTTTATCGGTTTGATGCTCTGACTTAAGGAGGCGTGACGGCGTGAAAGTTTTTTAACAAGGCATGTAAGTGCACCTACACAAGGAGAATGACGTATGACTTATGGAATTATTATAGTCATACCTCACAACCAGGGCTTGACATTAACTTTTTTGCTCACTAGCCTATATGGCTAAGTTACTAGCCATGCAGCATTTTCACTAGCAAAATTTTATATACAATTAAAGTTGACAATGGTGTGCTAAAATGTATTAATATTATCACTAGCTCTGATAAGGTTGTGTGTAAAGCTCCTTTTTTGAAAACATGTAGTCTATTAAGATGAACACATTAAAATAGTAGCTTCTTATTATATATAATAAAACTGCTGCATGGGTGTAAAAGTTTAAACTAAGAAACTGAAACTAAACTGAAAAAAAATTCACCAGAATCATTTGCATCTGCCTTTCCTCAGAGCTCTTACTGGATTTATGTTTATCATCACAAAGTGGTTGCTCTGAGTTACTATACAAAACAAGTTTACAGGTATTTTCTCCAGATTATTCCCATACAGATGCATCTTCTGCTTTTCTATGGCATGACAACTTTTATTAAAACATAGTTCTATATTTTAATAATCAACTCTGGAAATGCCCCGCTCTCCCCTAGTTGTGACAGGACGATTTAATGTGATATAAGGGCAACTCTGCAAGTAGTAACACCACGTCCCTTAATCATGAATACATCTGTAGTCTTATAGCACTTTCCTCCTGCCTTTTCTCTTTCTCTCATTCTGCTGTGCATTTCTTCTCCACACTGGTCGGCCACGCACAGTCACGCACTGACTGACCGCTGTGTTGTTGTGTGTGTGCATGCGACCAGTCGCGTGTGATGACAGATTCAACTTTTATATTCACTTTGACAAAAGTCTGGATGTCATATTTGGCGTGCGCACCCTCGCGAGAGAGGTGAGAGAGTGAGACGCGCATGTTCGCTTTGTCATCGCTGCCGCTGGTTAAGTTGATAATTAACGGCAGGCCAAAACAGCCCTCAGTCCGACGGCCAGCCTCGAGTTTGATCTCCACGGCGTCTTCTTGTTAACAGTGTTGTCGGTCAGTAGCGCGCGAGACAATACACTTCACGAATGAACCAATGAGCAAACACTATGTGCAGGTAGTACTCATGGGAGTTGTAGTGTCATAGTGTCACATTGCAATTCTTTTGTTATTTAATTCTTTTGACAAGACTACAATTTTTCAGCACGCCAAAGTGGCTAGTGGGAGTGACCGTGTTACCTGCCACGGCCAAAATCCACCCGCATTTGGCAGGTTGGCGGATGTTAGTGTCAAGCCCTGGTCACCACTCCGTTTTAACAGCTAAGCAACTTTTGCAACTTTGAGCACAAAATTGAGCAATTTCTCAAAAAATATTTGGCGAACTATGTCATTAATCAACATTGTAAGGAAATTACTCTATTTTCTATTCTATATCTATTTTTTTTTCTAAAATATGAAATGTCATAGAAATGTCAAGATACACTGGAGGGAGACTTTAAGCGTCACCATCACACAGTGATTAGAAAATAGCAGAGGAGCAGAATTGCATAGAGTAGCCTGGCTGCAGGGGAGTATGAGGTGAAATGCTGCCTCCTCTGTGTTTGAAGCATGTGGCCCAGAAGTACATTGTACTTTTGAGGTAAGGTTTAGAAGCTAGGGAATCGATTATATTACTGAGGGTCCTCACAACATATAGAAGTACAAACGTGTGTATTTGTGTTTGTGTGTGCAAATGCTGTGCTTTCAATCTAGTCTGTAGCCATACTTAGGCCTCAGGGAAACAGGGATACTCATCAATATGTAGAACATAGACTGAGTTAGACTCAAGCCAAGAATTTGGGCCATGACTTAAGACTCGACAAATGAAAAAAGACTCATAACTGGACTTTGACTTAAACACTGTGAATTCTGATGGTCTCGATGCCCTCCTCTGGCCCCAACAGAAAGACTCATGGCTTAGCAGCAGCATATTTTTCATTCAGTGTTTCTCACCAAAATGCATTGTGTGTAATCCTGCATTGTTTATGTTCATACTTGCTTGCTATCTGTCTTCTCCTCTTCTTGTTTCTTGCCTTTGCTGGCACATTGCTAGGAGTCTGGCTGCACTACCACAAACACCTGCCAAACAGTGCAAAACCGTATTGCATTGCCACATGCTCATACATGTGATACAAACAAAATGAGGCCCCACTCTCAAACATACTGCTCTATAACGCTCATAGTGGTCAAAAACTCCAAAGTTTGCACTACTTGATTTTCACTGTGAAGTTGCAGACCTGTAGGCCAATTAATACGTTGACATCAGGCTACACAAGTAAAGTTGACTTGTGGCAGTATGAAGAAACACTTGATAATACAGCCACTGTGCTGCTTGGATGCCTTTTGTACAGATTTAGACTCATGTATTTATATTTGGCCATACTTTTGATGCCAGTGCCGTCATTGAAGACAGCACGAAGTCAAAACTCATCAGAGGAACTTATTTTAGCCCTCAAAGGAATGTCTTGTTACAGAGAAAGCCATTTGAGAAATATGAGATGGGTCTCAGAATAGTTTCATTCTTTCAAAAACCTTAAAGCTTTAGTTACCCCATGAGTATTCTTTGTTTTTGTAAGTGAAGAATCCGTGAAGCTTTTCTTTTAGTGTGGGTCAGTTTAGGTGAAAACAGATTACATGTAATTACATACATCATTACTTACATTAAATGTTACTTACTGAAATTCTTTGTTTATCTCTCCAGGCAACATCAAAATTAAAGCAACTTGATGGAGAAAACTAGAGGAGTCCCTTTAAGATGACACGCACAGACCCGCCTGACATACTGGTATCAACTGTGCATCGAAATATAAAAGTGGTCCCAATTTCTTCATACTACAAGTCGTTGCAACCCTCCAAACAATGTGATTCTATAAATTACAGTGCACTGGATGACAGTAAGAGCAAAGTCAATAAGAGGCACTGCCGTACCTTTGACTATAAGTCATTGGAGTACCCCAAATCACACAAATACTCAATGGAGTCTCCATACAGGAAGGCTGATAGGCATGCAGCCAATCCAGATGTTGCCTGGAATGCCTTGGGCCGCCAGCAGAGATACCGCTTTTCTGCTCCGGACATTTTTAGCCATAGGTTAACTCCTCAACCAATGGCTGCAGAGATGGCCAGTGAAGTTGTTGTCCCTGAACAAAAAAGAAGGACCAGGTCAAAAAGTGCCCCTCGGGTCCAGACCAGTCTCACCCCTGTGTCTTTTGAAGGGTCCTCATCTTCAGGAAGAAAGGGCAGGGAGTCCCAAAGGGCTCCAAAAGACTCTCGCTGGAAACCGGAAGTATCACCGCGTAGGGAGTCTTCCTACGCAGCCACTAGGGCTCATATGCATGAAGTCCATCCCATTAAATTGCAGCCTCAAATGAGTGACAGCACTAAATATTCACCTAACTATGCTGCTGATAATTTTGAGGATGGAGGGCTGGATAAACCAGCAACTAGTCCTCATGTCAGGTGTCGGATGGACATCAAACCTGATAACGCTGCATTACATCATTCGGGACGGAAACAGGCTACACCTCAAATGGACATTCCCTGGCAGAGGCACCACAGTGGGGGGAGTAGGAGTCTGACTGTGCCACGTCATTTCTCCTACTCTAGAACACCAACTCCCACTGATTCATTAGGTACAGAGAGTAGGCAAGCTTATCAATATTCCCGCAGCATGCCAAATAGTTACTTACAACCAATGGAGATTCCCTTGCAAAGAATGCCATCAGGTGATTACTATGGTAGGGAACGAAGAGCTCATTCCAGTCCTAATGTGCCAACTAAGTTCTTTTATGCTGATGACCCAGGGAGATATGTTACTACTGCTCCTCCTCAACCAAGTTCTTACTTTCATGATGAACGTTACACACCAGGACAAACATATACTCCAAAAGTGCAATATGTGCAAGATCCAAGGACTCGAATGGTGCATGCTGTAGCTACAAGACCCTCTTATCCTGAGATGGAGACCTATCCATACTCTGTGCAGACAGGGTATCCCAAACAATATGCAGCGAATGAACCAGGGCCATACATCATACAGACACCTCCAACAAGAATATGTTATGGGGATGATCCAAGGTATTATCAAATCCAAACTGCTCCGCCAAGGTTTTATTATTCCAGCGACATGTATGCAATGCCACCAGAGCATCATATCCCAGCAAGGGCGTATTACACAGAGGGTCGAAGACATGCTAAAGTCATTCAGGCACAAACAGATGACTGGTATGGCTCAGACGCATCTGGTTATTCCACCAATCCTGCCTCATATGTATCTCAAGTCACTCCAACCAGAGTTCGTCAAGAGCCTGTGTTTACACCCTGGTATGCCAACCCATGTGTAGAACTTCAAAGAATTGGCACAGATTCTAAATCTTACTCAAGGTCCTGGGACAATATTCTTAACTCTCGTGTAGAGAAGGAACAACCTCTACCTGTACAGCGAGGTCAGAGCTATGATGATCTTCTTGAGTCCAGGAAGCCTGCAGCAGCCACAGGTGACAAACCACAACCTGTGGTAGTCAATCTCTCCAGTTCACCAAGACGCTATGCAGCCTTATCAATGTCTGATAACTCATTAATAGACAAAAGCCCAACAGAGACATCAAAGAGCACTACTAGTAAACTCTGGTTTGTCACGCCTGAGATAACAATCACTGATAATGACATTCGACCAGGAAAACTTAATAAGGCTGAAGGACGTTCTGCCAGTTGGGACATTCTTGACTCCAGAAGCACTGAGGGTCAAGAACTGTCTCAACATGACTTTCGCAGCTCAACCAAAGAGAAGACACATGACAACTCTTCACTACAGCAAAGCCTTGAACAACTCGATGAGCTTCTGGCAGATCTTGTCACTGATTACAAGCCACCCAGTAGAAGGGCAAGTGAAGACATTCTGGATCAACTAAAGAAGTTAATTGATGAGGAAGAAGCCGTGTCTCTGTCCAGAAAGAGCTCAAAGGCAGGTATAGAGGAACCAGCTCCTCTTGACAAGCAGCCAACCTCAATAAGAATGAATCCCGATGCTTTTCGAGACATGGACGGGGCCAGTGATGCAATGAAGAGTGCAGATGAGTGCTCCCCAGATCAGAGCCCAGATGAGGATGATACAATGATGTGCTCTAACAACAAATGCCGGAGGACAGAGACCCTGTTCAATGCTTGCCTATATTTTAAATCATGCCACAGTTGCTACACCTACTACTGCTCCCGTAACTGTCGCAGGGAGGACTGGGACATTCATAAAGAAAGCTGCCTGTATGGAAGAATTGGCAGCACATGCCGGCACATCATCAAACACTGCCGGGAGACTGTTGAAGTCCACAAAGCCTTCTCCCGTATTGCCAAAGTTGGCTACCTTTCTCGAGGTAGAGGAGTTCTCTTCCTTGGTTTTCCAAACCCTGCATCATCCAGTAACTTCCTGCAGTATGGCTTGGATAGTCTACTTATGTCTCCGACATACCTGTCCCTCAGAGAGCTTGAAAGCTTCAAGGACAACCTGGGGGAGTACTGTAAAGAGCTGCAGGAAGCTGGTAAAGAGTACGACCCAAACGAATGTTTCATCTTGAATGTATCCATTGCTGTTGGTGAGCAATTGCCTGAAGGGCCATCACCAAGGAACCAAGCTCCAACTGTCAGAAAATATGCAAAGGTAGCACTTGCTTCCTTCAGCCCTGAGAGAAAGGTTCACAAGAAAGAGAGTGACATGGAAACGCTGATCCTCACACCACCCCCGGGAACAGCAGATATCGACAAAGAGGGAGAGGAAGGCAGGAAGGCCAGGGAAATCTGTTTTATTAATATACAACGGGAGTTAAGGATTCGAGGAGTTTTCCTACGACATGAATACCCACAGGTGTATCAGCAGCTCTGTGAGTTTGTGGAAAGTAACAGAAGGTTCACACCTACAACTATTTATCCTATTGATAAAAGGACCGGTAAACAGTTTATGTGCATGATTATGGCTGCCTCCGAGCCCAGGACGTTGGACTGGGTAGGCACCCCGCATCTCCTTGATGACATTATTTAAGTGCACCTTTTGTTGTAAATATATATGTATAGAAATACATATATATTGTTACACATATTTATATATCAATCCAATTACAAGCATTTGTAGATAAGTATTTTGTTAAAAATATATAATAAGAATAATGCTTGATCAGTATTATTCTTTTTCAGAATATTCCTGTCAGGTGCAGAAAGAGTACAGTGCATTATTTATTTTAATCTTTTTAACAAGTACATACTTTTTATCCACCCCAAGCCATTTATCTGTATTCTGGTCATTTACTGTTACAAAACATTAACACATTCTGATAAACTGATATTCTGGTATTAGATTTTTTAGTAGTTTTTTTCCTTCTAATTATCAGCAACAACTGTTATGTTCTTTGAAAACTAGCCTCTTTAAATGAGGGTCAATTTCTGTAAGTGAGTACATCTAATTTTAATGGTATATCAGGCAGAAAATATTAAACATTATTTTCTTAGCTACTTGAATACTTTCTATGCAAAGTTGCTTCTTGAGTTAAGTACCATTAAGTTGTTTATATTATATTATATCATATTATACACATCTGTAAAGAAAGTTTATGTTATAATTGAGATAAATTATTGATATATTTGATGGCAACAAAAATCCTCGACATAAGGAAATAATGAAAACTGAAAAAGTTGTGCTACTTGAAACATCTATAGAAAAATAAGCACAAACAATTATTGTTTCTTATCGAGGAAGGATATAGTTGACGTGAGTGTACTTATTGTTAATGTTTTCCTCTACTTTGGAGAAAGGCTAAATTCAGAAGTTCTTTAATTCTGCTCTGCAGAATTACTGGAGCACTACTGGACTTGAAAGCAACAATTGATGTTGAAATGGTGCCAGTTATTAGCCACGCAGTAGATGTTGGCCTGTTGGCTGGGTTCAGTTTTAAACACTGTGAATAGTGAGAGTTACCTTCTATAAAAACAAAACTTGCTATAATACCAAGAAATCATGCAATTTCCTATAACACTGAAGTTAACAAGTTGTATTTTTAGATATGTTTAAAAATAAAAATATATGAATTAGCAGCAGGATTTATTGTCCTTAGAACAAAGTGAGCCAAATTTGGCACAGTAGCTATATGGTACATAAATGCTTGAAGAAGACATTAGTTGTGTATTTGTGCTGCACTAGGTTTATTACATGTGTGATTTATATTGTCTGTTTTGATTTTAGCACAACAGAACCATTGCATTGCCCATTGGTTGCAGAGGTTTTAGAAACAATCGATGCAACTTTGCCATGTTGCATCATCGATCCAGATTCAGTACATTTCTTGATTTTGTTTTTGTAGTGTCCCAAATCCCCAATTTCCTGCCAGCTTATTGATGATGATTTGAAACTTACAGTTTAAAAAAGTCTCACTGGAACATTATGTATGTTGAAAATGATGCTAATATCTGAACTATTTAAAAATGGTTTGACCCACTCCATTTAACAAATGACTCAACATATCTTAAAGACGTGATGGAGCATTCGTCAAGCAGTCCTCAGTAAAGGTTGAATAAGATGTTTTCTAACAGTCAATCATTGTTTTCCATACAAACCTTTTCCCTGTGGTATCAGCTTTCCTTAAAGTTTGTAGGAAAGAACAGTGGAACTTGAAGCACATATATTTGAAACTCTGTTTCACTGAGTTATATTTGTTTGGCTGAAAGGTTGCTGGCTGCATGTGACTGTTTTCAATGCTGATCTCATTTTAACATGATGTTAATGATAGCAACTTGCTCGATGAATGGTCTTGTGAAAGTAAAAACTACTATGCTGTGTAAAAAATAAAGAATTTTCCATTTTTGTCAGTCATTCAAGTTTAAAAACATGTCAAAGACAATGAAGAAGAGACCTCACTAAAATGTTAAGATAATCCTGTTATCTTGTATTTTTTATACTTTCAACATATGTGTCATATGAGTGTGTCTATTTATAAATCATATCTAATAAATGAAATGGGAACTCTGGTTGATGCTGTCTGCCTGTTCTTTAGGTGAAGTACAACAACACTGTGTCAAGTTCATCATATTTCTTCAGGGGAGTGAGGGTAATAGGACGTGGGGTTAAGTATAAGACAATATCATGTTGTTGACAGATACTGTTTTTTCAATGGACAGACTGAGAGTGAGGCAGACAGGAAATGGGGGGGTAGGAGAGGGCATGACAGCACAATTTTATTGCATGCGCTGCAACCATTCTCTTACCAAGTCGTTCCCGCAAACCACCTCTTGACTTTGAATGTTCATTAAAGAAAATGGACAAACTATTCAGAATGATAGAAGTTAAAGTAATTTTAAGCTCAATTTGTCAAGAAAAAAATCTGAAGCCTCACTATTAGCCCTACATAGGCTTAAATGTTTATTATACCTCATAATCCAAATGTGTTTAACTTTACGTTGAAGAAGGCTGGATATAATAGGTTAGTGATATCCCAATTAAGATATTTTGACTTAGGGTGTACTCACTTTTGTTGTCGGCAGTTTAGACATTAATGGCGATGTGTTATGTGTTATTTTGAGGGGACAGCAAATATACATTGTTATACAAGCTGTACACTCTACACTGCTTTACATTGTAATAAAGTGTCATTTCTTTCTTCAGTGATGGTACATTTTTGTAAATCAAATATTTACAAAAATGTGTAGTATCTCACTTTTGTGCGATACTGTATGTAAACCTTTAGGCTAACGACTTCCCCAAAAGCTAATTGGAGTAAGGAGGCAGCCAACCTGGAGTCCAATCAATGAGATGAGATTGGAGGTGTTGGTTTGGGCTGCCCTACCCTATAAAAAACACACACCAATTTTAATTTTGCTATTCTCATGCAGGGTTTCTGTGGAGTCTTACAAAGTCTAAGAACGTCTAAAAAAAAATTCTTAAAAAAGTCTTAAATTTCAAAATCAAAATTTTAGGCCTCAAAAAGTCTGTGTGACAAAAAGAATGTTAAATCATTGTGGAGAGCATCAAAACTAACCAAATTACTTTCCCCAGATCTAATGGTTATAATTCATACCCAGTAGACTTTCAATTCAATTCAATTCAATTTTATTTATATAGCGCCAAATCACAACAACTGTTATCTCACAGCGCCTTTCATAAAGAGCAGGTCTAGACCGTACTCTGAAGTTCCCCTTCGAGGGAACTCGAACCTTGTCGGTTACGACACTATGGGAACGCCTCTAGGCGTAGCAGGGCTGAATGTGCCCGGTTTCGGCTTCTCCCGCTCGAGGGCGGAGTCCGGGGAGGCTCGTTCACTTCGACTCTGAGGAGCTGGATGTGATCAGCATGGTGAAAGATGACTTCCGGGTTCCGGGCCGACGTCATCAGGCTGCGCCCGAGAAAAAAAAAAAAAAGGGAATTGTTTGAGCCGACGTGCTATGCAGGAAGCATGTGCCAAGAATTACTCGATGAGCGTTTCCTGCAGCGCCGCGCTCCGCCTCCGGGCCGGTCTCTGCCTTTCTTCGGATTTGCACAATGAGTTGTGCATATCTTGAAACAGCGAGGGAGGGCGATCGAGGTCCCCTCTCTCGTGGCAGCTCAGGCGGCAGGTGCTGTTATCCCGCCGCTTCGGCGCTCGGGATGCGCTAGCTGCCTGCGAGCTCCCACCGTTCTGCTCGCCTCGAGGGGCTGCAGTCGGGAGGAGACTGAGCTCACACACCGTGGTTGCCCGCGTGTTTTCCCTGGCGTTCCTCCACCGTCAGGGATCTGCGCACAACACCGGCCACCAGCCCTGGAGGTAGAGCCGGTCCCTTGTGGCAGCAGGCGCTGCTTTCCCGCTGTTTAGATGCTCGGGACACGCCTGCTACCATTGAGCCCACACCATTCTGCCCCCCCCCCCCAGATTCAACGGGGTGGTCCGGACTGTGGTGCGCCCGGAGCAAGGTCTGGTGTTAGGACAGGAAGTGCTGTTCTGCTGAGCACCGGGGCCGTGGAACACGTTCCCCCGCCAGTCGGAGACTCTGGGTTCTACAGCCGTTAGTTCCTGGTCCCCAAGGAAGGAGGGCTGCGCCCCATTTTGGATCTACGGTGTCTTTAAATGCCTTCGTTCCCTATCGGTATGGAAGGGCACTTGCTTCTTGTCCCAAGGGCCCGTCCTAGGGGCGTTATGTCGCCGGCTGGTCATTTCGACAGACGCTTCCCTAACGGGCTGGGGCGTGGTCATGGACGGCCGCTTTGCAAGTGGGTCCTGGCAGGAGCATCTTTCTACGTGGCACATCAACTGCCTCGAGATGCTGGCAGTGTTCCAGGCTCTAAGGAGTTTCCTGCTCGATCTCCACAGCCACCACGTCCTGGTTTGTTCCGACAACACAGCGGTGGTGGCCTACCTGAATCACCAGGGCGGTCTGCGCTTGCGCCCTTTATGCAAACTGGCGCATCAGATCCTTCTGTGGTCCCAGCCGAGATTATTATGGCTCAGGGCAATGTATCTCCCCGGGGACGCAGAATCAGGGAGCAGACCTGCTGTCGAAGCAGGGGCTGAGGCCCGGGGAAGACTCCACCCCGAGGTGGTAGAGCTCTTGAGCGGAGAGTTCGGCCCCATAGATGTGGACTTTTTGCGTCTCAAGAGACTATGCACTGCCCGCTATGGTTCTCTCTCCTACCGCCAGCCCCTTTGGGCCTAGACGCTATTGTGCACACGTGGCCGAGGCTCCGTTTGTACGCGTTTCCCCCAGTCGCTCTGCTCCCGGGGATTCTGGAGCGGGTCCATCAGGATGGTGTCAGCCTACTGCTAGTAGCCCCGTTCTGGCCGACCCGGGTGTGGTTCTCGGACATCATGTCGCTCCTGGATGGCCCGCCATGGCAGGTCCCTCTGAGGAGAGACCTGCTGTCCCAGGCTCAGGGCTGGGTTTTTCACCCTTGCCTCGCCGTGTGGCATCTGTGGGTCTGGCCCCTGAGGGGGGCGCAGTTCCTCTAGGCGGGTCTAACAGCGGGAGTAGTCGAGACACTACTTAGCTCCAGGGCCCCATCCACTAGGAGGATATATGGCCTGAAGTGGAGTGTTTCTCCACCTGGTGTAGAGAGTGGCCTGTGGACCCAGTTGCCTGCCCAGTGGTTCAGGTACTTGAGTTTCTCCAAGACCGTTTCTCTGCTGGCCTTTCCCCATCCACCCTCAAGGTGTACGTGGCGGCTATTTCGGCCTTCCACGCCCCTCTGAGGGAGGGGTCCTTGGGGAGGCTTCCTTTGGTCATATGTTTTCTCCGTGGAGCCGAAGGGTTGAGACCTGCAACTCGTTCCAGGATTCTTGGGGCGTTGGCTGAGGCCCCCTTCGAACCCATGGAGTCGGCTGAGGCCAAGCACTTGACCTTCAAGATGGCTTTTCTCCTTGCTATCATCTCTCTGAGGAGGGTGGGGGATCTCCAAGCGCTTTTGGTGTCTCCCCAAAGCCTGGAGTTTGCCCCGGGGAATGTTAGGGCTATCCTGCACCCTTGTCCAGGTTATGTCCCTAAGGTGCCGTCCCGTATGGCAGGGTCCACAGTGCTACAGGCGTTTCATCCTCCACCTCACGTGACGGCGGAGGACGGGAGACTTCATTTGCTCTGCCCGGTCAGAGCTCTGAGTATCTATACTCTAAAGTCCACCCGGTGGAGGAAGGCTGACCAGCTGCTGGTGTGTCTCCCAAGGCTGGGCTCCCTGCTTCCAGACACACTATTAATTAAATTCAATTCATTTTTATTTATATAGCGCCAAATCACAACAACAGTTATCTCACAGCGCTTTTCATAAAGAGCAGGTCTAGACCGTACTCTGAAGTTATTTACAGAAGCCCAACAATTCCCACCAAGAGCAAGCACTAAGCGACACAGGCAAGGAAAAACTTCCTTTTAAGAGGCAGAAACCTCGAGCAGAACCATGGCTCAGGGTGGGCGGCCATCTGCCTCGACCGGTTGGGATGAGGGGGACAGAGAGAGAGAGAGAGAGAGCAAGAGAAAGAGAGAGAGAGAGCAAAAGAGAGAGAGCAGAGGGAGGCAACCTACACAGTATACACAGAGGTACAGACAATAAAGGTAATGGTGCTATAGACTGAATGAAAAATGGTACAGATATTTATAGTAATGTTAATGATAATAATAATAACAGTAATACTAGCAATAGGACTAGTAATAGCAATTGCAACTGTAGCAGAGGGCGTCGAGCAGGAACACGGGGGCAGCAGGAGACTCTCAACAACAGATCCAGACTCCACAGCTCCAGAGCCAGCAACACCCGCAGGAAGCGACAGGAGGGGGAAGCACACGACCACGGGAGAGGGAGAAAAAAATCGAGTTAGTAACATGCATTAATGGGATGAGGTTGCACTCAGAGAGAAGAGAGAAGAGGAGAGAGGAGCTCAGTGCATCATGGGAAATCCCCCGGCAGTCTAGCCTATAGCAGCATAATTAAGGGATGGTTCAGGACTCACCCGAGCCAGCCCTAACTATAAGCTTTATCAAAAGGAAAGTCTTAAGCCTACTCTTAAATGTAGAGACGGTGTCTGCCTCCCGAACCCAAACTGGAACCTGGTTCCACAGGAGAGGAGCCTGATAGCTGAACGCTCTGGCTCCCATTCTACTTTTGGAGACTCTAGGAACCACAAGTAACCCTGCATTCTGGGAGCGCAGTGCTCTGGTGGGGTAGTAAGGTACTATGAGCTCTTTAAGATAAGATGGTGCCTGACCATTAAGAGCTTTGTATGTGAGAAGAAGGATTTTAAAATCAATTCTGGATTTTACAGGAAGCCAATGCAGAGAAGCTAAGACAGGAGAGATATGATCTCTTTACTGGTTCCTGTCAGAACACGTGCTGCAGCATTCTGGATCAGCTGAAGAGTCTTAATGGACTTTTGAAGAGCCTGATAATAAGGAATTGCAGTAATCCAGTCTAGAAGTAACAAATGCATGGACTAGTTTTTCTGCATCATTTTTAGACAGGATGTTCCTGATTTTTGCAATATTACGTAGGTGAAAAAAGCGTTCCTTGAAATTTGCTTAATGTGAGAGTTAAACGACATGTCCTGATCAAAGATAACTCCAAGATTTCTCACAGTGGTGCTGGAGGCCAGGCTGATGCCATCCAGGGAAACTATATCTTTAGATAATGCGTCCACGGAGGTGCTTAGGGCCTAGAACAATAACTTCAGTTTTAACTGAGTTTAACATTAGAAAATTGCAGGTCATCCAGGTTTTAACATCCTGAAGACACATTTGAAGCTTAGCTAACTGATGAGTTTCATCTGGCTTGATCGATAGATATACCTGAGTATCATCTGCATAACAATGAAAGTTTATGGAGTGTTTCCTGATAATATTGCCTAAAGGAAGCATATATAAAGTGAAGAGGATTGGTCCGAGCACAGATCCTTGTGGAACTCCATGACTAACTTTGGTATGCATGGAGGACTCATCGTTAACATGTACAAACTGAAATCGATCTGATGAATAGGACTTAAACCAGCTTAGAGCGGTTCCTTTAATGCCAATGAAATGTTCCATTCTCTGTAATAGGATCTGATGGTCAATGGTATCAAATGCAGCACTAAGATCTAGTAAAACCAATACAGAGACAAGTCCTTTGTCTGATGCAGTTAGGAGGTCATTAGTAATTTTCACCAGTGCTGTCTCTGTGCTATGGTGAGCTCTAAATCCTGACTGAAAATCCTCAAATAAACTATTGCTATGTAGAAAGTCACACAGCTGTTTGGCGACTGCTTTCTCCAGGACCTTAGAGATAAATGGAAGGTTAGATATAGGTCTATAGTTGGCTAAAACGTCTGGATCCAGGTTGGGCTTTTTCAGAATGCTCCGTACTTGTATTAGGGCCCAGAAGAGGTTTAATTACAGCTACTTTAAAGTACTGTGGCACGTAGCCTGTTGATAAAGACAAATTGATCACATCCAGCAGAGAAGTGCCAACCAGGGGCAAAACTTCTTTAAGCAGCCTAGTCGGGATGGGGTCTAGGAGGCAGATAGATGGTTTAGATGAAGAAATAATTGAAGTTAGTTGATAAAGGTTGAGGGAAGCAAAGCAGTCTAAACATATAATTGGTTTTACAGCTGTTTCTAAAGTTCCTGAGTATTGAATTTAAGTCGGTGCCGGTTGAGGGCAGGTCTTGGTGGATTTTGTTTCTAATAGCTAGGATTTTATCATTAAAGAAGCTCATGAAGTCGTAACTACTGAGAGCTATGGGAATACTTTGCTCAATAGAGCTGTGACTTTCTGTCAGCCTGGCTACAGTGCTGAAAAGAAACCTGGGGTTGTTCCTATTTTCCTCTATTAATGACGAGTAGTACACTGCTTTGGCATTACGTAGGGGCCTTCATATAAGTTTTAAGACTATCTTGCCAAATTAAACGAGAATTTTCCAGTTTGGTGGAACGCCAATTCCTCTCGAGTTTCTGTGATATTTGCTTTAATTTGCGAGTTTCAGTATTATACCATGGAGCTAACCGTCTTTGTTTTAGTATTTTCTTTTGTAGAGGGGCTACAGAGTCAAGTGTTGTTCGCAGCGAGCCTGCAGCACTATCAACAAGATGATCGACTTGGGAGGGACTGAAATTCGCGTAAGAGTCCTCTGTTAATTTGATACCTGATAGTGAATTTAGAGCTGATGGGATCGCATCCTTAAATTTAGCTATAGCGCTATCAGACAGACATCTTGTATAGAAATTTTTGCCCAATGGAGGGTAGTTCAGCAGTACAAGCTCAAAAGTTATCAAACAATGATCAGATAAAGAGGGATTCTGTGGGAACACTATTAAATGTTCAATTTCAATACCATATACCAGAACAAGGTCGAGGGTGTGGTTAAAACAGTGAGTCGGTTCATGAACACTCTGAGAGAATTGAATCTAATAGAGAGATAAACGCAGTACTAAAGCTGTCATTCTCTACATCCACATGAATATTAAAATCCCCCTACAATAATAACTTTGTCCGTTTTAAGGACTAAAGTTGACAAAAACTCTGCAAATTCAGATAAGAATTCAGAGTACGGCCCAGGTGCTCAGTACACTATAACAAATAGAATTGGTTGCAGTGATTTCCAGCTTGGGTGTGAAAGACTCAGAACAAGGCTTTCAAATGAGTTATAATTTAGTTTAGGTTTAGAGCTGATTACTAGGCTAGAGTCAAAGATAGCTGCAACTCCACCTCCTCGGCCTGTGCTTCGAGGAATGTGAGTATTAATATAACTGGGAGGGGTGGATTCATTTAGGCTTACATATTCTCCATCACCCAGCCAGGTTTCAGTAAGACAGAATAAATCAATTTCATAATCTGACATCAGTTCATTTACTAGTACACCTTTAGAAGAGAGAGATCTGATGTTTAAGAGTCCACATTTTACTCTCCTATTCTTTTGCACTATTGCTCTTGTGGTTTTGATTTTTATGAGGTTTTTATGCACAGCTCCTCTTCTGTTTACCTTTGATTTAAATAATTTCAATGGTCGGGGGACAGACACCGTCACTATATGGTTTTCACTAGGTAACTCCTGGAACGGAGGAGCAGAGAAGTGTGTTAAACTGCGACTCTGCGTAGGGTTTTGGGTGGGTAACTGCTGAATTAGAAGGGCAGAGAAGTGTGTTAGACTGCGACTCTGCCTCCTGGTCTCAACTCTGGGTTGTCATGGATTTGGTCCGCTAATAAAGTTGGCCAGATTTCTAGAAATGAGAGCTGCTCCTTCCCAAGAGGGATGGATGCCGTCTCTCGAATCAGACCAGGTCTTCCCAGAAAGTCTGCCAATGATCTACAAAGCCCACATCGTTGGCTGGACACCACCCTCGATAACCAGCGGCGGAATGACGACATCGCGGCTATACATGTCATTACTGGTCAGATTGGGCAGGGGTCCAGAGAAAACTACGGTGTCCGACATTGTTTTTTGCGTATGAACACACCGACTCAACATTAATCTTAGTGACCTCCGATTAGCGTAACCGGAGTCATTACCGCCGACGTGAATAACAATCTTACTGTATTTATGTTTATCCTTAGCCAGCAGTTTCAAATAGGACTCGATGTCGCCCGCTCTGGCCCCAGGGATGCATTTGACTATGGTCGCTGGTTTCGCTAACTTCACGTTTCGCAAAATGGAGTTGCCAATTATCAGAGTTGGTTTCTCAGCGGGTGTGTCGCTGAGTGGGGAAAATCTGTTAGAAACAGGAAGCGAATGGTGGTGTCCTGAGGGCTTTGAATGCTTACGACTATTCCTCCTTCGGACAGTCACCCAGCCACCCTTTCCTGGCTGCTCAGGAAATGCCGGGGAACGGCTACCAGAGGCTAACAGGCCGGTCCGCACCGACTACCGGGGACTGGCTAGCTACAGTAGGCTGATCTACCAAGGTGGGGAGCCGGACTTCTAACTCACTGAGCCTCTCCTCCATGTCTACAAATAAACTACACTTGTTACACGTACCATTACCGTTAAAGGAGGCAGAGGAGTAACTGAACATCTGACACACCGAGCAAGAGAAAGCAGGAGAGAGAGAGGGAGAAGGAGAAGCCATCGTTAGCTGCTAAGCTAAAGTCGCTAACGGCTAAGCTAAAGTACGGTAGCGTTGGCTACCAACTTTTGAAAACAATTATAAGATTGAACAGCAGTCACTAAAGATGGAAAGAACTGTGAGTGCTTAGGCAAACTTACTCTAAGAATAAGTGTTTAGCGGACAATTGGCCGCTGTAATGATAATCTAACAATTTTATCTGGTATTTAGCGAGAGCAGCAAACAGGCTACCAACACACAAGCACCGGAAACGGAAATGAGTCAACACGCTTACCGCAGTACGTCAGCACGTCCAACCCCAACGCCCGCCCGTGACGAGCAAGCTGGATTGTGCAGACTATCTCCCTGGCCTATCAGGTGCGAGGTTTGCCTTCACCTGTGGCTGTGAGGGCCCATCTACCAGGGGCATGGCGGTCCCTAGGGCCCTCATTTCGGGGGCTTTGCTGCAGGATGTCTGTGATGCAGCTGGCTGGGCCACTCCGCACACGTTTGTCCGTTTCTACAGTCTTGACCTTCCTTCTGCACCCGGCACTCGTGCGCTCTCCTCCTAGTCGTGCCCACTGGTTGCTGCACAATGGGGCAGGCGGGGTTTCGGTGCGGTTTAGTGGGTATCTCGTTCCCATAGTGTCGTAACCGACGCAGTTCGAGTTCCCTCGAAGGGGAATGTCTCGGGTTACGTATGTAACCCTAGTTCCCCTCGAAGGGGAACGAGACACTGCGTCGGTTCTCCACACCTCACCCCACCTGTAGCGCCTGCTTCATAGTTAAAGCTAATGAGTATTGTGTGCCGGTGTGCTTATATACACATTTCCATTTCATTCACACTCAGCCCTGCTACGCCTAGAAGCGTTCCCATAGTGTCGTAACTGACGCAGTGTCTCGTTCCCCTTCTCGGGGAACCAGGGTTACATACGTAACCTGAGACGTTACGGCAAGGAAAAACCTCTTTTTAAGAGGCAGAAACCTCGAGCAGGTGAGGGGGAGAGAGAGAAAGAAAGAGAGAGAGAGAGAAGGACAGAGAGAGCAGAGGGAGGCAGCCTACACAGTATACACAGAGGTATAGACAGTAAAGGTAATGTAATGCTGCTATAGCCTGAATGAAAAATGGTACAGATATTTATAGTAATGTTAATGATAATGATAACAGTAATAATAGCAATAGGACTAGTAACAGCAGTTGCAACTGTAGCAGAGGGCGTCGAGCAGGAATACGGGGGCAGCAGGAGACTCCCAACCACAGATCCAGAGCCACACGCAGGAGGAGAGAGGATGGGGACGAGAAAGCACACAAATGTAAATGCTCTGTACTTGTATAGCGCCTTTCTAGTCTTTTCGACCACTCAAAGCGCTTTTACACTCCATCTGCATTCACCTTTCACCCACATTCATACACTGAGCCTAAGTGCTCAAATGGAAACTAACATTCACACTCTGGCGGAATTGCCAGGGGCAATTCGGGGTTTCGTCGACATGCAGCCTAGGGGGAGCCGGGGATTGAACCGCCGACCTTCCGATTAACGGCCAACCTGCTCTACCTCCTGAGCCACAGCCCCCCCACAACCATGGGAGAGGAAAAAAATCAAGTTAGTATGGGATGAGGTTGCACTCAGAGGGAGAGAGAGAAGAGGAGAGAGGAGCTCAGTGCATCATGGGAAATCCCCCGGCAGTCTAGGCCTAGTCAATGCAGAGAAGCTAAGACAGGAGAAATATGATCTCTTTTACTGGTTCCTGTCAGAACACGTGCTGCAGCATTCGAAGAGCCTGATAATGAGGAATTGCAGCAATCCAGTCCATGCATTTGTTACAAATGCATGGACTAGTTTTTCTGCATCATTTTTAGACAGGATGTTCCTGATTTTTGCAATATTATGTAGGTGAAAAAAGGCGGTCCTTGAAATTTGCTTAATGTGAGAGTTAAATGACATGTCCTGATCAAAGATAATGTCTCGGGTTACGTAGGTAACCCTTGTTCCCCGAGAAAGGAGAAAGAGACACTGCGTCGGTGACGACACTATGGGAACACCTCTAGGCGTGGCAGGGCTGAATGCGAATGAAAACTACTCCAATCCTATTGGCTTGGTGAGAATGGTAGCATTTGATTGCGTAACCGTAGGCGTATATAAGCACGCCGGCACATAGGTCCATTAGGTCTTACTATGAAGCAAGGCACTCCAGGCGGGGTGAGGTGCGGCAAACCGACGCAGTGTCTCGTTCCCCTTTCTCGGGGAACAAGGATTACCTACGTAACCCAAGACGTTCCCCTTCGAGGGGAACTCGAACTGCGTCGGTGACGACACTATGGGAACGAGATACCCACTATGCCGCGCCGAAAGCCCCGCCTGCCCTAATGTGCAGGCAACCTGTGGGCACGACTAAACGAACCTTTATCACGTGACGAAAACGAGACGAAACGCAACGTAAATGCTGGTCATGTGACGATGACTATAATTAAATGTATTTTGCAATATTGTTGACAAATAAAAACAGGACTAAATGTGGTTTACAAAACGAAAACTATGATAAAATGTCTCTACATTTTCGTTGACCAAAACGAGACGAGACGAAATGTTACCGTTATTTCGTCTCGTTTAGTCGTGTTATTATTATTATTTTGCAAGTATTTCTGACATACCAGCAACTGGTCTGATTTCCTCCACCAGGAGGACCTCAGAGTGTAGATACTCAGTGCTCTGACAGGGCAGAGCAAATGAAGTCTCCCGTCTTCCGCCGTCGCATGAGGTGGAGGATGAAACGCCTGCAGTACCACGGGCCCCATCATGTTGGACTGCACCTTAGGAAGGGGTGCAGGATGGCCCTCATGTTTCCTGGGGTAAACTCCAGGCATCGAGGAGTAATCGACAGAGCCTGGAGGTCCCCCAACCTCCTCAGAGAGGTGATAGCGAGGAGAAAGGCCATCTTCAGGGTCAGGTACTTGGCCTCAGCCGACTCTATGGGTTCGAAGGGGGCCTCAGCCAATGCTTCAAGAACCACTGCCAGATCCCAGGTGGGAACTCTGGGGCGAGTTGCAGGTCTCATCCTCCGGGTCCCACGGAGGAATCGTACGACTAGGGGAAGCCTCCCCAGAGACCCATCCCTCGAAGGAGCGTGGAAAGCTGAGATGGCTGCCATGTAAACGTTGAGGGTGGATGGGGAAAGGCCAGCAGAGAAGTGGTCTTGTAGAAACTCCAGTAGGGCCCTATAAAATCCGTTTTATTTTTTCCTAAATTCCGTTTTATTTTTTCCCAAATTCCGTTTTTTCCGTTTTAATTTTTGAAAATTCCGTTTTTTCCGTTTTAATTTTTGCGAATTCAGTTTTTTTACCCTTTACTGTTATTTTTAAAGTTAATGATTAAAATGTACACAAATAAAATAGGAAGGACCTTAAATTTATTGAGGTAACAAACATCACATTTACTCAGTACTTTTACTGTATGATGCAACATAACACTGCACTCTAAGTACTAACAAAATATCAATGGTTATGAACCAATGGTTATAAATAAAAGTGCTCCATTAGCTTTTTCTTTCAAGTAAAAAATAGGACCTCTCAATTTCAGAATTATAAAGACAAAATCTTCAACAAACTCTTTTCTTGAGTCCGAAGACTTGAATGCAGCAGCAGTAATGCACGTCTGTAATTATTGTACTTCTCCTTGTTCCTCACATGGCTTTTGGATGACAGGTGGTCAGTGCAGGTATTTTTGCGCTTCCAGCCAATGGAATGTTGACAAAACTTGCAAAACAATAGTTCACCTGACACGTAAAAGTCACGAGGGAACTGCTCGGCGCTGTACTCAGGGCTTAGCGTCGTGTTTTTCAACTTTTTCGCCGAAAGCGGAGCTGTGGAGAGCCGCTTCGCCATTTTTTCATTGTTTTGATGGTGGAGTGAGTGAGGGGGAGCTGAAATGACGGAGCGGGAGGGGTTGTGTCGCCCAGATTTGCGTCCCCCGGTGTGCATTTCCCCCAGACATACGTTCTTCTCCCACACAAAAACAGAATTTAATTTCAAATGTAAAAATTCTGCGAAATTACGCGTTTACACTAGATTCCGCGTTAACTTGTCAAATCCGCGATTCCGTCCGCGATTCCGTGATCGCGGAAATTATAGGGCCCTACTCCAGCACCTGAACCACTGTGCAGGTAACTGGGTCCACCATGCGTTCTCTGCACCATGTGGAGAAAACGTTCCACTTTATGCCGTACATCCTCCGTGTGGACGGGGCCATGGAGCTAAGGAGTGTCTTGACTGCTCCTGCCATTAGGCCCGCCTCTAGGTACTGTGCCCCCTCAGGGGCCAGACCTACAGCTGCCATAGGGCGGGGCAAGGGTGAAGAACCCGGCCCCCTGCCTGGGACAGCAGGTCTCTGCGGACCGTCCAGGAGTGCCATCAAGTCCGAGAACCACACCCGGGTTGGCCAGAAGGGAGCTTCTAGAAGTACCGTCCTGACGGACCCTCTCCAGGATCCCCGGGAGCAGAGCGACTGAGGGCCTCAGCCCCTGTCTCGACAGCAGATCTGCTCCCTGATTCTGAGTCCTAGGGATAAACATCGCTCTGAGAGACAGTAGTCTCCGCTGGGACCACAGGAGGATCTGATGCGCCAGTCTGCAAAGAGGGCGCGAGAGCAGACCCCCCTGGTGATTCAGATAGGCCACCACTGCCGTATTGTCGGACCTGGCCTCCTCAGAGCCCGGAACACGGCCAGCATCTCGAGGCAATTGATGTGCCATGACGAGTGATGCTCCTGCCAAATCCCCTGTGCCGAGCGGTCGCCCATGACCGCGCCCCACCCTGTGAGGGAAGCGTCTGTCGAAACGATCACACAGCGACAAGGCGCCCCTAACGTGGGTCCTTGGGACAAGAACCAAGGCTTCTTCCATTCTGATAGGGCACGAAGGCATTTGTGCGTAACCTGTAACTGAGCGCTGATAACAACTTGGGTTGTCCTTGGCCTCTTTAGTCCGGATGACATAGCGTCCCAGTTTTCCAAAACAAACTTCAAATTTTCAAACAGAACAGTTTTCCACTTTGACTCAGTCCATTATAAATTAACCTTGGCACAGAGAAAACGCCTGCGCTTCTGGATCTGTTTAGATATGGCTTCTTTTTTGACCTATAGCGTTTTAGCTGGCAACGGCGAATGGCACGCTGGATTGTGTTCACCGACAATGTTTTCTGGAAGTATTCCTGAGCCCATGTTGTGATTGCCATTACAGTAGCATTCCTGTATGTGATGTAGTGCCGTCTAAGGGCCCAAAGATCACGGGCATCCAGTATGGTTTTCCAGCCTCAACCCTTACGCACAGAGATTGTCCCAGATTCTCTGAATCTTTGGATGATATTATGCACTGTAGATGATGATAACTTCAAACTCTTACAATTTTTCTCTGAGAAACTCCTTTCTGATATTGCTCCACTATTTTTCGCCGCAGCATTGGCGGAATTGTGATCTTCTGCCCGTCTTGACTTCTGAGAGACACTGCCAGAGGCTCTTTTTATACTCAATCATGTTGCCAATTGACCTAATGAGTTGCAAATTGGTCATCCAGCTGCTCCTTATATGTAATTTTAACTTTTCCGGCCTCTTATTGTTACCTGTCCCAACTTTTTTGGAAAGTGTAGCTCTCATGAAATCCAAAATGAGCCAATATTTGGCATGACATTTCAAAATGTCTCACTTTCAACATTTCATATGTTATTCAATTCAGTTCAATTCAATTTTATTTATATAGTGCCAAATCACAACAACAGTTATCTCACAGCGCTTTTCATAAAGAGCAGGTCTAGACCGTACTCTGAAGTTATTTACAGAAGCCCAACAATTCCCACCAAGAGCAAGCACTAGGCGACACAGGCAAGGAAAAACTTCCTTTTAAGAGGCAGAAACCTCGGGCAGAACCATGGCTCAGGGTGGGCGGCCATCTGCCTCGACTGGTTGGGGGTGAGGGGGAGAGAGAGAGCAAGAGAAAGAGAGAGAGAGCAAGAGAGAGAGAGCAGAGGGAGGCAACCTACACAGTATACACATAGAGGTACAGACAGTAAAGGTAATGGTGCTATAGACTGAATGAAAAATGGTACAGATATTTATAGTAATGTTAATGATAATAATAATAACAGTAATGATAGCAATAGGACTAGTAACAGCAGTTGCAACTGTAGCAGAGGGCGTCGAGCAGGAACACAGGGGCAGCAGGAGACTCCCAACCACAGATCCAGACTCCACAGCTCCAGAGCCAGCAACACCCGCAGGAAGCGACAGGAGGGGGAAGCACACGACCACGGGAGAGGGAAAAAAATCGAGTTAGTAACATGCATTAATGGGATGAGGTTGCACTCAGAGAGAGAGAGCGAGAAGAGGAGAGAGGAGCTCAGTGCATCATGGGAAATCCCCCGGCAGTCTAGCCTATAGCAGCATAATTAAGGGATGGTTCATGTGTTATCTATATTCTATTGTGAATAAAATATAAGTTTATGAGATTTGTAAATGATTCCATTCCTTTTTTACTCATTTGTACAGTTTCCCAACTTTTTTGGAATCGGGTTTGTACAAACATGTCACCTTCTTCTTCTCTTAGTATGCATGTTAGCCAACAATAAAAGGGGAGGTGCTCTGGGTCCTCCACACAGTGACTAGTGTAGTGAACCTACACTTTGTTAATAGAATTATGAATAATAATCTTGGGAAATATTAATATAAGAATTTGTCAGAATTTGTTCAAAAGGGGCAATGCCTAAAAATCACTGTCCACCCAAGGCTTTTAGGATTCCTTGGGTATAGTTTAATTATTACAACAATTAGTTAATAGTGATCAGTTAGCTTTAATTGTTCATCAGTTTTCATCAGTCAGTTTAATCAATCAGTCTCAATCTGAGAGGAAGTTCTCTGTGCATTGACCTGGATTACCTAGTACACTCACACATTCCCGGGATCAACGTGGATATTTATAAACCAACTAAAGTGAACACACGTGAGAGTAAATGAAGATATAAAGTAAATAAACAACAAAGATTAAGCAACAACAAGAATGCAATAAACGGAAGACAGAACAAAATTAACAGGGTTCGATGTAAATGCAGTTTGGCTATTGTGAAAAGAATATGAATCTGAGGAAATAAGGGAAACGAATGGACGCAGGTTCTACGGGGATAACTCATTTTATAATTAGGCTATGGGTTTCAGAGCTAAAGGACATCAAGCTTGATCACACAATGTTGAGTTTGTTGTATTGTTGTATTCACGGCCTCTTGACAGGGCTTGTCGAGCCGCATGCTGTGGAAGCACAGAAAGAACAGGGAATTGAAACCAGTGGGTCCTTCGTGTTCTGGCTGGTGGCTGTGGAAAACTGTTTTGGCCATTAACTCTGGCTTGGTGTTCTAATGTGGATGTCCTCTCGGTTACTGGTGGCATAACCAACTCGTTTGACTAGCCTCCAAACTCTTGACCTTGTCGTTAGGAATAGTAGAAGTTAAAGGTAGGGTAGGCAAGTTGCTTCTAAAACACTTTTTGTCATATTTGTTGAAACTGTCTATATACACCAATGTATATTAAAACTTTAGGTGCACTGAAAAAGAGAGTATAAAAATCTGCTGTCTGTAGTCCTCTCAGGGCTGCAGTAAACACAGCCACTCGTTGCATTCGGACCGAATGCAATGATTGGCTGGCTGACTGTCACTCTCCCTCGCTGCCATGGCTACCAGCCCTGCTGCTACATGAGCTACCCCGATGGGCGCACCCGGTCAGCTCGCTCAGACCTGCAGAGCGAAGCGGTCCGACCGGAGCTAATATCTGCGTGGCTTTTCAATGATAGTGACAACTGAGGAACACCGAGGGGCTGACACAGCGTGGTGGCTTTATTTCTGCTGGACAGGTAATCTGGCTTTTATCATTTTAATGTTAATTTGTTACTTTCATCGCTAGCAAACGTAGCTACCTAAGCATAGAGCTAACGGTAGCTACCTACTTAGCATACAGCTAACTGTTGCTACGAGTGCAGGCTGGTGTAGGAGCCAGAGTAGAGACAATGAATTATATCCAGCTGTAGGTGAGCTGGAAAACAGCAATGCGAGCTGTGTTTTCCGACGCTAACATTAGGTAAGACAATGTAAGTGTAGACTGCGCCGGTGTAGTTATTCATATCATATAGGTTTATTGTTATAGGGCCTACTGTGTTTACACCTAACTTTACATTATCTTTACATTTTGTATCTAATCTGTTTGTGTGATTATCTTGTGTCTGCAGTTGATGTTTGACTGTATGCTACTTTTACAAATATGGTGATGTAGCTGTGTTTGTAGTTATGAGAGACATTTCAACGTTAGTGTGCACATAAACAATGATGGCTAAAGGTCCCCAAGTATCTGTGTATCTGGTATATAAGCTACCTATACTATAGTTTGACAGTATGAGGAATACAGATAGATGGTGTTGATTTATTGTTTTGATTGCATTTTATGTGTAAATGCTAACTGCTCTATAAGAGAATAATGTCATGTATTACAAACTTGTATGTGATGTTTAAAATGATCTATTTGTGATACAGGTTGTGGTTTTAGTAGTATTTAATAACAATAAACAAGTGTTATACCACATTTGGATGTCATTATTGGAGACAAAAATGTAGTTGCTTGATTGTTTATGCTGCAAGTGTAAAGAAAAGGCATTTATCATTTTCAATGTTTTATTTAAAAAAGAATGAAAGTAGTATCCAGAACAGGGAAACATACGTTGTATTTTCTCTACTCTCCTGGGAATAAAACTTACAATGAACAGGTATTCATCCACACAGTGGAGGGAATTATTTGTGTAGCATTTAGTGACATTACATCTTACACCCTGCTAGGATTAAACCTCTGTATTGTCCTAATGGATCAGGAGAACAGTTGTATATCTTCTAGAAACAGCAACTCAGTATCACGACTCTGTGTCTAAATGTGCCACGTTGCCACACTACAAACTGTCTGTATGCTGCCTGACTGAACTGTCTGTTCTGTCCTGGGTCTGAAGATCAGCCATGTGTGGTGCATGGAAACACTGTAGTCTGGATGTTGCCCACAGTTCTCAGATTCTGGTCTGGTCAGGGGCTTGTTGTTCTCTAACAGCACTTCTGAGTCCACATTACACACCAGGTCAATGTACACGACACAGATGAGCCCAGCTGTAGTTGTTCTAATCAGTAAACAATAATAAAAAAGTAATAATAGTGATTACACAGCACTTTATTTTTGACACCCAAAGGGCTGAGGGGGAAACACCAGAGAAACTTTGAGACAAGTACACTGGGAGACAATAGACTAATATTAAAATATATATACCTGTTCACATGCCATTGTTGGAGTGTGAAGCTCAACCCAGGTATGTGCTTCTTCCTCGGACCCTGGCAGCCCTCCCTCCTCTGCTTCGCCTCGACTCCGGCCGGTCATGTCAAACATATCTCCGTGGGTCCTGCGCACCGTCATCAAGGGGTACAGACTGCAGTTCCGGGCCCGCCCCCCCAGATTCAATGGGGTGGTCCAGACTACGCTACGCCTGGAGCAACGCCTGGTGCTGGGACAAGAAGTTCGTGGAGGTCGTTCCCCCGCTGGCCAGCCGGTACTTCATCGTTCCCAAGAAGGACGGAGGCCTGCGCCCTATCCTAGATCTGCGGGTTCTGAACCAGTCTCTGAGGAGATACAGGTTCAAGATGCTCACCATCCCCACCATCGTAAGTCACATCCGGTCTGAGGACTGGTTTGTCACTATAGATCTCAAGGACGCGTACTTCCACGTCTCCATTCGTCCTTCCCACAGGAAGTTCCTGAGGTTCACCTTCGGGGGCATGGCATACCAGTATCGGGTTCTTCCCTTCGGCCTAGCACTCTCTCCTCGCACTTTCACCAAGTGTATGGATGCAGCACTGGCCCCTCTGAGGCTCCAGTGCCTCCGAGCACTGAACTATATCGACGACTGGCTCATCCTGGCTCAGTCTCGAGAGTTGGCGGTTCAACATCGAGATGTCGTTCTCGCTAATCTTCAACGCTTGGGGCTGAGGCTCAACGTGAAGAAAAGTGTGTTGTCACCCGCCCAAGGAACTGTGTTCCTAGGGGTGGTATGGAACTCATTAACGATGCAGGCACACCTGTCTCCAGCACGTATGGAGTCCATTTTGACCACGGTGAAGAGAGTGAGGTTGGGCCACGCCTTCACGGTGAAACACTTCCAAAGGATATTGGGCCTCATGGCAGCAGCTTCCAGCGTGATACCTTCTGGTCTGCTGCACATGAGGGCCCTGCAGTGGTGGCTAAAGACCAAAGGGTTCTCCCTGAGGGGAAATCCGTTCTGTCTGATACGGGTTACGCACAAATGTCTTCGTGCCCTATCAGAATGGAAGAAGCCTTGGTTCTTGTCCCAAGGACCCAAGTTAGGGGCGCCTTGTCGCCATGTGATCGTTTTTCAACAGACGCTTCCCTCACAGGGTGGGGCGCGGTCATGGGCGACCGCTCGGCGCAGTGGATTTGGCAGGAGCATCACTCATCATGGCACATCAATTGCCTCGAGATGCTGGCCGTGTTCCGGGCTCTGAGGAGCTTCCTGCCCAATACGGCAGTGGTGGCCTATCTGAATCACCAGGGGGGTCTGCGCTCGCGCCCTCTTTGCAGACTGGCGCATCAGATCCTCCTGTGGTCCCAGCGGAGACTACTGTCTCTCAGAGCGTTGTTTATCCCGGGGATTCAGAATCAGGGAGCAGACTTGCTCTCGAGACAGGGGCTGAGGCCCGGGGGAATGGAGACTCCACCCAGAGGTGGTGGAGTCATTGTGCGAAAGGTTCGGGCCCATAGACGTGGATCTGTTTGCGTCTCAAGAGACTCACACTGTCCCCTATGGTTTTCCCTGACGCCCCCGGCCCCACTAGGGCTGGACGCCATGGTGCAGACGTGGCAGAGGCTGTGTCTGTACGCCTTTCACCCAGTCGCTTTGCTCCCGGGGATCCTGGAGAGGGTCCGTCAGGACGGTATCCAACTACTTCTAGTAGCTCTGTTCTGGTGTGGTTCTCGGACTTGATGGCTCTCCTGGACGGTCCGCCATGGCAGGTCCCTCTGAGGAGAGACCTGCTGTCCCAGGCAGGGGGCCAGGTTCTTCACCCTTGCCCCGCCCTATGGCAGCTGTGGGTCTGGACCCTGAGGGGGCACAGTACCTAGAGGCGGGCCTAATGGCAGGAACAGTCGAGACACTCCTTAGCTCCAGGGCCCCGTCCACACGGGGGATGTACGGCATAAAGTGGAATGTTTTCTCCACATGGTGCAGAGAACGCATGGTGGACCCAGTTACCTGCCCGGTGGTTCAGGTGCTGGAGTTTCTGCAAGACCGCTTCTCTGCTGGCCTTTCCCCATCCACCCTCAAGGTTTACGTGGCAGCTATCTCAGCTTTCCACACTCCTTCTAGGGATGGGTCTCTGGGGAGGCTTCCCCTAGTCATACGATTCCTCCATGGGACCCGGAGGATGAGACCTGCAACTTGCCCCAGAGTTCCCACCTGGGACCTGGCAGTGGTTCTTGAAGCATTGACTGAGGCCCCCTTCGAATCCATGGAGTCGGCTGAGGCCAAGTACCTGACCCTGAAGATGGCCTTTCTCCTCGCTATCACCTCTCTGAGGAGGGTGGGGGACCTCCAGGCTCTGTCGATTTCTCCTCGATGCCTAGAGTTTGCCCCAGGAAACAGGAGGGCCGGGATACATTCCCAAGGTGCAGTCCAACATGATGGGGCCGGTGGTACTGCAGGCATTTCATCCTCCACCTCATGTGACGGCGGAGGACGGGAGACTTAATTTGCTCTGCCCTGTCAGAGCACTGAGTGCGTACACTCTGAGGTCCTCCCGGTGGAGGAAGGCAGACCAGTTCCTGGTATGTTTCGGGTCCCCTAAGGCTGGACTCCCGGCTTCCAAACAGACCATCAGCAACTGGATTGTTCAGACTATCTCCCTGGCCTATGGCTGTGAGGGCTCACTCCACGAGAGGCATGGCAGCCTCCACGGCTCTCCTCTCTGGAGCATCTCTCCAGGAGGTTTGTGATGCAGCTGGCTGGGCCACTCCTCACACTTTCATCCGGTTTTATAGTCTTGATCTTCCCTCCGCAACCGGCACCCGAGTGCTCTCCCTTTAGTCGTGCCCACAGGTTGCCTGCACGTTAGGGCAGGCGGGGCTTTCGGCGCGGCATAGTGGGTATCTCGTTCCCATAGTGTCGTCACCGACGCAGTTCAAGTTTCCCTCGAAGGGGAACGTCTCGGGTTACGTAGGTAACCCTTGTTCCCCGAGAAAGAGGAACAAGACACTGCGTCGGTTCGCCGCACCTCTCCCCGCCTGGAGTGCCTTGCTTCATAGTAAAGAGCTAATGTACCTATGTGCCGGCATGCTTATATACGCCTACAGTTACGCCGTCACATGCTACCGTTCTCACTAAGCCAATAGGATTGGAGTAGTTTTCATTCACATTCAGCCCTGACACGCAGTGTCTCGTTCCCCTTTCTCGGGGAACAAGGGTTACCTACGTAACCCGAGATGTTCAATATGTGCTGTAGAAAATGCTACATGGTTTAATAAAAGTTCCATAAAAATAGGTAAATATAGAGAGGAGGCGAGTCAAAGGGGAACTAGTGTTTTGTTTGTCACTCTCCTGGATCAAACAGTGCGAGGTCTCTGTCCCTCAAGGTTTCTGTGTGTTAAACTTTAATTTAAAGTCTTTTTGCCTGGGTTTTAACATATCTCTTTCTAAAATATCAACACTTAAGTGTCATAAACAGTTCCATTTCTTACTTTCTAAGGAAGGAAAAGATAAGTGGTTAATCATTTTTAATGATCAGAACTGTTACAGTTAAACAACAATTTATATTAATCATAGCAGATGAATAAACAGCCTAACTAAATATAACTAAATAATTCCCAGGAGAATATTGATTGTTAAACGTTCTTAATAAGAAAAAATAAGAAAGTAGTTGAAGCAAGGCATCAGGGTAAACAATAAGCAGGAAGATAACTGAACACAAGGAGATGAAGTTAAGAGAACTTCAAATTAACTTTAACCTATGATTCTTTAGCTTTCAACATAGTTTCTATACAGGTAAACAGGGTAAATAAGCTGCTCAAAATTGAAGAGGAGAGGGCCACTCCCTAACTTAACAAAGACAATTTAACTAAAATTTATCGGGCCCTGTTTCTGTCCCCTTTCATGTCTTTTGTGCTGGGGCGCCGTAAAGGGGGGGTAAAGGATGACGATTCTCGGGGCCCATGACTAAGAGGGGGCCCAGAGAAGCCCCCAATAAAATTGTGGTGCTAAAAAATATATTTGATGGTAAAAATTATTAACTTAAAATTATTCTATTTGCTGTTTCCTGGTGTCAAAAAATGTATTTGTTTAGGAAACACACACGTCCGTGGGCCCCTCTCCCCCTCTCGATTATCATAAAATGGTTCAGTCCGCCCAAATTGTATCCAGGCAACACAAGCAGCTTGACTTCACTTATAGCGCCGGCAGAATATCAACTTGACAGAAGAGGAAGTGAAAATGCCTCAGGACCGCCCGTGACAATGATCGTAGCCTCACGCACTTCTCTGTGCGTGCACGCACGCTTTGTACATGAGGCCCCAGGTCTCTACGGTAGCATTTTTTCGACAAGTTAGCACGTTTCGATCATAGAGCAGGGTGCAGCGGGTGCACGGCTTTGCCTCACATGCAGCGCTGCTGAGGTCCACGCTGTTGCACCTGTCTTGCAAGCTAGTTTTAAAGAAAATTCATGTAGTTTTAGGAAAAGTCAGGGAGCAGCAAGGCTTTGTGATTTATTTAGACAAAGTTATTGACTATGCAAATTTCAAAACGGTCAAAATGATGCCTTGTTCGTTCTAGTGTTAAAGATAATTACCATACGTTTGAATGTTGCGGTTAAAATGACTGCTGGTGGCCGTTCTAGTGTTAAAAGTGCAAGATAAGGGAACTCAATTTTCTCCCCATGTTAGGTCAAGAAAACGCTGGAAAAAATAACAATACACAGTTTTAGTTAAACGTTCAAAGCAGTCAAACGCACTATGTCAAAATCATGCCTCGTTCCAAACAGAATTATATATATGTATCATATATAGTATATGCAAGTTCTGCTTAAATTATTAGAAATTTTATATGGCCATTTTGTTTTATGGTGGTGTTTTCTTGCTGAGATTTTTTTTTCACCACAGATTGTAATTCCTGTTTTTTAAATTGAAGAGTTTTATTTTGAAATTTCAGTATCAGTGTTGAAGCAAATAAATATAAATACATTTCATTGTATTAAGAGTGCTCAGTGTTTCCGTTACATTTCAACTGTCATGTTAAAAATATTAGGTTAGATTAGATTAACTTTATTGTCATTGCCATTGTATACAAACTAAAAACTCCTGGGTTAAAAAGGGACCAACTAATTTCTGGGTTATTTCAACCCAGAAAATTGGGTTATTCTTTTTGACCCAACTTTTGGGTTAAATTCCTGACCCAAAAAGTTGGGTTAAAATAACCCAACATTGTAGTTAATATAACCCAACTTCTGGGTCAGGAATTTAACCCAAAAGTTGGGTCAAAAAGAATAACCCAATTTTCTGGGTTGAAATAACCCAGAAATTAGTTGGTCCCTTTTTAACCCAGGAGTTGGGTCAAAAATAACCTAACTTGGGTTACTATGCCAGTATGCCTTATTTCAGAAAAATAAAACTTTGTTTTACATTATTTCTGTCACGGTGTGGTGCAGGCAGAAGAAGAAGAGGAGTCCAAAGTTCCAATTCAAATGTTTTACTAATAAAGTAACTCCAAAAGGTACAGACAGGCAGGATGTAACGTTACACACACTAAACAAAGGACTGACCAAAGACTGACTGATAACAGTTAGTGTCTTCATCTAACAGAAGAAATCCCTCCTCATCTATGTCTTCACCTGAAAGACAGAAAACAAGACAACATGAGTATTGTTAATAAGTCAAGACAATTGTAAACCACTCACGTACTAGCTGCACTGTACTTATCGTATATCGTTAAGTAACGTTATTTCTCAACCATGTGTAAAAAGCATTTCAACCATTTTGAGACCTAATTTTATGAACTTATCGTTTTTTTTAATCATTCAAATTTGGCTGGGTGGTTAATAACACTTTCTTCTTTAGTCTGACAAATTAAAAACACATTTATTTTGAGTTTACACGGACTTTAAACTAGTCAACTTAGATGTTGTCACGATAGCAGCAGCTACATGGCAACCACAGAATTACTGTTACCACGGCTAACGCTAGTCTCAACGCAGCAACTAAGCCGGTCATTTTTTCAGCAAATGGTGCTAAACTAGCAATGGGGACATGGACACAGAAAAGTTTACGTTACATCAACACTGAAAATACTCGCTTACCTTGAATACAGGACAAAGTTGAACCGAAGCAGCAGAGGCCAAAACAGATCGCGCACAAAGCGACGGTTATTTCAAATGACAGTTGAAAGAAAATTCCTGTTGACGTCAGGTTACTGAGCAACAACCGACGTTTCCCGGAAAAGCTTTCAAAATAAAAGCGTTAAACGTTGGTGCGCACGGAACATCATCATTTGGGAACAAAAGCAGCAACAACTGCAAAACAGCTGTATTATCATCAACTGTGGATGCTTACATGATCCTTTTCGTGTCCATTCTAAGTTGCATGGACTACTCAAAAAATGTGTCAAGGGGTTTACTTTTAAACGGTAACAGGAAGTAACGTTTTAACTCCGTTTGCTTGACACTGACACTTTTATTTTTAATATCATTTAATTATTAATACACACAAACACAACTTTTACTGTTTTATTTATTTATTTAATGAAATTAATTGTCCTTATGTAATTTATTTGTAGCTTTGGCAATATTGTTGTTATACATTAATGCCAATAAAGCTAATTTGAATTTTAATTTAAGAGGGAGAAAGCCAACCCTATAACCCAGAACATGGGTTACTCTTTGAAAAATAACCCAGAAACCCAAACAACCCAGGTATTGGGTCAAAATATTAGCCCTATAACCCAGAAAATGGTTACTCTCTGAAAAAATAACCCAGAATTTTAACCCAACACAAATAACCCAGAAAATGGGTTGAAGAAATAACCCAGGAGTTTTTAGTGTGTAGTACAAATATGTACAATACATACATACAAATATAAATATATGTGAATACACTATATATGACCCATGTACAGCTATGCACAGTATATACATTATACAGTACTGAAGTAGTGCAGTATTACAGAGGAGAAATTACGGGTGTGGACATGGGATGGAGTTCAATTGTCTGATTGACCTAAATATATGAGAATGATAGTCAAAATACCATAAAAGCGCATGATTTTATGTAAATTAATAGGAAAAAAGTCTCAGCTGTGTTGGGGGCCCTGTCAAGATTCTTTTCATGGGGCCCAAAATCCTTAGCAGCGCCCCCAGCTTTTGTGTATTCTCTTTCAGTGTCTTCCTCCAGGGACCTCAGTGGGACTCGATGGAGCCTAAGACTAGGGATGAGATTACCCCCCCCCGTCACTGTTCTGGGCACTGACCTCCATCAGTACTACACCCCTGCATGCTTTACCTTTGATTTCACAATCAATAAATCATTCAACTTCCTTAGGCATAGCCGTTGTTACAGCTGTGTGTGTGTGTGTGCGTGTGCATGTGTTCAGACAGAATGTAGGCCATGACGGTGAAAGAATGTAAAGCAGAGAGGGTAAAATAGAGCAGTCCTCATTCGTCTGGCTGGGCATCAAGCCCTCTTTTGTGACTGCTGGCAGTCTGGCATGATTGTACAGGCTCAGATAAGTTCAGCACCATAGTTCATTCAAGATACGACCTCAAGTGTAGGCACAGTCTATACAAGTTCTCTGAAAGCCCACCAGCGAATGTGTGTGTGTTTTTCACACAGGATGTAGGTCATGTGAGGAAAAGACTCTAAGGCAAAAAGGGATAAGAACACTGAGCCTTTGTTTTGGCTGAGTATTAAGGGGTTCCCTTCACTGTGGGACAGCTAACTGAATGGACAGAATAGATATACAGAATAGACCATGTTGTGCCAGACATATTTTACTTTAACAAGATAATTTTTATTAATTTTTTACTCATTTGTCTGTTTTATTATGTATTTAATTATTGGGGAGGAGAAAAAAACTAAACAAAAAACAAACAAAAACAAAGACACAACCAGCCGAACATGGCATAAAGTATAAATAGATCTACCTGTGACAACCATGGACAACTTAAATTTGTTTCTGTGTGTGTCTGTGTGAATGTGTGTATGTGTGCATACCGTCTGTTTTCAACAGTAACATGTTTATCTTTGATAATAATTTTGACTGCGAGAGTTTAATAAAGTCTGTTATCATTGGAGGTAAGCCTAAGTCAATTTTCTTACCCTTAAAACTCACCCAAATTATGGATTTAAACTGATGTTCAAGAAATGTATTATTGCTAGTTCTAAACCACCACAATCTTTAGCTTTTTGCAGAGTTTTGAAACTGATTCGTAGGGGGTTTATTTTTCCACAAAACATTTGAGATGTTTGAGTCCAGTGATTTAAACCAGATAGCTGAGGGTTGGGTGGGTAACACTGAAAATATACTGATTTTAGGTAGGACCATCATTTTTATTGTAACAATGAGTGACATAGGCAATGATGTCCATTGCACAAGGTCTATTGATTTAAGTAAAGGTGTGTAGTTTAGCCATGTCAGTTCTGACAGCTTGGAGGAAATATTGACACATAGATATTTCATATTCCCAGACTTTGGCAAAGTGGTAGATATCCCCTGGAAATCACACATTACAGGTAAAACTATGGATTTACTCCAGTTAATTTTGTCTGATATAAAAATAGCGAATAGCGAGGGAGAGAGAGGGAAACCCTGCCTGGTACCCCTCTGAAGACTAAAGCTTGGAAAAGTATGATCATTTGTCCTGACAGAAGCTCTTGGGGAAGATTTTAATCCAGTCTATAAAAGAGTTTCCAAATCCAAATTTATGTAAAGTAGCGAATAGAAATTTCCACTTTACCCTGTCAAATGCTTTTTCTGCTTCTGAAGAAACAACTGTAGTTTCCAGGTTATGAATACTGGCATGGTCTATTACATTAAGTAGCCTGCGTGTATTGTTGTGAAGTGCCTGCCCTTAATAAATCCTGTTTGGTCGGGGTGTATTATACCAGGAGTGACCTTCTCTAGCCTTCTTGCTAGGCTTTTGGAGATGACTTAAAGATCTGCATTAATAAGTGATATTGAGAGATAACTGGACGGGAGTGTAGGATCTTTGTCTGGTTTAAGGAGCAGGCTGATATTAGCAGAGTTCATTGTTACAACATGCAACTACCCCTAATTTGCATTACCATCCTATAAAATAGGGTGCAGGTATTTCCCAGAATTCCTTGCAGAATTCAGCAGGAAAACGGTCTGGCCCAGGGGCTTATCTATTATTTGCCATAAGTAAGAGAGCGTCATGGAGTTCAGCCATAGAAACAGGTGAATCCAGAGCCCTGGTCTGTTCATCATCTAACCTTGGCAAATCTATATTGTTCAGAAATGCATTTATGTTAGAGCTAGATGGATTAATTTGTGATTACTATAAATTATATATTATATATATAATTATATAATTTATATATATGTGCCTATGGTTCACAAACATTTTGAAAGTTTAATGAAATGATTAATGAACTATTTAGATGTACATGCATGTGCTTATATATGATTTAGACATTAGGAGGGAGCTAAAAGTGTAGCATGATGCAAGAGGTATATTTACGATAATACATGGTAAAGGTAATTTTCTTACCTAAAATGTGTAAACTCTGTTCAGTATTTTTTAGTTGTAATTTAAGAAGAAGAGAAGAACGTACGTTATTGTCACATACACAGAGCAAAATTCATCCTCAGCATTTAACCCATCCCTGAAGGGAGCACTGGTCAGCCACTGTGCAGTGCCCAGGGACCAACTCCAGATTGAAATGCCATGCCAGGTCAAACAGCACTGACTGGAGGAGCTAACATGTTTTTGAACATGCAAACTCCACAAGGAAAGGCTGGGGCAACAGCGCTAACCACTGCACCACCATGATGCCTAATGCAAAGTGATGCTGAGAGATGGAGAAATTAATCAATTTAGTGATGTCTTACTTGAATGCTACCTGATAAAGTTATAAATCTTTGGTATAACACTTACTTAAATTTAAGAAGAATCCCGTTAGACAACAGGTAGGTAGGTTTATTGTTAAAATATAACAAGTTATAGAGTGAAATTGAGTTTTGTAACTCCTTTCTGCTACATGGCAGACAATATACCAATATACATTAACACAGAAGCTTTTATGAAAAATGGTAAACAGAAATAAACTATCATCAGTGGAGCAGTGCTGAGGATGAATTAGAGTTTAAGAGGCTTGGGGGAAAAGCTGCTCTGCAGTCTGGTGGTGTGGCAGCAGAAACTTCTATATCTCTTCCCAGAATGCAGCAGGGTGAACAGGCTGTGGCTGGGTGGGTACTGTCCTTTAGTATCCTTTGGGCTCTGCAGGAACCTCACCGATATCACTGATGCTCAGGAGATGGTACCAATGATCTTCTGAGCAGTTTTAATCCCCCCCTGCAGAGCCCTCTGGTCCTGGGCCGAGCACATCCCATGTTAGTGATGTTTCCAGTCAGGATGCTTTCTGTTGCTCCTCTGTAAAAGCTGACAAGAACTTGCCGTGGGAATTTGGCTTTCTTAAGCTTCCTCAAGAAATCCAGTCGTTTCTGAGCTTTCTTCACCAGCGTGGAGATGTGAGACGACCATGTCAGGTTCTCTGTGATGTTGATTCTCAGGAACCTGAAACTGTTCACCTGCTCCACCTCAGCTCCACTGATGTAGACAGGAGTGTGTGTCCTTATCTCCTTCTTCCTAAAATCTATGATCAGCTCCTTGGTTTTGCTGACGTTGAGCAGTAGGTTGTTCTCTGAGCATCACTCTACAAGATTATGAATTTCCTCCAGATATGAAGTCTTATAGTTTGAAATCCGGCCGATGATGGTGGTGTCATCCTGCAAACTTCACAACAGAGTTCTCTCCATGTCGGGGGATGCAGTACAGTAACAGTATGATGATACTGAGTTTTGACAAACTGGATGAGATGATTTGAAGAATATTGACTGTGATGATTTATGTGATTTATTCTGGACTATATATGACTGTTTTTTGAGACACTGTAGTGATTGTAGCTTAGAGGTCAACTCTTCACTGGATGCAGATGGTCAGCCAATCCCAGAGATGATGCGCCCCTGTATGAGATCGGACCGCGGTGTGGCCTGCTGCTTCGGATCTCATTCAACAGGACTGACACATCAGATTACAGGGACACTGGCAGATAAGACACTTTTTAATTTGTTATTATTTATGAAAGCTCTTCTTATTTGGGGGATTGTTTCAAATATAGCTGGTGAACTATGAGAGTGTTAAAGGCACTGTAATAAACCTGCCCACTGTTCTTTAATCACAGTCTATTTCTCTCCCGTACACTACCTCTCAGAACCTAGGTTGGTAAGTTAGCAGAAGTGCTACACTAGTGTTAAATCCAAGTGCGTTATAAAGTGACATCACTTTTGGGAGTGAGAACAGGTTGGATTGTAGATGGTTCATTTTATTTCAACAGTTATACAGTTCATGCAGCAATGGTCTCTCTTGTTGTTGATGCGTTTTTTATGAATGATGGATTTTTGTAATAAATATGTTCTGTATGCCTTTGTGTTGTGTCCTTTTCCTTTTTCTGTTCAGCCGGTAACTGATACTTGTGTTACAATATCATTTTTAAATACTTTGTAAGGTATACAAAGTCCTCACTTTAGATGAACTCTCAAAGTGCTTAACTAACAACTAGTAAAGGCTTTGTAACCACCTAAATCAATCATGAAATACTGTATTAACAAATGTTTAGAGAATATATTTAGCCTTTCAATTTCATTTGTAAATGCTTAATGATGCTGCTTTTGTGTTCCTATTATAACACAGTACAGGCCGAATCACAGTTTTATATCTAGGCTACTGTTTTCAGTGGTAGTGTATTCTGATAGACTTATATTCCCTATCAAATAATGCTCTTACGACAGAATCATTTTATATTGCACTACTACTCATTCCATTTGTAGCATAATTCGACAGAACTCCGGCTCCAGCTGATTTTGTTTAACCTTTTTACGGTCTCCTCTGAGGCTTCTTCCGCCTGCTCCGGGATGCCTGAGATGACCAGATTGTCCTTTACACTGTGTGTTTGGAGATCGATGATTGTTTCTCTTATGTTTTTTTATTTCCAACGAGAGTCGTGTTATTCCCTCCATGAGGGATTTAACTGACCCTGACTGGTTTCTGACCACGGTGAAGTTAGTTTTAGTTGTATATTCGACAGACATTCACCCAGGATCCAGTGACGGCTTCTAACCCAGTTCACCCAGTGTAGATCACTTTTAACCACCGGGGGAGAGCTTAGGGACCATCACTAAATTACACTTGTTAAAATAGTATTACGGGAAAATCATCATTTAGCCTATTTCAATAGCTTCTATGTCACGTGATCCAAGGACACCAGAACAATGCCGAATTGTAGTACTGCACAAGGCAAATGGGACACACCTCTTTGTGTGCAGATTAATTTTAGAAATTTGAATATGCACTCATATCTTTCAAAAAGTGATGGAGACATTCTGATTCTGACCCGTCCCAGCGTCTCCAGTGTAAATGACATCTGTCAATATTTTTAAATGTCCCGCCCCATCCAGGCTGTGATTGGTTGGTTGACGACAAGTGACATTGAAGAGCTACATTCAGCACATGGCTGCTTGAAAGACACCCGAGCTTCTCTTCTCCCTCGTCTCTCTCCGCTGACAGAGATCTCAGGCAGGCGAAACCGGGAACAGGTGAGCGTCATGTAACGCACAGGCAGAGAAGAGGACCGGCAGCTTGGGAGAAGTCCCGGTACGCCACAGAGTAAAACGCTGAGGTGCCGGTACTGCGTACTGGGCCACTTCAAGCACTGGGTTTGTGGGAAATTACCTATGTTTTTTTAGTCTGACTTCAAAGTGCCTGCTCAATCCAAGTGGTCACCTGGTTGGAGAGTCCATCAAGAAAAATAACATACAAACAATAGCTGTTTGTTTGAATGCCTTCAAGGTTCAGTGTGTAATATTTCTGAGGATCTAGTGACAGAAATGCAATATAAGGTCCATAACTATGTTTTCAGTGATGTATGAAGACCTTATATAATGAACCGTTATGTTTTATTACCTTAGATCGAGCCATTTCTGTCTACATAACAGCGGGTCCCCTCTCACACGGAGGTCGCCATGTTGCGTTGCCATGTTTCTACAGTAGCCTAAATGGACAAACTGCTCTACAAAGAGCAGTATAATTGTGTATAATTCCAGTAGTGTAGATACTCGTCACTACATGGAATATGTATGACAGTCTCTGAGTAGTCATCTGGTTTATTAAGAAGAGATGTGAAATTTGGGCAAATGGAGAAGCACACGTATTATTTAGCATGAGCCGACAGAGCTTGTGGATCTTTGTCATCAAAGAAGTGAAAACATGATGAAGCTAGAAGAAGTCAGTCAGATACAGTCAGATGACGGCATAAATGAAGGATATAACTGCTGTGGATTTTCGAGATGAAAGGCAATGATGCGGGAAAACAAAAGTTTTCAATGCAGCGCCGAAGTTGCCTTTTTTCTGCTAGACAGGTAATAAAGTTAGTTCAACTTTAGCAACGCAAATGAAAACAGCTGTTTGATAGCTTTAGCTGGCCACATAATCAACCCTTGTCAGTGTTGTGAAATATATAGATGGATTGTAATTTTATTATCATTATTCTCCAGTGTGTGTTTTGGCTTTGCTACATGGACAGAAATGTGCTGCGTACGTTCATGAGACAATCAGCTGATTAATATTGGCAATAAAACTGTAAAACAGCATGGAAGCTCAGATCAGCCCGCTAAACTGCACATTTTACTGCCCTGGTGGACAACACTTATTTATACTTACTACAAACACTGTAACAATAACAAGACTGTGTGCCTATCAAGTGACCAATAATGCTTCAACTTTCAGAATTTGAACATATTTGTTTGCAGGCTATTGCTTCACTACTGTGCACACAGATGTGTAATATATCATTAACAGGGTAAATACCCATTAAAAACGTTGCACCGTTTTACCACAAGCTATAATTACGTTTATTAGTACGACTATGTGTTTCTATTGTATTTCAAAAGATTAAAAAAATAAATTTTAGTGATATTTACAGACTGCTTATCTAATTGAACAAAGTGAGAGGAGCCTTGATCCTCACCTGACAATGCCTTTGTAAACATTATTTATTATGTGGTTTATAATGGACTGTGGTGCTGAAACAGTGAGGCTTACATTTTCCTGTTAATCTGTCTGTGGTCATACTTGCACTAGATGTAGTTTTTGAGATGTTCCTCATTGATTTTGTTATTCCAGATGAGCCAACCCTCCAAGATGTGACAAAATTTATAAAAAAAGAATGTATTATAGGAGTAATATTAGCAATAACATGGTTTTACTGAACAATTAAGTAAATATAATGTCTTAATATATCTATCTAAAGAAACCTAATTTCTTGAATGGCCACTGTAGCTATTTTACGAGCTTGGAAAGGGAGGGGGCCGGCGGTGAATTTATAGCAATTCGCAATCCTCACCACTAGCTGTCACTAAACTTACACACTTAAACTTAATTATAGGTGCAAGATGACAGTGGCTGACTTTCGCTGACTTGATAGTCTAACGTGAGCTGCAGGTGACTGCAGGGGCCGGGTATAAAAACAGTGCGGTCAAGTCAGACACATTCTACCTGCGTGAACTTACTGAGCTGAGATCAAAGACTGATCTCGCTGAATTTGCTAAGAAAAATGCTGTGACACGAGGCAAAACTGTGGTTCCAACTTTGTGCAGATGGGAAAAAGCATGGTGACATTTTGCAGCGCCAGCGAAAGTCGGACACAATTTCTAACAAGCACGCCTTATTTCAAATACAGCATGCATCACGTTAAATCAGCACTGCGCAGCATCGCTTGAAGTAAAAACGCACCTTATGACCTATGTTTACATTTTCCGACAAGCAACCTCTCGTGGTCTTGTGAATGTATCTGTGTTGTCTACTGGGAAGGGGAGGCAATGTATTTTGGACCCACAAAAGCTCATAGGGAGGTCAAGGTGAAAAATGTGTCAATGAAGCATGTGACCAACACAACACACGTCTGTGTTTTCCATTTTGCTTGTTTTAACAATGACCACAACTATTTCCTGAACTAAAGCAATAGTCAGAAATGTGGGGAAAGATTGTTAGTAATATTACTATGTGTTTTCTGATGGATATCAATCTCATGTCCATGTGTTAAGAACTGGAGTTTAGGCATGGTTAGCTTAGCAGGGGAAACAGCTAACCTGGCTCAGTCGAAAGTAAAAAATAAAGCTCACTGATTTAGTTTTGTTCGTTTAAACTGCACACAAAGAGAAATGTAAAAATTACAAATTTATAGGGAGTTACAGGCTGGAAATATTTGTTTGTCATTTAGTGCAGCTCCCTAAAGTCTTGTTGTCACATTATACCTGAGATTATCAGGTTTGGTACCATAGTACCTGTAGAGAGGCCTAAATATGAACTTCTGGTCACTAGCATATCTGGCAACCAGCACTAAAGCTGGGCAAGCACAGAAGTTGAGTGGATGGAACTGGACCATGACCTGTTGTTGAACTGCTGTATGGTCTTGGCCAACGTGCTGCGGCTCACTTTCAGGGTGTATGTACAGCAACAATTCTTTTTTTCAGATCCACAAGAGAGTTCTTTTCCATGAGGTGCCATGTTGAACTTCCTGTGACCAGTATGAGGGAGTGTGATAGTGATAACACCAAATTCGACACACCTGCCCCCCTATTCACACCTGAGACCATGTAACACTAATGAGTCATATGACACTGGGGAGGGAAGATGGCAAATTGGGCCCAATTTGGACATTTTCACTTAGGGGTGTCCTCACTTTTGTTGCCAGCAGTTTAGACATTAATGGCTGTGTGATGTGTTATTTTGATGGGACAGCAAATTTACACTGTTACACAAGCTGTACACTCACTACTTTACATTGTAGCAAAGTGTCATTTCTTCAGTGTAGTCACATGAAAAGATATAATTAAATATTCACAAAAATGCGAGGGGCGTGCTCACTTTCGTGAGATACTGTAGGTATGAAACATGGAGGAACAAGGAACAGGAGCAATAGACACTGAATAACAGGAACTGGCTCCACATATAGAATAAAATTAATGTTGAAATGCCAATTCTGACCGATCTTGTGATTGGGGGTTATGCCAGAGATTAATAAGAGTGATTAAGAAGCGATAGGTAAGAATGGCTTCAGGATTTCCATCACGCTACCCAACAATCTCTAAGCTGCTCAACGGTAGCCTACATTGAGTTCATTATCCACATAACCATAGTGATTGTTCCCAATTCATTATTGACTCATCAGCATTTATATTCATTCACTTGTGCATTTAGTATTAGCTGTCTCTGTAGTTAGTCGCTTAATAAACATTTAATTGATAAAGAATTTGATTACATGGTTTGTATGAAGTATTACGGTCTGTGTTTACAAATCAACGGCTTTTCCTTTCTGAGGTGAATAAAGTGCAAGTTAAATTACGTATATACACACGGATTTCTGAGTGTAATCACTGTACATCATTTTTACCAATTTGTATTTAGGATTTTTGGTGCCCCATTAGAAATGTTTGTGCTACACTGGAATATGTAAACTTTCTACGTTTCTTCCTCATGATTTTATGTATTTATATTTCATACATATGTCTAATCAAAGAAAAATCTTGAAGCCAAACTTGGATTTTAAATGCGTTCACCAGAACAGATTGGGACGTACTCCAAAGCACAACTTTCTTTTTATGAAGCATCTGTACACCATTATTAAACATGTTTTCTAAGATGATGTCTTGGCATGTCTCTTTTGTGAAGAGAAGTATGACATATTGTACTGGAGGTCTTCAAGGCTGGATCTCAGCATGTGGCAGTTCATGTATATTGTGTGCCTTAAGGCCTCAGTGTGTTTCTAACAAAAGGTCACGGTGACAAAGTCACACGCTGTATCTAAATGTATGGATTTCATTAAACCTATAGTGAGAGTGGGCAAGCTCCCAGTTCAGAAATTTCAGTTCATAGCCAGGCTGGGAGCTTGAGGTCTCATCTCATACCACATTTTACCCCCTCTGTGTCCAGTACCCTCAGAGACTTGACGTGAGGTGAACACCTCATAGTACATATGACAAAGGTCTGTGAGGATCAGTCTGCAAATCTGGAGGACGCACATTTGGATTTAGACAGATTTGTTGGAGAGATATCAGGTAGGCAGTGGGATGAGGCCATGGATGAGGCCAGGGGACTACGACAGCAGGCTTTTTGTCTGCCTTCACTCCTTAAGACGAGGTCAGACAAGCTTTTAGCCACAAATCCAGGAGGACAGCCCCAAACATATCCAGGTTTATAATAAGGTGGTATGTACAAATCAGTTCCCACGGTTACACCACTGGCTGCTGAACAAAAGAGAAACCAAATGCATATAAGCCAAAATAACTGATACACATTTGACATATATGAAATATATAGAAGCACATTGTTTAACACCAAGAGAGACATTTCAACACTATTATGAATTTCATACATCATAAAATGACATCTTGTAATTAGGACAAAATGTACATTGAGAAAAAAGGTTTTTAAGGGACCTATAATAATAACTTTAGATGGTTCCTGCATCAAACTATGTAATTTGATAGTATTCACAGGCACAACAGATAATGTTTGGAGACAGCACAGAGTACTTTTTAAATCTTGTACCAAATTACATAGTTGTTAAGTAGTTGTTTGATTTCCAGAGTTTCAGAGAATTTCCTTGAATTTGCTTGTAAAATCGGAATGTACACTTAATTCTTCCTGAGCTTTCAGCCACACCCACGCTCTTCCTCTGATGATAGTTACATATGCATCTACAACCTTCACAACATAACCAAAGCTCCAGACGTGTTGGTTGAAAGCCCCAGAAAAAGTGTAGTTGAGATTTTTGAAGCTTCATACTCATATTATAACAGTTTTTTATGTTCAGCTGACCTGACTACAGATATTCTCTAGGTTACAATAGTGAAGTCTTGACAAGTATTCACAAATGACCTCTTAAAAAATGATGAAGGCATTGCACAAAAGCATGGAAGTATTGTGTCAAACATTCACCAGGCTCAAGTTAACTCTTAGTCACTACAGAGGATTCTGTTTTTGCTTTGTTGCTGTGTGTTGACACGTGTGGGAACAAGGTTCAAAATCAAGTAACATCAGGCTACTTACATTAGCCTAAGCAGCAGAGAAACATTGGCCGGGTATACAAAGCAGTGAAACAGCTGAACAATCAATAAAGTGTATGTTAGAAAGAAGCTGTGTTGCTTTGATTTGTTTGGCTCACAAAGACGCACCAACACTACGACTGAACAGACACCCACTTGTGTGCCTGGAGCTGCACTTCCTCCACTGGCCTCTAGATGCCAAGAAAACTGGCTGTTAAGAGCAAAGGAGAAAACAAAGGAAGGTCTCAAGATATTTAAGTATAGATCAGATTTTCACATTGAAAAAACACATTCTAAGAGTTATTGCTCACTCTAATTATGTGTCCTCTATACTTTCATACCCACCATACAGTAAATGACGACAGCCAAAATCCACAGTTCTTGTCCTAAAAATAAAAACGCATTCTAAAGTTCAGCTGAAACAAAATGAGGCTTATGCAGTCTGAATGAGTCAAACCAAATGGTTATCGTCTAGGGATGGGGAAGCGTACCATTTCAATAAATCTGAATCAAGTTCCTAATCTGTTTAGGAAATTCAAATCCTATTGAATCCCTTATTGAATGTTTTTCGGTAGTTTGTTTGGTGGGGAATGAATGCATCACAAAATAAATAAAACAAAGTCATTATTATTATTATTAGGATTCTACTGAGCTTAAGGGGCTTTCACTATATAATCAGTCGCTGACATTCATTAACCCTGTTCTGACAAATCTTTCCTTTTACTGCTCCTCACCGCTGTTGCAGCTGCAAAAGTAAAAACATCTCAGTGAAATAATATTAATTTTACTTCATTCTGCAAATATCAACTAAATAAATCGCATATTTTTCTGCATTCACAAAGTACTGAAGATGAAATGGTTATTACAGGTCTGTATCAGAATGCAGCGCAACACACGTTCTTTACTTTAAGATGATGGATGTTATAGAAATATTTAAGCAGGGACTTGTCATTGCTGTCTTGGTGTGCATACAATTCCATAAATATTGCATTTGCAGTTGTTTGGTTGTCTTTGGTGAAGTACAGCCACGCTTTCAAATGTTTCAGTCAAGGTTCATTTGGTCAGTCTTGTTAACGGCTGTGTGACTGAGTTAGCACGTTATTAGCTTCAGCTTATCATTACTGCACAGGACTGTGGATTTTGTCCCCAACCTTACAACTTACAATGTCGTCACTCTACAAAATGATTGCTTTATGGCAAGTATGGACAGAAGGAACAGCAATCAATAACACTTTCAACATACATATGGTATTTAAGTGTTGACAGACTGACAGAAAATATCTAAAAGGAACTCTGTTTTTCTGTAATCACTTATATGTACATTTAGTATTCCTTGCCAGTATACATTATATGTACCCTGTTGTCACATATAGATTCAATGGAGATTTGACAAGTTGTTGTGCCTATACCCACAACACAAAGACTCAGAGTCACCCAGTGACATGACACAGGCTAGTTGAAAAAGGTTCAAATCAGTAATGCCAGTTGTCTCTGATATAACTTAAACAGGCTACAGGGACTGATGTGTCAAAATCACATGACTGGCAAATACATTATTCTGACGTGCCTTATACAGTGGCAAAGAAATAACTGGCCAATTGGAGCTGAATACAGAAATGATTAGTTCCATGCAAAACACTTCTTAGCTTCAGGCTCAGGAGCAACAACAGACTGCAGGTTTTTTTGTATCTGTATGTATTAATGCACCACATCAAATGTGTAAGCATTTCCTACCTGAACAAACATTCATGTGTGGAGTATTTTCAAAACTGCATTATTTACTTAAATGTTAAAGAGGCTGCCAGTGTTTTCACTGCCTTCGCTGGAGCATTGCTATTTATTGGTGTGATACTGCCACCAACGGTTGATCAGTGGAATAGTCTGAACTGAGACAGGAATATGTACAGTGCCTCCTTCATTACAATACTAGTTGTGAAAAACAACAAAAAAACTCCATAGGATACCTTAAGGCTTCAAAAGACTTATGTCTGAGGGGGTGTGTTGGTTTGATGGACAGGTGTCTCTGCCTTTCATACTCAGCCATGGTGCTTGCTTGAACAACATCAGTTCCACCACGATGCCCAAATGTTGCTTTACTAGCTTAAAAATGGTGGCAAGGTGTCAACTAAAAGCCGTGTTTGAGCAGGGACTCAGGACATAAAGACAGCATATATGCAAAGCATTTAGTAACATCCCTGTGTATGAATGCCATTTATATTATCATATTAAATAAATAATAGATGAATAAATAAATATGGTTATGAACTCATTAACTGTGACTTTTAAATAAATCCTGTTCCCAATGGGGATTGCTGGTGGGGCGAGCCGCCGGAATGGGCACCACAACCAGAACTGGCTTAGTGGACAACAGAACCGGAGTCAGCAGCACAGCTAACTGAGCTAACTAGCTAATGGCAGCTACAGTTAGGGAACGAAAAGGAACTGGGAAATAAATGTGGCATTAGGAAATAAAAGTGAAATAAATAAAAATAGTCCTTTGAAAGATTTTCTATTTTAAACTAAACTATACTGTCTCTTATTTATATATATATATTTATCGGCCATTTATTTATTTCAGGCATATTTATCTATTAATGTATTTATTTAATATTGACATAAATGGCATGTGTGATGGGTGATGATTTGTCCAGATAAACACATTTACCAAATATTAAGCATAATTTTGTTTTAAATGTTTTAAACAACATGCGGTGATCACATCCTTCCAAAAAACCCTGAGAATCAACAGTGTTAATACACTCAGGTGAAAATGGTACACTTAGTCGAAACTAACACCGTCTAACACAACAGCCCTGCGATACATCCTACCTTTATGAAGGATATAATTCAGTTTGTGTTGATGCTGTTTTGGCTGCAGTTTAATTGTACTGCGTTATAAAAGGAGGTTTGAATCAAAAGTTGAATGAACACCTCTAAAACAGTTCACTGATTAGGCTGCATTTTTGAAGCTAGATTTACTTAATAAACTGGCGACTGAGTGTAGATATTGTTAAGGACTGGCTATCTGGATTCAAGGCAGAATATATTAATCTGTTTTTAAAAATCCAGACTGACTATTTCATTTCTATATTACCATTATTTAATTTCCTGAATGTAAAATGTCTATGGACTGTACATAAAGATGTGAAGGCTTTCTTCTCATGTTGTCACATTTGTCTTACAACAACGATGAAAGACAGAAGCAAAGATTTAGCATTTAGCTTTAAATTGTTTGTTGGGTGTACATGGCTGCGAAAAGTCTTTTTCTTTTTTAGAAAAACAATAGCAAGTTAGTTTTTGCTTGCAGACTCTCTTTGCTCTTGGAGTTTCAGAGGCTTGCACCTCGCTTAGCTGAAGCAGAGACGTCTTCCTAGCCCGTTATCTGCCAGTTGCTCTTTGACGTGACTTTCCTGTCCGTCTCCACTTCCTGTTAGCCCACTGCTGTCTGTGTATAAGACTTTCAGGCCTTGTCTATGCATCGGTCTGTGCAAAGACAGACAGACATTTGGCTGAGCAGTTTCAGTCAGTCTACTGGCTAGTCTTTTTCTCCTTCTGGAAACTGAAGCTGGTCCGGCGGCTCAGTTTCCGCTGCTTCTGGGCAAAGTAATCAGCCCGAGAGGTGCTGGCCCGGGACTCCAGGATATAGTTCACCTGAAAATAAGCAGTGAGAAAAATCAAGACTTTACATCATCAAAATAATCTGTGCCAAAGTAACACACTCTAAAAAACAAATCAGCACCTGCCGCTCTGGGTAAATTGATGGCAGTGGCAGGTGAAATCATTGGGTTATCCGCCACTTCGGTGAACAGACAAATGTACAACAGAAAAACACATGTAGCAGCATCTCCATCATTGCTCATAAAACAACCAATTTTATTCTGACCCTTTCTACCAGATTACCAGATGAATCGTGCATCGATAATTGAAATACCTGGTTGTCAAGTAAGGTGGAGTGATTGTCTTGTTCTGAAAGACACAGGTCCTTTTGTGCACGCAAACATGCAAATGTTTCTGTTTAAACTTCCTGGTGAACACCATAGACACCGTGACATCACCCATTGGTCACCCAAAGGTCGCCATGGTAGTGACTATTTTTTTCCAATTATTTATTTACTTATTTATTTGGTCAATTTTTGAAAATTTTCAACTCGAGCCAGAAAGTCGCATGACGCTGTTTATCCCCTTTGCATCAGGAAATGGCGTCTCTCTGTGTAGATGCATTGACTTTGTATGTCCCCACCCTTCAATTCACGTTTGGACAGTCGGAGGCTACATTAACACACGGCTTATTAATGCCAAAACCTCCAGAAATTCAAGTCTCCAGGCCAGAGAGGACTCGAGTTTGAGACTCGGAATCGAGTCACACTTAAGTTGCACGCACACTGACTTCAGACTTTGATTTGCCACTCGAGGTGTGGAACTCGTGAACAATGTTTACTTTTAGGAAACATTAGTAATGTTACACTGGGTTTGAGAGTCTGGGGGATGTGTTGACTTACAGTAGTTAATAAGCTGTCATTAACTGCATTGCACATTACATGGTTTTGCTCTATAAGTCAAAAACAGGTTACCTTTACAGAATCGCTTATAGCTATGCAGTGTTATAAGCTTGGGCTGAACCCAGTAGGTAATATGCTCATTACAACCATGAGTGACTTGAGACTTAACTTGGACTCTAGCTCAAAGACTTGTGAGCATCTCTGGTCCAGGCCCAAGCTGCCATAAGGGTTATTTTCTTCCAGAGACATGTTTTCAAAGATTGCAGAGTACGGCAGCGCAATAAGATAGACCCATATAATGAAAATACTCGTAACCCTAATACATTTAAACTGTGTTTTAGCACTATATTTGATTATTTGTACTTTACTATGCACTTTGGAACAGCTTGTAAAAGGCAATATTATGAGCTTGAAGTGTTTATGTCTAAACTAATAAAATTTGCCTTAGACATCCAGCAAGAACTCACCTTTAGTACTATTTCATTGACAGTAGCAGCATCAGACTCGAAGTAGAGAGGCTTGTAGTCATGGTTGCTGAGATAAGTCAGCTTAAATATTGCATGACCTGTAAGATACAGAGGAAAAGTATGTTCATGCGGCAGAACTGGACAACAGAAATGATGCACTGATCAAGCCTATCACCTCTTCCTGTCTGCAACATTATCAGTCATGTCTTTGTGTGATCTGAGAGGTAAACCATGAAAGTGTCTGATCTCCACAAAGCTGAGGAAGACAACTGGCTGCAGGGATAAATAATGTCACTGCAAATGTTTTAGACTAGAATGTTCTGAGCTGACCCTAAGGATCAGTACTTGGGCCGATTATTGGATCAGTATCAGCTCAAATAAACCAGATTAAATGCAGATCCTTTCTCTCTACAGTATTTTGTCTACCTCACCCTGCGAGTGTGTTACCAGCAATTCATTGCACATGAAAGTGAAAACTCAGTGAACAAATGTAAAAAACATAATTTGGGTGCACTGGCGAGTTACTCTGACTTTTGACACAAAAGTTTGCAAAATACATGGATTAATTAAACTCCCACACTAACAAATATGTAGCTTTCCTCTCTGTTGCCAAAATCACAGCACAAAACATTCAGCTCACAGATTCTCTTTTTTAGCTAGAGCTGACCACAGCTTTCTCAAATTAAAATGGCAGATATCAATGGCGGTACATCATATCAGCTGTTGATCATTTATATTTATTCTCTGAGTAACTTAAAGAGGTGGTATTATGCTCGTTTTCAGGTTCAAAATCCTTTTAGGGGTTGTTCCACATGGTTTAATTTTCAAAAAACACCATATTTTTTGTCATACTGCACATTGCTGCTTCTCCTCTTTTCACTCTGTGTTGAAGGCTTCATTTTAGCTACGGAGTGATACATCTTGTCTCTAAATGATCTTTGTTGGGAGTTGCACATGTGCAGTTCCAAGTTAAGGTCTACTAGCCAATCAGAAGCAGAGAAGGGCGGGTCAGTGAGGAGCCGGTAAACACGGCTTCGGTTCAGCTGTACATGTTGCCGACCAGCTTGGCAACATGGACTGCAGCAAGAGTTTCAGATGGTGAGTTATTAATCTGAAACAAAAGTGTCTTTCATCCATAAAGTTTTAACTGAGCTCTGTCTCTACATCACAGTAACAACTTTATGTCCACTTACTGCCTGGAGGGTAGCTAGTGTTTGGAAGGGAGAGGAGAGCTGTGTGCTGCAGCTCAGTGTTTTTTCCATACGCCTCATATTCGTTTTCAGGCAATTCAGAGCACAGTTTTCTGTGGGAGATGGGAACTCCCTTTGGGGTGGACATTGGGCTTAAGCCAAAAAGCAGAATACCACCTCTTTAATGACAGAACAAAATGAAACTTGTTGGTGACGGGTCAGTGTGTTTGTACTCCCAAAAATAATGTGTTGCATTAGTATTTAGATTAAGTAAAAAAAAGGCAAATTTAGTACCTATAGCTAACAATTCAATGTGCTAGATACATATTTCAACAATGTTTAGATAAAGTACCTTAAATAAGTACTGAAGTCGGCAGATGTGCAATACACCTGGCTCATGTTAGGGCCAAAAAATCTCCTCATCCTTATTTAAGGGTCCCTATTTATCATTTTTGTAGCTGTTCTGGAGCTTTCAATCATTTCACTGGTGCTGATCCGTGAGAGCTGATCACTGAGAAACTCCATCTGCTGAAATAAATTTGAAAGCTCCAGAAAAGCTACTAAATAGACCTAGAGGTGAGTTTCTCTGGACAAAAGGTCCTTATGGTGCTGAGGAACAAATGGAAATGTAAAGAAAGTGACTCAACTCGCTTCTATGAAATGTCATGCACAAGTTCTAGAACTTCAAAACCCTGCATAACTGAAAAGTCTGACCTTTTTCTGCTGCATGAAGATCATGTAATATGAAAAAAGGCTAAGTTCAGGTGTATATTTTTTGTGTTTCGCTTGTTCTTAATTGTAGCATTTGTCCTCATGCAACCCTCAGTAAAAAGTTAGATAGAACCAATAACGTCTAAGCTGTGCTGAGCATGTATGTGGAAGTGTGCAAACATGTACTGTTCTACTGTCAGATATCATGTACAGATGTGGAATGTAAAGCACTGTTTCTGTGGTCCACTCACTGGGGCTTCTCTCCTCGACAAGGTCACAGGCACAGAGGTGGTCCGAGTCGATAGAGATAGGTTTCTGTCGAATCCAGAACTTAGTACTGGCCTTCTGATTGGTGACTGGATCAATCTCCACTTTCTCTCCTGAAATGCCTGAAGAAAGAGTTTTTTTGTCAGTTCATGAATGGAAAACATATTTCATTCAGCACTCATTGTTGGACTACAAGTCAAAAAGCAGTTTGTTTTAAATCTTATGATGACAAACGTAGCTGCTTACTATTGCACTCCAATATCACAATTTTCATGCTATTTCTATAATAATGCAGCGTGTCTCTTGAGATGACAATGTCACTTGTATCTCATACATATGTCAACAACTATTGGAGTTATTGTTATGAAATTTGGTACACAGTCATGTTTCACTTAGAATACATTTGAACAACTTTGATGATGTCTTGATTTTTTAAAATTTGTCCAGTACTACAGAGTATCACTATTAGATTTTTTACCATGGAATGCCCAGAGAATATTCCAACTGATGTACTGTAGTTTGTGTGAGGCATCAATTTCAAATAAAAGTACATACAAAACAAACTGATCTCTACACTGTTTAGTTCTGAAGGTGGTCCCACACCTACTTTTGGAATTTTGTGGAGCTCAGCAACGGGTGAGGTTTTTCTAATTAATAGTGAATCTGGGAAAGTATACCTAAAATATCATACAAGCTCATCACTTAGTCATCACTTGCTCAAAGCTTTTCCTCATGTGAGGTGAAGCCTATTGTTTGAAAAGAAAGCTTGCCGCGGGCCTGTGCCACGAAGCAAGTTCAACATACCCAGAATATCTTTTCATTATCTGGCTTCACTAACTAACAATCAAGACCGTGACAAGTGGTCACATGAAGCTGGTTATCAGCTAGGTAAGTTAACCCAGGGCTTCCTAATCCAGACATGAGTGCGTTCACATAAAAGGGGCGGTGTTTGCAACATATGACCAATTGGAAACATGGTCAAGTCTACAGGCAGCAGACTACTGGCAGTAGCAGTGTAAAACATATTTGTACTGATAGTAGGTTGTTCTACTGTAAGTCATTTTCCACCTTATTTTAGTGTTCATTCACTACTTGAATCTGCTCCCTTTGCTTAACTTCTCTTATCCCCACACTCACACACAAACACACCTACACCTCTGGTCTCTCACTGCAAATATTACTTGGTGTGTCACAAAATAAACTTTAGCAGCTGTTAAAACACCTGGGATGTATTTTAACAAGCTGTAACGCAAGCTGTAGGCCTATATTTCAAAAATATCACATACGACAATTTTATTGTCTTCCAAGATGTATTTTTCCCCTCTTGTAATAATAATAATAATAAGAAGAAGAATAAGAAGAATAAGAATAAGAATAAAATTAGGGGAAAACAATCGAGGTCTCAACCAAACCATGGATTTGGTGAATTGTTACACCTCAACTCACTTTTAAGAACTTCTTGTCACTTTGAAAATCTTATTCATTTATTTAACACAACCAAATGTTCCAAGCATCGTTCCAAATTAACTTAAGCCACAAAAACAAAAATCCATTCATGCCATATAAAACTGCTCAAATAGTGGTTGATACTCACTACTTGCACCTAAATAGAAGAAGGTGGTGAGCTAATTGACCAGACTCTATTATATAAGAAACAAATGCCAGCTTAGGTAAAATAAACAAATTTATACTAACCTTTAATTTGAATACCAAACTACAGGCCTATGCTAATAATATTCAGCCTAACATAAGACCCATTCAGCCTATTTTAATGGCTGCATCAGGCTGTGTGAAACAGATTTGGAAGCAAATAAAAATATATATAACATTTTAAAGCGGTGAGTAGGCTTACTGTCACATCTTAAAAGTATAACAAGTAACCTCCAAGGCTTTAGTGCTTAAATCAGTCTCTGTAACTTGATATCACTTTACAAACATTTCCCTGCATCTCTACAGCAAACATAAAAGCAGCCTATAAACCATTTTCATGTCTTCTACAGTACATGTGTCTTCAGCTGGGGAGCATGCTGACCTTTCACCGGGGAACTGGTCTTTTAGGACCATTAAATGGTACTTGATATAATTACCAGCCTGGTGTGGTAAATTAAAATTTACTAAATTAATTTAATTAAATTAAAATGATTTGTTCTGAATGAACAAATCATTTTTACCTGCATACAATCAATTAGGTGAAAAATGTCCAAGAAACATTTTTTTGTAACTTTTATGAGCTGGAGAAAAGTGATTACACATCTGAGTTTACAGGCTGCAGTAAGCAGTGGGTACCTAGCTGGACATCCGTGGTGAAGCGCAGCTTGTGGATCATACTGATCTTGAAGGACTTATAGTGGTGACTGCTCAACATGTCTTGGACTGTAGTGATGTCAATAGGAGGGTCTTCCTCGGAACTCTCCTCCCCCCTGGAGCCTGGAGGCAGAAGGAAAGCAATCAAAAATACTATAATCTAAACTTCAGTATTTAACCCATTATCTACATTTTATGAATCACCCAAATTAACTAACTGACTTTACTTTAAGCTATTGAATTGACACTGTCAAAGAACTTAACCTAATATGAATTGACGGTTTAACAAGACTTTTAAAAAGGTCAGAAGCCATAAAACTGGTGTCTCCAACACACTTGCAATGTAAATGTTGACCTCATCTTCTGGCTCACATCATAGTGTCAAACTGATCAGATCGGCAGACATTGTCATAAAACTCTACAGGCATCGTGCTTTGAAGAAGACAAGTTTGGTGTACACTGGACATCCCTAAGCTATGATCTGACATTAATTCCTGTTTTTTGTGTTGAGTGTGAAAAATGTTAGCTTTTAAATTGCAAAAATTTTTTGCGTATCAAATTTTCCTTAGTAATCTTTTCTCAGCTTCGTCCAAAGATGGTCCATGCCAAGTTTGGTGTCGATTGGACTTGCAGTAAAAGAGAATGAATGTAATCAATGGGATTTTTGAGCGCCACCTAGGGGCGGTTTAGAGTCAACTTTGGTCTCTGGAGACAGGAGACCACCCTGAATGATTCAGCTCAAGTTTCATGTCAATGCTACTTGGTTATAGAGCAGAGGTGACTAATTAGGGGGCCGCGGTTTTGATCCGGACCCAGCTGCTGTCCTCTCCAGACCCGGACCTACAGCCAATTTATTATTGAAAATTGCTACCTTGTGACAAAGTGTTTCTATTTTAACCCGCGCAGCTTTTCTAGCATTTACTGTACTGCTTTAGCGGCTTAGGAAACTCACAGACCAAATAAAATGTTTTCCAATTGTCTCTTGTGATGCTGCTCAGCCAATCAAATCAGTGCATTCTGATAAGCACTGCAAATCGAGTCTGTGTGTGAGACACAGACTGGAATCAGGCGAAAGATAAAAAGAGATTTCACATGGCTTTGTATCACGAGTGTACTAATTTTTACATGTACAAACTTCACACAGGCAGTTCAAAACAAGAATATCTCATATTACCAATCCTAGCTGACAGCACGAGCTACAGCTCACGTTTCTTACTGAACAAGAGAAAGTAGGGAAGTGGTAGTAATATAAGACGGAAAAAGAAGAGTAGATATTAAAGCTGTTCATTTGTTAAGATGTGTTGTTTATTATAGAATTGTTCAGACTACCCTTCAATCACTTCAAACTACAATTTTTATTATTATTTATTTTTTTCAGAAATTAAACACTTGATTTTAAGATGCACATTTAAAAAACTTTGTAAAAAAAATCCAGCCTTTAGTTTACTTAAATTTAGAATTTATTATAAGAGTAGTTATTTATTATCCCTCCAGTTTGATTTACTGACTTGATTTGACAGTCAAGCGTTAACTAAAAACATATGTTGATACAACTATAGGTGATGGCACCGAATGATAACAAGCTAGTGGTTATGATGATGTCCTCCGGGCTCTGCCTCAACTCTTAATGTTTCCTGATGGACAGATATCTTCATTTGTTGCTAAAGTAACCATTAGACTGGTAAATGCTAACTGCTAAATCACAGAGTTTGAGTGGCCGGAAGACATCATTGGGGTTAAGTGGATAATATTTATCTATCATATCTCAACAGTGTATTATAATAAAAATGTTTGTACAAGTTATAAAGTTGTGGTTTTGTATAGTACACTTGGGATTCCTTACTGTTTTCTCTGACCAGGCAAAATTCCAGGGTGCTCTGGCTCTCCAGTGTCGAGTCCAGGTCTACTGAGACGTTTGGCTCTGTCTGCTTCTCCAGACGATACATAGGCCCTGTTGGAGAATGATGGAGTCACAAATCACAAATGATCCTACCAAATAAATACAACAATCCACTACTCATTTCTCTAGCTATTGCTAAGAACTTGACCTTTCAAAACTGGAAATCCCAGAAATCCCCCACTAGCAAAGAACCCCCCCAAATGTTCAAATTACACCACCCTGTGAAAGCAGGTTTAATAACCATGAACCTTCTTGTTTTTTTATTGTTTTTAAGTAGACTTTGCACCTTCCTTGGAATTTTCTTCTCCCCACACTGAGACACACTCACACACACCTACACCTCAGGTAAACACTCTGGTTTGCCCCACCTCTCTCCGTCTCTCTCCCCGTCTGTTCCATTTTCTCCATCAGCAATATGTTCTATTAAGTCACCTAAAAGACTGAGAACTCGACATGACAGCCTATCAAACAACTGAAACCAACATCTGAACCTTGTGTTCACTGTTGCTTTACCTGGTCCCTGCTTTACCTGGTTTCCTATTTTCCCATTTTAACAGTATTACTGATAAATGCTTTGATAATTGAACCAGAATCTACAATGGTCTGTTTTATTTTAGTTACACAAGTTACATTTTAATTGAATGGGGCTTAACAAATGCACATAAGATGATATATACCTTTATTAATTCCTCTAGGTGAAATTCAGGTTGTGGCGTTGCCGTTTTATTTGTCTATCTGTCTCGGCATTTTCATGTTTTTAGCTGCTGTTGTGCTTCATTAAGGTGTCGTGTTTGAACTGTGCAGTGCCAGTTTTATCAGTAAACTTGGTTTTCCCCACATGTAGTAGACCACATATAGTGCAGTAGATACAGTTTGTGGTGTTTTTGCTAAATCTAAGCCATGTAAACTCCCCCCAGCCAAGGGCGGACTGGCACAATTATTCAAGCTGGAAATTTGACTCCATCCTGTAAACCACCAGACTGCTAATGTTGTAGATCAACCCTATTTGTTGATGTAACAGGTACCAAACTAGATATAGATGTGGCTACTATGTTCATCTGGGAAGAAAGTTATCCACATTATAAAATACAAACATTTGTGACTGACCATTAAAGTAGCCTATCTGAAGAGAGATTAAAGTAGGCTATGCTATGGCTAAGGGTGTACTCTTAAATATCAGGAGCCCTGATAGATATGGGTGATGACAGCAATAATAATAATAGCAGCGAGAACAGATAAAAGCGAAGGAGGAAAGGAAAAAGGATAAAAACAGAAACACAAAGACAACTAATGACCTATTAATGTCATTCTTATTATTATTAAGGCCTGAGCATGTAACATATGAAACATTTTTATAAGATAATGAGGATAATGACAGATGCCATAATTGTTTTCGTTGGTATTAGTCAGGCATGGGATTGGCAAAGGAGCAAAAGGCAGGAAAATAAATCGCAGAGCATATGGTGAGGTGCTGTGGGTGCCGGTCTTCCCCCAAATTAGGTGTTATTTGATTTAAAACTGTGTATTCACATAGGTTTAGTCTATTATCAATACAATATTTCAATGCATTCTGGCTCTGGATAAATCTACATCTGTCCACTGTAGATGTAATATCCACAACATGGAGGAGGAACTAGTATAAATGATTGTATTAGTATAATATTATAACGTTAAATAAAAAGTATAATGTTCATTTAATAGGATACTGTTAGTAGGGCTGCACTAATTGGAGAAACACTCATGTTGCAATCATTGTGGACAATATTGAGATTTGTGATTTGATAATGGAACAAATGGTCACCTTGCTTGATTATCAAGAATATTGACATTGTTAATTGTGTATTTATCAACTCGAACAACTTGACACTTCCAGGTCGGAAAATCTAAAAAATCACATCCCTGATTTAACTTTTGGAAGTAAATTTTCTCCTAATATTTTTCCAAGGCCTGGAAAAAAAAGACAAAATGTATGTGTTGATACATGGTTACATTAAAGGGAGAAAACAGTAAATGATACTTATGTTATTACCTGAGCCTTTCTGCGAACCTTTTCTCTTCTTCAGTGCTTTCTGGAGAATTTCCTTCATTGTGACCTTCAGACTGTCCACAGGGATTAGAGAGAAACCATGAGCAGCGTTTCTAAAATGGAAAAAAGTGAGAAAGGTTAACGATGCCTCTGTAGATTTATCTCAATCATTCAGACTCACAAATGTATTAAAAACACTCCACTAGACCTGAACAGTACAGCTGAAGACACCTGGCTGTCCATCGTACTGCCTTCTTCAGTTCGGACTGAACAGACACGTGGTCCTCTAGTTTCATAGCAACTAGCAGTGATGGAAACCTGATGTGTGTGTGTTTGTGTGTGAATTTTAAGCCCCCAAAATAGGATGCAAGCAAACACAGAACAAATCTTTGTAGCTACAGCGAAAATATATATTCTTATGTCTTGACCTCTTATACAGGACTGAAACAATATGCCATATCCAGATACAAACATGTACCAGATGAGAGCACCATGAAACTGAAAGCCAAATTCTGGTAAATATTAAAAATTCAAAAAAGACGGAGAGTGTGCATATGATGTGGCTTTTTTCAAAAACTGATTTATTCAAATTATCAATAGACACACACAGCTGTGTGTTAATTTATGCCACAGCCACGAAGGCCTGCAGTATAAGACAGATGACTAGGACTGGGTGTTATAAATAGAGCCCAAGCGATTTATTGGCTGGCCGATATGGGCAGCTGCATTGAAATCGGCATCTGTGTTTATAACAGCCGATTTATGACTATTAACAAAGAAACAGAGATGAATCCTTCACTCATGTCATTAGTTTTGCATAGTTTGCCCACCAGAAGGCGCTCTGCAACTCCCTGTTAACAACACTGCTGCACCACAAAAACCACAAAAGAAAACAATGGAGAGTGTCTGTGTTAGCAGTGAGTTGGTCATTTGTCATGATAATTATGACTTAAATCATAATAAAAACAGCCCCAATCACTTCTCCTCTCCTGAAAACATTAATAACTTGCGAACATTAATCCTCCCATTTTTCACTGCCCTCTCCCGGCTTCCTGCAGGATCACAGCAGTGTGTTTAATGTTACGGTAGTTGAGTAGTGGAGGCTACGCTGCTGACAAATGTGATTGACGATTTATTTCTGAAACAGTGTGGCAGCTTTAGCAAACAATCCTATCATTTTAGCCACCAAAGTAATGCCAAATCAGTGGAGGAGCGTTAACGTTAATGAGCGGTTAAACTATAGAGTTTAACTTGTTCTAAATATGTGCGAGCCTTTTGTCTGTACTTACAGTCGGCGCGCCTGAAATGATTAAACCAGACCAGACATGTAAATAAATGTGAGCTGAACAAGTATCTAACAAAGTGATGTAGCTCCTCTTTCAAATCTTAAAGGCATTAGGTATATTGTAGCGGAGTTAAATCTCAAAGTTGCAGGTCCTCGTTGTAGATGCTTTGAACAGCAGGTAGACAGTTTTAGAGCCAGATGATGGTTGAGAAATGGTTTCTCGTTGCTTTGGTTATAATTAAAGAGTGCTGGTAAAGGGATAAACTAGATGTCAATATGCTACATTGAAAGTAGTTATTATAGCAGATTATGTGTAAGGTAAAATACATGTTTATTCTCTCTCACTCTCTGTTTACAGACGGCTGAAAAAGTTGCACCTTCTAGCTGCAAATGTATATTGATGTGCAACTGTTTGCATGTTAAGTTGTTGAGACTTTAATCTATTTTATTAATACATTTAGGAAAAGGTATTATAGCCCACACACGGAGCAGCTTTCCATGTCATTCTGTTCTAAGTATAGTTTAAACAAGAAAAGGGCTATTATACAATATTATAATTTTCAAAATCAATATCGGCTCATTAATCAGCTCTTTTTCACTTTAATATCAGCATCGGCCCCCAAAAACCATATAGGCCGGGCTCTAATTATAAACATTTTATACAAAATCTTTTTTTCGTTAAACAAAAGGAGCCAATAACTGCAAATGTCAAATGCTTTGTACATATACGACCACATATAAGAACTCATACCCCAGATACTCCAGTCTAAAATTCTAAAATGGGCGAAATAATAATTTAAAATCAGGAACTATATAAGTAAACAAGACCATTATATCACCATACTTTCAATGCTAACCTTAGTACTTGACAGTTAATGATTCTGTGAAGTTGATGCCCGCTGTTGTTGAATTTTGAGCAACTGACAGCATTTTGTTTATGTCGCCATGTTGTGAGGATTCCTGCTGCCTTCTTTTTATCCACACATTGGCCCTCATTTATCATTCTTGCGTAAAAACGGGCGTATTTTTGTGTGTGAGATTATGCTTACACTGTTCTCAGCGTCTGATTTATGAAGCTGTGCGTACCTTTGAAATCCAGGTGTACGCACCACCTGGTGTTGATAAATGTGGCAGCTAAAAATGTGCGTAATTTGAATGAAACGCCCCCAATTATTCAAGCTTCAGGAGGCTGCACCCAGGACTTCACGGCAGGGACTGACAGAATACGGCAAGAAATACATGGTTTGGAGCAGGAAGTCCACAAGTTAAGACTTCAGAAACAAAAATATTATGTTGTCTTGACAGATTTAAATAAAGATTAAATGTTTAGTTTCACTACTAGAGCCCCTCCCCGGAATAAATGTTCAAAAATATTGTGCGTTTTAATATTACGAGGTTTTTCATTTGGAAACAATTTATTACTTTTTTATTCGATGATTTAAACTGGACACATTTTTGACAAAATGTTCAACGCGCTTAAAACTGGACACGAGCGGTCAGACGAGCCATAAACAGTTCAGGTCCAGCCCGAGAGCCAGTGCTGGAGTCAGGGGGACCACCGCGCGCTGTCAGCCTCGCTGGAGCGGACCAGTGCGCTGTCAGCCCCAGAGGAGGATGCGCTCATCCCGGAGGAGCAGGGCTCGGGCCAAGAGCCTCTCGCTGATCGTTTACTTTGATGAACGGAGGACATACGGACAGATACGGGGCGGTGTATCCCCAGCGTGCAAAGCAAGACTTCATAATGTTTTGTGGCTTTGGGAAACAGCTCTGTGCTGTCCTGGGACTATTACGCACGGACACGGGTCTGGACGCGCACGGACTTGGATCTGACCATCCGCGGTGTAACTTTTCTTTTATGTTCAGAGTGAAACATTGTCCAAACACAATGATGAGCTGCACCACGTCTGTACCACCTGTTTGTGGAGCGCGTTCCGTGCAAACTAGAAGTTTTTGTCTGTACCTAGAATTATAAATTGGCTACTTGTGGTGCAGTACTGTATGACAGATTTAGCACTAAAATGCCCATCAAAGTCAAGTCCCAAATAAGCTCCAAACAAAAGAATGTTGCTCTGATAAAAAAGCTGCTCCATCACCTCCGGGACTGGGCTTTACTCACTGACCCAGACTCAGCATGCCAGAGTCTGGGGACGCGGGGCCTTTAGCGGGGATGTCGGTGTTCGCTGTGCGGTCATAATATAAAGTTTGTCTTATAATAAATGCAGGGCTTTGTGCGCAACATGTCTATGCCCGCCTCACCTAAAGGACGTGGGGCTGTGTCCATTTCAGCATCCAGTCTCAGCTCTTCAAGCCATCCGCTTTTGCTCTTCGTTGTTTTAACATTTTTTGCTTGTAGCCTTTTCATTTGAAGGTACACATTTTATTAAAAGCAAACCCAAATAAAAGACACCAAAAGCTACGATAAAATAGTCCAAATACAAATCAAAGCATGTTTTGACTGCTCAATAGGCTGTATAAAGTCAGTGTTGTCAGTGCGTTTTGTGCTGTTAAGAAATGATTTCTGCGCATTTCGGCTCTAACTCAAAACTTGCGTACATGTACACCACCTTCTGAGCAGGGGTAGGATTTGAGCGTGCCGTACGCCAACGTCCATATTGATAAATCTCAAAGTCACCGTAGTTTTGGGTGTACGCCAGGTGTACGCTGGAAATTTGGTGTACTCACTTTTGATAAATGAGGGCCATTGTGTAGGACTCAAGAAATTCCACATCATATCGAGCAAATAAGAGCACATTGCACTGGACAGGCCTGCACTCCCAAAAGAAACCCATGCAACAAGTCAAGAAATAGATAAAACCACTAAGAAACAGCAACAGCACCTCAAGGAGAGAGAGGAAAAGGGTCAACCCTCCCCTGCCCACACTGTACTAAAGTATGATGTGGATTGTGGATCGGCCTCTACAGCAATCTGAAGAACCAAAAGTATTTGGAACAATAGTAAGACGAGTCATAACCACCTCGAGTGACTGCAGCTGATGGGTTTGTGTGTCTTTGTGTGCATATATTTGTGTGTACTACTCTTGTGCAATTCACCTGTGTGTGCCAATTATAATAAAGACCAACTGTCACCAATAAATAACAAGCTATCTCCACGTTGAAAATGTTCGATTTTAAAAGTATCTTAATCGATCAGATGTGCTGGTCGTGTTCCACAGCATATCAGTCAAAAATTACTTTCCAAAAAAAATCCACAGCAGATGAGAGTCCTGCTGAGAGTGAATATGCTGCTGGGCCTCATAACATCCCTAGCTGTGTACTAAAAACCTGAGCCAATCAGCTAGTTGATGTTATCACTGACATTTTCAACATCTCACTAACACAGGAGAGGGTTCCCACCTGCTTAAAGACAGCCACCATCGTTCCTGTACCTATAAAGGTCTGCAGTGTCTAGTCTGAATGTCTATCGCCCTGTGGCTCTCACCACCATTCTGATGAAGTGCTTTGAGAAACTGGTTCTTCAGCTCATAAAGAACAACATCCCAGTCCATCCCATCAACAGTTTGCTTTCAGAACCAACAGATCCACAGAGGATGCCATCTCCACTGCCCTCGACTCAGCCCTCACACACCTTGAGAAAAACAACACGGATGTCAAACAATGATAAGACTTCCTATCGGTAGAAAATTTATACTCCTGCAGAGTGGTGCTCAGAGAACAACCTACTGCTCAATGTCAGCAAAACCAAGGAGCTGATCATTGATCTCAGGTGGAGCAGTTGAATAGTTTCAAGTTATTGGGAGTCAGCATCACAAAGAACCTGACACGGTCATCTCACATCTCTACGCTGGTGACCAAAAACGATTCTATTTCTTGAGGACGCTTAAGAAGGCCAAATTCCCACGGCAAGTTCTTGTCAGCTTTCACAGAGGAACAACAGAAATCCACCTGACAGGAAACATCACAAACTAACATGGGATGTGCTCGGCCCAGGAGAGAGAGAGAGAGAGACACACAGACAGACAGACAGACAGACAGACAGACAGACAGACCCACACCCACACCCACACACACGTTCTTAGGGTAGGAAGTGAAGTAGGTAAATACCCAGGCAGCAGGACCTGATGGACTGCCACAGTGAGTCCTGAATGCCTGTGTTGCGTCTACAGATATTCTAACTCCTATCTCAAACAGGAAACAGTCCCACAGACCAAAGTCCTGAGACATAGTAGTGGTTCCTAAAAAACCAAACATATCTACAATGAACAATTATAGACCAGTGGCCATTCATACCACATCATAACCTCTGTGGTTCTAGATGTGGTGGATACCTTATAGTTTGCCTACTTGGTTGCAGTCACCATCCAAACAGTAATGAAGCTCAGTATTGCCAAATTTAGATTCTCTTGAACTCCTGGGGACATTGTACAATCTACCTTTCGGAGCTGAATCATGGTCGGGCGTCTCCTCTGAGACAAGACTTCTGGAAATAGCGCCAAAGAGGAATACTGGCATCACAGATGTCCTGGAGACTATGGCTATTTCATTATCATTCTACTGCTCACCTCTGCAGCCATTACCTCACCAGCAATGATAGCCGCCAGGCCTTTAGCCTAGCAACCACAGATGAAGATAAGGTACATAGAATTATCAACTCATTCTCTAAACTAAAATGCAGAAGACATACAGTACTGTACCAAAGTTTTAGGTGGTGTGAACACATCACATCACAGACACATCACTACATTGTATTTATCAATGAGCAAAATGCCAAATGAGTGAAGAGAAAAAAATCTGAATTAAAATCAATATTTGGCGTGACTACCATTTGCTTTTAAAACAGCACAAGATAATAATTGTATTGACCTTATCTTCATCTTTTGCACAGTACTGTATGGGTTGTGTATTTGAAAAATTACAAAAATATTATTAACTCATCTATACAAAGGCATATTTTCCCATCAGTGTTAGTCTGCCATCATATTACTGGTTATATCTGAAGCTGGTGAAAAGTTGTAATCTAAATACTGATATTACCACCCTTTACCAGATCAGTTTGGCTTCAGAGCAAATCACTCAACTACTTGCTTCTACCTTTTAGAAACCATCAAGTCCAAGTTGGACAAAGGGGGCATTTGTGGGTGAAGTCTTTCTTGATCTCCACAAAGCATTTGACACTGTCAACCATATATATTTCCTTTGCAAACTTTCTGATTTTTTTTTCTTAAATGGATAAATTCTTGGCCTTTTACCCTTCAGTCTTTAAATCAATTACCTTCCCTCTTCATGCCAGAGTAAATATACAAATGTATGCTAATACCACTATCATTATCACATGTAAAAACTGCAGAGGAAGTGGCAAAAAAACGTATGTCATTAATGGAGAAAGTGGCATATGGCTTAATCTCTCCTGCCTCAGCTTAAACGTGGACAAAAACAGAAAAAAGACAGAACATCCAATCCTATCCTGGGGCCTTATTTTTAACCATTCCTTGCGCACAAAAAAAGCCAAAATGTATGCTAAAAAAATTTGACGAGGAAATGAGCGTGCATAAAGGGAAATTTTGACCCATGTTTAAGAACATTTTGGAGAATGGAGAAATTGCCGACGCAGATGGTGAGGTGGTGAATTAAAGCCACATTGTATAGTGATGTCGCTCACACATTTAATTTCACTTACTATGAAATGTTAATTATAAATCCACCATTACAATTTGAAAAGATATAAGCAACATCAAATCTTAACTGAAATTCGTTCAATATTTCAGCGCTGTCTCACCATCACATTCCCCACCCCCAGAGCGTAGAGGAGAGGGCCGGACTGTAACTGGGCGGTCACCTTGACTCCCCCCGGCACATCTTCACCACCTGCACATGGATTGTGTAGATTAGCAAAGTCTGGAAATAAAAGCCAGCTCTCGCACAACTGCTCCACTCCATATTATCATCAGTCCTGATATCTGAGTGACATAATGTTCACCTATCAAACCTTGATCTTCAAATGATGTGGTGGATACCACTGATTGATTCCATCATTTTGGCAAGGTGTGAAGTAATCAGTCTGACTGATGTAAACAAATACTGCGGTGACGCTGCGTAATGCTGAATGCATGCATTGCCCTGGCACTGCAGAGGACAACAGCAACGGAAGGATTAGGAGGGAACAACTGTTCAGGGACAACAAAGATTGCCTGGCCCAAGATGATGACTGATTTAGATTCTCTAGAGCTGTGCTCTTGGATCTGTATGCTGAACTGGGTCCAGCAATAGACAGACGAAGCGGTCAGAAGTGCGCTGCAAACAATCTGTGGTTTCTAACCTCCACCTCACAAGCACCGCCGTTTCTGTGTCAGGAATAAATATTTTTTTGTCTTCTTCTCGGTTGTTGCTGCTGTGATTCATGGTAAGCCGGCTCATTTATATGCATCAGTATTCATAAGGTACTTTGCATCGACTATTTATAGTCCACATAAGGTGTGTAGGGGACGGGATATGAGGCTGAATCACATATGCACATAATTCAAAAGGGTTTTTCTTAGTCTCTTAATTAATTATGGGTATGTTTTGGGCATTAAACCAAAAACAGTGTCATCTCCCATTTCCTTTAAAAGCCAGGTGCACTTTTACCTTGGTGCATTGCTATTAAAATGGTGCATGAATAGTTATAAAAACCATAAGAAAATACAAATAAATAAGTGTGACGCAGACTTAAAGTAGCGAGAGAGAGAGCTCATGTGGACGAGCAAGAGTGTGAGTGTGCCTGGACTTGAGAGTCAAAATGATCTAAAAACCTTCTTTGATCACGAAGCCTTATGTTACTCTTCAGCTCTGTGGTTTATATGATAAGTGTATTACACTGCAGACTGGTGTCACAAAGACAGACAGAGGCTGCTCTCCTCTATGAATCATCTGGATCCTCACTGCACTGCATTATAATAAACTATGATGAACTGGTCATGGTTCACATCTCTGTCTTCCAGGTGATTTTCTTTATTGAGTGTTGTACTGATGTATGAGTGTTTTCTTTATGGATTAACTATAATGATTAGAGAGGCTGCTGTCAGTGCTTCCTGAGTGTCAGGAGATTTAAATAATCAATGAAGTTATGCAGCTGTACCTTGTGCGTAATTGCGCACAGCGTCTTTCTTAATGGGGAGACGATTCATCCTATTCCACCCATTCGCAACTCACCAGCTATTAATCAGAATGTTAATCAGTCATGTGACATGTGCGGTGACCTGGAGGGCAAAACAACAGACCAAGATAGCGGCTCACACCAGACTCCCTCGTAGAGAGAAAAGCTGTTAAATTTTAATTGGATCACCACTCAACTAAAGACAAAGATAGGGACACGAACTGCAAGTGTTGGGCACTTGTGATCTACAGTATATACAGCATCTGCTGCTGTATTTCCACCCTTAAAAACCGCCAGGTCCCTGCCGCCGCTCCACTGTAGTAATGTTTACTTTACCTTGTAGGGAATCCCTCACCTAACACAGCCCAGGCTTGTCTCCTCGTTGATTAGTGCATCTGAAAGCACAATAACCATCCAGCATTTTGGCAACGCAAAAGTAACAAAGGTGTATCACATGCTTGCTGGTTGGCAGGCAGCGGAAAATAACGTCTTTTTTAATCTCAAAGGGAGCTTTTTCATTGAAATCTGACGTCAGGTGAAAACTATGAATTGATCTTACTATCTGAAAGCAAGAAAATACTGTGCCACTGACTGACAGGCCAGTGTGACCACCCTGAAGCCCCTTTACTCAATTCAATTCAATTTTATTTATATAGCGTCAATCACAACAACAGTTATCTCACAGTGCTTTTCATAAAAGAGCAGGTCTAGACCGTACTCTCAACAATTCAATCAATCTGCAAGAAATCTTATAAAATCACCCACAGCTTGGCCCCACCCCCTTTAAGGCATGTCATTAAGCTCTGCTCTAAGAACAATAGCCAAGGACTTTAACTAGGAGCAACTGTTTCATCCCTTTAAGATTGACAAAATTTGCACCGGCAGCCTTTTCCACTAAAGCCACAAAACGATTGGAACGCTCTCTCATCCCAGCTCAAAACTTCCCCAGATGTTTATTCTAAAGGGAGAATCAAGAATGCAATCAATTTACTAATTAACTAAATCAACCTTAACAGTAAATACCATACGCATCCTCAGACTATGAACACAGTGAACAGTAATTTAATGCATGTTGTGTGTAATGTGCATGATGTCTGTATTTTTTTACACCTAAGAACTGGGGATGAGCATTTGCTTCTAGCTTTATCTCTATATAATGCATCAGATTGTATTGAAATTTATGTTTATTATAAGTGGTGCCTGTCAAATATACTTATAGATAAATAAAACAAACTGCCCCTGCCTCATTGCACAACCTAGAGGGAGTCAAATTTGACCAGGGAATTCCACAGATGCTATAAATGTGAATAAATAAAGAAAACCAGACTTCTTGTGGAAAACATTTGAAAATGGGTCAATTTTGAACCGTAAACAAAAGGAAGGTTAACCCATGTCTGCACCACAGGCCTGGAAACATTAAGAAACCCACCACATTCACATATTGACACTCAGTGATGATTACACGCATGAATGTTACTTAATTCTTACTTACATTCTGACAAACAGCGACTGTCTGGAAGCGAGGCCAGGGGAGGAGTATTTTTCCACCAAGGCCAGAGTGCTGAACCCAAACTTGTGGATTGGCTCATTGGAGTCTAGTGGAGGGAAGTCAGTGTCCACCTCGCCATCATCCTCAGCAATGTGGAGGCAGTAGGCGTTCACATTCTCACTGTGGAGACATGTGACAGACAGAAGAAGCGTTTGTTACACAGAAATTGACATTCAATGAAACTGGTGTTGGAATGCGTTTGTACTCACTTGAGTTTGGGTTCTCGTCCCTCGCTTGTGTACTGCCAGCAGATGAGCCCAATGAGGTCGTGGACGCGGGCGTTGGCGATGGTCACCACTGTCATTGGATGTAATTTCTCCTGAGCCATCTGCATTGAGAGGTAGACGTCTATCTTTTTCGTAGCAGTTGTGCCAATGTGGCCCTAAAAGGTGAAGAGACCGAGAGCACATTATGCAGAGGGAAAGCCTGATTACAGAAGAAAAGGGATACAAAGTGACAGCATAAACTAACTATACCTTTAGTTTTTTCTGTAATGGGGCTTTTTACAGGATAAATCAACCGGTAATCATATGGTGATGCAAAACATACCACACCATGACATAAGAAACAAGCATTACATTACAAAGATTCTCAGAGGGTAAAGGGTACTGAAGTGTGATGTAATTGGTGGAGACGACAAAAGTGTAAAAATATAGCTGGCGTCTAAATTGCTGACTTTCTGTTGAGCAAACTCTCTTAAAAGAAACTGAAATATGTGCCTTATGATGACAGTAATGATCCTCCAAATCTCATTAAGAGCAAATCAACTTTATCCAAACCATGGCATTTGTTGTTTGGGGGCGCTATAGAGCCCCCTGACTACATCCCAAGCCCAATTACTGCCCAATTTTGTGTGTGCAAGTTTTCTCTTGCTTGACCTTAGCACTGCTTTTGACACTGTTGATCATGACATTGTTCTCGATCTCCTCCAGCAAGGGGTTGGTAAACAGAGTTTTGCTCTACAGTGGTTTCAATGGGGCCATTTTTTTTGTATATGCTCCCCTCGGGCTCCATTCTCTGTAGTCATAATATATTATACAACAGTTACTGATGATACACATCTGTACTTACCACTGAAACCAGGTGATTAAAAGTCCTTGCAGCCTATTTTTAACTGCAGGGATTGAAATTTTTTTCAAGCCGTTACATGGAGAGCCAGAACAAAGTCAAATTATTTCAAATCTCTGTATCCTCGTGCACATTTAGCACCGACGGAACTATGCGGGACTCCGGTTAGGAAGGTTCAAGGTTCTTATTTTTTCTCCCTGAATGTGCTGCAATGTGTGTGTATTCCGGCATTTGATTTGCATTCATAAACCTATGTATGCTTGTTTTCATTTCCTGGCAGTGCGCCGCTGCTGAATGCATATAGAGGAAACACTGCAGTGGAAAAGTAATATCCAAAAAAACATGATTTTTTAATGCAAATTCGGGAAATATTCATTATTGGTCACTTAATAGGCACACGGTCTTGTTATATATCACCATTAGCTGTAAAAAGAAATACATGTTTTCCAACAGGGCAGTAAAATGTGAAGTTTCGCTGTCTGATCTGAGCTTCCAGCTGTAAGCTACCATTTTATTGCCAATTAGTGATCAGCTGATTGTCTCAAGAACATAACCAACAAAGCCAAAACAGAGTGCTGGAGACAAAGTAACTACATGAAATTAATCCAATTACATATTTTACACTACAAGCCAAAGCACACTGCTAGAGAATAAACCAATCCAACTAACCTTACATGATTTTTCTACCAGAGCAGTAAAAGTTTAGCTGGCTGATGCTTTCATGCTCAAAGCTATGGTTTTAGTGCCAGTTAACTTTACTGATCAGCTGATTGTCTTACTAACATAACCGGCAAAGACAACCCGCAGGCTGGAGAATACGTAGGCGGCATGAAATTTATGCAACTTGTATGCATATTTCACACCACTGACAGGGGAAACACCTCACGTCTCTCTGTGATTATGGCCAGCTTCAATTTGCATCGCTAAAGTCTGACAAACTTAAGTTAATTGTCTGTCCAGCAGAAAGCAGACAACTTCAGCACCGCTTTGAAAACATCTGTTCCAACATTATAGCCTTTTATCTGGGAAAATCCACAACATCTGTCATTTCTGCAGTCAGCTGTTTCATGGTATAAAGATCCACACGCTGTCAGCTCTCGTGCTACATAACACGTGTGCTCGTTAATTTGTCCAAATGTCACTTCTCTTCTTACTTCTAATAAACCAGAAGACTACTCAGAGACTGTTTATTATTATTGTTGTTATTATTATTCCCTCTTCTTCTTCTATGTATGTATTTAATGTAGTGACGGGCGTCTACACTGCCAGAATTATACAAGCAGAAGAACGCCCTGATGAGCTGTATGTCCGTTGACGGCTACATGACGACAAAATACAGCGGCCTCCATAGAAGGGTCTGCCCGCGGTTATGGAGATAAAAATGGCTCATTCTAAGGTGATAAAAACATGATGGTTCATTATGCAAGGTCTTTAATTACCACTGAAAACATAGTTATGGATCTTATATTGTATTCCTGTCAATAGATCCTCAGAAATATTACACACTGAACCTTTAACTGTCTTGTTTTTTTAAATCTTTTTGTTGTATGTCATTAATTTTTTGTTCAGCCCTTTGGTCAACTCTGGTTGTTTTTAAATGTGCTTTATAACTTGACTTGACAGAAGGTTTGCTGTATTGGATTAATACAATCCAATAGAGAATCAATTTATAAGCAAAGAAAGAAAATCTGGAATACCTCACCTTGCCATCAAATTTGGAGTACTCATTGAAGGGGTTGTTGAGCTGCTGGGGACACTGCTCCAGCCGCAGTGAGAGGGTGGATTTAGTACCTGCTGTTCGCGGCCTGTCTTTAAAGTCCCGTTTTTCAAACAAAGACCCCAGATCTTCCACTGCATATAAACCACAAGAGCATCAAAAACATGCAGAAGACACTTGGTTATTTTCAAGTACATTGAACACAATAATCACTGCTCTTAGTGCAGTAACACACCCAGATAAAGGAAGATAATTTCTGGATGGAAAAACTGTTAGTATTTTGTGATCCAAACTAGTGACTGATTATCAGGCATTTTAGGTTAATCGCATGGGCTGATGCCTGCACTCACAACGTAGATTACACAAAAATGATCAGCTTGGTCAGTGTGGCTGCTGTGGAACAATGTCAGTGCTCCTACATGTGTTAATTTGGCCAATTTATAGGCAGACGTCAGAGAGTGCTGTGAAACCTTTGCCTAAGAGAAAACATTACAAACAAACATTACCTTTCAAAACTCAATATATGTGATTGGCCACAGGCCTGGAAAAAAACTGGCAATACAGCGAGCTAACTTAGCACAGTATTTAATGGGAGACAGTAGCCTGTATCAGTCGACCACTAATCCAATCTCTTTATTATGAGTTTTGGAGAATGTTCTACTGGAAGTTTTTAGAGTTGTCCAGTAATTTATTTGAAAATGTCAACAAAACAAAAATTGTTAGCCTCGTTATTCAGAATAAAATAACTTAAAAAATGCACGACACACAGAGACAGTAATAAGTGAAAAAGGAATTGGAGGGTTTTGCTACACAATTAGTACAAAGTGAAGCTGGTGAGAAACACTACCTGATTGGGAGGATGTCCTCTCTTTCCACTGAATGTTTTTACATTTGATTTGGTTCTGCCGTTCTTTCCTTAACCTTTCAAGTCTTTGGGCTGAAAAGAAAGAAAAACATTTAAATGTGAGTCGCATGTGAACAAGCCAAATTTGCTGAAAAACTGGTGAAATATTACATTTTATTATGAAAATACCAGTACATTTTATATGCTTCAAATTCATTTTACTTTTCATTGAGCCTGTGAGAGCCACATGAGGAGGAGTTTTGTTTTATTCGGTTTGACACACTGACTCTCTGTCATGTGATATATTGACAGACATGACCAACCCTAAAAAAAGACAGTCACATGCACAGAAATATATAGTAGTACACATACCAAGAACTAACAAGCTAACATCAAATAAAACCTGGATACTTTGTGTTCATCCCTCTTATCTTACCAGCAGCCCCAGGTTTCTCACGGCTGTCTTGTTGAAGTCCTGATAAGAGAGCCACCACAGGTCAGTGCTCATGTCAAGTCTGAAATTCTCAGAGGATTGCAGATTTCTACCCACAACTTCACCAAACTACAGAAGTCAAGGGAGCCAAAAGGAGACATGCTGTCTACCTTTGGACTCCCTCTATCACCAAAACCACATCCCTTCCATATAAAACACCTGAATGCAGCCTAAAAAAAGATTCATAGCCCTTTCATTCGATTTAAACTCACAACACATCATTTCCACTCCTTCATCCCACCTTCAACACAGTATACTAATTTGATAACTTGATTATTTGATGTTGATTAACACCAAACCTTGAGATTTAAAGGGCTGACATCAGAACATCACATGACAAAGTCTGAATTCTGAAGAACATTGATTGGCTGCTGCCACACTGTCATCAAAATCAGCAAAACTGAATGTAAACGTGAGGAATGACACAAACCAAACAACATCAGACGATAGTGGTCAATTTTGAAAAAGGTTGATGGCTCTTAATGGCTCTTTTCATAATCAGCATCAGACGATAAAGCGCTCACAAGACCGATTAAACTTGTCTGCAGATACAGGCAGCCTTGTTATCGTTGCTGCTGTTAGACGATAGCACTTCCCCATGTGTCAATTTGGCCATTCTACAGGCGGATGTCAGAGGGTGCTGTGAAACAATGGGAAACTATACCTGAGAGAAAATGTTACGACTTAAATTCCCAGATTTCAAAGTTCGGTAAATTTATTTGGTCACTTATTAACATATATAACATTTACTGTCTGTATAATTATAATTATATAAATATAACCTGGTCTGCCATGAGAATTTATACTTGTGCACTGGTGTTTTTGTTGCTCTTTACATCGCCAAAATGCCAACTGGCAGAGGGGTTTCCATGTTCCACCCTGTTGAGGTTGTTTTTCTTCATTGGTGTTGGCTACAACAAACAGTGGCGACTAAAACTGAGCAGATCACGTTGGCTTGATTGATGTTGAACAGCAGATACTTTTAGGGAAATTACAACAACGCAGAACTGGTTGAGGCAGAAGAAGGACGGGCCAGATATGCCAGTGTTTCCCAGAAATAGACTGTATTTGTATGCTTAACAGCCGTCCAGGTATGTTTGATTTTAGCATTTTGCAGAGAAACACAGAGTTGTTATCTGGTATTACGTTAAAAGACATGGTAGATATTAGAAATATTTATATTTTTCCTCCACATGTGGCGCACCTGCTTCTGTGAAAACGGAAAAATCCAAAAGAAGAGTTCTGTGGCGACTTTATATACTTCATACAGCTGATGGAGAAAGTCAGCAGAGCAGAAACATGAGAAAGAGGCGGGGCAAGCCATGGTGTCTGCAGCAAGAGACCAGATGTGCAAGTGTGTGTGGGGAAAAGAGAACTAAAGGCAAAGGCAGGGTGAGCAGATTCAAGAAATGAGGAAAAGCTAAAGCACTAAAAAAACACCTGCTTGAATCTGCTCCATTTTACCTTTAGTTTTCATTCCCCCCCCACACACTGACACACCTCCACCTCTGTTTCAAACACAGCGGAGTGCCTCACCTCTTCCTGTCTCTCTCTCCCTGTTTGTGTCTGCTCTGCTGACTTTCTCCATCAGCAGTGGGCTATGTTAACAAAGTTGCCAAAATAAAATACAACTTGAGTTTTCAAATCACAATTCCGTTTTCAGCTGCAGCTGAAACTTGTTAATGATGTAGCAGCTACATCATTAACAAGCCTCCTTACCTGGTCTGTGCTTGTAAAATATCCACCATGTCCGTGTCTTATAACACAACAGACAGCATCTCTCTTTTTTCTTTGTTCCTCAACAAAATGCTAAAGGCAAACACTGTAGTATCAAGGTTATTTTGCACTTTGCTTCCTTACTTGTGTTATACTTATATTAGCTGTGGTTTCCTTCTTTGTAATGAAAAGAGGGTAAACATTTGAAAGCACAAAAAGGATACGATGTTCTCCCGAACATTTACATGGGAGTGACACAAGAGACAAGCAGATTGCTAGAGCCTGAATACTCATTCTCAATGATAACAGCGAGTGGGAGTGTGAACGTAACTATCACGTTAATCCGTAGTGTGCCGGTTCCACTGGCAACACAACCAATAGGAGGTCTACCAGAGAGGGAGTGGGGCGCTGCAGCATAAAGGGCGGGACGCGGGAGCGACCTGCGGACGGTCGGTAATCATTCCCTCTGGCTGGGTGAAGCCCGACGCTCCTGGTTTACACATGATCCATGATGATATAGAAAAATAGAAACGAATGGCAACAATTGCATATTGTCAATATTTTAGAGACCTCCAAAATATCACAAATCATGTTTTAAGGGGAGCTTATGTTTTATTAAGAGAAAAACTCGAAAAAAAAAAACCTTGATGAAGATATTCTGGTATTTTCTTATATCGCTCAGGTAACCAGCTGCTTCAGATAAACCCAAAAAAAATGCTACCTGGATGCTGACGTAGTTAATCAAATGTTGACTGAAAATAGTGGAGTTCTGTGTTTGAGTGGCTCACAGACAAAGCCATGTGCCACAATAAGGAATTTTTTCTGCTCTAGTGAGTTCAAACCCAGCTTCATATAGTGTTCATTTCTACGGTCATATTCGCCACAGTCACTATGAGATGCAATGCGACTTGAAAAGAAATAGCCTATTTTGTGAACGTGACAAATATGGAGGACTGAGGCAGACCACAGCTGTTGCAAACAACATGCGCACCTGTACAGCAGTCAGTTTGAAAACCAGTAGGGATAATGAACGAGTTTCAGTGATAGAACTGCACAGTAGGGCTGCACGATATTGGAAAAAAACTGACATTGCAATATTTTTCTTTTCTGCGATTTATATTGCGATATGAAAGAATTTTCACTGGATGACTTATTTGAAATAAAATAAGCATCCTAGAATTACTGGGTGATTTGGTAGGTCTGAAGGCTTTCTGAGTGCAAGCTATCCTTTCTTGAACATTAATGCAATAAACATATTTTATCTAAATCATAAAAATAAATTAAAGAGAAGATATACACCAACCCCCTGAGTCCTTTACAAAAGTTTCTTTTTGCAACCAAATCCACAGTTTTGGTGGTTTTCCTTTTGTATGAATCAGCAAAAAAGTTGAGGTGGTTGAGCTTATTTGACTTGCTGGACATTGCATTCTTCTGCGATGTGACTATTGAGCAAGGCCACATTGCGATGGCGATGCTAAAACGATATATTGTGCAGCCCTACTGCACAGATGTGCATTGTTATTACTGATATTGTTAATAATAGCTGCAACTTGCCCTCAAAATCTTAACAATTGCATTGGTGAGTACACAAAGCAACTGATAACACAACTAATGGGCTGAGCAATGAAAATTAACCCTAAAGTGTAATAACCAGTAGTTTTCCTTTAATTCTTGTAATCTTGTGAACCTGCACAACCAGCACATGTTTAGGGACTGCTAGGTGTACCTTGCAAGGAGTATGCACTGGATCATAGAGCAAAGGGCACCCATGGCCTTGTGTTGCAAGGCGCATACTAGGGATGTCCAGATCCGATCACGAGATCGGAAATCGAGCCCGATCATGTTGTTTCAGACTCGATCAGAATCAGACGTTACCTCCCGATCAGGACTCGGATATAAATGTATATATATGTATATATAGATGTGCTTTGCAAACACTGTGGCACTTTTATTTTTGTATTTGTTTACATGCCTGTCGGGTATTTTGAGGTGCTATTTGTTTTAATCTTAAGACTTTTTTTTATATTTACTGTTGCACTAAAGTCCAAAAGTGAAGAATTTATGTTATTTATTACTTGATTGTTCAAGCTACCTCATAGAAGTGATCTGTTTGTTAACAGAGTTGTTGAATGTTAAAATGAGGTTAATTAAATAAAAAAAATAAGGAACATCCTGGATCTGTTTTTTTGCTCGTCTTTATTCTATTTTTAAGTATTATAGAAGCATCGGATCGGGTCTGTATCAGTAGATACTCAAGATCAAATGACTCGGAGGCAAAAAAACCTGATCGGGACATCCCTAGCGCATACCATGTTTTCCCATCATCTTCATCAAGTAGACAAGTGTTGAAAAAAAAAAAAAGACAAAAAATCTGGACAATCTCACATGGACTGCTTCATTTACAAAGTATCCTGGCATGCAAAAAGAGCATTAATCATTGTTGATGTGATCTGTGCTCCTCACCTCATAGCAATAAATAACACTCACACAGAAAACTGCAATCTTACCCCATGCCTACCACTTCCAGCACAACCTTCAATAGCACACAATTTGACATGAGTCTCACTAAACCACTGACCCAGATTAGACACACAAGCCCCTTCAAAATCAGCAGCAGAACAGGCTTTCGGGCCGTCTCCACCATGACAACAGGAGGGAGGTGTGCCTGACAGAAAGCTTGTCCTGCTAACCAGCCAGAGCCTGGAGATGAACCTACCTGTGTTGGAGCGCCGACGGATGCCAAAGTCCCAGCTGGAGGTGATGTCCATGGACTGGGAGAGATCACAGGCATGACTGTCTGTCAAGCTACCGCCCCCCTCGCTCATGGACCCCGATTCTGTAGACCCACAGCTGCTGCCGGGGACCAGAGCCAGCTGGCACTTCTCCAGATCCACATCCTGGTCTATTAGTACCATCTCACACATTCCTGTATCATCACTGGTCACATGAGACTGTCTGATGTGGGCCAGAATGATGGCTGGATTGTCCAAGAAAGCCATTTCCTCTGCTTTATGAGGTGTGGCTTATAGCGCTGGATTCTCTTTTTCTCAGTCTATTGTGTGTACACCAGAGGAATCCTTTCACTTCCTCTCAGTCTCTCTCTGCGAGGGTGTTAACTTTGGTGGAGAGCACTCCTCTCTTCCATCCCCCTTTCTTGCTTGTTCTCTCTGCCCCAAGCCAGGAACGGTGCAAGTACCTGTTTGAAGGTAGATAACATAAATCACATGGTGCAGGCTGGCAATTGTGAATTAAGCTTGAGAGTTAGAAACAAATGTGGTTAAAAAATCACTTTGTTAACATATTAATGATTCTAAATGGTATGTTTAACAATCATTTAGGTATGGTAGGGCACAACCTCCGTTAGGCGTGTTCAAACTTGTACACGTGTTCATCGTGAGGTGGTGATGGCGCAGTGGACAAGCGTACATGGTGTGAACGCTAAACTCAAACTCTGGTGCAAACAGCTGTAAAGTGAACTCTGGAGCGGTTCATTTCAGGTATGAATGCCATTTTAAAAAAATCACAGGACACTATTGAATGTGTGTCATTTAAAATAGTACTCCTTAATGCAGGTACTATTCTGGCTTGCCACTAGCATGATATTAAATCCACTAACAGCAGTTTCATTTTTCTGGGTTGTTTTCTTTCATTAAATCCTTGTGCAAGAAAAATGCATACATGGTGGCTGAGTTAGTCTTTAATTAGTTAATGCTAAGTGATAACACGTCAATAATCAGAACTATTTTTCAACATTTGAAAGTTTGGTGTAGCACATCAATCTTGGCGAGCTCACCAACTTTATGAAAAGTTTAACGTTCCAACAAAAAGCACCTGTACAGCTAAATGGCCAGCTAGCCAAACACACACCTCTCTCTGTCCCTCTCTCACAACGCTTCAGCTGCCGATGATGCATCTGTCTCGCTGTTAAGAGCTGCTGAATTGGCCGCAGAACGATCTGCCAACCGGGATTTCTCCTGGCGATTAGAGGCGGAGCGGGGGATTACTGTAGGTTGCGATCTGCATGCTCTACTTTAGAGGCATTTGCGAGTGAAATAGTCGTGACGTAGAGCCCAGCTAATGGTCATCTTGCACTCGCACGATTAAGACCACAGTCTGGAGCCCTGATTTCATGTAATAATGTTGTTATTTATAATATTTCATTATTTATCAGAATGTTTTGTTACCAAGACGATTTTCACTGTTTGCCCATTTACCTTGGTGTTTACATACAATAAACACATTAAGAGGAAATAAAAAGAAAGGCAAAGTAGGCTGCTATAACAGTCAATAACAGAAGGTAGGGAATGTGACAAACGGTAAGGTGAGCTCAGCACCTTTTTGAACTTTTATCAATGTGACATGTAGACTAATGCGTTAATTCATTAATTCAAAGAGATACATACAGATTCTGTGAATAAGCTGCTTTTATGAAAGGCCTTTTGCATGGCCATAAGTTTTTTGCATGTTTGCACCAACTTCATTGTCCCATTTTCTTCCTTAAAATGGCTGTTTTATTAAATTATTCAATAACCGCTACGAGAAGTTAGGGCTGGACTATAAAACAATAACAATAATTATTGCAATATAATTTTTTTCAATTACAATATAACAAATGTTCAATAAATATTCAAAAAATGTTTATTCACTTGAATAATACACAAATTGGGACTAGGAATTAGGATTAGGAAAAAGGACTGAAAAAACTTAATTTAACTCATGCATATTAGTTGACAAAGATTTTATAATAATTGTTTTGAATTCTCTACCTCAGATTTGTGAAGTGATCCACTGTTTGGCCTCAAGTGTTTGTTCTGACCATTAAGAAGAGATTAAAACCACAATTAAGCATCAGGAGCAAAAAATCAGCCTTTAAACTCAAAAGTAATAAGGATTTGATACTTATCGTGATAATTATCGATATCAAAAGATATGAAAATTTTTATTGTGCTAACAATTTTGGCCATATCATCCAGCCCTACAAGAAGTTCACATGCATGACCCTCTAAAAGCTGCTGATATGCTGCTGGACCAACATCAACATGGAACTGTCAGCCTCCATGATATCAAGATGATTTTTACATCACTGTTCAAAAACTTCTTATAATGAAAAAATATTTGGTCAACGCAACATCTGGTAACATGACCATACTCTGCAGAATGACACAAACACACACAGATAGAAAGACTTAAACATACACAGTCTCCAAACATCACTCATGAATAGAGGTGTGCATATGAATGTCTGCCATAATATATAAATCGGAAATTGTTGTTTTAACATGTGTGAGCACTGAGCAGACACTATCAGTAGAGTAATTCACTCACTTTGCAAAACAATATCAAAAACGCCTCCACGCAGTCACTGCGTCGTGCTTGCAGTGCACGTGTACTACAGTCTAACAAGCAACAGAAGCCGAAAAATTCAAGACTGAAATTAAAAAGGAGTGAACAAACACAGCCAGAGTCTGAATAGCACAAGCCCGTATGCATTACAGCGTAACTCTGATGTGTGCTTATGACTGGAACAGCACACACAGTATGTCCCTGTTAATATGGAGTAGCTTGGAACCTCTCAACTGTCAAAGCTATTTTGTTGTTACAATATTAACATTTTGTCACTGACTCCTTAAACTGGGTGTTTGACTGTCCTGAATATGAACACTGAACGCTGTTGGTCATTTTAACACGGAGATGATATTCTTTATTGTTCTTGTACATTTTGTTAGTATTTTGTCAACTTATATTTTATTTTAACTGTTATACACCACGTCACCAAAGCAAATCCCTTGTAACGTTATGTGCAAACCTACTTGGCAATAAGCTGATTCTGAGTCTACGAAGAGCTGCTCCGACTTAAATGCAGCTAACGTTAACGCTAAGCTGCAGTGGCATGTCAAGTTGGTCTCTATAAAGACAGAAGTGCTTTATATTTGGTTATGACCTCTAGTGATAATCTTAACAACATACCCCAACATCCCGACTACCTAGTGATGATTCCCGGTAGCTTGTTTTGACGGTGGCTATGTAGCTAACGTTATTTCTTTCTTGCAATTCCGAAACTTGCTAACTCAAAACTCCTATATCGTTACACATTGTAAGTCAGCGTTCACCAACTAACAGTAACACGGTCACGTGATATACTCGGTATTCAAACTGTAGACATATTTAACCAGTGCCACTGGCCACTGCTACTAATCTCGTAAATTTGTGTAGGCTAACATCACTGAAGCTTTCTTTGGTTAACGTTAGCTGGCTGTAGTTAGCAGCTATCTTTTAGAGTAACATTAGCTAACTTAGTTCATGACTGCGTCCCACCTTTCGAAGTCACATCCGATCAGGGAAAGACGTGTCCACATTACCCCATTGTATCCATTCATATACACAGGAGTAACAAATAACTATTTTCACAAACGTTAGCAATAAACTATCAAAATCATAATACTGCCACTCAATGCAATCTGCCGTGTTCCGCCTAGCAGTAAGAACCTAGTTCCATTTCCAGTTCTATTTCCGGTTCAATTTCTTCTTGTTCTTTGTTGTTTACGGCGGTTGGCATCCAACTTCAATGGTGCATTACCGCCACCTACTGTACTGGAGTGTGGGACAGAGATAAATAAATAAACCATCAAACCCCAACAAAACTATGGAAGCCCTGAGCGGCCATCCATTCAATTATTTTTTTAACTATGTATTCCCATAAGGAGATAATTATGTCGTGATCTCGAGATAAGGACTGTTGTTTCCCATGATAACGGGATAATATTCTCGTGATCTCAAGATAACAAACCATTGTTGAAAACAGCGTTTTCACTGTGAGTGTTTAGCTCAGTTTTGCAGAACAAACAATTGTTGCGATGATGGCTAAGGTGACCATGGTCTAAGCTAGCTAGACAAGGATTGTTCCCTAATAACTGTACAGTATTTGTGGACAGCCACATCCTGAAGTTCATTGTCAATGTCTCCAATGAATGAACAGTGCACAGTGATCCTCAACAGATGGTTTGCCATTCATCAGTTCACCTTCAAAGAATTTTGGATGTAGAGGCAACTACTTTAGCATTAATGAAAAAAAGACTCCCACAATCATTTGATTCAGCAGTTAGGCTACATACATTTTATTTAGGTACAACAAATCCAAAATAAAAAGCTGTGGCACTGGGGCCTATAATGTCCAATGAATAAAACTAAAAATCGGGCTAAAAATCGTGTAGTGTGAACTAGACTTAAGGGGAAATCTAAAAGGTATTCTAATGTTTTGGGTTATTTTCTGTGTTGCTTTCCTAGTTCTTCTTTTTATCCTCTTCCTGGTTTATGGCAATAAAAGAAAAAAATAACACAATATAATTGTCATGGGTTTGGGTTGGTTGGGTGTGTTTCGTATTAGTTTCTGTGTTCATTCCCTGCCCTAGCGTTTTGGTCTTCTCTAGTATTTGTTACTTTGTTTATTCAGTTTACTTAAGTGTTCATCAGTGTTTCTAGTCTTGTTTCTATGTTCTTTACTTCTGTAGGTTTTGTCTAGTCACTTATGTTGTCTGTTATGTTTCATGTTGTGACATTGTTCCTTGTGTGTTTCAGTTAGCTTTACTTCCTGTTTTAGTTTGCAGTAGTCTGCCCTGGTGTCTCATCTTGTTTTACTTCCTGTGCTCGTCTTTGATTGTCTTAGTGGTCTCACCTGTGTGTAATAAGTTTCTCCCTCATCTGCGTATTTAAGTGGTTGTCTGTCTATCACTTGTTGCCAGTTCATTGTTGATCAAGAGGTTGCTGTAGATGTCTTTGTTGGATTTTGCTGTGGATGTTTCCAGTGTTTTTTTGTGCTCCTGTGGATTTTGTTACTTTTGTTGGACATTGGATTTTTGTGTTTCCGGACTACTCACACCCAACCACACCTGTAAGTTGTTTTCCTGCAATAAACCTCATCTACTCTCCAGTTCTCATCTCGGTGTCTGCATTTGGGTCCAATACCTCTGTTTCCAGCGTTCAGCCCGGAGGCTGAACGTGACAATAATTGCTACTACAGTAAAGGAAACTGTAAATTGGCCCCTCTAACACACATAAAACATTCCTTAATAATAATCACTTTTAACATATGCATAAAATTCAGATTAATAATGACAATCAAGATTTTTTTTCATATTGATCATTATTATGGTTATGCCTATGGCATTTCACACTGCATTATTTAGCCCAGTGGCTAGCGGACTTTCCCTCTCCTCAAACCTAACAAATTACATGTGTTGTTTGTACTAAATTACCGCTGGTTAAGTCAACACCATGGTTAAATTTTCTGCCTGAATGTACGTTTTGTTGAAAGAGCAGCTGATAGTAGGAGAGCAATAAGCTGGTGGACTGCTGTGTCATTTTCAGGTGGCAGAAGTGTAGCTCTGCTGCTGGGTGCATGATTTAAAACCCTACCGCTCCCCTGTTTCCCTTCCTTCCGAACACACCGGGTCCAAAGGAACTCGCCCCTCTCTCGCCCATCTGTCTGACAAGCCGTGCCTTTGCGCTGTCCAGACCAGGTCAAAACGGCCACTCGGTCCCCTTGGAACAACTTGCCAAATATGCAGTGCCCTCGAGCTGTCCAGATTGGGTCAAAACGGCTACTCTGTCCCCTCGGAACAACTTGCCGAATATGCAGCATCCATTCAAGTGTCTCTGAGAACCTAGTTGCACCAGAGGTGTGTGACCTCTGATATTTGGATAAAAGTGTCAACTGAATCAATGATCATAATGGTTGATATAGATAACTCAATGCTATGTACTTTAAATGTGAATGACCATAGCAATGCCTATGAAACACAACCATATATAAGAGTGATATTAGAATAACATTGATTTATTGTTGTCCTGATTGTAATTGACTAAGCATCAACTTGTAGAAGACCGAGTGACAACGATTTTGAAAAGTCAACTATTTATAGTTGACCAGGAAATCATATTGAAAAGCCATCGATTTATAGTTGCATATGTACCTGACTACTGGGTGACATGTTCAACCCACCTGTAACACTTTATGTTTCCAAGATTTTAGCTGCACAAACACTTTTAAGCAGAGAAAAATAAGAAGAAAGTGTTATCCACATAAAATAGAGAACTTCAAGTTTTGAACCAGATCCCCAGAGCAGGTGACTTGCTGAATGAGAGAGCCTGGGACAGTTTCTAAACACTTGACATAAATATACAAGGAAGGTTAATATCAAGCGCATCTGGATTTGGTTGAAGATAGTAAAAGATGTCTTGTCCCTCATCCAACAGACTTCTTCAATACTGAGTGACTGCAATGTAAACTCAGCAATCTAATCTCTGTGGAGTCGTTTACAAAGGTCATCGATACCTCTGGTTATTCATTATGGTAGTTACAGCCACTCCAGGCCAAGTCTTAACAACCATCAGGGCATCTTCACCTGAGGCCAAAAATGAATGTTTGTTTAGTTTACTGGGATATGATGAAAGGACAGCATTGTAAATGGGGATAAGAGGTGGTCCAGGCCCCATAGCCTGTTAAGCAAGGGCTTCTCAACCCGGGTGTATGGTTTCCTTTATACCTCTTTCAAACCATACATCCTCTCTGTCTAAAATGTGCACCTTTTAGACATCAAACAAAGGTTAAGGTCAAGGGCAACTGAACTTGGTTGAAGATACTGGAATACGTTTCATCCCTCATCCAAGGAACTTCTTCAGTTCTGACTGACTGGAAGGGAAACTCAGCTATTTAACCTCAGTGGGGTCGTTTGCCAGGATCGGCGATACTATAGGAAGAAGTTCCTTAGATGAGGGATGAAACGTCTTCCAGTATCTTCAACCAAGTCCAGTTGCCCTTGACCTTAACCTTCGTTGGATAACTATGACCTGGATGAGTGAGAATCTTCATAGACACCTTTTAGACAGACAGAATGGATGAAAGAGGTGTCAATGAAGCCATTTACACCCAGGTTAAGAGGGGATCGCCCACTTAAAATACTGTCCTTTCAGCACTTCGCAGGAATGTTAACAAATGTTAACTATTGGCTGAAGATGCCAACAGTGGTCATTGAGACTTGGCTTCGGCTGCCTCTAACGACCACAACAACTGTCGTTACAACTGCCAGGAGCACTAAACAACCAGCGGTATAGATGATCTTTGCAAACGATTCCACAGAGGTTAAATAGCTGAGTTTCTCTACCAGTCAGTCATAACTGAAGAAGTCTCTTGGATGAGGGACTAAATATGTCTTCTAGTATCTTCAAACAAGTCCAGTTGCCCGTGAAGTCAACCTTCCTTGGATATCTATCATGTGTGTAGAAACTTTCCCATGCTCTCTCATTCACTGGGCAAGCGATATCAGGGCATACATATAGAGAAATTCAATTTCAATTCAATTTCAATTTTATTTATATAGCGCCAAATCACAACAACAGTTATCTCACAGTGCTTTTCATAAAGAGCAGGTCTAGACCGTACTCTGAAGTTATTTACAGAAGCCCAACAATTCCCACCAAGAGCAAGCACTAGGCGACACAGGCAAGGAAAAACTTCCTTTTAAGAGGCAGAAACCATGGCTCAGGGTGGGCGGCCATCTGCCTCGACTGGTTGGGGGTGAGGGGGAGAGAGAGAAAAGAGAGAGGGAGAGAGAGAAGGACAGAGAGAGAGCAGAGGGAGGCAGCCTACACAGTATACACACAGAGGTATAGACAGTAAAGGTAATGTAATGTTGCTATAGACTGAATGAAAAATGGTACAGATATTTATAGTAATGTTAATGATAATAACAGTAATAATAGCAATAGGACTAGTAACAGCAGTTGCAACTGTAGCAAAGGGCGTCGAGCAGGAATACGGGGGCAGCAGGAGACTCTCAACCACAGATCCAGACTCCACAACTCCAGAGCCAGAAACACCCGCAGGAAGCGACAGGGGGAGGGAGGATGGGGACGAGAAAGCACACAACCACGGGAGAGGGAAAAAATCGAGTTATTAACGTGCATTAATGGGATGAGGTTGCACTCAGAGGGAGAGAGAGAAGAGGAGAGAGGAGCTCAGTGCATCATGGGAAATCCCCCGGCAGTCTAGGCCTATAGCAGCATAATTAAGGGATGGCTCAGGACTCACCCGAGCCAGCCCTAACCATAAGCTTTATCAAAAAGGAAAGTCTTAAGCATAACTCTTAAATGTAGAGATGGTGTCTGCCTCCCGAACCCAAACTGGAACCTGGTTCCACAGGAGAGGAGCTTGATAGCTGAACGTTCTGGCTCCCATTCTACTTTTGGAGACTCTAGGAACCACAAGTAACCCTGCATTCTGGGAGCGCAGTGCTCTGGTGGGGTAGTAAGGTACCATGAGCTCTTTAAGATAAGATGGTGCCTGACCATTAAGAGCTTTATATGTGAGAAGGATTTTAAATTCTATTCTCGATTTTACAGGAAGCCAATGCAGAGAAGCTAAGACAGGAGAAATATGATCTCTTTTACTGGTTCCTGTCAGAACACGTGCTGCAGCATTCTGGATCAGCTGAAGAGTCTTAATGGACTTTTTCGAAGAGCCTGATAATAAGGAATTGCAGTAATCCAGTCTAGAAGTAACAAATGCATGGACTAGTTTTTCTGCATCATTTTTAGACAGGATGTTCCTGATTTTTGCAATATTACATAGGTGAAAAAAGGCGGTCCTTGAAATTTGCTTAATGTGAGAGTTAAACGACATGTCCTGGTCAAAGATAACTCCAAGATTTCTCACAGTGGTGCTGGAGGCCAGGGCGATGCCATCCAGGGAAACTATATCTTTAGATAATGAGTCACGGAGGTGCTTAGGCCCCAGAAAAATAACTTCAGTTTTATCTGAGTTTAACATTAGAAAATTACAGGTCATCCAGGTTTTAACATCCTGAAGACACATTTGAAGCTTAGCTAACTGATGAGTTTCATCTGGCTTGATCAATAGATATAACTGAGTATCATCAGCATAACAATGAAAGTTTATGGAGTGTTTCCTGATAATATTGTCTAAGGGAAGCATATATAAAGTGAAGAGGATTGGTCCGAGCACAGATCCTTGTGGAACTCCATGACTAACTTTGGCATGCATGGAGGAATTATTGTGAACATGTACAAACTGAAATTGATCTGTTAAATAGGACTTAAACCAGCTTAGAGTGGTTCCTTTAATGCCAATGAAATGTTCCAGTCTCTGTAATAGGATCTGATGGTCAGTGGTATCAAATGCAGCATTAAGATCTAGAAAAACCAATACAGAGACAAGTCCTTTGATGCAGTTAGGAGGTCATTAGTAATTTTCACCAGTGCTGTCTCTGTGCTATGGTGAGCTCTAAATCCTGACTGAAAATCCTCAAATAAACTATTGCTATGTAGAAAGTCACACAGCTGTTTGGCGACTGCTTTCTCCAGGACCTTAGAGATAAATGGAAGGTTAGATATAGGTCTATAGTTGGCTAAAACATCTGGATCCAGGTTGGGCTTTTTCAGAAGAGGTTTAATTACAGCTACTTTAAAGTACTGTGGCACATAGCCTGTTGATAAAGATAGATTGATCATATCTAGTAGAGAAGTGCTGACTAAGGGCAAAACTTCTTTAAGCAGCCTAGTCGGGATGGGGTCTAAGAGGCAGGTAGATGGTTTAGATGAAGAAATTATTGAAGTTAGTTGATAAAGGTTGAGGGAAGCAAAGCAGTCTAAACATATAACTGGTTTTACAGCTGTTTCTAAAGTTCCTGAGTTTAGAGATAAGTCGGTGCCAGTTGAGGGCAGGTCTTGGTGGATTTTGTTTCTAATAGCTAGAATTTTATCATTAAAGAAGCTCATGAAGTCGTAACTATTGAGAGCTATGGGAATACTTTGCTCAATAGAGCTGTGACTTTCTGTCAGCCTGGCTACAGTGCTGAAAAGGAACCTGGGGTTGTTCCTATTTTCCTCTATTAATGACGAGTAGTACGCTGCTTTGGCATTACGGAGAGCCTTCCTATAAGTTTTAAGACTATCTTGCCAAATTAAACGAGAATTTGCGTTTGGTGGAACGCCAATTCCTCACAAGTTTCTTCGATATTTGCTTTAATTTGCGAGTTTCAGTATTATACCATGGAGCTAACCGTCTTTGTTTTAGTATTTTCTTTTTTAGAGGGGCTACAGAGTCGAGTGTTGTTCGCAGCAAGCCTGCAGCACTATCAACAAGATGATCGACTTAAGAGGGACTGAAATTAGCATAAGAGTCCTCTGTTAATTTGATGACCTGATAGTGAATTTAGAGCTGATGGAATCGCATCCTTAAATTTAGCTATTGCACTATCAGACAGACATCTTGTATAGAAATTGTTGCCCAATGGAGGGTAGTTCAGCAATACAAGCTCAAAAGTTATCAAACAGTGGTCAGATAAAGAGGGATTCTGTGGGAACACTATTAAATGTTCAATTTCAATACCATATACTGTTCCAGAACAAGGTCGAGGGTGTGGTTAAAACAGTGAGTCGGTTCATGAACACTCTGAGAGAAGCCAATTTCATCTAATAGAGAGATAAACGCAGTACTAAAGCTGTCATTCTCAACATCCACATTAAAATCCCCCTTTTAAGGACTAAAGTTGACAAAAACTCAAATTCAGCTAAGAATTCAGAGTACGGACCAGGTGCTCGGTACACTATAACAAATAGAATTGGTTGCAGTGATTTCCAGCTTGGGTGTGAAAGACCCAGAACAAGGCTTTTCATTTCAGCCAGGTTTCAGTAAGACAGAATAAATCAATTTCATAATCTGATATTAGTTCATTTACTAGTACACCTTTAGAAGAGAGAGATCTGATGTTTAAGAGTCCACATTTTACTCTCCTATTCGTTTGCACTATTGCTCTTGTGGTTTTAATTTTTGAGGTTTTTATGCACAGCTCCTCTTCTGTTTACCTTTGATTTAAATAATTTCAATGGTCGGGGTACAGACACCGTCACTATAGGGTTTTCACTAAGTAACTCCTGGAACGGAGGAGCAGAGAAGTGTGTTAAACTGCGACTCTGCGTAGGGTTTTGGGTGGGTAACTGCTGAATTAGAAGGGCAGAGAAGTGTGTTAGACTGCGACTCTGCCTCCTGGTCTCAACTCTGGGTTGTCATGGATTTGGTCCACTAATAAAGTTGGCCAGATTTCTAGAAATGAGAGCTGCTCCTTCCCAAGAGGGATGGATGCCGTCTCTCCGAATCAGACCAGGTCTTCCCCAGAAAGTCTGCCAATGATCTACAAAGCCCACATCGTTGGCTGGACACCACCTCGATAACCAGCGGCGGAATGACGGCATGCGGCTATGCATGTCATCACTGGTCAGATTGGGCAGGGGTCCAGAGAAAACTATGGTGTCCGATATTGTTTTTGCGTATGGACACACCGACTCAACATTAATCTTAGTGACCTCCAATTGGCGTAACCGGGAGTCATTACCGCTGACGTGAATAACAGTCTTACTGTATTTACGTTTATCCTTAGCCAGCAGTTTCAAATAGGACTCGATGTCGCCCGCTCTGTAGAGATGTAGAAATGTAGAGACAGAGGAGAAAAAGTGTTCATCGCTGTCAGAAGGACTCTTGTGAATCAAAGTAGTGCTATTATGCCCTTGTTTCTTTTGCTGACTTTCAATACCCAGACTGTCAAAGCCTATGGAGTGGCTGCCATTATCCAGATTCAGAATCCAGGGATTAACTGGTTGGGGAAGTAAACTATTTTGTTGATGCAGAGGTCATTGGTACTCTGCTGCTAGGATGTAGATTACGAGTCCATTTCCCCTTGATGCCTCCTTGAAGATGAGTTGTGGCATTTCCATCTCCTAAAAAGAGAGAAAAAGAGTTGCGTGTGCAGTGCTGGCCCTGTAAACAGGAAACTGATACTCGGCCAAAGAAACCTTGAATGTATTCTTGAGCTCTTGAAAACACTGGTGCCATTCTTCACCTGGGCCTGGAAATAGCAGCTGCAACATAGCTGTGTAGTGTTTGCAGAGGTGTAAAGAGCCAACAACCCAGAGCTCTAAATGGACCTTGCTCTGGGTCATTGTCAGCACCACGAAGACCATCCGCAATTTTTCCTTGCAGATTGGCAAAACCTGCTGCAATTGTTGCTGCTGTCTTGGACAAAGTACCAGTGGTTATTTCCTGAGCTGGAGCTGTTGTTTCTCTCATGGGTTTACCAATGAAATGTTCAAATGTTCCAGTGGCCGGGCACAACCCCACCAGCACTGCCTGCTCTGAGTTTTGAAAAACTAGAAGCACATCTTCTGTTGGTGCATCATCATCTCCATTGTCTCCAAAACTCACCCTGGTATAATGGCTGAAATGTGGAAAGAACAATGAAAAGGCATGTCTTGGATTTGGATATCTCAGCCACAATTCTGTCTCTGGTTTTAAAAGATCCACCCAGAGATGTCGCTATGACAGCGGAAAAATCAGCAGAATTTTCTTCTCTGGTTTTTGAAGAACCAGCAGCAAATCTCTGTCTGATCCTAAAGAAAACTGACTTTCTTGTTCTGTTGGTAGGAAAAACAGTAGCAATTGCATCTCTTTCGAGTTAGGAATGTTTTCTCCGATTGAGTGAGCAGTTTTCGCCGTTTTGCCATTATTTCTCTGATCCTTGAAAAACAAAAATATGAAAATATGGCTGCAATTTTTTCTCGAGCTGTGGAATTTTTCTCTGTGATTCTCTCTGACCCTCTGCATGCAAGGTGTTGTCTCTAGGTCATTGTCTTGTCTACGTTTGTGGGAATTATAGATGTGCTTTTCTGCCCTTGGGTTTCCTTATTCAGACAGTCTAAGCTTGTAGAGGTGCTGCCATTGTTGAGATAGGGTAACTTAAGATGTCTACAGCTTCTGACTCTGGGTTTTGTCTGGACTGGAGGTGGAACCATGTCTGTCGGTGATCGATGGACCACAGAGTCTGCGGATGGACAGAGAGAGAGGGGAGAACGCTTCAGCCTTTCAATGACAGACTGACACCTGGGAATTATAGATGTGCTTTTCTGCCCGGGGGTTTCCTTACTCGGACAGTCTAAGCCTGTATAGAGGTGCTGCCATTGTTGAGATATGGTAACCTATGATGTCTGCAGCTTCTGACTCTGGGTTTTGTCCTGACTGGAGGTGGAACCACGTCGGTTGGTGATTGATGGACCAGCTCTGTTTGGAATGGAGGTGGAACCACTACTGTATTTTGCATGCAGTATGTAGTATGCCGTATGAATCTGTTATTGACTTATTTTGTAGCATGCTAGGCTTAGCCAGTTTCCGGTTTTCAAAATGGGAACAATAGGAGGAATATAAATGTAAGTACCACTTTTTTTTCTTTTAGCTTATATAAGTAGACCAAGGCTGCAGCTGATCTGTAGCAGATGTTTGCTTTGGTATATTGGTGCATTAATAAGAATTATATAAAATCAAGTAATAAAGCAAATAAAAAGCAAATAGCCTAATGTACCACAACTGTAACATTACACTAATAATGTAATGTCTATTTAGAATAATGATATATATAAAGATAATAATAAAGCAAGTCCCCTTTCATACTACTGTTGTTTATTTTTTTGTCAAAGTGCTTCTAAGTTACACAAACCTGTCCATCAGTCTCTTGATTAAGTTAAAACATAACAACATTACTCAGAATGTAAAGTCAGCGGTACAGACATTTAAACTGTCTCACAGCTGTGGGTCTTCAGCCTCATGTTGTTTCTGGACTCTACTGCTGCGTTGGCTGCAGCAGTCTGTGTTACTATTGGACCAGAGGTCTGAGCTGACTGGCCGGCTCGTTAGCTCCCCCCAGCCATATATGCAGAGCTTCTCAATTCCAAAAATGTTTATTTATTTATTTATTTATTTATTTGATGGGGACAAGTGGGAACAATCAACATGCACCACACTACAACATTTATAGCCAAGGCTAATTTGCAATGTCCGTCCCCAGTTTAAGCACAATTTCGCATTTCCTAAAACTGCTGATATTTGAAATTTACACACGTTTTTTTGTCTTCTAAAGAGAAGGCCGGTTGTTGTTACAGTTCTAGCGCTTTGCATTATGGGAAACAGTACGCGAGGTCGACTGGTCCGATGCCCACTGCAGATTTTGTTTTTGTTTGCATACTACATACTACATTTAGGCCAAATCAATACATATTACTAGTATAGTAGGTGGTTTCGAATACAAATGGGCGGGACTCCACGGACCACGACTTGATGCTGATTGGACAACAATATTCAGAGGCAAACTGTAAAAAACGGTCACAGCTAACTAACAGTGTGTCAAGGACGTCACTTTGTATTGAAAAGTGGTGGGGACATAGGAGCTCAGATTCGGGTTGTGAAGAGACACTTAGCTTGCGAGATATCACGATAACGCGATATTAACAGTGTTTAAACAGTGTTTTAGAGATATCCTCAATGCCAATATATCTGAGTGGGGAGTCTGGGGGGACTTCTTTCAGGGCATTTTGATCTTTAAACCCTTAATTTCCTGCATTCTGGTGAAAGATTCTGCACCAATTTATGGTGAAAATATTTTTATTTTTGGAAAAGGAAACATAAAATTCAGGTAGCACCTGACATTTCAAAATATATAAATATAATAGAATCTAATGCAGTGCAGCTAATCTCCGTTCCGATCGCCCTAATAAACAAACTGACACTGGTATTCCAATGTTGAAAGTTCTGTATGAGAAAACATTTCCTGCAACGATTACATCCTATACTGTGTTCATAAACTAGGATGTTGCTGGAATCAGTACAACCAAAGACCCCTGGTCTTCTAGTAGCAGTGCTGTGAGGAATGATGCTCCTGTAGGCCTAACAGAGACAGGGAGGAATGTGGTAAAGCTAGGAAGAAAATTTTGACAGATAAATGTTCGATTTGTAATTAGCTCTGCAGCAGACAGACTGTAACAGCAGACAAATAGAGCACACAGACTCTACGTACTCAGATGGACACAGCCATTGTTTTAACTCCATCCATCGTCAACCGCTTCTCCTGCGTACAGGGTTGCGGGGGGGCTGGAGCCTATCCCTGCTGACATTGGGCGTAAGGCGGGGTACACCCTGGACAGGTCACCAGTCCATCGCAGGGCCACACGTAGACAGACAACCACTCACACTCACATTCAAACCTAAGGACAATTTGGGAAACACCAATTAACCAAGCCTGCATGTCTTTGGATGGTGGGAGGAAGCCGGAGCACGGGGAGAACATGCAAACTCCACACAGAAAGGCCGGGGCAACCGGGGTTTGAACCCACAACCTTCTTGACAGCACTAACCACTGCACCCCCCGTGCCGCCCATCCATTGTTTTAACTGTATGTGTAAATTTGTTATAAAAGTGTGTTTTTTAAAAACTATTAAGCATTGTGTGCCAGTCACGTTAAAATATTAAATGTTATAAATCTGTTACATATGGTAGGCCTTCATATTATTTCACTATCTGTACACAACTGTGGCCTGTGTGCGTGAGTGGTAATGTGGGCTGGTGTGGCTACAGTCCCAGCGCTGAATTTTTGTCCCCCTCCGCCCCTGCTGGCTGGTAATCCAGATTTGTGCAGCTGAAAAATGTTCCATGCTTGAAATGCCCCTTCAAACCCACAATCATCTGTTTTTCTGGAGACATGCATGAAAGAGGTTGCAGGCAGTCCTCCACTGCCAAGTTTGATTAGGATTTTGAAAACGTCATAACAAAACAAGATACTGCGTCTTTAGCGACAGCAAGGGTTCGCGTTTACACATACATTCAATCCGGAGGCACCGGGGCGGGACTGGGGGAAAGGCTCTTTCACTGATCACTCCCCCCGTTCCACTGGTGATCCCATCCTGAAACCGCTAGCTGGAAGATCACCATGCAAATAGATACAGAGCAGCTTGTGTTTTGGAATGGTTCGTTGATTTGAGCATTTTCGTAAAGATGCGACTCTCCCCAAAGCTCTGAAAAGGTGTGAGCGAGGCTAACACAGAAGAAAATACACGACGAGCGGTCGGATTCAACCTTAACCTCGCTAGGTAAGTGGACTACTCAGCTAAGCTAGTTAGCTAACATTAGCAGCTTATTCAGATTCGGTGTCTTCAAGCGACACTCAGACGATGGGATAAGTTACTGCAAAGCCTTATATTCATGGCAATATCTCAAATCGCCTGGTGGGTAAGGTTTGTCCTCCGAACTGAACAGGAACACCAGCATTAATGTCTGACAGCCTAAAACCGTTTGCCGCAGCTGGTGTTTGGTTACACTAGTGTGCTAGCTGGTTAGCATGTTGGCAGTAACATTAGCTAAGCTACCTCCGCCACCCTTTCAGCTACAGTTGACAACCACGATCTGTATCAAGAGAACACGAGTGACGAGCAGAAGCTGGTTGTCGTTCATTGATGCGACATGTTACTAAGTGGTCAGGATGTTGAGATGAATTCAGTATATTTCTAGCGTTAAGTAATAACAGAGACGTTCGGTAATACTCAAAGCAATGTATTTATACATTAAATTGATTGAAAAAGTGTTCATGCTGTTCTTTAACGTCAGCGTTACTTCATCAGCAGAGGGCTGCTTAACCCTGTGTCAATAGCAGCGTATTTGGTTGTTACTAAACAAGATGGCTTTAAACAAATTTTAAAATAGTTTGCTGTTCTGTGCATGAGCAAATTTTATATGCGTAGATTAATGTATCACCAAAGCATCGGTTTTAACAATATACACGCGTGTTTTACTTAAAACAAACGCAGTTTAATGTCAATGACAAAATGCTTTTAAGGTCACTTGACATGCATATGAGTTCCACTGCATGATCCACCTCTGACATGAGGGTCGTCTGTTCAAACCCCGGTTCCCCCGGACTTTCTGTCTTGAGTTTGCATGTTCTCCCCGTGTCCGCGTGGGTTCTCTCCTGGATTTCATTTGAATTCTTTTTGGCAACTTAGGCCATATGAGCTGGTTCTGTGCTTGGTAATGGGTGACAAAAGGGCCAATGTCCTGAACTGAGTTAAAGGTTTATGCTCCGTACTTGTATAGCGCCTTTCTAGTCTTTTCGACCACTCAAAGCGCTTTTACACACTACATCTGCATTCACCTTTCACCCACATTCATACACTGAGCCTAAGTGCTCAAACGGAAACTAACATTCACACACATTCATGCACTGGCGGAACAGCCGCCAGGGGCAATTCGGGGTTCAGTGTCTTGCCCAAGGACACTTCGACATGCAGCCTGGGGGGAGCCGGGAATTGAACCGCCGACCTTCCGATTAACGGCCAACCCGCTCTACCTCCTGAGCCACAGCCGCCCTAGTTTAGTATGTAACTTTCATAAAAATATCTTTTTGGCATAGTTGCTGAAACTGTCACTATATTCTGACAGTAGAATACGAGACAGATAATCTGTGGGAAAGAAACTTGGTGACTTTGGTGGTTGAAAGGGTTAAAAACACCAGTCACACAATAACAACAGAACCCATCCAGGACTGTGGTGGCCTGTCCCCGTGCTAAGACACTTCATGTTGGTTATTCCTTTTATTTTGTCACCCATCTGTATTTGACACTTTACCTTGTTTTCCTTTTTAGGTTCCTGTCACTTTATGTAAATGTGTCAGGAAACCAATTCAAACTAACACGTGTTCATTGATTATGCCACTGAGATCGGGGCTGACGTGATTTATTGAGAAATTTGAATAATTCGATTATTAAAAAGCACCAACACAAATCCTTTGCATCGGTGCTTCATTTAATCTGTGTAACTATATAGTGCACTGTTTGCACAGACAATTATAACTTTTCTATTATTATTGCACTTACGTTGTGATCAAGTGATTATGACGGCGCTGTTTGTAAAATGGAGGAAGAGAGAGGAAATAGAGAATCTTTTTTTAGTCCCTTTTCCTCAACAAAATAAATATCTTAAAAGAAAAATTAAGTGCTAACTTCTTTGATTCAAATTCATTAAATCAAACATTTATTGACGATATATTGATATTTTGTTATATTTTTATTGTGGAAAATTATATTGCGATAACTATCATTACTGATTTATTGTCCAGCCCTACTGTGTGTTAAGCAGAACAGCATCAGTTAATTTACTTCTGACCTTAGTCAAGAGTATTTTCTGTCAACTAAAACTCTGCTGTCTAAGATGGGGCAACATGATTGTGGACAAAATTATAATCACGATTATTTTGATCTATACAGAGATCACTATTATTTATCACAATTATTCATTGATTTAAAGACAAAATATTTTTATTGCACTGTCAAATTTAAATAAAGAAGGCCACTGCTTTCACATCCATTTTGTGCTGCGTTTCTGCTGATGTAAATCTTTGCATCAGAATAAGACTGGTCCTCACAGTGCATCATCTCCTCGAAGCAATATAAACATTTTTACCCTGAAAGTCCCCTTAGTATGGCTGCTGCTGAGCCATGGTTTTGTCCCGTCCTCTGCACAGCGTTAACTTCCACTTGCAGCGTCTCAGACGCATTTCAGCAGCTGAGCACATTGTTGGCTTGTTGTTATTTTGTTCTTTTGTGCTTCTACTCTGCTTACCAGCAAGGGCTCTTGGCGACCCAATTTGGTTGGAGGCTACATAGGGAGCATTTCAGAATAAGAGTGTTTTGCCTGCTTGATTTTGGTGACATATTAAGATTTTGTTGATCAGTGCTTGTTTTTTTGTGCTTCTTCTATGATTCAGTAGGCTATGTAAATAAAATGTTCTTTTTTGTCTGATTTAACTGTGTTTTAAAAATAAATTATGATCGGGAGAATGCACAGTTTTTTATTTTGAAAATTGACCGGGTCTATACCGTTCTGTGTCTGACTTCCTGCCCAGTTTGACCTGCTCTGTGCAGTTTCACATTGTATAATTTGCGGACTGAACGAGAGCTGCATCTGGCACACTTCTGGGACGCTCTGTGTCTGATGGATGATTCCAAGCATTGACTAGAAGGGCCGCAACCAGCTCCGGCAGCTGTGGCGTAGCAGACACGTGGACTCGTGGACTTTGCTGTCTGCTCTGGGAAAATCGCCCCCTTGGCTGTAAGTTTAGGAAGGATCATGTTCATTTAATCGTAGGAAGCTAAAATCGTAATCGCGATCAATATTCGATTAATTGTGCAGCTCTGTCTGAGATTCCTCAGGTCTGACAGCTCAGAGGGGGATGAGCTTTAGTTTTGAGATTTATAAATGTCTGTTAGGCAAACAGGACAACTATCTTATCAACAGTTTACTGAGCCATCTTGTTTAATACTTTAAAGGAGCTGAGGATTGAATGGAATCTACCTCCTGAGCCACAGCTGCCCACAGTAGGGTGGGACTTGTTGAAACTCTTGCTGGAAAAAAAGCTTGATTCAAAGGGCTGTGTGGGCACTGCAGCATTTTCAGGATTGATGCCGTGGAGAATGAATATTAAACCGTTTGAAATATTCAGAATCGATATGTATAAATAATGGATATTTATGCCAACACTAATGTATTTTTGGTATGGAAATGTGTATTGGGTCGTGAGGCGTCATGAAGTGCTGTGTGTGTTAATGTGATGTCCTGCAAAGGGAAAGCTCACTGTTGAGGATTTGTCGGTTACACAGGATGACATGATACTGACTACTTTTACATACACAAAATATTGTAGTTCCTGCCCTTATTCAAAAACAACCATATTCATATTAAACTGTTTACATGGCAAATGAAAATTAATATTCCTGTTTACATGCAGCCCTAACATTTCGTTAATCATGTCAAAATATGGAGTTACTTTATTTCTATTTTAGTGCCATCGAAATAAGCTTTTTTGGTAGGCTATGATTGATCTGTATTGTAGACTGTTAGTTAACTGGGTTGAGGTGCAGCAGCAATAATATGCTACCAGTAACCAGTAACCACAAGCACCGTTATTCAGGAATGAGACAATACGCAATGTGGCCATCAGCACATCAGCCAAACGAAAAAGTCACAAGCTTCACAATAGCTTCATCAATGTCTTGAGGCAGGAGATTGACTTTCTAGTCAGGAAATTTGATTTCACACCCACCATCGTGAAAATAGTGTTTACCGTGAAGACACTCCTCAAGAGTTTTGTCAAGAGCTGGATGGAGGTGCTGTCTCGTAAAAAGCTATGCAGGAAAAGCCCTGGGTACAAAAACAATTTGTTCCTGCAGCTGGCCATCAACAAGACCCAGGACCCCCACTAAATGGACTTCACCCATAGACACACCAAACATCACATTATTATTGCCTCTTTCTCACTGTGTTAGGTTACCTCACATCGGATTGGATTATTATCTCTGTAATTTGGGATTATTTAGACAGAGACTCAGTGTGGTGCTCTGTAAGTTGTGCAAACTAGAAATGGTGCCCAAGCCTAGCGTTATCTAACATTCGGCCGTTTGATGTTTCCTGCTTACTTTAACACCACGTATGTGCAAGAGAATGGCTTAAACTTACGTTGGACATAAATTAGTTGTTGGGTACAGCCCTACTTGGCAATAAACCCGATTCTGACTCTAAAGTAAACATCCCAGTAATGTGCAGCAGAGGGAAATGTGAGTTTTAGCCCACCTTCATTGTAGGTACACTGACTTTGATCAAGGAAATTGTGCAAATTCCCTTCGGACCAGTTTCTAGGAAGTTAACCTGTCACAACCTTTTTTGTTGCAGAACAAAGATGCCTGAAGTTCGGGACCTTTCTGAAGCTTTACCAGAGATGCCCATGGACCCAATCACTGGAGTCGGAGTAGTAGCCTCTAGGAACAGGGCGCCAACTGGATATGATGTAGTAAGTGACTGAACACAGCTCAGGGTGACCTAATGACCTCATGAATGCAAAATAAATCAAATACATATATATGATATAACCCAAAATAATTATTGAAGCCATAATCATGCCCACCATAATAGCTAAAATGCACATGTCAGTGTACATTAAAGACTAGCTAACAAGAGTCTCAAGTCAAAGTGATTGTAGAATCAAGCAATCTACCCATGACCCTTAACCCAGAATGACCCAGAGTGACTAAAGGCTCATGCAGACTACACGACTTTCACCACTGGCCAATTGAAGTCGCTGTGGCGTTCACACTACGTGATTGATAGCGTCTGCAAACGGCGATTTTTCGTCTTTCTTGGACACTTTAAAATGCTTCCACACTGCTGACATGTCAACGTAATTGTTCGTTAAGTTATTAGTTGTTTTTTTTAACTTATTCGGCCGAACAAAAGAGAGTGCTTTTTTTGTTTTTTTCGGACGATTAATTTCGGTGTCCAAACATTCGTGCATCCCTATAATGTGCATCTTTACTGTGTAACAGGAGGAGGAGTTTGATTGGTCCTGAGGATTTCACTGAAACCAAAAGCAGCTGCTGCTGTAGCGCTACACTATAGACACTACACTATAGAACTGTGCTGATTTCAGACATCTGACTTACTTTTCTTGCACTGTGAACCATCAACTTTACAGCTGCAGTGGATTTCTTTTAGTTATTATTATATGATAATATATATGATGTATCATAATTTCCATGATCATGTTTAACAAAAAATTTAGCTTTAGCTTGTTAAAGGTATCAGATGGGTCTTTTTCTTTGGAAGGTTCACAAAAAGCTCTGAGACAGATTAAAATATTTCCCCATCATTGTTATCTCAGTTTGACGACCGCTTCTCCCGTGACTGATCTGCCTCCAGGTCTCTACAACAACAGACGGCCTGGATGCTGACCTTTGGAAAGATGGACTTTTCAAATCCAAGGTGACCCGCTACCTCTGCTTCACCAGGGTCTTCTCTAAAGAAAATGTAAGTTAACTCACCTAACGCATGTTCCAATCTCAGGTTATACATACAGCGTTTGAATGAGGAGGTTTGTTCCCTGCTCTTTTCCCATGTCTTCTTCTTTTTATCATTTGTTCCTGCCCTCTATCCTTCTCTTTAGAGCCATTTAGGCAACGTTCTGGTGGACATGAAGCTGATCGATATAAAGGACACTCTGCCAGTGGGTTTCATCCCTATCCAGGAGACTGTTGACACTCGTAAGTTATCGAGTCAGCCTCGACAACGCAGCTGTGATCCAATGTTGCACAGCTATCTTATTAGCTAGGCTCTTTACATGCTTGCTTGTAACTTTTCTAGGTGGATCTCCACACTGACAGCTGTATGTTGTGTGCAGCATTGTTAATGCGAGAGAGAGAGTGAGAGACGAGGTGCTGAGCCAGTATGTGCTCTACACGCAGTTCTGCAATCAAATACAATTTTAAGTAGTCCTATGCACTAAAAATCTAAAATTAATATGTGGTCGGAGCTGATACTGTGTCAGCCTGCCACAAACATATTGTATGGGAAACACTGGAGTGATGAGGTAAATGTGCTCCGGCTCGGTGGAGTGGGGAGGGGGGACAGTCGTGCTCAGGCACGGTACAAGGCAGCCGGGCCTACTGTGAGTACGCCCTTAGTTCTGGTCCAGTTCCTGTTCACGCTGACTTTTTAAACAAAACGAGAGAGTAAACCTGAAGTCATACAGGTTGGCAGGTAACTTGTAAATTGTCAAGTTTTGGCAATTTTCCTGCATCACCAGGAGCCAGAGGAAGTTTACGCAGCACTTACATGCGTCTTTCTGATGTGTAGATGTATGTGTCTGTTCTGTTCTTTGGTGTCACAATGAGCTCACAAAGAAACGAGCATTATTAGTCTGCAAATCAACCATGTTATGAGTAATAATGTAGAGACAGGATGAGGATGATTCTGGGCTTATTACTGTGGCATCACTGTCACACTCTGTGTAATGTAACTAATGAACTGACAAAGGACACACAGAAGGAGGTTTTAGCAGCTTTCGAGCTATCAATCAGGGTAAATTCTCTCGCTGTACAAGTGCAGTAACAACGGGCATACGATTGATCACTTTCCTTTTAACTGAACCCAAATGGGTTAGGTGTGAAAGCACGCTCAGTCTGTCTGTCTCTTGTGTGTCTCACAGAGGAGCAGGCCTTCAGGAAGAGGCGACTCTGCATCAAGTTTATTCCACGGGACTCCACTGAGGCTGCTATCTGTGACATCCGCATCCTGGGACGCTCCAAGCAGGCCCCCCCTCAGTACACCTTCATAGGGTGAGCCGTTTGGATGACATGATGGGGCCTTAGGTTTGGTTGAGGACTTGGCTAATAGTTGTCCGTGGAAGAGAATCTAAACAAGGACCAGACAATAGTTTATTATCCAGGGCAGCTCGGTTCGCTCAAATGTCAAATTCATAATCTAAATATTAACTGGTGGAACTCGGAAGTTCTCAAGTGCAGCGTGTCTTTGGCTTGCCCATAAAGGTGGCGGCGCACAGTGCTCAGACAGCGCTCAACATTCTAAAGTACACAGTGATTGGTCTGCAGTCCAACTGCTAGTTCCACACTGCCCAGACAGCAACTGACAAGACAGACTTTTGTTGCTAACTGTTTCTTTTTTAGGTCACAAGGTTGAGGCTACAGTCGCTTTTTCGGCAAGTGGAAAGCTAATTGTTATTGGTTGTATTAGCCCCAAAAAGGTATTTCAGCAGGTTTAAAGAACTGTATGAGCCATACATAGTTTTCAGTCACGTGACATGCGCGGTGACCTGAAGGGCAGAACAACAGCATTTGCTGCTGCATTTCCACCACTTGTCTCGCTTGTCTCCGCCCCACACTGCACAGCTGGAAGGACTTTAGGAAAACATATTAATTAACTCAACATCAAACTCTTTCAGTAAAAATGGTATTTTATATTTCTTTTGAAATTAGATCAATAAACCTTATTATACCGATATACCCAGCGCTACACTGCAGAACGAGTGACCGCACAGTGTAGGTCACAGTGTGTCTGTTAAAGTCTGTCTGTTGTTTCCCAGCTGCTGGAAGAGTGAAGGTGGTGAGCTCCCCTGGGCTTCAGACTGTCAGTCTGGAAGCTGCTCAGGAAAGCTAACAGGATGTTTTTTGGCTGCTATGTAACATTTGCTATATTTATAGTAACATTAATGAGCCACATGTCATTACTGCCTACTGCTGTTGTTATTAAGGGCAGTCAGAACATGCTTAGACTAAACTCTGTCCTGTACTTGTACTGTACATCCTGATTGTTAAATTATTTCCGTTTTCAGATCAGAGATGGTCACAAAAAAACAAAACCTCAAATGTGCATTATTTCTAATGGCCAGCAGGGGGCAAACTCCACTGGCTGCAAATAGTCTGATTGCATTAGAGCCCATGAGCCTGCTCTCCTGATTCATTACCTCATAAAACATTTCAAAAGAGTTTATAGTCTCAGATGCTAGTTTCAAGTCATCTTCAACGCTGCATGATTTCCCATTTAGAGGAAAATACAAGTTGTATAACAAAAAGAAAGTTTGTAGTAATTAACAGATAATTAATTGAAATATGGTAACAAATAAAATAAAACAATATATCCAGTTACGTTTACAGTACACCCAGAACATTCCACACTGTAATTTTTGAGTTTGCATTTGGGGAGAATGTAAACAGCAGCAACAGATGATAAAATGGTTTCAGAAAAATCTGAGACAGATGATACATGAGGGGAGGCTTTAGGGCATGGCTACCTTCTGATTGACAAGTTACTACCATGGCAACCTTTCAGAATTAAGGGAAAATGTGCCCATTGCACTGGTTTTAGGATATAGCCAGCATTTTAAAGGGCTGGAGCCTAAGACGAAGTAGATATCTATGCTGTAACTTTTCTACTTTATCTGAGATAAAGTCTTTTCAGCTCTTTTTGCTTATTAATGCTTATGAACTTGTTTGACAGAGAGCTCAACAACATGGGAATCTGGTATCGAATGGGGAACGTACCGCGGGCCCAGGACTCCACAAACACACCAACCACCAACAACATCCAGAATATGAACTCCTCCTCCAGCTCAGCCACAGTCCCCGCTGCTCCTATGCCCAAGTATGTCTGTGCTGATGATGCGTTTGTACATGTGTGCTAACATGTGTCTGATTTATCATCACTTATCCAGCTAATTCTAATGTACAGTATGTTGAATGTCCTGTCCTGTTGAACATCCTTTCCTCAATGTAATGGAAACACATTTAGATTTAGATGACAGTGAAGTAGGAAAAGGTCTCAGCTGAAAAACAAATTTAAATTGCTGCCATGTTGACAAAAAGAAAGTTACGAAGTTGATTCTAATGTACACTGTTTTCTTGGAACTGTCAAATCACTTTGAATATCTGTTTTATCAGGACATTAGAGTTATCCAAAGAAGGTCGAAGTCAAGGGCAACTGGACATGGTTGAAGATTCTAGTAGACGTTTCGTCCCTCCTCCAAGAGACTTCTTCAATTCTGAAATGACCAGCAGGGCAACTCATTTAACCTCTGTGGGATCGTTAGCTAGGATCACTGATACCACTGGTTCGTTGGCGCTCCTGGCTGTGGTAACAACAGTCGTCATGGTCGTTAGAACCACCTGAGGCCAAGAGGAAATGCTTGTTCAGTTTCCTGGAAAGTGATGAATTTTGCTGTCTATATAATGTTTGACAATACAACCACTACACAAACGCATGGCTCAACACAGAAGAGCTAAATCCTCAGGTCAAGACTCTGCAGTTTACTTACATCTGAAGGATAAAGGACACTCGTTTGAGGACCACCAGGTGCACATTTTAGACAGATAGTACGGATGGTTTGAAAGAGGTGTCAAGGAAGCCATTTACACTCTGGTTGAGAAGCTGATGCTGGACAGAGGAGGGGGTCTACGCCACCACTTATCCCCCACTAACAATTCTGTCCTTTCATCACTTCCCAGGAAACTAAACAAGCATTTCCTCTTGGCCTCAGGTGAAGATGCCAACGATGGTCGTTCAGACTTGGCCTCAGGTGGTTCTAACAACCGTAACGAACAGCCAGGATCACTAATGAACCAGCTGTATTGATGATCCTAGCTAACAACCCCAGAACTGAAGAAGTCTCTTTGATGAGGGACGAAATGTCTTCTAGTATCTGGACAACAAGATGCATTGAACAACTTAGCCATTGTTTAAATTCACCTAAATAGTGTTTTAGACTGCTAGCTGTAGTCTCGCGCTGAGGTCCCGTGGGAACTCCGTTGTTTCCGGAAAAAGGTAAATGCTTCCCCCCACTGCACTGACATATGACACTTTTGGTGTCCCCAATGCGTTTCAGACCGATGTTGATGAGCTTGACCATGTGTCCATAGGTGTTGATTCTGGGAGTGAGAAAGGGTTGGAGGGACACATCACGGTCAAAGATGGAACAAAACACAGCTCCTTTTGTTTTTCTGTTTTGGCTTTAAAATACAAAATCAAAACAGATGTCTGTTTTTTTGTTTTCTGTTTATCAGTCTTTCTGTTTTTTTCTGGTTTTAAAATGGAAAAAAACAAAAAGGACTTGGTTCTTTGGTTTTCCGATTTGGTTTTGAAACAAAATAATGAAAGAACAAACCATACACAGATTAACAACACTACTGACAGCCGTTCTAATCAAAATATAAAATAAAAATGTTGCAGCCTTCCCTACTTATGGGAAGGGAAGAGAAAAGTGGAGGAAATAATTTAACTTACAGAAATACTTACTGCACTGATAAGCCATCAGTAACATAAGACATAAAGCAGGGCTGGGCAATATGGTGAGATGGTAAATAATATCTCAATATTTTTAGGTTATTTCTGATATATATCTCGTTATACACATTTTCTCTAAAAACATAGTGTACATTCTCATGTAGTGCACACATGAGGATCCTGTGGAATGTGTCTCATTACTGTAGATTAATCTACCCAACAGTACATAAAGTAGTTAACATTAAATGCTCAAATATCTACAGCAGCTAAACTTGTGTGTTGTGTTTGCTGCCACAGAAAATCCCTCATAGAAAGGCCCTGTTTATATAACGTTACGCGGCTTCTTCAGTAGAGTTTGTCCAGTCTCTGAACAGCTAGGTATTCAGACTAAAATCCATTAAAATAAGTTAAAGCTGGATGTCTCCCAAATTCAGTAAGAGTGATCTGATGATTGATCACTTTTTCTCTTGTGATTTAGTTGTGCCACCACAGTGAAAGAAATCACAGTGACTTCGTATCTGCTAACTATCTACCTTTTCATTGTCTGGCCCAACTGTGCTGTGAAGTGTAGAAGACGCTGTAGTAATGTTATGAAAAGACATGTTATTACTTTACTGTAGTAGCAAACAGCACACAGCTTTCACTAACTATTATACTGCAACCTGAGCTCATATACACACTTTATGGCTGACAAAAGTAACAGAACTAACCTCAGCTACGAGCAGCAGAAACACTGAAAACTCAAATATGACGATATGGTCACCTGCTATATCACACATTAATTGATATTCGGATATATTCGCCCAGCCCTAACACAAAGGTGTGACGCAGAGTTGTGACACCCTGTATAGGGTATCTTTAAAGCATAGGTTTACATTTTTTCAAGTTTTAAAACTAAGCCCGTGTGGTTATATGTTTAGAACAATACAGAGAATGCATAGATTCAGTGTCTCCATTTAACTGACCAGATGATTTTATTTTTTGTTGTTTTTGTGTTTTTTACCAAGGCACATTTCCATGACTCTCCCAGCCAGCTTCAGAGGGAAAAACACTACCAGACCGGACTACGAGCACCAGAACTCCAACCTGTATGCTATCTCAGGTCAGAAACAGTCTTTTTCTCAACATCCTCTTCACAAAAACACAAATGTCTTGTTGAAATGTGCAAATCAAACTCATACCACACATGGTGAATGCTGTATGTTAAAATGAAAATGTACTTTAAATTGAAAATCAGGGTGTGTAGTTAACATTGATACATCTATTCAACTATAATTAAGTAAAATTATTAAATGCACAGAAATGATATAGTAATAGTTCAAATGTAAATAAACTATTATAAGACTCTGTAATCAATAGATGCATTTAAAGAGGTGGTATTATGCTCATTTTCAGGTTCAAAATCCTATTTAGGGGTTGTCCCGGAACAGGTTTACATGGTTTGATTTTCAAAAAAACACCATATTTTTGTCATACTGCACATTACTGCAGCTCCTCTTTTCACTCAGTGTTAAAGGCTTAGCTTTAGCTGTGGAGTGATACATCTTGTCTCTACATGATCTTTGTTGGGCGTTGCACATGCGCAGTTCCTAGTTAAGCACTACTAGCCAATCAGAAGCAGAGAGTAGGGCGGGTCAGCGAAATGACAGTAAACAGCTTGGGTTCAGCTGTAGGCTGCATGTTGCCGACCAGCTTGGCAACATAGACTGGAGCAAGAGTTTCAGATTGATGAGTTATTAATCTGTAACAAAAGTATCTTTCATCCATAAAGTTTTAACTGAGCTCTGTCTCTACATCACAGTAATAACTTTATGTCCACTGACTGCCTGGAGGGTAGCTAGTGTTTGGAAGGGAGAGGAGAGCTGTGTGCTGCAGCTCAACGTTTGTCCACCAGTGTTTTTGAGGGTGTGTCGGAGTAGCCGCTCTGTGGCTATGTCACTTATTTTCTTGTGACGTCACAAGAAAGGGAAGTAAAGGCTGGACTACAAACAAGCTGTTTTCAGACAGTTCAGAGCAGAGTTTTCTGTGGGAGATGGGAACCGCTTTGATCTGGACTTTGGGCTTTTTCACTTTGCAAACCTGTTACATAAAAGGTTTATAACTCAATAAAGAAGAGGGGAAAAAGCCAAAAAGCAGAATACCACCTCTTTAAATTGTTGTAAAAAATGTGCCAGCAGTCTGTATTTGTCTGTAAATGAGTGAGAGGTGCGCCCAGTGTCTGTTGTCCCCAGCTGCTTCAAACTGTATGAAAGGTTCCTCCTTCTGTTCATGAAATTGTTATGGTGAGGCGTGTGGAGTGCAGGGCAGAACAGGTTGAGGACCCAAACGCAGGACACGAAGCCGGGCAGGTAAATTTCAATGGTTTATTAAACAAAAGGCGATTTCAACAAAAAAGCGAGCACACTTACTGGTGGCTGATAAAACAAAGTCCAGAAACAACGTCAAAATCCAAAGGGAAAATCCAAATATCCAAAATGCAAACAAAAATACAAAATCCAAAAACACAAAAGTAACGGTAAGGCACAGGAACACAGGGTATCCAGAAAGCAGAGAACGCAAGGCACATAAGCACACCAGAACACGAACACCAGAACAATGATCCGACAAAGACAAGACAGAAACACCAGGAATATATACAGGGACTAACGAGCAGGGTGGGAGCAACACAGGTGATGGGAATCAGGGATAACGAGGCACAGGCAGGGAGCAGAGGAAAACAGAGACAGACATGCTGAGGGATCACTGGGGAAACACTAGACAATACAAAACACTAGATAATACAGAACTCCAAAATCCAACAGACCAAAATAATGAACACAAGAACTAAGACTAAAGACAGGATAAACAGACAGGATCATGACAGAAATCCCTGTAGCATCTGAAGGCAGCAGGACAAACATGTTGATGCTGCAGCATTACACACACTGTTCACTGTGTGTCATTGGAAGACTGGCTCTCCTTAATCCTGTTGCCTCCTTTCCAACTTTCTTTTTTAGCAAAGGTGGTATTTATTAAAGATTTTTTATATACAGGGCGGTCAGTACATATGTAGTTAATTATGAAAGTGAAATCAATAGGATTGTGACTAAAATATTTATTAATCCCCACAACCTCTGATTCCACTTCACCCAGTCCTTTTGTAGAGCTTGTGTGATTAAAATAGTTCTGTTTTTTTTTTGTAAACATGTGAATAAATGTTTTTCTGTTACTTCTCTGCTGCTGCTGAAAAACGCACATTGATGAGCATTTATTTGAATTGTCTCTTTCAGCAATGGACGGAGTGCCTTTCATGATCTCTGAGAAGTTTGCCTGTGCCTCGTCAGATGTAAGTTACCCAAGCTGAGTATTTAGTCTTCAGGGCCCAGTTGTTCAAACAGTTTAATCTGGATCATAATGGTCCGGATTTGGAAATCCCATGTTTTGCTATGCAGGATCACGTAACCCCTCTTACTTTTGTGCCGGTTTTTCAAAACAACATTGGATCACCCTGATTACAGTACAGACTTTTCAGGACTACCACATCTGGATTACCAGTGCTCTAAATGGCAGCAGGTAGAATAACCAACGTGGTGTAACTTTTATTTAACGAGACATTAAATAGCACAATAAAACAATACAAAAAGGCTAAATGTCCAATAATTTCTAAATCAAAGTTCTTCATCTTTCCTAAGCAGACCAGCTTTCTGAAGCCTTGCTTTTAGGAGATGGATCTCAAGTCTTGGTTGGCTGCAGTTGGTTAAGAGTGATTTGTTCCTTTGGCAGACAAGTCTGTACTTCCGCTCTTTCCATTTCTTGTTGAAGAAGTGATTATAGTCATAGTCAATGATGATGTGTTATAGTCATCATCATCATTGTTTGGCGTAGAACTCTTCCAGCCCCTTTTGTCTGAGCTCCTGTGGCAGTGAGCACTGGCTCTACCAGGGAGGCTCCACCTTCCTCCTCAATAAAAGGGCTGTTTCCTCTGCATTAGAAGAAACCTTCTTGCTGTGTGCGGGTGATTTCAATCCAAATACGCATTTTGGTTTTGTTAGTCACTTCTCCACCTTTAATAGAATTAAAACTTCCTACTATTGAGGCATAATGGCACCTAACAACCTCCAGAAGTGCATGGGTTTCTGCAACAGTGAAATTGTGTCCTTGTGAGTCCATGTTTCAACCCTTTTGGTGTGGTGAACAAGTTTCAGGCCTGAATTTGTTCCTAAAATCCATCAGGATAATCCTTTTTTGATTAAAGGGATCCCAATTCTACTAAATAGTTTGAACAACACGAACTGAAGGTTTGATCCAGATCACAACCAGGATTGGATTAGGTGATCTAATCTGATTTCAGAATCCTTTTCTTCTTTTGAAGAACCCATTTTCCAGATCTGATCCAATCCCACAGCCAAAATCCGATCAGATTACTTTTGAACAACTGGGCCCAGGTGGTAGGTTAACCTGATAATTGCATCACAGGTTTTATCCTCCTATGGCAGAGGAGTCAGACTCTGTAACGCCTCTGCTCAAGTTCTGTACTTCTGAGTAAAAAGAAAGAGCTGTAGAGGCAACACTGGCTGAAAGTAAACACCACGTGAGAAACGATACACGTGTAGCTCATCACAGAGCAGGCAGACACACTCAGCTCAAAGACACACTGCTGTTCATCCTTTAACCCCCATCAAACACTTCAGAGTTACTGAAGTTGAACTTGTTTATATAACTGGACAACTAACTGACTGTCACTGCTCTCCATTTTCAGCTGCAGCAGGTGGATCTGATGGGCATTACAATCAAGTCACTGGCTGAGATTGAGAAAGAGGTGAGTAGACAGATATGAGACAGGCAGCCTGCAGTTTATCACATTATGTAGCGTCTTTATTTGCAGGTCAAACCGAAAATGTTGACCTGTAGGACTTATTAGCATTATTGCTATAAATATGCAAGTTGTAATAAACAGGAATTATCCTGAACAGCTGTGCATTGACTTGATGGATGTGTGGGGAGTAGTAGCAGTGAATTGAAAACAGATGGTGTGAGCTCTGATGGTGTCTTGAATCCTTCATCTTCCTTACATTGCCTTTTGATCTCAATAAATAGTAGTGTTCTTGTAATTACACACTGTGTCCACCAGAAGCCAGTGTGGTCCTTTGTTTGATCTTCTGTATTATTAGGTGTGTTCAAGGTGACGGCGGCTGACTTTCGCTGACTGGATAGTCTAATGTGAGCTGCAGGTGACTGCAGCGGCGGGGAATAATAATGGCGCCTTGAAGTCGTACACATCCTACCTGTGCAAGCTTTCTGTGAGCTGAGATCAATGACTGATCTCGCAGCGTTTGCAAAGAAAAATGCCGCGAGACCAGGCGATAGTGCAGCTCCAAATTTGTGCAGCCGCAGAAAAGCAACAGCGGCTGTCACAATTTCTAACCAGCATGCCTTATGTTAAGTCCAGCATGTCTAGCAAGTCAAATGCACCTGTTGTCAGAGATGTTTAGACTCTTCATTTTCCTGATGCACTCATGTTTGATAACGTCAGTGCAGAGTTGGATCATTTTACCACAGTGTACTGCACAGCACTAATGTTTGTCTCCCTCTGTCAGTATGATTACAGCTTCCGTACAGAGCACAGTGCAGCAGCTCGTCTCCCTCCCAGTCCAACACGGACCTCTTTAAGCTCCGAGGCCTGATGATCCCCTCCTGACCTCTCCCTAACAAGATGCTCCCCTTATGGACACCAACAGGAGAGACCTGTTACAACTACTGAGGCCCTGCCTACAACAAACAGTCCCAAACACCTGTACTGAGAAAAAGAAAAAACCACTACTAACAACACTGATGAGCTGGCTTGTAAAATGAGATTCAGTTGCCCATTGTTGGACAAAACAGACCTTTCTTGCTCAAAGAAAAGGAAAGAAATCTGACCTGTGATTTTTAAAAAAACATTCTTTTGTCAAAAGAGTCAGGAAGTGTTGTTCAATGTAATCCAATTAACCCCGGCCCATCTAAAGGACTTCAACTACAACTACAAACAAGATAAAAGGATACTTTATTCTGATGGATCTGATGGACCTGTTAGGCCTTTGCTCCCTGAAATGGAATGAGTGTCTGAGAGCAGCCTTCCTGCTTCATGAAACCCCTCTGCTCTGTCATGGCAGCAGGAGGGCACGTCATCCCAGCGTTGGAAATACAAAAGGAAGCTTCATGTCATGGGATGTTTTAGCGTGTACTGGTCTTGATGAAGCAGTATTGTCATTGTTCTCTAGATGTTACTGTAATATACTGGTGACTGTGAGTGCACTTTGGGAATTTCAGTGTGATTCCTGTTTGCCACAGATATTCACTGTCTCTGTACCTGAGCCAGCAGCTTGGCTAACATCCACCACTATTACTGTTTAAAGGTTGACACACCACTGTTCTTAAGATTTCTGTCAAGTGTTACTATTGTAATGCAATTTTTTAGGGCTTGGTTTCATTTTTCCAAACTAGTGATAATAGAACACATTACTTTTGTCCTTACTTAATAACTACTAATATACATTTTTTAAAATATATATTTTATGTGGAAAGAAGAGTTCCCCACTTTGACTAACACTCCTTAACATGTTCTAAAAAATGCATTCAAATCTACGGCACAGCACAACTTTTTGTGATCAGTTTAAATGATTGTGGAACTCAGGCGGAGCTGCGACTCTGTTACTGTTGGTCACACTCCCCCAATCATGTTTCAAATGACTGCGTCAAACGAGTTACATATGGAACCAGGGTTCTATCAGTTCTATCTAGCTCTGTTACACTAGCTTCTACAACCCTATACAAGCTACAGTTTACTGTTCATGTGGAATATACAGACCTTGATCTTAACAAAGGGAACCATTCGTCCGTTAGCTCGACTGCGTCACTGCAGCTCCTGCTTAGATTGTCTTGAGCTTATGGGACATTGTATTCACAAAAATGATGGGAGATTAAATGAACAGCAACATTAGATATTTTATTTAGGTTTTTTTATATTACCGTCCACATGTTGACGTAAACACACACTCAATCTCAGCCAGTAACTTTGATGCAAAGTTTGGGTACTTACCGGTTTTGGATCCTCCATGCCACAGAGGCATTGCAGTCCTTACAGAGGTTGACTTTGCATACCCAGCTTTAGTTTCTTTACATCATCTGGACTGTCACAGTCAACAGTGCTTAACACACAGAAAGGTGTCAGATTGTTGTCTCTTCTTCATCATAGATGTAGTCAAGCGAAAGTGCTCTTTTTTTTTTTTCCTTTTTTTTTTTTCTTTGATGTGAAAAAACGTTGTGCCTACAGATGGTATGTATACGCTGGAACAATGGTAGGTCTTTAGTTCACTTTGTTTCCCTCTACCTTTCTAAACAGACTTTTTTTGTAGCTTGAATCTGTATTAGGAGTCGGATAACATTGATTTAGCCGTTGTTTTTTATTTTATTTTATCCGTTTGACATGTGAAAGACAATTACAAACTCAGAACCACTACTAGAGTTCAGTTCTAATGAGGCTGATGGGACACCAAGCAGGGGCTGGGAAGCAGTGGAACCCTGAACCAGATTGATTGTTCATTTGTCCACAGTCAGCCAGCAACACAAGCACAGTATTTCTGACCTTACATTTCTTGTTACTGATGAGCGTGCATAGATACCTACTGATATTCCAGGAATTCTCAAATATTAATCATGCCTTATCTCCACTTTTTCTAAATATGTTTAATCATATTTTGTTTTCAGATCTGCTCCTGTTTTTTATGTTACTATAATATTGTCCTGAAAAGCACCAAGGATGATGGTGAAGGACACAGTGCCCCCGATTTATTTTGTTTTTTCACTCCATTTGTTTCATAAGATGGATGTTCAAAGAAAACAGTTTTACTTTTTGCTTGCATGTGTCTCTGAACATTATCAAGTCATAAATGCATGGATGAACTTTTATTTTAGATTTTTGTTTTTGTCTAATTTATTAGTCATTTCTGTGAGGTGGCCGTGTTGTCCCTAAGGCTCTTGTTGTTTTCAGAAGTGTGACATATAAAATACATCAATTGCACTGCTGATGTGTTTGATGGGGGTTAAAGGATGAACAGCCCCGCCCATGTGAAGCGGTGTGTCTTTGAGCTGAGTGTGTCTGCCTGCTCTGTGATGAGCTACACGTGTATCGTTTCTCACGTGGTGTTTACTTTCAGCCAGTGTTGCTGAAACATTTAATAGTGAACTAATATGGTGTCTACATTAACAACAAATAACAACCCCGCCTGTCTGTTAGTTTGTGAGGTGCCATGAGATGTCAGAAGTTTCAGTAGATAGTTTTGTAGGTTATTGATCAAAAGTCACAGATTTTGTCTGATAAATAGATTTTAGTCATTAAGAATGAACATCATCAGTTGAATTTGTTTTACAAGCACATTTTATTTAACAGATAAACTAATATCTTTTAGTTAGATTTTATTTTGGTAAGGATAGTGATGTCACTTAACTTTGAACCTGAACAATACGGGGTTTTTGAGGCTGATATGGATCAAAATTTTTTTAACCAATATTTTTGATAAAGATCCCATAACCTTGCTTGTTACATATTGGATGGTTGGCCCTCTGTGAGCAGGATGTCTGTACAGAGTTTGACCGAGGAAGGCTGTTTTCACAATTATCTGCTGAACTTTTAAAGGGTTTGTAACAAGTTACCAGCCACAACAGTTGGGCTGGTGTTGTCATAGCAACGCTTCCTGTAGTTTGAACTACCACAAAAGCAGTTGTGAGAGTTTTACCTGGTGTTTATATGTCTGGACCGATTTAGTCAACGCAATTGATGTAGTCATGAAACCTTCCAGGTGTGTAGTTGAAATTAAATGAAGTGCAAATTCAAAGATGGGTGTCGTCCAAATAAGGGACGTAGGAAAGGGGCCATTGCCCCCCACCCCACACTGTCTAAAGGTTCAGTCATTCCCATCCACTTTAAAACATTAGATAGTACTTTGATATGTGTTCATACATCACCGTGATAGCATCACCACTGTGCAATATGCAGTCCGGATACTTTACAGGTGTGTATTACATGTAATAATGTAGTAATGACTACTGAGTACTCATGGTTCAGAACATCAACAGGCATCGCTGCTGGTGCGATCCCATCGCTACATGGTCTCTAGTTGAAAAAACATGTTATTTTTCAATGTATTAAACCTTGCCTGGAGGCGTCTTTAAAAAGGTTTATTACACTGTAAAATGTCCTGCTCACTACAGACCTCTCACTTTTCTTATATAGTCACATGTAAGGCATACTTTCCAATCATGTTTTCTTTTAAAACCTCAACTATGTACATTTTTATCTGCGCCAAAAATCCAGTATCGGTCATTCTCTAATCTGTACACAAGACATATTGAAGGTGGGATTTGGCTTTTTTTATTTGCTGCATCAGGTGGCGGCATCAAGAATGACTCTGGAGGTGTAGGGCAGCTCTACACCCTCATGCCCACCCCCAGCACAAAATGAATGGGCTGGGGGTACAAAGAAAAACCTATGCCTCCAGAAATGTTTAAAGCATGCTATAATGCAGGGGTGAAGGTTTGGTTCTAACTATATCACAGCTGTGTATGTATTTTACTTGCTCTGTAACTCTCCTCCATATACACACAGACACTAATAGCTTACTCTGTGAAACCTTTACTTCATTCAGTATGTATTTGTTATACAGTTTGCCTAAAAGAGGATGTGTATCATATGAATAGATAAAATTAAGATATGATTGATTGATTTTCACAATAAACGTTGCAAAAAAATAAATATAACCTGCCTAATAACATGCAGGTAAAGTGCTGCTTTGTTTGCTGAACCTCACCGGAGCTTCATGACTGTCCTTCTCTCAGTCTGACTACACAACTCAGTGATTTATTGAAGCTCATAAAATGTTACTTCATGGCAGAGACACTACACTTTATTTATTTTGTGTGTATATTTAATCAGTTCATGAACATTTGACATTTCATCAGACAGTAAGCCACATCATCAGCCACACAGTCACACCTGGCTGCTGCTCCCAGGACTCCCCTGATGAAGTGATGCATGATATTCACCAACCTAATCTGTAGGATGAGCTGTGGCTGATTTACCCTAAATATACTGTCCATAATACAATGACCTATGCAATAATAACTCCTGATCCTCTCCTGAAAAAGTGTAGGGGTAGGAATGGCTTTGGTTCAGTACTTTTTAATCCTACATGTGAATTCATAACAGAATAACTGAGCTGTTTCTTAAACGTCTTTAAAAAGTTCCTGGTTTGTGTTTGGGGCACATTTTCCCTACAGTAATTTGTCACAAGTGAACCAACACCATAACCTTAAAATTCAATATCATTAGTTGACTGATTAGTTATATTCAGCGAAAACATTTTTAATTTTGCAAACTATCATAAGATACTAATCAGTTTAATCATCCCTGTTCAGACACTACTACTACTGGATGTGCTGCAGCCAGCTGACAGTGCTAAATACAGTGGATTGCTAGATCCTCAGGTCAGGTATCCCCTATTTCTCGCTCTTTCAGTCTTTGCAGAAAACACACAAACTCTGCATAAGGTCTTACCAGTAATGCTGTCTGTACTAAAAATGACAATATTGTTTGAGATCAATAAGAATATTGGTAGGGACAATTCAGGAGCACCTAGACATTGGAATGTCTATACCTAAATCTGCAATTTTTGGTTATCATCTATGTTTTCATCATAGTGTTGGATTGACCAAATATATTGACAGTTTTGTTAAAGGGCCTTGAGTACCTTTTAAGTGTGTGTGTCCCATCAAAGCTTAAAATCCCAGTTCACAGTGAGCCTTAGAGAACACAGAACACAGCAGCCTCTCAGTGTGGCTGTCCTCCATTTCTTTGAATTTGCGCACATATTGAAGGTTCTGACAGCAATGTGTTGTGGCTAATTTCTCCTGCAGTGTTTCATTTCTGTATTGTTTACTCACAAACACAAGTTGCTTGGCTCTCCAGAAAGCATGTGGCTTCTCCTGTTGCTGCCGCCGCAGCTTTAGAGAGCGGAGGAAACATCTGGAGCTGCACCACCACACCACATGTTTGACCTTGCTTTATTGTTCTTGTTATAAATTACAGCTACAGCTGTTCCTTTCCATGTTAGTAGTTTTAATAAGTATGCAAATCATAAGAATTACAATTTCAGTTAAAGAAATATAAATGTCAAATGTCTCACTGGTTCCAGATTTTTTTTAACATGCTGTGTTACAGTTACTCAATCACAATCACTTGCTCAATCATCATCCTGAGGAGGGACATCAAAAAACAAAAATGTAGAGCTTGGTGGGCCAAGTTCAAGTCCAGCACCAGCAGAGGATTAAACTGTTAACAGCAGATGATTGAATGTTCACTTTCATCTATAAAATGACAAAATCTTTTGTCATGCCTGAATTTATTCTAAGTACACAAAATCTACTTAGTTTGGAAACTGATCAGAATATGAACAACTTTGATACTTAATTAATCGTTTTAACTCAATCAAAAATGCCAAACATTCATAGTGTCTTCTCTAATGTGAGGAGTGCTGCTTCTCTCTGCTTCATCTCATTATGACGTATCATCTTTGAGTTGGTATTCTTCACTATTTTAAACATTTTATTGACAGACTGATGTGTGGGGAAAATAATTGCTGGTTGCAGCCTTCTATTTGGAGTCCCATCAGCTGGTGTTATGATGGGAAGATTCAGTTAATATGGACTGGCATCTTCTTTGAAATTGGACCGAGGACAGGACAGATATCCCAGCACTTTAGACCAGCAAGGCCAGTGTTCTTGGAGCTCTGCAACACCAGATGTTGAGCAGGAGACGTTCCAGTCTGCCCCACCATCCCTGCCACTGGAAGATTCCTCATGATCACAAGTAGTGTATGGTGCAAAGTCTCATTTGGAGCATTAGAAAAAACACAAGGCATTCATTTACCACTTCCAATCAATTTGGATCCCAAGTAGGGCTTATTTTGACATGGAAATGATCTTACCTGTACTGTCTACACTTATATAAGTGATTTTCCTGCTGCCACACCATCAGAAATTATCGTAAGACTAAGTTAAAGTATGAATTTAAGAACTTTTTTATAAACGAGGCTCTTGGGATTTCACCACAGAGGTCTTAGACTTTAGCGAAAAACAATCATCCATTAAATGGCAGTTATGTGGAGAAAAACACTTTGTTAAGGAGAGGTCAGAAGAGAACGGACAGAGTGGTTCAAGCCAACAAAAAAAAAGAAACTCAAATAAGCCGGCCCTGCCGCCAGACCAAGCAATGCTGTAGCACTAAAAGCTTAAGTGTACAGAATTTGGCAATTGTGGATTATTTTATTGTAAACTCGCTGTTGTTTAGATAAATCTACATTGTACCTGTTGTTGTTGATGGTGGCAGTTTGCTGCCAATTACTCTAAAATGGCAAGTTTTCTCCTGTTTTAAAAGAGAGCAATATATTCACAGTGCTTTTATGGCATCTCTGCAAAGACCCTGATCTGCAGTTACTGGTTGGCTATGTTAGTGAAGTATATTTTAGTGTCCGCTCTGATGATTAATGGGGCACTGACTTGTATTGGTCATAAATGCACAGGCAGGCTGTAACTGATGAAAGCTGGCCTAAATGACTCGAGTCACTTTTGCAGTATGAGCAGTAGTTATTTAGGAAATTTATGGAGTACTGTAAAATGTATTTTCTCATTTTACTAAATAACAAAAATGCCTGTTGTGGGCCCCTCTGTTCAAATGGGCAACATTATGCTAAACTAGTTTCATGGACTAGACAGACCACCAGCATAGATATCACAGCATGTGACTTCATTCACATTCTACACACTGAAACATGGCTCATATTGTTCACACAACTACACAGAGAGCTTTGAGCTGGAACCACCACAACTGAGAGGGATGCCTAATTTTCCACAACCTTTCCATCTGCTCAGAGACATCACACAGCCGAAGCTGTTTTTACAAGGATGTCAGCCGCTACTGGTTTTCTAAGAAGCTGTTTTACGGCTTTATTTGACAAAAGCTACTTGTTAAAATCATATTAATGACGGAAGTCAATGTGTGGGGCACATGTCGTCAAAGTGTCTTCACTGTGTGTTTACACTCTTATCTTCATGTATACGTGTTGCATTACATTTACAGGCAGTGAGCATTTGATGGTTAGAAGATCAAACCTCCTCTTTTCTTAGCATCTGTTTAATACAACAGCTGCTGGCAAATAAGCAGAATGAGCTGTTAGGCAGTGTGTTAATTAGGCTTCAGTCAACCTAGCATGGCACCATGAGCTAAAAGGAGCACAAATTGCCAGCAGCTTGTTTAACCTTCTATTGAAAAATGTCATGGTTTACAATTAAAAATATTTAGTATTACATGCACATAGACAATTATAAAAGTCTTTGATGTTATATGCATCTCCAAAAGCATCATTAATAACCAACACCCTGAGGTCGCAACCCTTTACAATGTCTAGAGGCACGCGACAAGGGTGCCCACTTAGCCCACTCCTATTTGCCATGGCTATGGCGCCCTTATCAATTAAATTAAAAACTTGCCAGATGTATATGGAATCTGCAGATGGGCATAGAACACAGAGTTTCCCTATATGCTGATGATTTGTTGTTGTACTTATCAGACCCAGTCCCGTGTGTTCCTAATCTTGCTGCAATACTGAGCGACTTTGGAAGTTTCTCGGGTTATAAATTAAACTTATCCAAAAGTGAATGTTTTCCAATTCACAATTTAGCCTTCCAGATATTAGACAATGAAATACCTTTTCATATATGGCTTTAAATATTTAACATTTAACATCACGCATGCTTTCTCTGATCTCTATAGAATTTTTATGGAATGGAAAACCTCCTAGAATCTGCCTTGATTTTTAGAGAGGCCTAGAGCACAGGGCACTTAGCACTTCATAACCTCAGACATTACTATTGGGCCTCAAGCATCACAAAAGTTTTAGACTGGATCCAGTCTCCAACAGCAGATTGGTGCACGGTTGAGGTGAATTCCTGTATGTTAACATCTTTCTCCGCTCTAATCACTGCAAAGTTACTCTTTTCTCCAACACAATACACTGTCAACCCAGTCGTAAGCTCCACCCTCAAAATTTGGGCACAATTTAGAAATAAATTTGGTCTCTCAGACGTCTCCATGAGTAGCCCTATCTGTAATAACTATCTCTTCCCTGTGGCTAGATTGGACCACACCCTCACTCAGTGGCAAAAAGCAGGCCTGGCAGGTGTAGAGACTTTTACATAGATGGTTTCTTTGCAGACTTCAACGCTCTGTCCACTAGATTTCCATTACAACAATCAGATCTCTTCCATTTTTTTCCAAGTCTGTCACTTTATTCAGTCCTGGAGTTCGAACTTCCCGTCCTACCAATGACATCAGCTCTATATAATATTTTACGAACACCGATGGCACGTAAGGGCCAGATCTCATTTGTGTTAAATATGATTTTTCTTCTCATGAGGTATCACTAGATGAGATTAGAGCCACATGGGCAGACGACTTGGGGACGGAAATACCTGACAAGGTCTGGGACCAGGCCAAGGTTACAAGTTAATGGTACGTCTTCTTGTGCTCGTCTTAATTCAATACAGTTTAAATTATTTCACAGGCTCCACTACAGCACATCTAGGTTAAACAAAATATATTCTGACATTGACATTGAACAGGTGTGTTCGCTGTCACTCTGCAAAGGCAGATATGAGTCATGCTTTTTGGACCCACCCCAGATTGAGGAGTTTTTGGTTATCAATTTGTGATATTCTAAACGGGGCTTTGGGAACAAAAGTAACAGCTAGTGTGGAACTGACAGTTTATGGAGTACTAACAAACTCAAGCCTGTTGTCACACGGTGTAGGATAGTGTTGGAGTGGAAATCTCCTGCCCATCCAAAATCATTAATCTGGCTTAGTGACCTGATGTATTTTCTGAAATTGGAGAAGTACACTGTTAGGGGATCAACTGGCACATGAGTCATATACTACATTCCTCCATGTTGATGTGGTTCTCATTGTTAATGGCCTCGCTGAAAATGTGTCTGTGCACTTCTTTTAATCACCTGGTAGTAAGTAGGTAAGAGAAGCAGGGAAATATAGTCTGACGGACTAAAATGGGGATGAGTAGATGGCAGAAATTACTTCCACTGGTGGGGGTGAGGCCATGCTGAGGTCTGTTTGATTAAAATCACCAGCTACGATAAAAATGAAGCTTCGAGCAGGTTCAGTCATAGACTATCTGATGCTACTCATTTATTCACATTTCTCTCTCTCTCTTTGTAATCAGCTGACTATGGGCATTTACTCTTGGTCTTGATGGCATTTACAACTGACCTTACATGACCAACCGCTGCCACCCTTCTGCACCCCATTAACCTCCAGTTCATCAGCACCCCAGGTCTGAGCTCAGCAGAAGCCTTCTCCTCCTCACATCCACCCAGATCTCAGCCATTCTCTTCATCATCACCACCACCACTAGTGTCTTGACTCCATCAGGGTGTATCCTGTACTCCTCATGGCTTTACTACCCCCCCTAAAAAAAGAATCATTAATCCTAATCACCAAGGACTATTCACACCTTTTTGTTCCTGCAGTGTATTTTTTAATGTGCTCTGGGTGAATGTCTGTTTTGACCACAGGGTGTCAGGATTGGCTACTGTATGGAGGTGGACTTCCATCCTGCCCTTCACCAAGAGAATCTCCCTTAAAATAGAAAAGGATTGGTATGATTTTATATCTGCACCTTGTTCTTAATAACTGAATCTGATGAATATTATTATAATTCTTCAAATTCAACATATTGATATATTGTAGGCCCACATCTGTACTGGAATAGTCAATAACAGCTGTTAAACATGATTCTAAAAATCTGTAGATTTTTTTCAGCATACATTAATTAATTAATGACGTGCTTTATTTTGAAATTAACATTTTATCACATATCCTACGTAATGCCACACATTTAAATCTTATTTTAACAGGTCACCATAATGTAATTACTTAATATTACTGACATTATTTTTTGTCTGTGACAAACGATTTTTAGATTCATTTATGAATGAAAACGAGACATTTTTAAAATCATTTTTTATTAGCTGGAATTTTTAAATTAGTGTTTACACGATTATGATTGTTATTCCGTGTTTTTCTTTCATGATTTTAATTATATACGGTCTTTTTTCAAATGTAAAAAAACAACCAATTGTGTAGCTACCCAAAAGTCACAGCTTCACAGGTCTTCTTGTTTCCTTTTGAAATCAATCTTATTTATTTAAGAGTTTGATATTTCCTTTAGAGCCTTTGAGGAATTGTTGAGACAGACACAAGGGGCTGGAAAAAACGACAGGCTACTCATCTCTTTGTTCAACTAAAACCAAATCCCTCCCTTTTTGGCTTTCTGTTTAAACCTGTGAGATTTCTAATAATGCCAATAGCCTACACAACATAAACATAATAATTGTTCCGTGTGTGTGGCAGAAGGGTTTTAGATCAAGCCATTAATATACTCTACAGCCCCACTACAGTTATAATAGGCTACAGGCTACAGGAAGGCTCTATATAGAATGTGTCACTGAGTCAAACCTGACCTGCACGCGTTTTTTAATATTTCTAACCCCGTTAATAAAAGCCTCATATATCATCAGGATTTCTGTGTGCGAGCTAACGAACAAAAGAGCAACAGCTGATGAGTATTACTTTTTATGGAGTGTAGGCGACGGTTCTTTCCAAACTGCCGGATATCATCTGCCTGTTTAGAATACTGCGATATTAGGCTATCTATGGTGATATTTTATGTTGAACGGGAATTTTTATTATGAAAACAGACGGGAAAAAATTAAAGTTAAAGCCTTTAACAGTGCTGCTCGTTATGCAAATTCCAAATTAGGCTGCAAGTGTACGGATGGAGGTGAGCTCATATAGCCAAGCTCAAACCTTATTTCACTGAAAAGTGGGCCTGTGGAATTTATGGAACCATAAAATATAGGCTGTCTTTATATTATTATAGGCCTACACACAAAGTCCCCCAGCGCCCCTTATCTCCATCAGAAGATTTTGATAGTCACTAAAAAAAATTCAAATGTTTTTCTTTTTTTTCTTTTCATTTCTCATATTTAAAAACTCGGTTAATTCTTAAATAACATGTTCATTCAAATGCAATTCTGTATTCTGTTAAATATATTAGTCAATATAATTTTAATAAATCTAAATAGGTTTGTTTATATTCCACTTTTCTGCAATTTTTGCTTTTTATTTCTTTGACATGTCGGGTCTTTTTTTTGATTGCACAACTCATGTCCCTACTAATAGCCTACTGTAACATGTGGGGTCCATTTTTGTTCTTATTTGTTATGTCCTAAAAGTAGTCAAACTGAAATAGACTAGGCCTACTGAGTCTAAAATGCTGGAATCAGCCTGTAAAACACCGACCATGCGTTGGTTTTAATTGTAAAATGATGCTAAAACCCCCAAATGACAGAAATCTGACCTCAGTGTGATCCAGAGGCCCTGCAGATAGAGACTGTCTGAGGGGGCCATAACGGGGTAGGAGAAGGTTTTTATGTGTTATGGGATTTGTGTTAGGTCTACCTGTTTAAAACGTCTTGCCATGATATTGGAGTCTATGTGGATATTTTATTTGATTTCAAACAGTAGCCTGCAGCATTTCGTATGTGGCCTCTCTGGAGGCGGATCCATCTAGAATCCGGAGAGGAACGCGCTCGGCGCAGGGCAGGGGGAGGGTTTCTGTTTGCGCTGTGATCCTTTTTGAGAAGGAGGCTCAGGATCAGGATGGCACATAGAGCTCAGGACTGCTGGACCCTTTTCAACCCACAACTGTGGATTTACATCAGCTGATGGTTTCTCCTCTGACGGACTTTGCTGCGGACTGAAAACTCTGTTTTCCACTCGGTTTCAACTCTGCGGATTTTACAAACCACTTTTGCGTCATTTGGTTTTTGGAGTTGCCCCAGGCTGCGGGGTTTCAGAGGTGACAAAGACCACATAAACCGGGATCTTACGGTTTATGGAAAGTGCCGCTGGAGCGTGCGGAGAGGGGTCACACTGCGAGCTTAAAGATGCTGAACGACACTCAGATAAAAGACGGGCTGCGGAGCGACGCGAGCTCTCTGGACGTTCTGATCGGTGAGTTCAGTTTCTTTTCCCTTGTGCTGGCAGTGCATTACCTAGGCTACTAACTCACCCTTTGGATCTGTGATTAGATGTGAACTTGATTTATCAACGCGGGTTGTATTTAACAAGCAACGATTCCAACTACTTTCCTTTTAGTGCTGTTTTGCTGCATGACACATAAGATTCACTGAGACGACTGTCCTCTGAGAGCTTTGGCCTGAATGAAAATGAAGTGATGTTTGATGTCACCATGGTGACTGCTTACAGGATGTTTGCAATGATGCAGCCAGCAGGTAGGCTAAAAAATGACATGACATGAAGAAAAATGGCCCAAATGGTCGCACATTTGAAAAATCGGCTCTGCACCTTCTAACGGAGAGCCAGGACAGATGAGAACACACTGGCCTGGATAAATATTGTCAAATTCAGTGCAACCAGATCCTGCATTGTGTTTTTCATTTCCTGTTATTCATGTGACACATTCATGGAAAATACAGCTCAGTTAAACAAGAGAAGACCAAATGAAACCTTGATAGAAGCTTTTCCTCAAAAGAAAAATGGCTAAAGTTAAACTCATTTGTTCACCAAAATAAAATGAATAGGTAAAATACAATTAAAGAAATAGCTAATAAATAGCTATAAGCTATTTTATAGGCCTACCTTATTATTTGTTAACTTTATTATTATTTTAAATATAAAAACCCGCTTTTGGTACCAAACTATAGTTTGGGTTATATTTGTTAAGGCTTGGAGATCTGGCTGACATTTCTACCTCAAGCACAACACAATGCAGGGGTATGGACATTTGTGGAGCTTACAGCATTAAGAATTTTTATAATTCAGTAGAAACTTTTTCAGAATCAAAAACGGCTTAATTGCCAAGTAGATTTTACAAATACAATGAATTTGTTTTGATGACTAGGTTCATAGCAATAGGCTATAAACCTCTATAAATATAGGTAACATTCAATCAGTAGCTTAATGTCCCATGTTTCTCTGGAGAATCCAGTGTGAACCGTTTTCACAGCAGCCTATCCTAGTCTCCAGTCCTGGTCTCAGACAGATTTCAACTGCAATAACAGACCAGTTACAATGCAGCCGTAAAGAAATAGAAAATGATAACCTGGTACTAGCCAGGCAGCCACCATGCGAATCACACATCCTAACACATTGGTGGATGATGACTGATGGAACTGATCAATGGTCTTAATGCTACGTCTGTCACTGAAGTCATTGCTCCACGGTCTCCTCAGGCTTTTACAGGGTGTGAAAGTTTTTGGTGCTCCACGGTACCGGGTCCGTGGTACTACACAGGCCTGCATTGCGTCTCATGGTTTCCCTATCCTCTCGTTCAGGCGGTGACTCTCCCCAGCAGGCAGTGTGTGAGGGCTGCGCGCGGACCATCTCAGACCGCTTCTTGATGCGGGTCAACAACGCGTCCTGGCACGAGGAGTGTCTGCAGTGCGCCGCGTGCCAGCGGCCGCTCACCGCCACCTGCTACTTCAGAAACACAAAGGTCTACTGCAAGGCGGACTACCAACAGTAAGCCTGCTTCTTCTTTCCTTCCAGAGTTCAGCAGGGTTCCGGCTATGTGCCCCCTCATGTGTTTGGCGTTGGGGGGTGGGGGGTGGAATAGGTTAGAATAAAAAAAATAGGTTAAAATAGGTTAGAATTAAAATGAAACAGTCGAAATCATAAAGTTGAAAGCCTTGCTGTGAGATTAAACCATTACTAAATGATGAAATTAGGATTTTAGGATTAAAACTCCCTCTAGATCGCAGAATCTACGAAGTTGGCGTTGAAGTTAGTTGTTGTATTTTGTTGTCTATAGGCTATTTTTCACAATTCATAAATCCATTTAGTTACTCTACATAAACAAATTCATGGCTTTTTCTCTGCGGATATAATTTATTTGACCCTAGACTATGCAAATGTAATGTCTTGAATTTGATGAGAAATTGTGAAAATGGGTTTATTTTCCATCTGCAGATGGAAAATAAACTCACTTTCACGCTTATCCTGCCTGGATGACTTTAATATCACATGGAAACTCTTTGACCGTAAATGAAGCCTATAGGCTTAGCTGTCAATTAGGCCTAACTGGGTGTGAATGGAGACTTTAAAACATGCATTATTAGGATAGGGCCTATAACTAATAAACTGAAGGCCTTCCAACAGGAACTTATATCTAAACAACACATTCTCACTCCCGACTCGTCACGTATGGATGTTTGGTCACGACTCTTTAGCTCTTTTTTCGACATTTAGGGCCTTAACCAAATGAAATGTTGCTATTTTGAAAGGACACGTTGTCAACATTGTGAAACGTGGAAATTTGTTTAGGTTTAGGCACCAAAACGACTCGGTTAGGTTTGTGAAACGATCATGGATTTGGTTAAAATAACTGTGCTACGTTATTAAATCACTTAACCTTTGTTAATTGTGTAACTTATGTAACCTATATAACCTACGTAATTTAATAAAAACATTTAATGTTGACTTTTTTTTATACGGGAAGCAAACATTGGTCTCCTGGTTGAAAGTCCGGTTTCTGGCCCTCCATCCACCGCAACCACCTCTTTACTCTGTCTTTCTGTTACATGTCACATACCTAGACCTTTACCATCCAAAATTGACAGTACAGGGCTCCACTGCGTTGAATCATGACGCTATGGGGATCCCCACAGACTGACGCCAACGCATCTTGATCATGTGTGCATATGTGACGAGTTGGAAGTGAGAAGGGGCTGACCAAAACGACAAAAGTGACTTCCAAAACAACATAGGCATAAATTATATGACCTTTAGTAGGCTAGCAGAATAAGTCCAGCAACAGGCATACAAGAACTTAAGGACGTTATTTCAGTCATGTGATGTAAGTCACGTGACACTAAACACATGGTTAGGTTCAGGCAATACAGTACGTGGTTAGGTTTAGGAAAAGATTGTGGTTTTGGTTTAAACAATATGATGTAAGACACCTGCGTAATGTTATAAATTAAAACTAGTCAGGATGGACTTTGTTTCACACAGTACTCAAACAATATTCACCTGGATGAAAGTCCTTTGTTTGTTTGACCTGTGTGGACATCTTGCTCTCCATTGACTTTATTTACTCCCTTCATACTTTTTCTGGTAAGGTCGGGCTGAACTTCAGCCTACATATAGGCTAGCCAGGATGAGGTTGTGTTAATGAATGAACTTGGATGTTGTGTCTATAGGTGTTGAATGTACTGTGTCAGAACTGAGACTCTGTACCTGTCCAGTTCATACAAAAAACAACAGAGGGCAACATATCACATATCAGGTCATAACTGCTGCTATCTGCTGTTAGGTAGTAAGCTCTGTTAGCCCCGCAGCTAACTTAGCGGCCCTTTAAACCAGAACCGGAACTAGGCAAGTGGGCAATGGAACTGGGTCTAGCTGCCTTTCAGTGAACACAGCTGGACCAGGACCGAACACAGCCTCTGAGACGGACAGAGGCCAGATTGACAACAGGGAATATACTGAGGGAATATACTTTAATCAAACCAGGACTCTGACTCTAGGGACAACAAAGACACGGCGGGTTCATGCGGGTACAGGCCATCAGACAATGTGTAGAGGCAGAATGTTTAATTTAGTTTCTGTCCAGTTTGAAGGAAGTGTGTTTTATGATGAGTTAACAAGGTGAAAGAGAGAAACTTGAATTCAGAAGGTATATGGTTGAATTTTTCTGTTTGATGAGGAAAAATGTAAGAATATTTCCTTTCTTCACATTTTGTGAGTTTATTTTGTCAATTTATTAGACTAACAAAGCTGAGAGAGCTTGTGTACTACCATGCAGCTGGGTGGTCTTGCTTTTAGCACCGTATTGAGATTTTTTCCAGACAGTCTGGGCAGCGTGCTGACAGCGGGCCGTCTGACTGTCAGGTTATCTCTCTGCTGGGTTACTCTGTGAACCTGGCTGCTTTTCTTAAAGAGCCTTTATCATCCCCAATATGACACTGCAGAGACTTAAACTTTAAGAAAAAATGGCCATGCGCAGAATGACCACATCAGCTGTGACAGAGATTTTCGAGCCATTTAATAGTTAGGGTCCTTGTTGTTTTGTTAATACCCTCACAATATTTAATTGTTACATATGAATAGTTAAATATTTAAATAAAAGATTTCAGGCTACACACGGGCTCATATGTGGGTAGCTGGTCAGAAATAAAGTCAGCAACAATTTCCATAATGAATAAACAGACAGCCTATGATGTCGTCTCTGAACCAGCTGGAGTCTGATTAGACTGACTTTGATAGGAACACAGCGAGTCCCTAAAATCTAAATGAGATTAAAATAAATGCATGGGTTCATGTTTAGATGGATGGTTCCTGAATTCACATGTCAATCAAAATTCAGCTCGTCATCAAAATAATATTAAGAATTCACCAAGGGAATGATGTGAGATAGAACCAAACCCCTATGCGCCGAGCAAATAATAAAAATGAATTCTGGTGGTCTCAAAAGCAGAAAGCTTTTGAAGACTTTTTTTTAGGAGTTTCAAACAATGTAAAGCAATAGGTGTGTGTACTTCATGCTTTAATTGTTAAAATGCCTAAAAGGAATAAATGATGAGGAGAATCATTAGCTACTGTCCAGTATGGAACATGTTCATTGTTGTATAGAAATATTCAGTGTTTTTTTCGGGAGCTAAATATTTGGAGATTAATATACTGTAGTTGATAACAGTGATGTACTCAATATTTTACAATATTCACATGACACATTTTAAGGATTTGGGGCATTTTGCTTTGGTCAAGATGGACAGAAAAAAGGTAAAAGAGGGATGAATGATAACGATAATGATAACACAAAAAACTATATTCATTTCATAGAATCCAAAAAGAGCATCTGGGCTACTTCTTAGCTACGTCCACATTCAAAAGGCATTGTTTCAGCAGTTTGTTGGGTATTTATTTTAACCCCTCTCTCTCTCACTGTACAGGCCTGTGATGTGAGACAAACAGCCATTTGTGAGATATATCAAGAAATGTTTGGTTGTGCTGTTGGCTTTCTGGGCACAGCTGGGGCATCATCTTATTAAATGTTGTTTTTAATCAACTGCAGCTCAGGAGCACGTTCAGAGATATTGATTGGAGGATTTCTCACAGGCTGTTTCCTTTGTGTTTTATACTGTAGCTTAAATTGTTCCTCTCATCTTCCTTGATCATTTCTCAAGTAGCCTAAAAACATTTACAAACACAGTTACATTTTGTCCCTATGGATATTATTAAAGGTGACTTCAGATCTAATTTATTTTACATGTAAACAAGTTCAATTGGACATCTCAATAAAACGGGCTCATCATGTTTTCACTGTGGTTTTTATGTATTTATGTGTGTATTATTTGCCCTTGTATTTTCTTCTATTTATTTCCCCAGACTCATTTATTGCTGCTTCCTTATGCAAATAACTGGGCTGTCATTCAGACTGAGATATGGGGTCTACTTTTCCCCTAGATTGATTGACAGAGTGCATGAATCACAAACGATCTTGTGTTCAACAACAAAAGGACACCATGAATTTACTAGAATGCAGAAGAAAACAGTCTCTGTGATGACACATTGTCGTTACAGATCCCTGGTTAGGTTTTGTCTCCAGATTTAGGCTATGATGTCTGGAGGTTGGCAAGTATACTGATCAATCATAATTATTCATCCAAGTATGGTAAGAGTTTGGCTGTGAACTTTTTAAACAAAATTCCTGAGAACTGATGACCCTGACCCCTGTGGTGGTTACTGCGGTGGGTACTGTCACAGAAGGCCTGCTCATAAAATGCACCAACTTCAGGTATACCGAATCTCACTCCAAACTAAACTGAAAAGTTGGCAGCACTGCTTTAGCAACAAGTAGAGTTAACACTATTTGTTAATCAAGAAAGTCCATAAATCACCAAAAGTTAAGGCAGAGCAGCTGAAGGACAACAGAGGAAAAACCAGAAAATATTTTCTATATTTAAAAATGACTTCTAATATATTCCATTCAGTTATTGGAATTCAATTATTTATTGAATCATTTGTTGATTTGTTTTTATTTTGGCGGTTTTGGTACTCCATATATTTTGCTTACCTTTATTCAACTGAATAGCTGATGAAATCAAACTGTTTACTGATACCACATTCTGGAGGGGCCCACATCTCTAACAGCTCATTTTGCAGTAGAAGCCATACAATTACAATTTAAACTGGCAATGATCTATTTGTTAGTATTTCGAGTGAAGTTAATGTCAGTAACTTACTTTGTCTTTTAGTTAGTTTATGTGTGAAGTCGAATAAGGGAGATACTAAAACAGGTGTCTCAATCTTCCACACAAACTGACTCTGTTTTTGTCGGGAGGTTTTGGTATCTTGGCTCCTTGCCCCTCTGTGTAAGCCCTCCATTATACATTTTTAAACAAGGATGTATATGGGATATGTCATTGTAAAAGTGAACAGGTTTATTTTATTAGAAACCAGAGGACCCAGTGTGTTCAGCATAAATCAAAGCAGGGACTCCTGCAGTTGAGGATCCAGGAGTAAATCCTGGATCTAGACACAGCAGGGTGTGTGTGGGGAAGGGGGGTCCTTAAAGCCCTGTTCTGTTTGGATACCACAGTTGATCAATGGCCGAGCTCAGCACTAGAAAAACAAGCCTTCATGAAAACTTTGCAGATTGGGTTTCATTGCCTCTCCAGACTCTTGCCCCAGCCTCAGCAGGTTGTCCTCCACCCATAGTCTCCAACATCAGCTAACTACAGTGATTTATTCCACTGGTCCACTGACCCCACCTTGACTTCAAACAGAGGCAACATGAAACGTCTGTGGACATGGCGTACAAGGAGCTGTGGAGGCAGAGTGTGAAGATACAGCTACTGTCTGAGGCAAACCTCTTTTTCAGGACTCATTTTCAAATAGATGCAAATACATTTTAGGCCAGTCATTACTTTTAGAATGTGCAGCAAACACATAATCATCTTGGTTTCTATTGAAATAATAAAGGAGTAGAGTAAGTGAAATATAGATATTTGGACTAATGGAAGACTCTGTAAGATGAGATAACACATATTTACTTATTTATAAGTAAGTACTGGGGTGTAACTCTGCAATCTATATGTTACAATCTATATGTTTTTATGTCACAAAAATATCAGGATTCATATTTTTACCAAGAGCCAACTGCACATAAAACAGAAACCACAATACTGTAAAAAAACATCCAAAATATTTGTAAAATAAACCAAAAGACTAGAAAAGATGTTTTAAAAAGTCATAGGTTGCTCAGATGATGTCATACAGCATCGTGACAATGAACAGAGCACATTTCATTACTGCACATGATAAATTTGATAAGATTCTGACTTTACATAGTTAACTTGTGTGTTGTGATAGTGTGTTGTTAGGTGTTAGAATCAATTAGGCAGTGATCAGTGTTTCTTCCTTCCGACCTCAGGAAGGCTTTGCGTTCCTCTGTCACACTGGGACACTCTGAAAAAGCCACAGACCATTAAGGGGCAACAGACAGTGAATGGTGGTAACTGGCAGGACGAGGATGACTCTGCATTTGAATATTCATGCCCCCCATTAATCCAGCGAAACACTGCTAAGTAACAAAAAAACAAAAAACACATGTAGTTACATGTCCATTTGGGCTACTGTAGAAACATGGCAACGCAACATGGCGACGTCCATGTAAGAAGGACCTGCGGTTATCTGGATAGAAATGACTCATTCTAAAGTAATAAAAACATAACGGTTCATTATGTAACGTCCTTAAACACCACTGAAAACATAGTTATGGATCGTATGTTGCATTTCTGTCACTAAATCCTTAGAAATATTACACACTAAACCTTTAAGTAAATTTTACAGTTTTTATTCATTATTCGGTTTTTATGATTTTTTTGTGTTGTGCCAGTTATAATTGTTGTCTTTCTTTTGCTTGTTCTTAAGTTAATCTTACAGTATGTGCATTCAAAATTCTTGATTTGATATTGCAGAAGATATAAAAAGACTGTTAAAATGACTACAGGCTGTGTGTGCTGGAGAAAAAGCCTATTTATAGGTGTGTTAATTAGTTTGTTAAAGGTATTGAGAACAGGATGCTTTTATTTTGGATTGGTTGGATTTCTTAGCTTACTAACAACATGTTTGTGTCATGACATAAAGAGGAAATTTCAACCACAGGAACAATCTGACATCAGGCAGCTGTTTTTAGGGTTGTGTGTACTCCCCTGGTCTTTGTGTTGTTCAGGCCTGAGTAAAAGTCAATAGGCAATAAATGGTGTCTGGTCTGTGGTTTTTACTTTCTAGCAGACAAACCGCATTTTTACCGCTCATGGTTTTATCTATGAACATTCACTTTTCCACAACAACACCATCTCTGCACTTCATCCATGTCTGAGCCTGGAGAGCTGCTGTTCTAAACTTGTCCCTGACATGAAGGCGTTTATGCAGTAGATTCATAACGGGTCGGGGGATCAAAGAATGAGCCACAGCAGCAGAGTCAAAGTGCTGAGCCACCAGGGGGTGGTGGTGGACGTGGAGCAGGGAGGGGGGCATTGGCTATTTTGTCGTATGTAGTGTAACAGTCAGATTTATAGAGCATCCTGGGGTGGGGCGGCATGTCCAAGGACTTTGTTTAATTAATTATTTTTATGACCAGAAACAACCCAGAGAGAAAACAAGAACCAGATTCTCCCTCTCACTCACAACAATATGGGACAGACAGTCATAGTGTCGACATTATATATTCCCCACTATGTCATGTCTTCACCCAAGGCTTGGCCAGACTAACGATTGGTTTATTGTTTTAGGTTCCCTTCCCACAACAGCAAATAGTCTGTTTTTGTGCCGCCTCCTTAGTCACAGCCACACGGAGGCTGATTTCAGGCACATTTCCACCAATTTAATATAAACGCAGGATAACTTCAGTTTATTAGAGTTTGGATCTTATTTTGTTTTTTTGACCATCGTTAATGATAACACTGGTGAGTACCACCATTACAACTGCTGGGGTCTGAGAACACTTGCAATGACGCAGTTGGCTCTAGGGAATGCACCTTGAACGAGCACAGCTGAGCGTGACAGTTCTGGACCGTGCTGTTATCTGTCTATATGGAGGGCATTTGTTAAAATGGCTACTGCTGTTTTCTTGTGTGACAAGGACATCATCTTCAGCTGCAATCCATATATCTTCTTACCCACATAAGGCCTTTGCTCCCATCTGATGGTCTCCATGACGTTGTTGTATGAGCAGTATTGGCTAAATGCTCAGAGAGAAGACAAAACAATTTGTCCTTGCGTGAACACGTCTTTGTTCAGCCAGGTGAGCTGCACCAACCCCGTCTGCTGTGTGTGTTATTTCAGCTCAAGCTCTTCGGGGTTGTAACATTTTTCCTATCTTAATCACACATACATCATCCACAGTGCTGCCACATGCTGCTATAAAGGCACAAGAACTTTAACCTTGCAAATACTAACCGTACCCGTGTCAGACCCACACAGTGATGTTGGGTTGTATCTGAATGAAGTGGCCACGGTTACATGGCAGCCTTTCTATCAGGAATAGAAATGAACTCAGTGACACCAACTTTAAACATCATTTAACTGACTCCCCGATAAAAGAAAGAAAGAAAGAAAGGAAGAGACTGTGCACGTTTGGGTGATCAATCAAGCATGTGGACAAAAAGAGAGCTCATCTCTACAATTCTGTAGTTTATCAGTGAACTACACTGCAGACTGGGGTCTCAGTGACAGCATGAAAGGGCCCAGTATGGGTCAGGCGTGCAGATTAATCAGTTTTTCATTTGGCGAGCAAGTTTAGCACTGTCAGTGTTTGGGAGAAACAATGTTTATTCTAAACCTAACTATGCGTTTTCCTGTTTTTTAAGTAGCAGACAGATGTAGATTTTCTGCTGTTAAATCTGAAATGTGGAATAATATTAGAACAGCATAAACAAGGGAATCAATATGCTACATTATGAGGATATCTAAAGCTTAGCTGCTGCTGACTCACTCAAAACTGCAAAAAAAACAGCAAAAAAACCAAGGAAAACATAAAACATAGCTTAACAACATACAAGTGCCAGTTTAATTTCTGCATAAATGTGGCCGTGGATGTAAAGATGAAATACAGCCTCACTCTCACTCTACTACACATTGTGTACGTTTGTTCCAGAGAGCCAGTTGCTTATGTGGTTTAGGTCTGTTTAAAGTGAAGAAATATATTCAATATACAGAACAGTTCAAAGGTTTTATCCCGATATGGAAAAATGCTGTGAAGTAGAAATGCTTTCACAAATAGACGTGAATAGACTAGATATCAATTAATAAAATACAAAGAGAGTGAACAGAAGAAAAATCTAAATCAAATCAATATTTGGTGTGACCACCCTTTACCTTAAAAATAGAATTTTGTTAATTGATATATATAATCTATGAATATATCTATTTTTGATAGCATTCTTACTTTACAACATTTTTCCTCAGCTGCTTTTGCACAGTACTGTATATACAATATTTCATAGTAAAAAGTGCACCTTTCATTTCCTATGGGCAGCTCTTCAAAACCTTCAGCTGGGTTGAAAGCAGGTACTGACGTCAGAAGTATACTGAGAAAACTACATCTACAAGCACGTGTACAGAAACATTTTTTAACATTTTAACAGGGATTAATTTAAAAGGTAAAATGATATTTCTACTGTGTTTCACTCTTTTTGTTGTCTCACAAACCAACAGTTTTATCCAGATTATCTAACTCACTTTATTAGGTGGTCAAACTGAAAGTGAGCACACTGGACATATTGTTAATAATCCTTCATTACAAAGGAAAACTGTCTACACGCGGCTACAGTGAGTACAGTAGGTCAAAGTTGATCCGTAAACTGTGATGAACAGCTCGGGGAATAATTTGACAGTTCGTCCTCGTTTTCTCTTCCAAATAAGTGTGACTAACGTGGAGGTTTCCAACCTGTCTGTTTGCCTGATTGTTTGTGTTTCTTATCCTGTCAGAAAATGTTCCTTTTGCTGATTGATAGCCAAATCTACAAGTTGTAATAATCTGTCATGTTTAGCCCACATGTTGCTTTCAGAAATGCTGGTATGACAGCCCTTTTTCTTGCTTTGTTGTAAAACTGAAATCTCACTCACTGCATCAGCTCAGAGGACAGCGTCACTGTGCTCTGACACATACATGCACGCCCGTCTGTGGTTGCATGTATGTGTCAGAGCATCTCTGTCTCTCCTCCCTCTGCTTTACCCTTTTCTCCGGTTTAATCGTTTTATCAGTGCTGCAGGCCTCTCCTGGGACTCTGGCTGGCATTTAGCAGGCTGAGACGTCTCAAGACCCCAAGGGCTCATCCAAAACCTGCCTGCTCCAAGCTGTCCACATTATTAGCTTTCCGCTCTCAGAGGAGACCTTAGTCTTTTACACACAAGGCACACACACCAATACAAACATACACTCCTTTACTAGTTTTTTTCTGATTGATTCTGTCTCTGTCTCTCTCTCTCTCTCTCTCTCTCTGTTGTGTGCTTCTTTTTCCTATAATCTTTTTTCTTTACTTTCTCCTGTGTTCTGTCTCTGATTCTCCCAGGAGAATGAGAAAAAAGATTTGTGTGTTCAGCGAGCATCTCCAGCACCATCAGTGTAACAGTTATTACTTTGTTGATATTCCTTTCATAATTACACTATTGTGGATCATTTCCCTTTTCTTAATCAGGAGGACAAACACATGTCTGTAATCTCATTTCACTGCAGCATACATTATGTCTGCCCCTGGGCTCTCTCTGATATTGTTTTTGAATAATAAACGGCTTCTTGGTAGGTCATAAACACAAACAGCTAAACATGAAGGAGTCTCAGACAGCTCGGACAGCAGTGATTCAGTAAACCTTTTTCCCCCAAAAAGTTAACGTTAACGTTTCATTGTGACCAACAAATCTTTGCTGAAATCAAAGAAATCCTGCGCTGTGTGTCGGGGCTGAGCTCAAACACACAAACACACACACACACACACACACACACACACAGAGGGAAGTCAGAGAGGAAAAAGTGGATTTATCTTGACTTTACTGATACTACAGTGTAATATACTTTTGAGGGGGCGCATGAAGGGGGGACAAAATCTTTCAAAAGTTAAGGACAATTCTATAATCACTGGATACTAGTGTTGTAGTACTCAAGTACAGTCTTGACCAGTCAAGACCAAAACGTTGGAAATAATTGCATTGTCTGATTTATTTGTTAACATCCTGACTTTTACTGGATGTAAAATGTACTGCTTCAAATGCAGCCAATAACCCTTGTTAAAAATGTGCTGTTCCCGTTAACGACTGTCACCCCTCTCAGCAATGCTTACGCTAATTTCAGCTCTTAATGTTTCTATGTGGCTGTTTTAATGGGAATGTGGATCTTTCAGATCAATTTGAGAAGTACCTATGATCTCACTCAACATTTTATTTTGTGTAATGTGGGGAACCAGTCTTCGTCATGACTCAGTCTCAGCCCCTAAAAGTCTTGGCCTTGTCTCGGTCTTGATAAACTCTGGTCTTGGTCTTGACTTGGTCTTGGTTTGGGTGGTCTTGACTACAACACCTTAGAATGAGTCATTTCTATCTAGGGAGACAACACAGGAGGAGACCAGGGAGATGACACAGGAGGATTGTGTGTGTGACTGAGACATGTAGTGTAAAGCACTTTGAGTGGTCGGAAGACTAGAAAGGACATCTCACATCTCCATGGTGATGAAGAACTCTTAGGACTAGAACTGGCACAGTAAGGTAACTTAAGAAGGCTAAATTCCCATGCTAAGTTCTTATTCATTTTACAGAGGAGCAATAGAAAGCATCCTGACTGGACGGTAAACTTAGTTAGCGCCAAGCTACTCGAGTTGACGACAGCTACATATGTTACTGTAAGTATGTGCAATAAAACGCTAGTTTCGCTAGTAAAAAAACAATACTTTATCAATGCATCTGTTCAATAACGATAAACATGTAGAACATGTTATTTTAATCTGCTCTGCTTTCCATCTAATTGGTTCACTCATGGGCCAACAAGTGGACAATAAATGTAAAACAGGCAAAGTGAATATAATGATGCCACGGCTTTGGTGTGTCAAAATTTTAATTCAATAAATAAATAAATTATGTTTGTGATGCCAATACATAACTGATTAGCTTAATAATATCCTGTCTGTCTTATGATGTGAATGTGCTTGTGTTGCTTGGTTTGTGACTTTAGATAACAGACTTATTTTTTCTTTTCTACAGAGCTGGGCTTCAGGCAGTTTGTTTTTTGGAGATGATTTTACCTGCTTTAGGAAATTATTATTAGGGTAATATGGGGTAAGAGCCCCAAGTTTACACACTTAACACTTTCTTGCTGCTGCTAGTCTTACTCAATTACAAATTTTCTCTGTTTCATCACAGTTTTTGAAGTTATTTTATCAAAGCAATTCTGACATATGTCAGATCACAAATCCACAAAATGTTGAGGAGGGTCCATTGCATTTTGCTGCCACTTTCAAATTGCACGCCAAACCCTAATACCATTTCCTGAATCAGTCAGTCAAATCATCCTGGATTACTTGACACACGCTTTGAGGTCTTAATATGGAAGGACACATCACTAGCAAATAGCCAAATGTTAAAAATGAGCTAAATTGACAGCTGCTGTCTGATTTTTTTTATTATTGCTACTGTGCAACCATTGGAAACAATACAACTGTAGCTTACTGGAATCACACACTGCTAAATAATGCAACACAATGTTTACAGCACACTTACAGTTTTGAGAAGACTTCGCCTGTTGTACAGACATAAACAACGGACCACAAGCTAGTCAGCTAGTATTAGCTGATGTCAAGTTTACTCATATTTGCTAGACAACTACATGCTGCAGGCAGACAGCGGAGGCAATGTGAGGTACTAAAATATGTCAACTGAATGTCAAGCTAAGGAAATGATAAGCTGTGTTACACCCAATATGCACTGAACATTATACGTCCTGAGACATACATACCTCTTCATGGTCTGCCATGATGCTGCTTCTACTTGTTCTTCTTCTTTTTCTTTTACAGCAGTTGGCATCCAGCTTGTTGGTGCAAAAGACAGGGACTGTAACTGATCATATGTAGTAATACAATACCGACTGGATCGAGCAACCTACTGCCAAAAAAAATGAACTGCGAGCAAGTGAGCAGGTAAAAGTTTTGTGAGCGGCAAAGCAAGAACTTGTAATTGGGATCCGCGCATGCTCAAAGCACAGTTTTCTACACGCGGGTTACAATACTGCTCACGTGAGCAGAGAAATTCTGCGCACAAAAGTAATATGCGCACATGAGTCTGACGCATGTGCAGGCACGGATCTATCAAACTCTTGCGTGAATCTATGATCTGCTCATGAGATTTGGCAGGGATATGCTAAAGCAGTTGTGTTTCAGATTATGTGTGATTGCAATCTTAAAACCGCACCGCCAGTGGCCGCTGAAAACTACATATTGCCCCTATAAAGATCCAGTATGTAATGTTTAGGAGGATTTATTGACAGAAATGCAATATAATATACATAACTATGTTTTCAGTGGTGTATAAAGACCTTACAAAATGAACCGTTATGTTTTTATCACCTTAGAATGAGTAAACCACAGGTCCCCCGTTACACTGAAGTCTTCAAAATTTAACTCAGGTCAAACTAAGGTGTTACTGTAGAGAAGTTACGACCAAACCAAATGTGTGTGCCACAAATAGAAACCAGTGTACTGCCAGCTCTACTAAACAAACTGAGTAAGGTGTTTGAAACACAAGTCACATCATCATTTATTTGTTTATTTACGGAATTGGCCCTGCCAGGGATGTGATGATCTGTGTACCAGGCTGCATTGAAGGGTACCTTTGAGTAGTTAATCTCAAAGTTATATTCCCTCCCCAGGAGTCCAGCGCCCATTTGAATACAATGGCGTTTTAAAATGTTGAATCGCAGACCTCCCTGGGGTGAATAGCTTGCGACTGATTTAGGCAACAGGATGCCACTCCTTTGGTTGTCCCTGTAGGAGCACAGCTTCAATACCTTTCTCTGATGCATCAGTTTGCAAGACACAATTTTTAAAAATCTAAATCTGGTCTATGGGGAACTGTTACACACGCTAGCTCCGCTTTAAGCTTGTAAAGTCAACATTCATTAGTCACAGTAACTTTCACTGTACATTTACAGCTGTACTGAGGCGTATTGTTGACTCTTTTTTCATCAAATCTTCTACCATTCGGGGTCATCCCCAGTGTAGACATAAAGTTAGTACCCTGGTCTGTTAAGATTTCATGGGGGAAATCTACTCTTGAGAAGAACTTAATCAAGGAGAAGGCCGCAGCTTAGCTTTGACAGATCTTAATGGATAGAATTATCACAATCAGAATCAGAGGCTTTAATCGCCTGGTATGTGCACACATATGAGGAATTTGATCAGGATTGTACAGTGCTCACAATGTGCTTACTTACAATACAATAATAATACAATACTACAATAATAAAATCACATACATGCTACAGTATTGAGAACACATATACACAATATAAACAAAAAGAATATAGACAGATTGAGACAATAGTGCGATGAGCAGAGTTCAAAGGATGCAGGAGTAAAATCATTATCATTATTATGTATACATCAGAGGTGCATGTGATATACAGGTGAACATACACATACATGCATTCATGTGCTCATGTGCACAATGTGTTGAAGCATAGTTTAAAGGATGCTGGAATAAATAAGTATTATGTGCAGGTTTTCTTGCCATGAGGTAGGTGGATTGGGAGACAGTATAAACAATATGTAATATGAACAGCAAGAATAGCTATGAAATAGAGAATGAGGAATAAATAATAAGTGGTAACCAGTAAACAGATGTCTGATTAGAGGCAGAGTTACTGGGTTATTGCACAGGAACTGTTCCTGACACTGTGAGTCAGAGTCAGCTGTTTTTCAGAGTGATGGCTTGTGTGAAGAAACTGTTCCTGAGTCTGTTGGTTTTGGCGTACAGTGCTCTGTAGCTCCTGCCAGAGGGGAGGAGCTGGAACAGGTTGTGTCCGGGGTGAGGTGGATCTGCAGTGATGTTTCCTGCCTGTCTCCTTAAAGTCCTGAATGGAGGGCAGGTTGGCACTGATGATCTTTTCTGCAGTCCTGACTGTCCGTTGTAGTCTGCTCCTGTCCTTTTTGGTGGCAGATCCAAACCAGACAGTGATGGAGGTGCAGAGGACAGACTGGATGATGGCTGTGTAGAAGTGGATCAGCAGCTCCTTAGGCAGGTTGAGCTTCCTGAGCTGGTGCAGGAAGTACATCCTCTGCTGGGCCTTCTTGATGATGGTCAGTGTTGGGCTTGCACTTTAGCTCCTGGGATGTAGTGGATCCCAGACTTTTGCTTACACTCCCCTCCTAAAGTATTGGAACAGTGAGGCAAATTCCTTTTGTTTTTGTTGTTCACTGAAGACATTTGGGTTTAAGATCAAAAGATGAGACCAGAGTTCAGAATTTCAGCTTTTATTTCCTGATATTCAACATCTAGATGTGTTAAACAACTCAGGACAAACCACCGTTTGTGTTAGACCACAGCATTCTTAGGTGAGCAAAACTAAAGGAACAAATACTCTTAAAGTAAATATTTAATATTTGGTGGTATAACTCTTGCTTGCAATAACTGCCTGAAGCCTGCGACCCATCGACATCACCAAACTGTTGCATTCTTTATTTGTGATGCTGTTCCAGGCTTTTACTGCAGCTTCTTTCAGTTCTGGTTTGTTTCGGGGTGTTTCTCCCTTCAGTCTCCTCTAAAGGAGGTGAAATGCATGCTGGGTTAAGGTCAGGTGACTTGACCCGTCTAAAACCTTCCACTTTTCCCCTGACTTCCCCTGAAGTCCTTTGTTTTGTTGGCAGTGTGCTTTGGCTCATTGTCCTGCTGCATGATAAACTTCCTCGCAGACAGAAGACAAAAGGTTTCTGTCCACTTCTGAATTCATTCTGCTGCTGCCATCATCAGTTCCATCATCAGTAAATATTAATGAGCCTGTTCCAGAAGCAGCCATGACGTTACCTCCGCCAGGCTTCACTGATGAGCTTGTATGCTTCAGATCAGAAGCACTTCCTTTCTTTCTCCACACTTTGGCCTTCCCATCACTTTGGTACAGATTAATCTTGGTCTCATCAGTCCATCAGATTGTGCTCCAGAACTTTTGCGGCTCATCTCTGTACTTCTTTGTAAATTTCAATCTGGCCTTCTGATTCTTCCTGCTGATGAGAGGTTTGCATCTTGTGCTGTGGCCTCTATATTTCTGCTCTCTGAGTCTTCTTCCAACAGTGGATTGTGATACCTTCACCCTGCACTGTGGAGGTCGTTGGTGATGTCACTTCCTGATGTTTCGGGCTTTTCTTCACAGCTCTCACCATATTTCTGTCATCAGCTACTGTTGTTTTCCTTGGCCGACCTGCTGGACGTCTGTTGCTCAGTACACCAGTAGTTTCTTTCTTTATGGCACAACATACCAAATTGTTGTGCTTACTATGCCCGATGTTTGTCCAATGGCTCTGGTCAATTTTCCTTCTTTTCTCAGCTTGACGATGGCTTGCTTTTCTCCCACAGACAGCTCTCTGCTCTTCATGTTGGTTTATCCTCTTTAACAGGAAATGCAGTCTTTATAGGTTTGAACCAAGGATGAAAACTGAGACTAGTCATGCAGAGCTAATTAATGTTTGGACAATCAACCTAAAAGGCAACACCTGGGAAACATCTGTCAGTCACATGTTCCACTAGTTTTGCTCACTTGAAAAATGGGTGGGTTCAAACAAAGGGTGGTATGTACTGACTTCTTTAACACATCTAGATGCTGAAAAGCTAAAATTCTGAACTCTGGTCTCATACTCATCTTTTGATCTTAAACCCAAATGTCCAAATTAAGAGGACTGTATTTGGACTAACTGCTGTTTATCAGCAACTCTCAAGAGTGCAGATAACATTAGCTGGTACATGTTATCTCTAGACAAGGATCTGAAAACTGTGATTATAAATCAGGGCTGATTCTTACAGTGGCCATAGACTGGTTGCTCTTAGGCTTAAAGTCAACATTCTGACACAAAACACATTTGAGTGAGCTGAGCTGGACTCTTCCAGCACATTAATTTAGGGTGACCTTCCAGTTCAAACACAGCTGTGCACCGCTTTACAGCTGCGCCACGGTTTTGTTCCGTCCTTACCTGGTTGTCAAAGTCCACTGGAAGCATCTCAGAAGCGTTTCAGCAGCGGAGCTTGTAGCCTGCTCCATATTACTGAGTTAATAATTTAATAATTGAAGTTTTCATTTTTGTGCTTCAACTACTTTCTTCACAGCTCTGTATGACCTCATTTTGTTCCATCATCAGCACAGCTGTATTTCCCACAGGGACCATTTCAGAATCAGAGAATTATGCCTGTCTGATTTTGCTGACATGTTTTGGCCCTGGTAGCATAATGATGGTTTTTTCTTTAAGCCGACCCTAGCAATCCCTCGTGTACTTGGACGCGGAACGTATAACACTTGCTTAACATGATATTCAGTGAATCCGGGGTTACAGTAGGCTTACCAACCCTTGAGTACCACCTCTTGTGGTATTGGGGGGGGCTTGCATGCAGGTCTTTCTCTCTCACCTTTCCTGTCTCTCTTCAGCTGTTGCTGTCTAGTAAAGGCTGAAACAGCTAAAAGAATAATCTTTAAAAAAAGAAAGTACCCTCAAAGACCAGAGCCTTCTGTATTGAATCTAATTATGGAACCATTTGACATAAGAGGATATTTCTTTGTGTATCTGACTCACGAGTTTAATAGCTAAAACCAAACATCAGCCCTGGACCACTAGTGCTCTAATGCTTCTTAAGATTACAAGAAGAGTGGAGGAAGTACCAGCAAATTAATACCAAGGTGGTGGAATCACATATGGCTGGGATGTAAGGATTTGACAGATTTTGTGTGGGTGTACACATACTTTTGGCCATGTGATGATATAATGTATGTTTTTCACCTAAAACATTCAAAGGAGTATTTCTTTTCAACTTACCTCACTTTGACTTCACCAAACACTACCCCTTCCTTCACCAACACCAACACACCTCTGATAGACTCCATCAGGGTAAAGTGAACCTCCAGGAGGTGAAGAAATAAGCGCTTCTGATTGATTGCCGAGAGTATTTCCCTGCTAACAAACATGTTGAAGTATGTCCTCAAAGAATCCTGAGGCTTTACTCTGACTTCTTGAGATTTGGTTGAGAATACAGCATGTCCCAGCTCTCTGAATCCTGCTTTTCTTCCCCCCTGCCTCCTAACAATCATCTTTTGATTACTCCTGCTAATTAAAACTCCAACAAGCTGCCACCCAAAGCCACCACCCACCCACCCAGCCTTCTTCTTTAGGTCACCCAGCTCCCTGAGGAGGGAGAGCAAACAAGAGAACAGTGAAGGAACACACACAGTCTGCTTTCATTACTTCATCATCTCCACTCCTCTTATCCCCTTTAATCCTGTACCTCTTTATGCTTGTTAAGCTGCTGGAGCAGTGTAGAAGCATAGGGCACCGGGCCAGAGGGTCAAGGAGGCTCCTTCAAAGAGGTCGCCCCTAGCAGTGGTGGTCCAGGTCTTCACTGAAGTGAGCGGCTAAGGACTTTTCATGAATCCTCTGTTGGAACAAACGTTCACTCACACTGAAAGCTGCACCAAACAAGAATTTAAAATAAACAAGACTAAAAGTCTCTGTCCTCAATAGAAGCTATTTGTTTAAGTCTAAAGCCTCACTAGCTGCTCCTTAAAGCTGCAGCGTTCAGTAGCCCCCACATGTGTTGGGCAGAATGAACACCAGAAACCTGATTTTGATGAAGCCCTAAAAATGTAAAGTTAGTCCTGAGGTGGACGCTGAGTAGATTTCATGAAAATATACATTTTGGCTACTTTATTTGTGTTGAGAGTTGTTGTAGGTGTAAGCTCACCTGTCCAAAACAAAAAGGGGATTGTTGTCAGAAAATCCTAGGAAATATGAACTGAATGTGAACAATTCAGTTTTTTGGTGAGGACAGTCTCACTGGGCTTCATGTTATTTTCATGTCATATTTATATAGCACTTTTCTTAATATATTAAAGAGTGCTTTACAAAAAGAAAACATCAGAAAAGGGAGATAAACGAGAATGAGGAACATGAGAGCTGAGGAAGCAAAGACAATAAAATATATCCAGCCATATGCCACTGGATAAGGAGCACCCTGTGGAATAGAAGGCTAATACATAACCTCATATCCTCTTAACCTTGGCTCTTCTCCCTTTACACCGCCCACTTTACATCCACAGACACTTCAGTGAGAACAATAAAATATGCAGACGAAATAACCATTGTAGGCCTCATCTCAAACAAAGATGAAACCCAGTACCGCATTGAGGTGGACCAAGCTGTCACTTGTGTTCAAACAACAACCTCCAGCTCTTTCCCAAAACACCCATAGAAATAAACGGCATTCCAATGACCATCACTGCCTCCTTTAAAGTCCAAGGAACACACATTAGCAATAACTTCAAGCGAAAAGCTCAAAAAAAACTTCCTCAGGCAGCTTAAAAAAATACCAGATCAAGCATCGACTCCTCGTTCTGTTCTGCTCAGCTATCATCAAGTCCATCATCACATCATCGATCACATGGTACGGTACAGCACAGAGAGCCAAACAAAGAAAGAACTGCAGGGGACTGTCATCAAAGCTTCCTCAATCATAGGTAAACCATCCACTCAGTTAATTCCTTTTATACACATCCAACTGTTAAGTGTACTTATTTTGTATTGTTACATGTTGTGAAGTGTATTATTTATTTTTTGTTGTATTGTATGAAGGTGATGCAGAGCTTTAACAGCATACTGTACTGAAAACAAATTCCACCAGCATTACCACCAGCTTCGGCTAATAAAGTAATCTAATCTAAAACCTAAAAAAAATTTAAAAAATAAGTTGGAATAAAAACAGTAAATGATTTAAAAATATTTATCACATACCAGTTTTCTCTTTCTGGTGCAGTAAGACGCTGCGACAGCACAGACTGTCACCGTCTGTTACCCGTGTGCTGTGGTTGTCAGATGTGTACAGGGCTGTGGAAAGGAATTTCTTCTAAAGAAAATATTTGTCAGAGAAAAAGTTGAACATCTTCATCTGAATGAATGGGGAGATTAACTGTCTTTCCTGAAAACAATAAAAATAAAACAACATAAATATTAAATGTATCACTGTACCATAGTACCAATCAAATGTTACAAACACGTCACTGAAAGTGATGCAGGGTTTTGCAGAATTATCTCTATATATACACATTCTTGTCAGACAATAGTATTGTTTTTAGGAGATATTTTGCTGCTGTCAACTGAAGTAGATTTAATTTGGATATAACCTCTTCTATCTATGGTTCTCTGCCAAGATCTCTGCCAAAACTTGTGAAGCCAGTGACAGTCATTTTGAAAAACCTATTATTTTGCATTTTCCTTCCTTTTGAACACTGTTGTGTTTACAAACTTATTGCAGATGATTGGGTAACATCTGTGACACGTTCACCAAACAGAAGAAAACATACCTTGAAGACTGTTACGGAACGTTTCACAACATTGCAAGGAAACATGTCGTTCAATTCGAAAACATTACGAAATGTTTTGAGATTGAACTTGCCCTAGATGAACCGGGGAGAAAGTCGGACACAAAAGGGCAGAGAATCAGGTCAATTTTCAAAATAAAATATTCTCTGCAGACTCCTGATATATTTTAACAATAAACACTTTTAAAACAGAGAAGAAAAGAAACCATTTAACTATGCAGCCTACTTAACCATGGTAGAAACACAGAAAGCAAGCCCTAATCACCAAATCAACAAAATGTAAACATGAAATGCTTCTTGTGGGATGACGGAACGAAAGCGGACCAAAGAGAGCTGTGATGAGGGTAGAAGATAAAAACTAGGAAAAATTAAAAACAAGTCATTAACGTGGGGCAGGCTGCACCAGAGAGAGGCTTCCAGTGGAAGTTGACACTGGGCTGAGGACAGGACTAAACTGCAGCACGCACGCAGCCTGTGTGACTTCAGGGTGATCCATAGTAGCCTACGTCAACTTCCCATGAAGCCAGTGAAGGGAGTAAATAAGTTTCCCATTTGTTTGAAATACAAATGTTACTGTATGATTCATGCTTTTGTGTGGTTTACCATTGAAACCAGGAGTTAAGTGACTGATTCATTTGATAAGAACAGCTGAAGTTTTTCTTCCCCTCACCCAGCCGGGGCCCTATAGGTCGCCTGCCCCCCTGCACCCACGCTACCTCTGCTTATGATTGTTTCTCCTAATTGTGGTCTAATGTAGCAGTTCTTTTTGATTTGTAGCTCCTTTGATGGCATATTTGATAAAAAGATTAATGGGTAAATATGACATCTTGAACTTTTTAAAGTATACCAGATTCACACCATATTGGTTTAATAATATTCCCTCATCTAAAAGCATCCGCTTTTGAAAGATCACATACTGCTGTGGTTGTGGGCAGTGGTTAGAAAATTGTCCCTACTCTTTCCATTTGAATTAGCCCTTTGAGCAGGCCTCCCGTGGGCCCATTATAACATCAAAAAGCCTTTCACATACACAATGAGCTTGAAAGGGTTAAAAATGAGTGCTAAGTAATAGCTCATTTATTTCACTTGAACACATCTGGCAACTTTTCTGGTTTCTGATTTTGCTGTGTAGACATTAAGTTACAGTATGTTCAGTAATGAGACATAAGGAATGCGTTTTAAATCGATCAATAAATAAATCCTGAAATAAATAAATGAGGCAATAAATACAAAACAAATCTGTGTGTGTATGTATATATTAGGGCTATCCTTAACTAAGGATTTACATAGTCAAATCAGAATTGTCAAGTCTTGCCTATAGTCGACTGATCTTCGAATCCTGTGTGTGTGTCGGGGAAGGGGGGGGGGGGGGTTACACATGGTAGCTCCGCTTTAATCTTGAGAAGCTGCAGAGCTGCAGTCTCTGTTCATTGGTCACTGGAACTTACACAGTTAAACTGAGTCTTAATGTTGACACTTCTCTCTCTGCTCTTGTCAACTTCCATTCGTCAGTCTTGTGCAGAGTTTTGCATGTGGCCAACAACTGCACGCACGTCGCACTTCCAAGCAGTTCTATTTCAACTATCCTACTGTTTAAAAATGATATATTGACATTGAGCACACCCAGATAGCCAAAGTGGCACTTCTGTTATCATAACCACATTATATGAACGACATAAGACAGTTTTACACATTAAGTTGGCTGAGGGAGAACCAACAACTTTATACCAATTTTATAGCTTTCTTTAAACCTTCAAAATAAGAGTCCCAATGCGGAAGTTGCACCAAAATACCAAAATAAACACAAGAATGAAAGAATAACAAATGTTATTATTAAAATAAACAAACTCGCTACTAATGAATGATGCTTATTCCGGCCCCTAATTGTTAATGCTGCAACATAACAATTACATGATTAACATTAAGTGTGATTTCCTTCAGAATTCAGGATTCATCACTTGATCACAGAATCTTGTCTCTTAACCTTAACAGTATGTTTCAAATCTACATTCAAGTAAACTCAAAATGCACTTTTAATGTATCAACATCTTGCCTTGACAAAAGTGTACTTATGGCACACATGACATAAAGTGTCTTAATTTGTCTGCTCTTCCATCTCAAGCAACACACAGAATTAATGTATAGCCTTTTCAAAATGCTAGCAAATTTGCTAGCAAGCAATTGTGTTCATAGATCTATTATATTTTCCCAAAGTCACATCAATCTGCACATCTCAATCAATGACATGGAAGCATTATTTACATTTTGACAGAAAGACTAGACATGCAATTAGGGGAAAATATCGTGCATTTGTTTAATGAACATATTTCGTCATAGTTTTTGTTAACGAAATTAACACCGGAATGAAGTTCGTATTATGTTGAGAATAGGGAGCTCTAACTGTGCTGGAAATTCTTGTGAGCTGGTCAACTCTAGTGTTGAGGAAGGTTTAAAGAAACGTAGGATGGCAAACGTTTTTTATTAAAGCGTGACCAAAGTGGGCAGAACCTTTCTGGAGGCTGGCGGCAAAGGGCGAAACCCTCTGGAGGCCGATGGTGATGGCAGAACCCTGATGGAACCAGGGAACCACGATGATGCTGAAGCACACAGACAGGTGACTGCTGCAGCTCAGCAGGATCAGGGGGGTTGCTGCAGCTTAGGTTTAGCTGTAAGTGGTCATTAAAGGGAAGCCACTGTGG